>CM074198.1:25079986-26279986 GCA_037179385.1 Holothuria scabra
ACTGGTGGGTTGCTCAAGTTATTTGTGTGTGTTCCATTTTTCCATACCAATAAAATTTCAACCCATACTTTGATTTGTTTGGGGGAAGGGGGAACGTTGCCCCGTACCCCCTCCCCCGTGGCTACGCGCCTGTTGATATCCCTGCTTCGTTGCTAAAGCGAGACATCGCAGTTTTACTGACAAAAGATGAGAAGTTTAGTCTTCAACATTGGCATTTCCTTTTCATTCCCCGCCCGCCCGTCTCGACTGCCATTGGACTTTTCTCAAATCCATACCAATAAAATTTCAACCCAAACTTTGATTTTTTTTTTTTTGGGGGGGGGGGGCACGTGCCCCCGTACCCCCTTCCAAACATGCATGGAGCCTGAGTGAAAAATATAAGTGAAAAATACTCCTCAAAAAGTGAAATTTGGGCACCAATTCATACATTGAGAGTGAAACATTTGGGTGAACATTACAACCAAAAACAGACATTTTTCTCACGTTTCAAGACTTGATATTCAGTCTTAAAGTGTACCTCATGTCAAAAAATTAAAAAACTTTAGCAGTAGATATTGAAGACCATGAAAAAAGAATTGTAACAGTTCAACTCCCATCTTCACAGGACATTCTTGAGCTGAGGTTTAAAATGTTAAAGTTTATTTACTCAACTTAAAATGGTACAGTGTGCAATAATACTCAAATTACAATTTTTGTATTTCTTTGTTTTTCTTCTGAAAGATACTGCAGCTTGTACCAAGGAGTGATAGCACTCTTACTCTTATAAGCACTCTTACTCTTATAGGGGCGTAATTAATTAAGCCCGCTCAACATAATATGCAAGCAATCAAGGCGTTTTCAAGGTTATGAAACATTTTTAATTTTAAAGGTAAACAAAGAAGGTAATATGAGTTGTACAACAAGAAAGTCACAAATTATTACGCAAAGGACCATTTTTCTCAGAAATGCCCTATGAAGATGGAAGTTGGACTGTTATAATCTATTTTTCGTATTCTTTAATATACTTTTTTGATTTTTTTTTACTTGAGGTACAATTTAAATTTAGATGCATCCTTAATTTTACCCTTTCTGGATTTCGAGAGTTAGTCCACTGCCAAAGTCTCGTTGGAATTGGATGAGATGAACTATAAAAAAAAAAAGGCAGAAGTGAAGAGTTCTCGAGTCTTCCTACACTTTTTAATTTGTTTCGACTTTTCTCCCTTCCGTGGCTTACCGTACCATTCCCGTTGGACTATAACAGATAAATCACAGTTTGAGAAAACATCCCCTCAAATGGTGGGTTTTAACTTCACTGTTAATGGAGTGAGCTTAGTTTGCCAGTTTGTTCGAACGTAACAACGAATGTTCCTCTCATGAAACCTGCAACGTAAGTCTATAAACGGGGCTATGTCAATGTTCCCAAGATTCAATGTTCCCGAGGTTAAATGTTCCAGAGGTTCAATGTTCCCGAGGTTCAAACTCCAATGTTCCCAAGGTCATATGTTTCAAGGCCGGGAATATTGAACCCCGGGGAAAAAACCTTATAGCTTTCACCAACTATTGAAATAGCCTAATAGTAATACGAAAACGGGGAACATCGAACTTCGTGGACTTTAGTGAACCTGGGGAATAACCAACCTCGTAATGATCGACAACCATTAAAATTATACAAACAACGGGAACATTGAACCTCGGGAACATTGAACCATGGAACATTGAACCCTGGGAACATCGGATAGATCCCCTTAAAACAGCCTTGAACATCATCTTATACAGCTAAATCTCATTTTCTTCAGTGTCAGATATTCCTCGCTGCCCCAGAACAGTTTGACAGTGACCAGGGGTACTTTCTTCCTTTTCCCCGGCTTTTACCCGTCCCTTACCCCCCCCCCCCCCCCACCTTTATGGTGTGATACCATGTAGCCCGCGGAGCGAACGAAGTCTATTCGTTCAGCTCATCGCTTTACAACGAAAAACAGTTTTCAGAAAAGGAGTAAATATGGCTTTACGTGTCTTATACTTTTAGCGCGCAAGTGCTTTTAGAGAATTGTCCATTGATTGCAGAGAACTGCCAAAAAACACTGTCAGTGTAACTTTTGTACGCGGAGGAGGGTAACATCCGTGTGCCCCCTGACTTTTGGTCGTCCATCATAAAGTAACCAATCAATGATAAACTGATTTGCTGTTTATCTACGGTGGCCCAAATACAGCGGCTCAGCCGTTCTTTCAGCAAATTTGTCATGAATGATACAGAACGACTGGTCTAATGAGGCTTTATCACGGCAACACAATTTCTGTGCGATAAGATATTACAATAAATAAACGCGCTCGGAAAGCTGTCTTCTGCGTTTGAGACTCTTGGAAAGTTGATGCGTTGAAAGTAAACTTCGTTGATGGATTGATCCAATTTCGGTGGCAGTACAAAATGAAGACATTGCCCAATGGAAAAGGCAGGCAAAATTGAGTCCCTCTGTCATGGGAATTGGTTACATTTGGTTTTTCTGTGTTAACTCTCTCACACACATAAACATGAAGCTTATCACGACATGTCAGAACCTAATGAATATATACACATGATTGTTTGTTCCCATTTAGCTTTCTTTCCGACACGAGAAGCAGAAAGAATGAGAGGATAGAATGTCTAACGTCTGCCCATCTGGCATTTTACTGTCTTTGTATTCGGCGACAAAAATTGACATTCCGACGAAAGAAATTAATGATAGAAATGGGTATATACAGATAAACAGTCACAGTAGCCTGCGTAGCTGATGCCTTTCTTTGACTAACTCGGTTTACTTGAACAAAACTATAATATTGTTATTTAGTCTGTTGTGCAAAGTCTGTTCTGACAGACCCATTTTTATGAGTGTTTATTATCTTCTTCCACTTCCCTCGACTCATCGCCCCTGTCGGATTCCAGGACACACCTCCCCTTCTGGAACTCGCTTCATTCACTGTTGTGTAAACCCTAATTTTTCCCAGCTCTGAGTATTTATGAATTCAAACCGAGATACAAGGTCATGAAATCTTTTTCAGTGGGAATTCACTATCCTTTTTTCAAGGTTGCCGACGATCTATTAACACACGTACACAACAATCACACACACACAAACACACACAAACTTGGAAACGCTTATATTGGTTTCAGACCACACGGTCACGTTACTGGTTGGCATAAAGCATGCGCAGGAACATGCAACATGTCTGCATCGGTTAGGTTAGGCAAAAGCCCCCGGCGGGATTGTCACGGGCAGGAAGGACAGACTTATGGTCGAGCTACGAATTAGAATTTCAACTTTCCATTGTTATGACAATGCCGTTATCAACTCGTCAAAGAGTCAGCCAGCCACTACGTCTTTCGTCTGTTTGTATATTTCACAAGGTTAGAAGTACCCTCAAATGCAAGCTGTAACATATAAAATTTAAAGTAAATTTTTGGTTCCATTAAAAAATATTTTTCCCGGAATTCGATTGGGGATCCCCTGTTAATGCAAATAGCCCACTTGCGGATAGAAGATGGTTACCCGCTCGACGGACAACCATCTTCACTTGGGCAAAATACAAAACAGTCAATTGACCACTGCCATATGATATTTTGTTAATCTGTAAAAATCGCAAAGTATACTAATTCGTGTGACCCAACAGGATGGGCAGTAATTTCGTCAAACGGGACTGAAGCTCATGGCTTCTTGGAAATGTCAATTTAAGCCTACTTTAAAGCAATAAAACGGCATTTAATGCGACATCTATGCATCTATGCGTTGGGTATATGCGTGCCAATGTAGCCTAAGGGCTCTGTTTGTTTGTTTGTAACTGTATAGCAGGTATGTGCTCGCGTTCATGTGGGTGGATTGCTTATAAACGAGTCCTGTCACGGACACGATCTGAGGTTCCGGCTGTTGGACCCCCCCCCCTCAATGCATGAACTAGATCTACCCCCTGTATCACCATTTTCGTAATGTATGAACTATGTCAAATATACAGGAAATAAATTTACAACAAAGATATGCCACTTAAGTTCGGTATCATCCGAGAATTATGTTTAATAGAGTTCTAAGTGTTAAAATCGCCACCTCCCTGATATGTAACCTTACTTTAACCTAAACATATTGCAGTGACTTAATTTGAATGGTTGGGCTGTAATTTACTAATCCAAGCAAACCAAAGTTCAACTGCACTTTTCAAACCGTCAAATGTTTTATTGTTGTCCCAAAGCGGTAATCCACAGATTCAATTCATTAATAAGTAAGAAAGGTACCGATGGATAGCACAAAAAGCTGTTGTGATCTTTATCTGTGGGTGTTTTGTATTATTATACTTTATTGTGTAACTTCCCATTGTATTGAATTGTAAGGCCCCTTAAAACTCCCTGATTGTACCTAGAATCTTAAAAAAAACCCGCCCTGCGAGGCATTATATATATTCATATGACGTCATAAAAATTAGTGAGGCGAGCGTAATTTACATTGCGAAGCAGATAGGTAATAACTGATTGTACGTTCGTTTGCCACAGAAAGGTTAATTATGCGGGCAGATGTCACAATTAGTTCATCGACCGTTCTGAGGCCGGAGATGTGGTTTAAAGTGTACATATATGCATAGGGAGTGTCTTATGATGAACACTACGGTATGCCTGCTACCATCATGACCGCACCCTTTTGATAGCCTATTTCATGTTCCGGCATATTACAGCAGGGGCGAGGAACTCTATTCCGATCGAGGGTCATTACGATAACCACGCGCAACACCTTTATTGAGCGGAGTCCCAACCCCTAGCTTGAAATTCATTATAGTCCCAACGTATGCAGGTTTGCAGGCAAATATGGGTTTTATGAAAATAACTCAATAGATACCATGTCAAGAACGTAACCCGTGGGACAGTCCGATGGGATCACAAGGAAGCTACCGAAAGGTCACACTCTAAAAACATCCTAGTTAAATCCTGGTTAATTTAACCAGGATGGGGTCAATAATTAACCGTACATTTCCTAGTTAAAATGAAAAAAAAGAAGGAATTTAACCAGGAAAATGTTAAATTCTTGTCAGGATTTCTAACCAGTCGTTAATTTAACAAGGAAAAATGTCAATTTTGACCAGGATTTCCGCGTTGTTTTAACCAGGAAATGTATGGAAAATTATTGACCCCGATCCCGGTTAAATTTAACTAGGATGTTTTTAGAGTGGAGGACTATATATCCACAAAACTGCGTTAGAGGCTAAGTATAGAATGAACCAACGCAAATGCACCATTTTCGGAAGATGGTATAGGTCACCAGTTACACGATTTGGCCATTTGTATGTAGTAAAGCCCCGATGCTATTAAAGGGTCTATTAAATGGAAAAGCATGCGAAGTAAAAAGACCGGATCCCTTACGTGCTGTTCATCCGAAAGGGCGCTCAGACTGTAAAGAACATCCTCGAGCTTTTTAGGTATTGACACGCCGTACGTTCACGGCCACGGGTTGGTAGGGTTATGCATCACTTTGTGCAGTAGCTTTTGCCGAGGCTTTCTGCCGTTTATTATCCCGACCTTTATTTCGATTTAAAAGTAGACTATGCGTTCCCCAGGAGCTAGGCCTGGTATCACTGCACGAACATATCTAGTTTCGTCATCAAAGCCTTTGGACAAAGTCTGAATATATGTTTTTTCTCCCCTTTTTGATATTCAGGTTGCCACTACTTTCAATAATTATTCTTGCTATGTCTTCTTTATGAAATTGACCAGTGAAACTACTCCTGCCGTTATTTAATAATCGCAGAACCAGTCCATGAGGTTCATGTTGCTGATGGCTTCGCCGTCGGAACTATGGCTTCGAGCTGCTAATTTTCTAATGACTTCTTCTCTACATCATCTAAATCTGTTGCATTTGTGCGAGTTATATACTGAAGCAATCCGCTTGTCTCAAGCCATTGATGGAAGAGTACTTACTAACTACAACTCTTACTTTTTACCAACCAAATTAGTTACTTTCCGTGTCACAATCAGTTCATTCTTTTCATGGTAGACGAGACTTTCTTTGGGGAAACAAAACAGCTTTACTGTCATCAACTCAGCTGAAGAAGGGCTGAAGTCAACATTTCTTTGAATTGTTGTATTCTTACATAAGGACACATATAGATGTTCTAAATTTTGCTGCCCATTCAAAGCCATGACAGTTATCATCGAACGGACCAATGAAACCGGGCAACACGGAGGTCTCGTCTTGTCCCTTCGTTTGGGCTTCCATAATTACTTGTTCAAATGTTCCATTACCATTGCCTATGATCTTACCGCCGTCGACTCAATCCGCACAATAACATACTCATTCCTATTCATAGGGCTGTGACGGACAGCTATGGGGCTTGAAAACCTCTTTGTACCGGTCTTTGATTGACAGAATTCCAATTAGGTTTACCAATTGGAGTTAATGAGCTGCGATAGAACTGTCGGCGGCGTCGCTCAAAGGCCTACCAATTTTACACGGTTAATGGTCTTTGCTGAATTCAATAGATTGGGTGAAGACGGTAAAATCTTGACTGGCTTTTAGACAGGACCAGCAGTTACAATATTGTCATTTGTCAAGAAAACGACCAGTAAATAAAAGAAAGGATGTCTCGATCGGAGACAAGCATCCCATTGTAGCCGATGTGATGGTAACTTACTGTAATGGTTTTGTATACGTTGTTGTACTAATGGAATAAAGTGGTACTGTCTCGTTATATGAGCCACTGGCTTATTTGTAGCGAGGACAAATTCTCAAATGAGGTGGGGGCAGATTGCTGACACCATCGAAAAAGAACATCAATCGACGTCTTAAAGTTCATATTTTCCTTAGTCACCTTTCGATTTATACCATATTTGTGGAGGGGTGTGAAAGGGAGTGCATAGCAAATATGTAAGGTAGCGAGGGGTGGTGCGAAGTGACACTATTTTTAGGGGGGAGGGGCATTTCAACAGATTAGGCCTTTATGTTCGAAAAACGTTAGGTGACTCTTTTCTCTTTTTTAATGGTTGACCAACAGTTGGCGGTAGTGCATGAATGAAAGAGCAGGGATTGAAACCTTTTTAGACTTACCGTACACAAGACGGTTCATTCTTTGGAACGTTTAGTTTAGTATGTAATTGGTTACATGGTTGGGTCTCAGGTCAGGAGATGATGCGAAAGTAACGGGAGGGGGACGCTTAGATTATTCTAGAAGTAATTACTTAGTCATTCTGAAGTTTCAAAACGGTGCTGACTCACGTTTCAAGATTTGTCATACTTTTTAGAGTTTATTTTGCTATTAGTATGATTTATTAATGACCGTACACTACCTTAACCGATGCTGGCAAACTGCAGGTACTTTCCAAGCTGTGTGAACTATTTCGTAACAGCGGAGAGCCTCTATTGATTGGTGGTGTGAAGATCTTCCAGGAAAGCAGTTGGTCGAAAACAGACTCCAAGATGAGGCAAATGGCTCTGCACATCGTATAATATCCTGATGCTGAAAGTTCATCCAGTTTCCTGGGGACCTGGAGATTTGTGTTTGAAAGGTTTCATAGTTGATGTGGAGTTTAGATGTCCTTTGACCTCTGGTGACCTGACATGACCTGATTGCAATAAAAAAGAAAGAAAATGAAGCAATTTAGAGCTTTAGACTCTAACCGTGTGAACAAGTCGTTTACGAGGTCTTCACAGTTTTCGGTCTCTGAACCCTACCAAAAAATTAGTAAACTTCCGTCCTCTCAACATGTCAAACACGTTCTGCACCAAATTTAATCAAAACTTTATTGTGAAACGTTTCCCGAAAGGATAATTAAAGGCATATTCAGGGACACAAACTCTATAAACATCAAGATATGCAGGAAAGTTTTCTTTTTTGAAGGGCGAAAACTTCATCTCAATAGCATATAGCGTTCGTAAGATACAAATTTATTAAGTAATGCAACTTTTGGCTTTTGATTAGGTGCATAATGTAAATCTGTCATGTCATCGCGACTCATTAATTTGACATTACATTCATTTCATTAATAATTTTGATGTCACTGCAGGAAATATTAACAAACAGTGGTAGTTGTACTCTACGTATGGTAAAGGGTAATGCTTAATCTACAGGCAAAGATATTTAAACATTCCCACAGTATAAAATTTCAAGGACAAAAAGCCTTTAACTTATACAGAAAGACAAGACGAATGAGAGACAATGTGCCCACATTACATAACTTTTTTGGCTTTGTTGAAGAGCAGCGGTATTTTTTATCAAAAGCACGGTAACCAATGAGATATGTTGAGTTAGGAAAAGAATTGCGACAGGGTTTCAAGACACGATGTGGAATATTTTTTGCCTTTTTTTTTTTTTTACAAAACCCAGGTGAAAAGCCACCAGAAGGCCTTTAAATAACTGCCGAAGGAATGATGCCTTCCCCCCAAGTGCTAACGCAAATGCTTTTCTTCTGCAAGCTTTCTCTCGGCTTCCATACGTTCTAAATCTTAATTGAAACTCGATAGATACCTATTACGTAATTCAATGCCCAGTGAAGGTTGGAAACATTTCAAAGGAGGTAAAAGTATTTCTCTCGTCAAAAGTTGCTGTTCCTCAGAGTTTAAACTATGAAGTGAAAATCTGTTTTCGTGATATGCATTAAACGAATCAAATAGAATAAAAAGTGTTCGGGTGTTTTCTTCGATTGCAAACAATACTATTTTTCTAGAAACGGAGCACATTATTGACCACGTTATAAATGATCTCGTCTGGCTGAGTCATCAAAACCAATTTTCGATAAAGCCCGTCTTTGGCTTCAGACAGTGAACAATTATGAAGTCGCCTACAGTTGTGCACCAATGTTATAAAAGTCGATGAGCCATAGCATACGCCAACACTAAAATGCACGATCCTATACAAAGAGTGCGGTCATTCCTATCTTGAGATACTGTGTTTAAAAGGTCTTCGGGTTTTGATATCTGGTGACCTCAAATGACCTTTAACCTACAACAAAGCAGCACCGCAATCACACATTAACGCAGGACATTACCACCATGCACATGCAGACATATATTTCTTGTCTGCCTTTTGGAGAGAATAAAAAAAATATTCTCATTCAAGACCTACAGATATGAATCGAAAAATACATGAAAAGGTTGTCAATTACTGATATAACTTTTTTAAAAGTGTACCTCATGTCAAAAATTTCAAAAATATATAACAAACGGCATGAAAAATGAATTGTAACGATCCAAGTCTTACCTTGATACGACATTCTTGGGCCGAGATGCAAAATGTTGAAATTAATTCACTTAAAACAAATTAGTCCAATGCGCAATAATTTGTGACTTTCTTGTTGTAAAACTTACATTAACTGCTTTGTTTCCCTATAAAATTGAAAATGTTTTTATGACCTTGAACACTTCCTGTTTGCTGGCATATCATGTTGCAAAAACAAGGCTTATTAATTACATCACACCATAAGAGGGATAGTGCTATCACACCTTCGTACAAGGTGCAGTAACTTTCAGAAATACAAGGGAAATACAAAGATTTTAATTTTAGTGCAACAATGCCATCGCAACTTATTGCGCAATGAAAATTTTAATTTGAGTGAATAAACTTCAGCAATTTATATCTGGGCTAAAGAATGTCCTTTGAAGGTCGGAGTTGGATTGTTAGAGTTTATATTAGATGCTGTTTAATATATGTTTTTGATTTTTTAATTGAGGCCCACTTTAAATATTCGAAAAGTGTGACACACGGGGTGCTTTATTCCTCAATTAGGCCTACTTGACAGCTTCATAACGCCTATACACGAATCCGGACAGCAAGTGATGGTCTTATTTCAGTCGGCCATAACTGGGGTCCGTCACCTTTAAATCTTTCGATTTCCTTGCTTACCTCACGGATGGTTTTACACTAATTTGTATCTTAAATTCTCCAAGTTCACTAAATATGAGGGTGTGAAATTCATGTAAACAATACGGTTTTAGGCTGATGGACCCCACTAATGGCGGCCTACAGTCACCTAAAACAAACGCCAATCGGATTCGTCTATACAGTCATGGAATATTGATATTCCCAAGTAAAGGTCCTTTCGCATTCTAAATATTTTGCATGATTTGTATATTATTTAACCAATTTTGTTCACAATAAAGTTCTATAGAAATAGAAAATCGTCAACTATTAGTTAGTAGATATAATTTGTAAATTTTGTCTTTTTCCTGCCAAGGAAAATACAGTCATCACGACTTGAATTAATCCAGTATACTATTTTGTATCAGAAATAGCTCATTTCTATTAATTCATGTGGGGTTTTTTCAATATAAAGGGAAGTATTGCGTTTTAAAATTCTCCAACATAGCATTAACAGTAAATACCTCTATAGTCATTTTCAAATCATTCGGTCTGAATAATAAACCCAGCATTAGCTTTATCTCCTCAAAATATTATGCACAAGAAGAATTATGGAAGTTGCATCTTTTGAAATGTTGAAAGTTTGACTGAACAAGTTATTCTTGAGCAACAAACAACTGAATTTCTATCTGATGGAAACTTATTTGTTGACAAGAAGACTACCATATTATCTTATTTGTAATTGTTTGTCACTCTTCGCTTACAAATTTTGGTTTTAAAAGGATGAGATTTCCTTGTGAAACAAACGCAATATTTCCCTTTAAATATTTAAGGGCAGATTTGATAGCAATTAGCGTAATAAAATGTACAGGAGGACATTGCATAACTACATAATATCAAGATATTGTGAAAGAAAGTACTTTATAAAAGCCACTGGGATGACTTGTCAAATAGGGTGCTCCCAAAAATGTCACATGAGGATCATGTGACAATATACCCCCCTCAATTGAGAAAATATTTTCAAAGAAAAGAAACTGTTTGTGTTACCTTGAATATACAATATAAAGAAGTTCTGAAATATGCATGAAAGAAAGTCTGGTAGTTGGAAGAGAAATAGTGAAGAAGCAAATTGCAGGATTTGACGGTTGTTTAAAAAATGGGCGACTGTTCTTGCCCTTTAAATATCCTTGAGATGTCTCCATAATTTGATATCCGGGGTCCAAGAAAAAGAGTACATGAACTTAAGCCACGCACAGTAGAGTATATAGCCTATCAGAATTTTACAGTTATTTGGTCGTCGTAGTATAAACGTAGCGAGGGCAGCGAAGAAAACGACTGACCCCAGGCTTTAGGGACCTAAAGGAAAAGGGAAATGAGAGGAAGTACCGCAAGGGGAGAGGGGTATTTCGCGTCGGCAAACTTCAAACTTGATTGCAATCAGTGTGTCAGTGCATGTACTTTCATAAAGTTTACTCCGGAGGGTAATGATATTACTGGATGCAAGGAGTCCCAATGCGTCCCTTGCACCCGGTGTATTTACTGCAAGCATGTATAAATGTATGCATAGTCAACTTTGTTAGAAACTTCACCAGGAACGATTTGCATAGTATGACGACAAACAACAGGCATTATTTTGTTTTGGCTGTGATCAGTAAGGTGAATTAAGAAGTTGTTTGCATAGCGCACACCTTATCTGCACGTTACACATAATTACCGTAGATCGATGATAACACAACATTCTACTGACAAATGTCACCGATGTCTCTCCATAGTGCACCAACAAATTAATTTCAGTGATTGATATCAACGCATTGTGTATGTATTTTTGTCTCATAGATAAATATACCAAGAGATGTCGATCGTTAATAATCGTTGCTCTGCTCTACTTTATCAATGAACTTTTATGCAGGTTCGTTCACCGATTAACGCCTGTTGAATTCAAACGTTTCTAACACTAAGATTAACCTGTTCAGTTCGTAAATTGGTAGTTATTTTTTACGATCCGGAAAGCGGAAAACAACGCCCTCTAATAAAAGAAGGTGTGTCATGCAAACTCAGGACGTTGTCCTTTCTGCAATGTACACACAAGTTACTCAAAAGTGCGTATAAACTGCTGAATCGACTACAGTGCATAAGTCATTCCTATTTGACTAATTTGCGATCAAATTTGACTAAATGAGACAATTTTGGACCATGAATTATGTCTCCAATTAGACAAAGGGGTAAAAAAACAGGTTAACTTGAAAGTAAGGTAATTGGTCGTTAATTCGTCACATATTGTTGACAAAAGTAACAAAAATGAATGTGTTAAAATTTTAACAGAACAGCCTAACAGATAAACAGCGAGGTGCACGTAGATTTAATATTAACCACCTTGCTCTACATGCACAACTGTTACTGCAGCCTGATAGCTTAACCGCGTACAAAGCGGACGATGGACAACTGATCGAAAAATTCTTGAGAGGAGCAAGGCTGATAGGCCTACTCCAATTATAAATTTCTCAGTTAGATAAGGTTACATGAGATTACCACGGCCTTTTTCCAGGTGTGTCTCGCAGTGAATTACTGGCTAATGATGTTTCTTTATTGCAAACGCTGAGCACCAAGCACAATGGCAGTAGATTCCATCATTAGGGCTCGAGTCTTAGTATGACCCGGCCATCGAATTCCATACCACACCCGCTAGCCCCGCTAGCCTTAAACAATTGACCATGGTCGGTTGTCATTCAACAATTTAACCATTTAAGGTCGTGTGACATGAAAATGACAAAATTGTGGTTCTGATGTAAACATTAAAAACCTAGAAAATAACTGCAATTTCCATCAAATCCGTCAAAAATTGACCACATGGCAATTTCTGATTAACACTTATTTTTTTAATAAACATGGGTTCAATATGCAAAGTTTGTGATGTCACGAGTGGGACATGCCTTATAATGCTTATGTTATCCTTTTGTTTTTACAACCATCATTTCAAGGACAGTTGTAACATTGGTTTGTTCTGAGATTTTTTTTTTTTGAAGTTTGAATTGCGTCCTTGAAAATCATCAGTGCCAATTACCAAACCATAAACTATCTCATGAGTAATTAAAAGAGGGTTTACAAAAGAAATGCCAATTTTCTCATCCCAAACAGTACCAATTCCCCTAACCTTCTTAATTAAGCCCTTCTCACAATTGTCTGAAATTCACCCTCCTCCAGACACAATCTCATTTTATTGCTTCAGGAAGAATATAGAAAGCTCAATATGTATAATCAAAACACTATCAGAACAGTTCTTGCTGTGTAATATAGGTTTTGGTACTCTGCATTGTTTGAATTAGCAGTCAATCAAAAAACTAAGCCATTTGAGAGTTTCTGTTACCCTATACTAGAAGTGTAGTTTGGGATGAGAGGATTGTCCCTTTA
Organism: Holothuria scabra; assembly: GCA_037179385.1. Lineage (NCBI taxonomy): Eukaryota > Metazoa > Echinodermata > Holothuroidea > Aspidochirotida > Holothuriidae > Holothuria > Holothuria scabra. The sequence goes on from CM074198.1 coordinate 25,093,175, forward strand.
ACATTGCGCAAAACTCCGCATCTTTTGCATAAGCAAAAAGAAACATTCAAACTTTGAAGAGGTGTGCGTCTTGAAATCCGTAAAAGATATTGGCCTAAATTCCGATGGAATTTTCGTGAGAAGAGTCCTCCCCCTAAATGACAAGTGAAGTCAGGGCATTTTGCTGACGTGCCTCACTATCTTGCAGCTTTACCGACCTCTTCGGCAATGCTGAGTATACTTATGCAGTTTTGTTCCAAGAAGTGCAGAAGTCCCGGACATTTAGTATGCAAAAACAAAAACAAAATAAAACAAAAAACACTCTTTTGATTGCGAGAACCATTTACCATTTTTTTTTGTCTAGGTTCGCATTTTGGAAAGGGTCAAGAAATAAAGTGACAGGGCTGTAGTCGAGTCCGGACTGATTTCAGAATTGGATTGACTCGGCCAGAGAGGTTGATTTTTTCCCATTTATAAAAGTACAAGGACTCGAGTCCAAGTCAGGACTCGGGTCCTTGAAAGTTTAAACTTGCCGGACTCATGACTCGTACTCTCCCGACTCGACTACAGCACTGTAAAGTAAGGGGCCATAATAAAATATGTGAGAGTATTTATTAACAAAGCAAGTACACAGAAAGCCAAACCCACCGATTATCAGATTATATGCATTCCCATTAACCAGTTTACAACCAACCAGGGGTATTCGAAAAGGGCTCAGAAATAAATAAGGAAGGCCACACTTAAATATGTGAGAGTAAGTACATCTCTTGTAGGCCCAAGTGAAAATAAATTCACCATCTCGCTGACTCAAAACAAGAATTTAAAGAAGACTCTTTGTGTCTTAATTTTCGAAAATCAAAGAAATGATGGGGCTTTTATGTTTTAACATTTTGATCTAATACTAGATACGTGTTTGCAGGTACACCAGCTTAGTTGGACTGATAATGAAGTCATAATGCAATCTCAATCAATAAAAATGTTCAAATTTACATATGTTTCAGGTCTTAAGCATAAAGTAAGTGTGATAAGATCGCTGGTAGTATTAAAGGTAGTGTGACATGTCAGCAAAAAGCACTGAATTTACTTGAAAGATAAGGAGCAAGGTCTCTCCTAAGGAAGAATCCGTTGAAATTATGTCAGTATCTTTTACCGTTCTCAAGATATACGGTATCTCTTCAAAGTTTGAATGTTTCTGAAGCAACTTGTTGGTTATACAAAAATAGTGATGTTGAGTGTTGCACAGTGTTGACATTCCTTTTGTTTACCCTACATTAATTATCTCTTAATTGCTCATGAGATAGTTTATAGTTTGGTGATTGATACTGACGATTTTCAAGGACACAATTTCAACTTTCAAAATTAGCCCTTCTGGAAACACTTATGTTACAACTGACCTTGAAATGGAGATTGCAAAAACAAAGGACAACATTAGCCGTATATGGTATGTCCCTCCCATGAAATCACAAGATTTACATACCGAGCTCATATTTATGCATGATTAAATGCAAATCAGATATAAAACTGAAAAGGCAAATTTTCAACCGATTCTGATGAGAATTGCGGCAGTTTTCTTGGTTTTAAATGCTTTTTACATCAAATACCCGACTTTGTCATTTTGGTGTCACACTACCTTTAAGAGACGGGCACTGGTGTATACCTGTCAATCTTTCAAGTGACTGATGAGAAGGTGTAAGTGTGCCCTCAATTTCCATTCACTTCTTCCCCTGGTATTCTTCAAATGATACGACGTCAAGCTTATTGTTTTGAGAGCCTATCTCACTGACTGTCACCTCTTGCCTCTAATTGATATATTCTGCCAATGAATTTGTCTTCCAAATATATATTCGGTCATGGTCGGCTGTGGAGACCCCTTGCCCTAAATTTTGATATGAGTCGTGCTGCTGATGGGCGGTGAACTTCAAAGCGGTTCGAATTTGCCAGAAATTTGCGGGACGCCTCCGGCCTGACGGCTCACTCCTCCACGACTTTGACTGTCACTTATTTAGCGACCACCCGTTTGTTGCGAATCAAGACTAATGGACCACCGGAGGGAACTCATGACAGGCTGGTACCATTCCCGTCAAAGGGGCAAATTATTCAGTTTAATCTTCGTACATTCACGCGACGAAAAAAGGGGTTTAAAAACAGGCCGACATTCATTTCATTGTAAAGCTGTATTTATGGAGTAAACAACATGAAAGTACCAAAGCCGCTATTTCCCATTTGGTAGATTACGAGATTAATCGAATTCTCTGCCATTTGCTGGAATACCTACTTTATTTGGTCCCTTTGAAGTTGCTTTTGATATATTCCTTTTAATGAAAGAGCTCTTTTTCAGTATAGTTTCGATCATCACAGATAAGCTTTCATGTTTAGATTCTCGGTCAAAATGTTTTGTTGTGCAACCGACCTCTTGTAATTTGAATGTTTCTTGAAGATAATTATGGTTCCTCGAGACTCGCTCCGATACAAAGGAGATACCTTCATGTGGAATAAATTTCACCGTTAAGCTTGAAACTGAAGGATGGAAATATGGTGAGAAAAGTCACATTTAGGTGTGAAATATGAAATTCATGTTTTCGTTTTTTTAAACAGTTAAATCCCAATGCAAGAAGAAGAAATTCGAAAACGGAAACTTGAGGATAAAAAATGTGATAGAACAGATCGAGTGATTCATAGCCCGGTGTGTAGGTAGGGTTCGTGTATCAGGTACCGTACCTTGGTCAACCAAATCACGCAAAGGTAGCCAAAAATCGGTTTTTAACCTACACGTGGGACGTACAATGCCTGGACGTATGGGAAAAGAGAAACGGACATGCATTTAATTTATCAATTGGTAGAGGTGGGGTAACAGGTCTTCACTATAATCAAGAAGTAAATCTGTTATTTTGACACCACATGCATACTACCCTTCGCTCGTTTCCTAACTTAATGTTGCATTGTCGTATAACCAGGATGTGTTATTAAAAAAAGATATAAAAGCACCTCCCAGGAAGCCTGGAAGGCTGTACTAAAAGCTCCACCTTCACGATTACCTGCCTAGCCGGCTGTACAGCATACTCATTCTTCATTCATATGGGAGCTGAGAGAACAGTCCGCTCCGAGGGGTATGTTTGCGGTTTTGTTTATATACATTTTATGTTTATGATAAGGACCTGCTTGAATTTTTCAATTCACGGAATCCTAGTGTTAATCTTCTTGTTGTACCCAAGAGTACCAAACTTATAAGTCGGTCGAGAACCCGGTACCAATGTATCGTAACTGTATGTGTGCAATAAAATGTTTTATAAAGAATCTAGACCATGCGGTATGCGGTATCTATAATATGTCCTATAAGAGCTGTAGCGACGGTTGGCCCGCCCGGCGGACGTGCATGTATATATTATTCCTGCTCCCATGTTATATGCACTCGTGACAGCACAGTATTTCCGACATAAAACATGAGAAGTCACTTCCAAGGATACGGTCAGTATCCTCAGTACCGGTACCGGAATGCATTGTAAGACGTATCCCTTCATGCATCCTCGGCCAAGGTCTATCATATTCGTTATGGCAGATAGGAACGTCAGTTATTTTTGTGCATTGACGTCACACAGTTGACTCAATATTTCATTGACTTTGACTCACGTTTTCTGCAGAATATGACACACTTATGCCACACCTAGTTCGGATGTTTTGACTGAACATTTGGAGGACTTTGAGTCACAATTCGGAGAATCATGACATGCAGAGAGGTGTGTGTAAATATAGCTCGGTGTATTTCTTGCAATTAAGGAAGTACCGCCAAGGAAAAACATCCCACACACGGCATTAAACCGTTTAAGTGAAAGCTGCTCGCGAGTTTTCTTTTTTAGAACTATTGCCAGGGCAATTTTATGTGAATGTACCTGTCAGATTCTTGGGGATGTGCCACATCCATAATTCCGAACCTGTAGCTTTCAACCCTCTTTTATAATTCTGACACCATGTTATGTCGTTAGGAGTAATAGCATAGGCGTACGGGGTAATTTTCTACGAGGGGCAAGAGCATTTTTTTTTGCCCGAATTATGTCACCGTTTATCATGTTTTGCCCATGTTTTACCCGAATATACCAACTTTTTTGCCCGATTTGGGAGGGTTAGTGCTCCTTGCACCCCCGCCTCGTACGCCTATGAATATTAGGTTAGGTCAAATATCATGATCCCGCGAAACTCTAACCGTTTTTGAAAAATCGATTTTTCCTTCCACCATCTTTTACGCGCGCCTTCCGTCATCCAGGGAGTTGCTAAAGACTACCTGGATCTTCCAAGCATAGATGGGCAACCCTCTTCAAAAGTAACACTTTGTGACTCAGGATCTTATATTTCTAATCACGTTAAAGACAATGGTTTGCTCTTTAAACACACTTACAGCGTGATGCGTGCCGCCTCGGCTTCCTACCGCATCAAGCATGCTTCATATTCGGCTAGATCCATCGATCTCCGCGAACGATCATGAACGAATTACAACCCATCAAGCCGGCGTGTGAATGACAGAATTGTCAAGTTCAAAACTGTCGGTGCGAAGTGAACAAATAGTCGGGTGATGTAAAATAAACAAGAGACCCGTTAGCTCGGAAATCGTCCCCTGTAGAAACGGAGGAGCGAAACTTTGTTTGCGAGATGACAAGGACGTGAGTGATTTCCACGGGAGACTTGGAGCGTGTCCATTAGACAGACAGGGTCGTCCAACTTGACTTTGAAATTGTATACTCCAGTTCGCTGAGGAGCCGGGAAAGCCGGAGATGTTGGCAAGGAGGAGGTTTAAATAAAATACGTGTCATTGAATCTGTTTGGTCGCCGCTCTTATTTGGTGCACAGAAAACGATTCTGAACTTGTCCGTAAGGACAAGAATTCCGTCTGTCATTGCAATCCATTTAAAGATCAAATGACGTTATCAATCCTCGACTTTTTAATTGATTCTTTCTTCTTTTCTCAGTGGCATAACTCTGTCGATAGCTTTTAAAAACCAACTTGGAATTTTCCGGTAGCCAAAATGGTTTTATCAACGGATCACGTTAAACTATAGGCATAGGCCTATCTTTCCGCATCCCATCTACTTTAACAATATTTGAAGGCAACGCGACCGTGGGGAGAAATTTGCGTTTGTGCCTTGAACGGCTAACATCTTTCAGCTATCAGTCCTATAGTATAAACAGTTTGAAGGAAATGTCATGAGTGTGGGCTTTCCATGGACTTCCTATATACACGGACAGAGCATGTGACGTGTACGTCCCAGTCGTAGATTGTCGCCACCGACTAGAACAAAAACTAGGCGCGCCAAGATGGCCGCTGTTAGGCTATACATCGTCTGATTTAACGGCGACTCTGTTGTATTTCAAACAAAATTTAACTTTGAATGGGAAAGGATATCATACTCATGCAATACGTAAAGTGATTTTGACCTCACCTTGCAAAATTTCAAAAATATTTCAACTTTCTTGCAGAATCTGGGAACTGACTTGAGCAAGTGCATGCAAACTTATACACAAAATGAAAGCAGACAGCCATTGTGGTGCGCCTTTTCTCATACAAACGGTAGCTATAATCTGCCGTGCAGTATGCTCTGTCCATGTATAGAAAGTCCGTGGCTATCTCCCAGAATTGTCAAAATCTGAAATTACTCCCAAATGAAGTTACAAACCAGACGAAACATGACATTTGGAGACAACCTGTTGGAGACGGCTCGTGCTACCAGGGAAAGGTTTCAAAAAGGGGAGCAAGATTTGAATGAGCGCTGTCCTCGGGGACTAAGGGAAAACCATTCCCTTCGGAAATGATTGGTTTTGGGAAAGGGACTAAGATTTAAAATGAAGCTACTATATTTGGCACACTGCTTTCCTTCAGATGTTCAAGTCCATGTCGGTCAATGGGGTTGAGGGTTTCTCGCATGGATCCGTCACTGGTTACTCAAGAAATTTCCGAGTCATGATCATAAAATTTAACGTTTTTCATTTCAAAATATTATCTTAAGAAATCATGAAGGAAAAAGATTGCTACTGATGGCCCACCAGATGATTCCTGACAAAGTAATGCACAAGTTATGGCGAATCAACGTCTTCCCACTCCCTGGAAAAGCATGGTAGAATAAGTACCGTATGTTAATTCTTCAAATTGGTCACATGGTTTCCTCTCCGGGCGTCATTCGTATGTCTACATGCTACGTCGCCTGTTCCTCTGGTGTTATATGTCCGTATATCTCAGCAGGGTCTCTAAAGAAGATGACGTCCAAAAGCGACAATTCTTCGTGGCAGGTCTCATTTATGACGTCATGTTGTCGTCATCCCAATGAGACATTATAGTTGTCACTGAAAGGTTAATTTAAATTCATGAAAAATAAATATACTTGCTTTAATACTCCTCATATTCATAAGTTGCTTCAAATATTTAGAATGAATGTAGCATTTGCAGCGGTTTTTTCTTTTTCTTCGAAGCGAAATGAATTGAATGCCTTCCACTTCGGCGCAGGCTATATGTGGCTCCGTGATGAACTGATGACTAGGGTCAGGTGGGAATCCTGAACCAGGCCCAGTGGCGTAACCACGGGGAGGGTTTGGGGGTCAGAACCCCCCCCCCCCATGACCCAGCCTTGCCTTGCTAAAAACACCTAAAATAACGGCTTGTTCTCTCTATCCTTAGACTTCTACCTCATTTCGTGCCCCCCCCCCCCAAGACAGCAACCTCCCATGACACAATCCTGGCTGCGGCGTCTGACCAGGCCTGGGGACAAATGTCACGTGCTTTGGCAGGCAGCGAAGCACTGATGCTTTGGTAACTCTTATATATGCCTTTACTTACCAGTATTGTAAAACGCACCCCCTGTCAGAGGAAAGACATGTATGTCATGTTCATTGTGACCCAAGGGTGTGTTACAGCTCTCTAAATGTTGAGTAATGCAGCCTAATAGGGGTATATATTCTGTAGGAAACATGCGTCGACGTCAGTGAAGCGATGAAACAATTTCGGGAAGGGTGCGTCAATGTACAAAAATACGTGACACCTAACGAACACTGACCGACCTTGCCAGTGGGTCAGACGGGTGCGTCTGACAAATGATATGTGGATTATTTAAATCTGTAGAAGCCAAGATTTCTCAGGAGGGTTCGACCAACTGTCATGCCTTATGATTTTACGGGCTGCCTTGAATTTAAAAAGTGTACCTAAAGTCTAAAAATTCAAAAATATTTTTTAAAAAGCATGAAAAATAAATTCTTACAGCCCAACTCCCTTCTTCATCAGACATTCCTGAGCTGAGATATAAAATGTTGAAGATTATTCACTTAAAACCAATTGGTCAATTGCGCAATAATTTGTGACTTTCTTGTTATACAGCTCACATCACCTGCTTTGTTTCCCTTTAAAATTAAAAATGTTTTTCTGACCTTGAACACTTCCTGTTTACTTGCACAGCATGTTCCACAGAGAGGGCTAAATTGGTTACATCACCCCATAAGAGTACTTCCATGATCACACCTTGGTACAAGATGCAGTAAGGTTTAGGGTAAACAAAGAAATACAAAGATTGTAATTTGAGTAGTGCGGCAATGACATCACAAATAATTGTGCAATGCACCATTTTAAGTTGAGTGAATAAACTTCAACATTTTATATCTCAGCTCTGGAATGTCCTATGAAGATGGGAGTTGGACTGTAGTCTGTGGTTGCAACTCCCTAGTTGGAATTCATTTTTCATGCTCTTTAATATATATTTTGAATTTTTTGACTTGAGGTACACTTTATAAGGAATTATGACCATGGACATTGTACATATATTTATACGAATGAATATTGAATAGAAAAGAGGATAGGCCTATGTATGAAAAAAATCTGCACAAGGAAAAACACTTTAATAGGGTATTTGCATAGAAAAGCTATAACACGATGCCTGGCTGACTCCATTTTCGCCCAATATGTGATACTATATGTAACTGAGGGTTCTTACTTTTATTTTTTTTGGTTTAGTGTAGTTGTTCACCATACTCGGCCATCGTGCTCAAGACCTACATACTCTGGTATTAAGTGTAGACGGTAATAAATGTAGTTGTAATGCACGTCCGCCGAGCAGGCATGCTACATATGAAATATGTACCATGGAGCCGCGGCTTCTCCTTGAACGTACTATCTGAAAATTGCCGGACAAATCTTTGCATTCATCTCAACCTTCCATAGTTTCATTTTTTTTCAAATAGGAGAAGAAAAATAAAATGAACATGATTTGTGCGGTTTCCCTCGGGTCAGAGAATTGACAGGACGCAAAGGCGTTTGCATGTTCATCGGTTTTATGTTACCTATGCATGTACTCAGAGCAATAGTTTCCATGTTCCGTGACATTTATAAGTTACCTGCATCCCGGCTCTATTTGCCGCATGCAATCAGAAATTACGCGTCCAGCAGCGAGAGATCTATGGTGAATCGAATTCATTTTATGAGGAGAGAAAGTTTGCCTTCTTATTCCCAAATTCGCCAGTCTGATTACACCAGAGTTTCGCAAATATGTTTTGGAAATTTGCAAATAAAACCATGCATCCTCCTGACAGATTTTTGCGGAGCCTTCCAAATTGGCGCAGTTGGGAGTAATAAAATCGCGGGACGTTTGATCGCCGGGGCGGGATTTATTCGTTTGGTAGATGACAGAAACTAAGTCAGGCAGTTCTTTAGATGTTTGCTTTGTGCAGGACAATGACGCTGTGGCACACACTGGCAAACTATGATTTCAAGAGAAGTATAGGGAGTCGAAAAAAGAAAAAAACTAAACGGTGTATACAATATCTACGTTCATAGCTCTGACACATGTCTACAGTCGATCTGTAACGCCCAAAACAAAATTCGGTAAAGGAGGAATCGATATAATGTTAATAGTAAGGAAAATGAAATGTAAAACTCTAAAAAGAAAAAAAGGAAACTTTACTCGTTGGAAAAGTGGAAGCTATAGAGTTCTCTCCAAAAGAGCGGAAATTTCCTCCATACAGAATGACCCCCCCCCCCCAAAAAAAAAAAAAAAAAATAGTGCGACGTTTTACTTGATAATTGGAGTGAACACAGCAATAACTCGAAAGGAATGATCCCAGCTGGCACTCGTTACAAGAGTGAGTTTTCAGTCTTCTTGGAGTGAATGCCAGGAGTGAATGTCACTATTCTGGAGTAAATAAACACTTAAAAGAAGGGTTTAAGGTCACAACAAGATTTGGTATGTTAGAGAGGTGCTTATTCTAAGCATTTTGATGAAATTTCCATTGAAATCCGATGTGTGGTTCTCAAGATATGAACAGGTTAAGTTTTCACATTTTCAACAAAAAGTGAATTTGAAGCAAGCACATATGACACCACATCCCCACATTTATGGACAGTCTTTTGTATTTCTTTAAACTTTATACTGGATTTTCTCCTCAACAATTCAATATTATTCAAATGTGATTGCACAATCGGCATGAGAATTTTACAAACTTTGCATCCCCCACAGGGAAGTCATACTCCCATTAACTTCAAGGTCAACACAACAGTCTGATAAAACAAAGAGAAACAAAGCATTCCTTGTAATGTGAGGAAGTGATATAAGCTCTGCTGCCCTCAAACTCACTTTTGAACACAAATCTACTGACTTCATTTACTGGTATCTCAAGAAATACATGTGCGATTTGAATGGAACTTTCACCACACTGTGTAGATTTTGTTCCTCTTTTACATATGAAAATAAAATTTTTGCTTAAAGTTCCCCTTTAAATGGAGTGAATTCACCCTTTTCACTATGTTACACACTTAGTTCACTTTTTTTTTGTTTCAGACGGTTGGATTGATTCTGTGAAATAGTTTCCCCGGCGTCCTTATCATATTTCTCCCTATTCAGACAGTAAGTATTCAGATTATTTTCATATTTTTGGCATAATTTTTTTCTTAGATTTTTGTTCATGGAGTAGATTCTGAAGTGGTTTGTTTTTGTATTGTTCTTACGGTCATATTCTCAAAATAAGACTTGCTTTAAGTTCAGGGACGGATCCAAGAGGGGTGGGCTGGTGGGGGGGGGGGTATAACTGCCTCAACCCTCCCCTTTTCGCCAGATCAACAATAAAACATACGGAAAATTAGCAGTCGCAACCCCCTCATTTCTCTGATTTCTGTTAGGTAAGCCCCCTTTTTGGAATGTCTGGACCCGAGCCTAAAATTACTCTACTCCTTCCACGAAGTGTCTTCTCTTATATTTGAAACCTGTTTGGTGTACTCTCACTTATTTCCTTCATATTTATGGTCATCAGTGTGATGTTATTACTTAAAGGGTCAAACCTCTCACACCAAACTACAATTTTGGTACGGTGGTACCAAAATGCTCAATTGGCTCAGCTCTTTGATTGACAGCTAATTCAAACAATGCAGACTGAGTGCCAAAGCTTATGTTACACAGCACGAACGGTACTGAAAGTGTTTTGATTATATAAATTGAGTTTTTCTTCATTCACCCTAAAGCAATAAACTGAGATTGTGTCTGGATGAGGATGAATTTTAGACATTTGTGGGAGGGGCTTCAGGAAGAAGGTTGGGAGAATTGGTAACTCCCTGGTACAAGGGTGCAGTAGCCTTCAGAAGTACAAAGACTGTAATTTTGAGGAGTACAACAATGACATCACAAATTATTGCGCAATGTATCATTTTAAATTGAGCGAATAAACTTCAACATTATAACCGTATCTCAGGTTAGGAATGTTGGACTGTTTGAACTCATTTCTCATGCTCTGTATTGTAGGCCTATTATTTTTAAATATTAGACTAGACGCACACTTTAAAACAAAAGAAAAATTTAAAGGTAAAGAGTAGTCCCCCAAACTTATTTTGAAGAAAAAGCTAAATAACACAATTTTCATCCTATTTCACTTCAAAGTATATCTTTCATTACATTTTATGATTTCACTTTTGCATATCGGAGGTAAACCAAGCAGTTATTTCCAGTAAATTTCACATTTGAAGTGAAAAAAAAAAACATTGTCACATGACTCCCAACAGCCAATCGTGAAACTGGACAGACTACTACACTACTTCAGTTTGGGATGACTGCTCTTGCCCTTTAATATCAATAGTGTTTTTTGTTCTCGTTGATTGTCACTTAAACTTGAATATTTTTTTTTAAAGCCACTAGATTTCTCGTTGAACCTCTTGATTGAAAAGTACATCCACTTGAGCAAGTCCGTCGGCCAAGTTTCAAACACAAAAGGCATGGGATGCAGCCATATTGGTAAGTCAAGACGTTCAAATCTATGTACGTCGGCGAAATGACGAAGTATTACAGGGTGCTCTCTCCGTATAGAAAGTGCATAAGAAGATTCTTCCCCTGAAACTGGACTTCACGACTTGGCCGAAAGCGTCAAGACTTGGCGTTTTTTTACAATAGAAAACCAAATAACAACCAACTGACCTTGAAATTTTATCAGGTGTTCACAACCCCCAAACGACTAGATATGTATCGTATTTCTGACAATAGCCTATCAAGAAATTATGCTCGTTTGTGATTATTTACCCATTTCTCGTTAATCTTAGAACATGAAGTCCCCCATTCAGGCCCGTAGCCAGGGGTTTCGGAGCGTTCGAACGACCCTCCCCAACTTGAGGGAGGTCCATTTTTCCAGCAATGTGTTGGAAGGGTCAGCTATGAAATTTTTTTATCTTGACCTATTAAGGACGAATTTCCGTTCACTTCTTTAAAAGTGGTGTACTGTGTGGAATTCCTGGGGAAAAAGGACTTCTGTTGTGTTCAAAAGTCCTCTAAAATGCTCCAGATTTCAGGAGATCTGCAGATTTCAAACTTTTCCGGGAAAGCATGCCCGGACCTCTAGCAACTGCATGCTTACGGCACGCCCCAGCCGCCTCCGTATTTGGAAAAGGTCCACCCCTCCACATGGGCTGGCTACAGGCCTGCCATTTGATATGTTTTTATCCCAAATTGGTCTGGAAATTTTAATCCTCTTCCAGCATTTTTAATTTCATTTTCTTGCACAACTTCACTAAATTTGGACCGATATTTATGGTTCAAGATTCATTTAGTAACTATAATTTAGCCACTGATTTCGATTCTAGTAATATTATACATGAAAATAGAAATCATTCGTAAACTATCTTTTTGAAGGAGGGTGCCCAGTATATGTTAAGGTTAACCGCAAAAATACGTCACTGTCCCACTTGCCTGCGTAGCAGACTGTGGGGCATATTCCTTGTTCAGCCAGAGTCTGCTCCGCGGGGTACTGTCCCACTGGATTCGGAAATGAACGTCAAAGTATAAATGCCCATCGTTCAAGGGACAGAATTCTCTAATGGGAACAATTTCTTATCCCCTATTCTTCACAACTGTACCGATTTTACAGGTGGTAAGACATATTCTCCACTGTCTTATACACTCTAAATTTCACCAGGATCGATGTTCTGATTACTCCAACAAAGTCCTGGTTAAATTTTAATGCAAATCCTGGTGAAACTAACACAAAATCTGGTTGAAGTAACTGGGATTTGAGTCAGCTTAACAAAAGTGTTCAATCCCCTTCCATGAAGGGCATTGTCTATGGCCACGGGCCTGACTTCTCTCAGTGCAGGGGTGGCGGAACGGAAAAAGTATTTGAGGCTTAGCGTCAGCAAGACTATCTAGGCAGAGCGCCCCCAGAGTTGACGAGGAGCGTACAAGAAAATGTGTGGCTTTTACGAACCCGAGATGCGGCACTCTCCGAAGGTTCTAAGCTGCACCTATCGAGCCTTGATAAATGCATCTATAACATTTCTTAAATAATAAAAGAAATCAACCTATGGAAAATGGTTAATTCATACCACATGAGTTGAGCAAACTAGTGGTAAGGTGAAGCTAAACACAAGTTCGGCCTTCAGCACCTCATTTTTCAACCATGTTTTCAACCTTTTTTGACCTTTAAGCGCCTTTAAATCGCCTTCAGGTTGAAATTTTCCTGTGTACCTGTATAGGCCTTTATACTAAAGTAAGGCTTCTTGCATTTTGTTAATAAAATTCTTTGTGACAATCCGAAGTAAATAAATGACTGTTAAGAGAAGACTTTATTGTACGGCAATTTATCACACTTATACTACATTATTAGACAGGTATATACATTGCAGTGCGATCGTCCAAGTATCATTGAACCACCTTAAGCATAGCTGTAATTAATAAAAACGCCGACACGTTAACGGGTATAGACGATCCCGTGTTACATTAATCTTTAACAGAAATATTGCATTTTTCATACAAGGCAGAAAATAGCCATGTTTTTTAAGAATCAACTTTTATGGATACACATTACTATAGTAGCAGACTAGTGATCACCTGATAGATCATTTAAAATAAGACAAGACGGTGCCGCTGTTTTTCACGAAATGCGGTAAGACTCTAAAAGACAGATATTCATTACTCCAAGACAGCTCCAATTCTCTGCAACTTGTTTACTTCTAGTCCCTCCCATGGCCGTCTAAAACTCATCATTTTCTTCTAGTCCCTCCCACAGTTGTCTAAAACTCATCATTGTCCAGAACCAGTCCTAATTTATTGCTTTAGAGCATAACCTGCATGATGAGCTTATACAGAGCCCTATCTGCCTATGTGTAATCAGCTCAGAACACTCTCAGTGCATGTATGTAATATGAGCTACCGGTACTGTGCATCTTTTGAATTTGATGCCAACTTAACCAAAGGCTGTGCTCAAGCAACGCAAATTCAATTTAATGTTGCTCAAAAGAATTTGTTGGCCCAAATGAAAAAGCGACTCTTGCATGACTGCCTTATATTATGAGGAGAAGAAGTTATTGCTGCGGTAAGTCGGTGAGGTCGGATGGTTTATGAGGCTAAACGTCTTTGTATTCCATACTTCAAGCGAAATACTCCCCTTCAATTCAAGTGTATATCAGTACAACATTTTACAACGTGCAATTTCTCAAGGTAATCGATCGTCACGCTTTTCTTGCCAGAAGAACCGAAATTCGGCAGTTGTTTATTGATATCATAAAAGTGAAATGAAAGAATTTCAATTTGAAACCTTGAAACTCATGGTTTCATGTACACCACGGAACGGACGCTCAGGTTTTCTCAGCTCCTCAGCTTCCAAAACTAGTAAGCTACCGACTTGAACAAGGAACATGCCGCACAGCCTTCTACGCGGGTAAGATTTTATGTAGCTCGTGTGCAGTATTCACTATGAAAACTCTCATAATACGGAACTCGAACACGCGAACTGCATGCAAAATGGCGTTCTCTTTTTATGAGGTGACGTCACAACCCAGCTGTACTGACTTTTAAAAGGAAAAGTAAATATTCTTCACTAACCTTTAGAAATGCCACCTCGAAGCACATACCCACTGAAAACAAACTAGTCCGGGCGGTGCCTCTGTACTGACTAATTTGACTTCGGCCTATATTAGTCGGTTGACTGGTCGGTGGTCACAAACTAGTTATTGGAATAGTCCGTGTGACCCCGACAAATGAATAGTTATCTGACTAGTGACTAGCTGGTGATCACCGACTAAACCACATACTTATTATATCCTAGTTGGTCATATTAATTAGTAGAGGCACCGTCCTGATTCGTTTTTGTTTTCAGTGTATATATTCTCTTCAACAGGTTAAAACCAGCCCCTTTGTATGACTACTGTAATGTTTGTTTAATATATTTTAAATTGCCATTGACATAAGGCCAAAACTCTTCTCCCATCAGCCCATAATCCTAAACATAAATTAGTCAAAGTGGTGTCTGAATTGACTGACAACGTTAGTCACTCACAATTGACTTACTTGTGTTGATATATAACCAATTTCGCAGTAATGGAATAAAGAACATCAGCCAAAACTTAGTCAAGGAGGCTTAATATTTGTCAAATATTAGTCGATACTCTTGACTAACGTGATTAGTGTGTTCAATCACTGTTTGACTAATATGTGTTTTTCAGTGGTTGTTAGTTTGGAAAAGGGACCTTTCTGCCTTTTTTTTGGCCCTCTTATCCGTTTTAATTCATTGTTCTGTGCACAATGTCAGTTTGTCTAGGGAGTTGTCAGGGCAACTCCCTGACAACTCCCTGGTTTGTCAGTGCGGAAAGGGGTTTTGGAAGTTCCTAGCCCGTAGGCTTATATAGTTCCTCTCTCACTGCCGCCCTTTAGATAGGTCCAGCTGGGCATGGTTCACAGAACCGCATGTGTTTTTCCCAGCGATTTTTAATAAAAATCCACAGAGAAAAATAGTACAAAAGGCCATCGGGCAGTCGGGTGCTGCAGCCACAGAGGCGCTTCTCAGGCCATCGGGAAGAGGGTTAATAGTCAACTAGCAGGCCTACACTAAACTAAACACGTAATGACACTGTGCATGTATTTTATCTATTTATTCGAAAATATCATGTGATTGTAATGTAAAAGAAGATTCGTCGTACCATTCTGAAGCTGTCTATATATTTGACAGATCTCTATATACAATAAATTAAGATCTAGACACTGCAGTGAGTTTGGCACCGAGAAATACGGGTAGCTGCCGTCAGTTGAAGGAGACAATATTCTTGTCGTAAATTGATTTACAGTTTTGTGAAAGATTGTGAAATGACAGCAATAAGATAGACAGGGTATCATCTTCCTCGATTAGACTCCATCAATCAGTCACTTTTGATAAAGTCGAGAATGTGGGGTGACGGTACTGCAGATACAATGTATACGCAAATATGTGCAAGTTATCAGGTAGGCCTATGCAAGATAATTCAGTACTTACATCTTATGTATATTCTGGGGGTTCAAGTTCGAAGGGGGTTTGAACTTTGTGGGTCAATTTCCCTTTCGAAAGCTATCTTGTTATAAAAAGCCATGCATACGCTCTCTTCCAGCCCGTGATCTGTCTGTCTGTTTGGAAAACTAAGTACCAAATGTCAGCTAAAAAGACCATACCACGGAGTACACTTGCCTCGGTACATTACAGATATACGCCAAAATCTTTCCTGCCTTTTCGTGTTACTTCGTGTCGCACTTCGGAGGGGCTGATTGAAAAAATGAAATTATTACGGATGCAATTACCACAAGTCACCCACTTGGCTTATGGATCAGGAATAAAAAAGGTGAAACTAATCCCTAAAATTCCAAATTTGGCAAAGGTGAGCTAGACACATCAGGCTTCAACTTTGAAGGAAAATTTGCCTCAAATAGGCTAGTAATTTAATACGGCTGCAGGCGACGATCATGTGCTAATCTCACTTTGATTATCTAAAATAAAGAAAATTTTACACAGGATTTTGTGATATTTCTTTTAAGTATCTCGCATGAGATTAAAAATAGGTACGCATTATCACATGCATGTAACGATGCTGCGAATGAGTTGCGCAAGCAACTGCAATTTTGGAGAGTGATGCTGCTTCAAATTGTTTAATCTGCGTCATTTCGGCCTCTGAAAGAAATAATATACCTTCAACCCTTTAGTATCATTCGTGTATCGGGAGATGGCGGTTCCTGGAGTGAAAAGCACGAATACGGACACGAATGGCACCAAGCTGTATTTCGTGCAATAGACACTTTCATGATGTGTTTATTCCCAAGTGTACTTGTAGTTTTATTTCGGCTTAGCCGTCTCAAACGTGCTACCTAATTTTCGAAATTTGACGGCCGACCTGTCATTAGCGGCCGGGAAATGATTCTCTCCTGAAAAATATCAGATTTCGTGTACTATTTTCTGGTAAATTAATGGACATTATTTTGATTTTCTTTAAATTTCACAGTTTTCTCCTCAACAATCCCTAACTATCAATTTGTGATTCCATGTGTGGCTTGACAACTTTACAAGCTTTGCACTCCTCACAGGTAGGTACTTTCCGTATAGACGAATCCGGACAGATTGTGGTGGTCCGATTTTAGTCGGTCATTACTGGGGTCCATCACCTTCAAACTTCAAATTCCCTTACCTACCTGTTCCATGGATGGTTGTACACTGAAGTGTATCTTGAGTTTCTCAACTTCACTGAATATGACTGGAGGATTTGAAATTCACATAGACAATACATGAAGACGAGTAAAGGCTGATAGACCCCACTAATCATGATGAAAAGATGCTTCTTACTTTTTGTTACATTCTCCTTCTCTGCCTGATTACCTCTTATCGTCTCAGGGAGGAAATGAAGCTCACTACACCCACCCTTGATATAGTCACATTTCACGTCTGATTAATCGATTGACAGTAACAGATATATTAAAATACACAAAAAGTTACGTGACATTTGAGGTTAGCTAACAGGTCAATCAAGCATGTGTTTATTGCTTTTCACGCAATGTGAATACAATGAAAGCTTAGCTCATTTTAGGGCACAGATCATGTGACAAACTCAGATATCAGTTACACCCCAAACCGCCTTTGATGTACTGGGGTGTCTTTGTTGCTTTCTCAAGAAGAGACATCAGGGCATGAATGACTGCCTACAGTCACTAAAAACAAGCGCTTATCGGGTTCGTCTATAAACTTCAATGTCAAAACAACAGTCTGAAAAAACAAAAACGAATAAAACAAAAAAAAAAAAAAAACAAAAAAAAACAAAGGTAAACAAACAATTCTTGTCAATGTGAGGAAGTGACATAACCTTTACTGCCCCGAAAATCACTTTTAACACAAACCTAGTGACTTTATTTACTGATATCTCGACAAATGAAGGTCCGATTTGATTGGAAATTTCGCAGCACTGTATATAGACGAATCCGGAGAGAAAGTGATGGTCTGATTTAAGTCGGCCATAACTGGGGTCCATCACCTTTAAATCTTTCGATTTCCTTGCTCACCTCTATCATGGATGGTTGTGCACTACATTGTGTCTTATAAACTTCCTTCAATTTCACTGAATGTGAGGGTTTAAAACTCATGTAGACGATATATAAAGGCGATTCAAGGCTGATGGACCCCACTAATGGCTGCGCACAGTCACTAAAAATAAGCGCTAGCCGGATTCGTCTATAGATTAACTAAGTTCCTCTTTCACATACGGTTGAAACCATATCAAAATTTACAAGATCGTACAAACGGAGCTGGCGGAATACATAAATTCCAGCTACGTGTAAAGTATAGACGAATCCGATCAGAGCTTGTGTTTAGTGATTGCAAGCAGTCATTAGTGGGGTCCATCAATCTTAAATAGTCTTTATTTATTGTCTGCATGACTTTTAAAACCTCAGATTCTGTGAAATTGAAGGAATTAAGCTATAATTTAGTGTACAACACCATGACACAAGTGAACAAGGAAATTTAAAGGTTAAAAGGTGATAGACCCCAGTTATAGCCAACTAAAATCAGACCATCACGTGGTGTCCAGATTCGTCTATAAGCGTTCGTACAAAGCTCTGAACTCAACGTCAGCTCTGTAGAATCTTTAGACTCTAAAGATTCTACAGAGCTGACGTTGATCTTGGAGGTGTCATTGCAATATTATTAATCCAGTTTTGAACCGAATATCTAATGTGGTCGTCATTTAAAATGATCAATGGCATTTTATCTCGCAAAGCACACAGTGAAACAGATTAAGGGGATGGTTAGTAAACAGGGGATATGCTATTAACATGCTTGACGGATAGAGGATAATTTGTTACTGTTATGCAAATATCCTATCTGCATCATCGCTGTCATAGAGACGAATGATTAATGACATAGACTCCTCTCATTCGTATATGACCTCATTGAAATAAATGTTCATCATTCATTGTTTCGCAAACAATTTATCGATGAATGGGACATAGGCTACAGACAAAAGATCCAAATAACATTCCCCAAAAAGCTAATACCCAGGTTCCATACATTGAATGTTGAGGTCGATTTGGATCAAATGGAGTTGTTCGGATATACCAAACCGAAAACGTCAATCAGTTTAGTCAAGTGAGCAGGTAAACACACGTCCTCTATACAATCTGCCCGAACCCGAATAATTTCTATTTACTTCTTTCCTTTTTATGAACCAAACTTGTACTCTTCCGTAAACTTCATATCCACTTTGATGGCCAAATGTAGGTCCAGTCTGAATATTTAACCAGTGAGCAGCAACTGAAAAAACTGCGTGGCCGGCGCTACTTTAACCAATTGGTAAGAAACTTAGCCGTGAAACCTCATCCAGAGGCGAAGCTACGGGGGTGGAGGGGATACGATTGCACCTAGCCCTGGAAAACCTGAAAAATAAAGATTTACATAAAGATGTTTGGTGGCTGTGGTATCTCAGATTTGCCCGACACTGAGGAAATGTAGATTCTTCAGTAATCCCCCAACTTTTCAAATTTCATAGCAGGATACACAGGATCCAACATTTTCTGAAATATAGGCATTAAGCTGCATCCAGGCTTTTAAATATTTTTCGGCCCTACTACAGTGGTATTCAATCTTTAAAAACATCGGAAAATTTGGGTGCCCAAGTTTCCCCCTCCCCTGGAAAATTGTCTCGCCTCGCCACTGACCATATCTAACCAACTGAACATTTAGTTCTATATACAGAAGTCTTTCGGTTACATTTTTAACAAAGTCTCACATGTAGTAGGCTTGTAATAGTGGAGTCCAAATTGTGATCCGAAAACATCCCGTGTAGCAACTCTGTCGCTTTCCCCTTAAGGGCGCCACCCCTCGAAGTGGTCTTTTGCAGCGTTGAGCTGAACGATAAAATTTGTCCGCTACGCTGATTTGTACCGAGAAGGCAGTAACAAACTGAAACAAGTACATCCATTTTAACACCAAACAAATCTACACTGTTAAACTACGATCAAACTCGAAGCATTGCTGTCATGGTCACCGTGTCTTTAAGGGCAAGAGCAGTCATCCAACTTGAAGTAGGGCTGTTGAGCCTCACGCGACAACACTTTTTCTCTCCAAATGTGAAATTAACTGCTTGGTTTACCTTGATTATGCACACTGAAGTCTAAAAATATGATGAAAGAAACTTCGAAGAGAAACTAGTAGAAGAACTTGCGACATTTAGCTGTTGGTTCAAAATAAGTTTGGGGGACTGCTCTTTTCTTCTCCACATTACAAACCGTAGAGGTACATTTTCAACACGTGTGATCCAAAAAATGTAGGCTACTGCACACTCACCATTGAGTGGAACACAAACTTAAAGGGGGATCAAAGTTTGTTTTGACAAGTTTTCCATGATTTGAATATGCCTACAATCATACATTGAGTTAAAAGAAACAAAAAGATGATCTGTAATCATGGTCTTACGTTATGATTGGTCACCGCAGGGAGTTGTCAGAGACAAACTCCTTTACAACTCCCATGGTCACCGTATATGGAAGATGCTGTCCAGTCTTGCTTCTGTGCGGAAATTTGTTTTACCCGAACAAAATTACAAAATACCAATTTAACAGTAATTAACACCAAATGAACGCTTCTTCTCACTTGAAAGACCTCTTCAATGTTTGTTCATTGTATTAAATTAAAAAAGAAATACGAAGTGTTATAGAACAAATAGTAATATTGACTGTTTAACATTGATAATCACTTTAAAGAAGATATGTATGTGTACAGCGCAATGGGCTATACACCACTGGACAGTAGGGAACTTGGACTGGTAACACCATCGCGCTTTATTAACCGTGCGCCTTTAAAACACAACGAATTTAAAGACCAACAAGACTATTACTATTTAATTAGAAGTGATGGTCGGTGATGGGGAAGGCTTGTGTATTTATAGAACATCATTCAACCAGGATATTATCTTCACTCTGTCCGATTAAAATGAAGAATAATTTCTGAATGACTTTTTCCCCTGATTCTTGTGATGATATAAATTCTTGATTAGTAAAGAAAAAGTGAGGGACCCCTCACATTTCTCCAGGATCAAGTATCATGATCGATAGTCCCACGTAGGATTACGTGATTTACAGAAATTACAAGATTATGCCATGTTTATTCTGACGATTTCACCCCTTTAAAATAAGATAGGTGCATTTGTTGGAAACACCGCCCTCAAACTCTGGGCCTGAAACTCTTCCCCCAGTCTATACTCGATGTTCAGGAAGATTGGCTGAGACTGCCACGCAGGCAACTTCCCACGCAGCCTCGTAAACGACGTGGTTTACCCCATACTGTGGTTGATTGCTTAGAGGCTCCACTTCATGATCGGAAATTTAGATGAACTTGAAGGCTTACACCCGCCCCTTCTGTGAATACTGATTTCCTAAAAAAAAAAATCTTAAAATATGACGTCACAGTTTCTTCAGACGCTGATGGTGCCGTTGTGGGCAATGAATAACAAGACGGACAACATATTGTTGGACGAACGAGAGAAACGTGTATAATCCTATCACAGTGGGCAATGTTTATCAGTTAACTGACCGGCGTCGGCTTCATCTACCTGATCTATGCGTGAACAAAATCGACCAAGTAGATAACACCGACAATGGGTTACAACCCTTGTCCATGACCCAGTGACCAACGACTCAAATTAATCAAAGGCAACCGAGATAAACTAACCCAGCTAAAACAATTAATCATTTCAGGGTAATTTGTGTTACTACTAGTCTTGTTTGCCTATTAAGCCAATTATTGAAGCGGCACAGGGTGGTGCGATCTTTAGCATATGCCCACTAAACAACCCTAAAAGTGTCAACGACTGACATTTGTATTTGTATATGAAATGAAATTTAGTTTAAGTTGCGAAATAAAGGGACGGAGTTGGGAATGACAAGGAAACGTAGACACGTTTCTATGGACATGTTTTTGTGGGAAGGGACGACAGTTAGATAAAGGGTATCGTATGTTTTGAACATCATCCGTTCTCTACACCACCGAAATAGTTTACACAAGTTTTCGAAAATTTGGAAGGGCTAGAAAAAAATGGAAAATTTCTTTTTAAGCCCTCAATACCCCCAACTGCACCTCGAGGAGGCGAGACGCTGGGGGATTTTGCATCCTCGGGTTAGGTCTACACATATTCTACATGGTCCTCAACTCACCTGAACGTTTACTGTTGTCTATTTTGTTATTATTGTTATGCCTTGCTTCTTTAGCTTGGTCTGCCCAAATGCCATTAATTTCAAATTCTCAAGTATGACAAATTTGAAGGCTCATCGCAAAGTCTAGTAAAGCGGCCGAACTCCTGAGGAACCTGGTACATCGGCGTTAGCGCCTTTAGATGGTACGGGAAGGGAAGGGGAAAAGCTTACAGCCCCCATGTAAGAAAGGGAAACTCCCTCCTCCCAGTTTCCTTTCCTCGTTCATTGTCAACTCAAAATCGTCGAAGCTGCAATGGGAAGGTTACCAGGTTTAAAGGAAAATGCAGTCACAAAAATTTTGTAGGTGTAGCACAAGACGATTCAAACTCAGGAGTGGCTCTACAGACGCCCTTGTACATGTATTAGCTATGTTTTATAGGTACTTCGTGAGTGTGATAGGAAGTAGAATCATCGCTAAATATCAGAAGGAATTAATTTCAACTGGGACTAGCGAATCGGAGCTTCACGTCATCGTGGTGTCATCGCTATCGCTACCATAATTCAGGTTTCAATAGTTCCTTACGGTATTTCGCAAAGATGCCCTTTCCTTTCATGACAATGCAATAAAATTTATGCCGGATTCTGGATGACGTCACAGAATACCGCTTGTCTTATCTTTGATTGAGAATGGACTTTCGATGATGTCACAACAGCCATAGCGTTTCTAAAATATTCACATTATCAACGGTACCGTACCAAACTTTGGTTGCGAACAGATTCTTCGTCACGAAGAATCAGTTCGCAACCAAAGTTAAGACAAGTGAATTCTGTGACGTCATCCAGAATCTGACAGATTTATTGCTCTTTCATGAGATGACAGGTCGTCTTTAAAGTCGGCTATTATAACGTGGTTCGTTTGTCACATTCCTGTGGTCTTGACGAAATAAGTTTTCTTCAATTTTAGTCAAGGAACATCAACATGAAATTATATCGCCAGTATCATTAATAACAGAGCAGCCTGGTTGTACAGCGCCACCTAATCTATGACGCTAAATTTAGTTTATTATAAACGAAATTTAATTAAGATGATGATGATGATGATGATGATGATGATGATGATGATGATGATGATGATGATGATGATGATGATGATATGTTTTAAATCATCACATATTTTGAACTTTTCAATCGATGTATAATACACTTCACCACATTTATCAACCATTGACAGAATTAAGTGACTGAAAAACGACATCTACATTTCTATGGATTAATTTTCATCCTTAAAATTTGCTGCGATAGGCGACGGAATGACCAGACTCGATTATTTCTAGATGACGCAACTGTGCTCAGAAGGATGTTTTTTTGTTAAAGTGCCAATCCTCTCACCCAGAACTACAGTTTTGGTAGGGGTTAACAGAAATTCTCAATTGGCTCAGCTCTTTAATTGACAGCTAGTTCAAGAATTGCAAAGTACCATAGTTCATATTACAGAGCCTATAATGTACCTAGCGTATTTTTGATTACACATTGAGGTCTTGTATACTTACCCTGATGGTGAGGTTGAGGCTGTGTCTGGATGAGGATAAATTTTAAACAATTGTGGCCGGGCTTAACGGGAAGTATGTTAGGAGAATTATATCAGACCTTTAAGCTAAACCTTCCCCTCAGGCTGACGGGCTCCAATGAGAAAAAATTACAGTTAGGATTACAATTGGTAGGATAATATTTCTATATTTTACTCATAAGTCCCCTCCCCACCGCTACCCACATACACCTTGATCTAAGTAAACGTCGCTTGGTTTCTTGGGTCATGCCTAAGTCTAGTATGAAAACGTATTGATTAACCAAGGACCGCTGGACTTCAGGTCGGGCGATAGTTTTCGCCGGCCCCCTACAGATTGGGGGAGTGAAGATTGCTGTTGACAACATATCTTTCACATTTGGCCGCTGAAAAAAATCATCCCGTAGCAGAATTTCGCCCACTTTAGTAGCGTGTTTGACTTTTAGGATACGAAAACATGTTAAAATCATGCACTTAAGATGGAGTATTAAAAAGGATTGGTATCTTAAATCCCTCTGTACCAGTGTAGCAAGGGAAAACTGGGCCATGATCCCGTCACTGATGCCAAACTTCGTTTTAGTTCCCAGCATTTTTTAAGACACTTTAAAGGGGGGAAGGGGTGGGGTGGGAACGCAGTTACCCCAACTGGATCAGTGCCGTAGTCTGCTGTGTTTCATGATTGGCTCTTGAGTGAGAGTCATTTCACATGCAATATTTTCCTTCCCTAATCATGAAATTTAAGAGGGTAACCATTTCACAATGCATTCGTCAAAATTGAAGAGATCTTTATCCATCCGTCCATTAGACGGTACTTTGAGAAACTTAACATCAATCTGTGAAGAACACCGATCATATTGCAGTTCATGTACAGCAACGTAACAACTTGTTCAATGATTATATTTCCCCCTAACGTACAATAGACCTATATCAAATAAATTCCTTTGATAAAAGAGGATACCGATTTTGTGACGATCTTGTGCGATAGTGTACGTCAGATACACTTGGAAAAAAATACAAAAGAATAGGCCGAATTTTGAGAAGATAAATTTGTCTGAGACTGGTAATTAGTTTTAACGGTTGTCATTGGGTTGGCTTTGGAACTTTTATCTCCGAGTAATTTGCTCTCTTTCAGACACAACAAGAGCATATCAAAATTAGCTGCAGTGCATACATATTTATCAAATTGAGTGTGACAACCTAGATAACTGTTAGCTGACTAATTAATACACACGAAAAGGTTTTCGAGTTGAAGCAATTTATCACCGTATCATAGATAAAAGCAAACATGTTGATGATCACATGTAGTACATACAATTGACTGGCGCACACAGTTCCAAAATACGGTAGCTGTTTGCTTCATGTATGTGTAGTTCTTTTACAGTAATCTTATCTGGAATGATTGGAAATTGCCGCCACACTGAGATAAAAAAATAATTTCTTCGGCAGTGTGGGTGATTATCTTATATCTATTCACCACCTGTTCTCATTGCATGTAAGATGGGTCGATATGCAGTCCGTGCACGATTATGGTGTATTTAAAGTATGGAATATTCACCCACTCAGCTGCTCATATATGCAATATAATGTGGTTGTGTCGGATAGAGATTTTGGTTTGCGGTGCACATCATTCATATGCATGAGATTGTTTATAGGCTGTTTTACATAATTATCATGGTATCACATTTGTCACATCACATGAAGCGATTTTATCATTTCACTTTCAACGAAACAATATTTCTTGTAATTTTATTTTCATATTGTAATGACGACTATAGATATGCACTTCCCACCCCGGTTATCTTTATGAAGACAGGCAAGATCTTTATACAGACAGACAGACACACTCAGCATGCTTCACACGTGACACCGTGAGCCAACCGACCGCACGGTCAAGGGGTTAGAACATCAAACTTGCAGCCGGGTGGTCTATCTAGATTTTGACTCCTGGCCGGTCCATACCGAAGACTTTAAAAATCGAACCTATACTGCCACTGTACTTGGTGCTCAGCATTAGCAATGGAGTAAGAAAAACAAGCCAGTGAGCTACAACTGACCGGCCCAACTTAAAGGTAAAAAGCAGTCCCCCCCCAAAAAAAAAAAAAAAAACTTATTTTCAAGAAAAAGCTAAATTAACACAGCTTTCATCTAAAGTATCTTTCATTGCATTTTATAACTTTATTTTTGCATATTGGAGGTAAACCAAGCAGTTATTTCCAGTAAATTTCACATTTGAAGAGAAAACATTGTCACATGACTTCCAATAGCCAATCGTGAAACTGGACAGACTACTACACTACTTCAATTTCGGATGACTGCTCCTGCCCTTTAAACCAGTTGGTTAGAAACTACTGAGCCGTAAAAATCTCATGTAACTTACACACACTGAGCCAGATATCTCAAACATTCCATAATAAAGGCTGTTTCGTAAATACGGTACGGGGTTAAACTTTAAAGGAAATATTGCCTTTGAAAGCTTGAACCTACATGACATATAAAGATAACTTTAAACCTCACTGTTAATTTCAAGCGACTTCAGTAGAACCAACAGCGCCATCTCTTCAAAACTGAAGCATTCATGCATTGGACAAGCACGTGACAAGGGGGGAGGGGTAGACCTCAATGATCCGAGTAAAAAAAGGTAATGGCAAAAATGACAACAAATGTGCGTGATCACTACAAACTTTGTCACGTTGTCGGTTTTTGACAGACATTCAGCAGGAACTTTTGACGTCCCTTGTCAGTGGTGGCGCAAATGGGTTTTTGGTAGGAGTGACTATGGTCCCTGTTTTGAGAGGATGTTCCATGCTGAGAAACTTTCAGCTGGGAACAGTAATGAGTATGAAAAAAGCCCTACATGAAGAGCGGCAATTCGTTCCCTTACCTGCTCAGCAGGTACCCCTAGAGTCTGCTCCGCGGGTAGTTTTGGGAACTAAGGAACTAAGAAAATATAGTCCGCTCCGCGTAAAGTCGTTCCCACGATGAGGAACCTGATTTCGTCTTAAACTTGAAAAATCCCAACTTTTGTCACTAAAACCCATCTTTTTTAAATGTTGTGTGGTGACAGACACCCCGAAAGTAAAAAACCACCGAAAACTTGCTTTCAAAATCATTATGAAAACCCGTTGGGATCGAGTTACAACTGCCTCTCCCGAAAAAGCAGGAACTAGCTCCCAGCCATATCTCTGCCTGGGTAAATAATATCTTCAAACTTGCTTTTTAGCTGTAATGGTCTTTTAATTTGTTGGGCTGGGATAAACTCCCTGCTTTCACACAATGTCACAACATCCGTAATACATCAGGTGGGGGATGGCGTGGGCCTATACAATGCTTGTCGGGAAGGAAAGTGTATCATGTACTGGACACAGCCTGCAAGCCTGCAAGATGAGCAGTGGTGGCGCTAAGGGGTCTCA
The DNA here is from genome assembly GCA_037179385.1 of Holothuria scabra. NCBI lineage: Eukaryota > Metazoa > Echinodermata > Holothuroidea > Aspidochirotida > Holothuriidae > Holothuria > Holothuria scabra. Next base: position 25,120,033 of record CM074198.1, read on the forward strand.
AGAGGGGACATTTGACCCTAGATTTTGTTCTCACCCCCACTCCCCCCCCCCCCATTTACGAGTTGAGTTAACTGAAAAAATAAATGTAATACTTCTCTAGAGACTTTTGTATAACCTAACTCTTAACTAACATAACTTGGGGGCCCGAGGAGGGGGAGGGGGCAAGTGCGGGGAAGGATAAAATCCAAGGGGAAAATGCCCCTCTTGCCCCCCCCCCCCGTAGCGCAGCACAACTGAACAAACGTGAAACTAAAAGGTTAGAAGGTTAAATAAAAATTTGAGGCCCAACAAAGCAAATCAACCAATAACTCGTCATTTCCTCTGACAGCAGATTTCGATTTAGGGTTCGAATATTTGTTACCGGAGTTGGAATCCACTTGTGGTATTTGTCAACATTGACTTAAAATTAATATCGCTGCCATATTGTGTCAGCATAAACGAGTTCGTGTTTTCATTGGTTTTGATAGCTCCGATAACGATTGATAAATTGATGCTGCTTGGATTGTGACTTGCATGGACAGTCAGTCCTTAATGAAGGTGACGAGGTAAATAGCCATTAATCACCTCGCAATGCTTGTAACCTTGGCGCCAGGGGGGTACCAGGCACCGGAGATATTACAAACGCAACAATTCTAGAGACGTTTATGAATGGTTAAAAGGCTGTATTGAGATCAATAGCAAGTCAAAGAATAGAAGAAACAATGATGTATCATTTGTTGTAATACTTGAAAGCTTGTATACCGATAGAAAAGTATGCAGTCTGTTTGTGATATACAACTCGCAATGTCAGAATCCCAGTGTTTCAATTGGTAAATTCAATCAAGTGTCAATTCTTTAAGTTGCCAGTCTCCCTATGATGGATCAGTATGGCGCCCTACAAAATGATTTATACTGTATTTTTTTCGTTCTTGAGATAAATGCAGTGGTTCAGCCATACACCACTTCGAAACGTTCTATGCATGCGCGGCAGTGATCTATTTTGAAATAGACAAAATTGGGAACTGACAGAGAAAGAGATAGGTAGGTGGAGAAGCTCGGGGATAAGCCTGTGTGTGAGGCATGAAGTCAAATGGGGTACATGCGATTTTAAAAGGGAACTTGGCATCAGTGGATGAGTAAGCGTCAATCAAAGAAGCCAAACAGTCCAAAATTCGTAAGAGATAGTTGTATAGCATCTGTGTGAGATGAATTGCAAGAACCGCCTTTTCCAGGTGTGTTCAGGGCCGGGTTTACGAGTACGTCCACCTGGGCTTGGGCCCAACGCCCATTAGAGTTTGTCTCCTTCTGGTTTTCCAACTAAAAAGGAAGGAATAAAGAAAGACGGCGTTCTTTCAGTCCCGGCGTCAACAACTTTCCATAAATACAATGGCCAGCCTAAGAACAGAAGGAAAAGGATACATAATCTTTATTTTACGGTATTTGCGCAACTTTTCAAAAAAAAAAAAAAAGAAAGAAAGGAAAAATCTATCTATTATTTGTAACACTGTAAAGACAACTTCTAGAGTATGAAATTGCAACATTAAACAGTTAAATGCCATTTTCATATGTGAAGCAGTTTCTGTCAGAATTTTCTACTTGGGAACTTATTGAACAACAACTGCAGTCTTTGGCTCCAGGAATACAGGTAACCTACACGAGTGGCAAAATGCCCTCTTTATATTCGTGGGTGGAGATCACGTGTCCTTTTACTAGTAGACCTAAAGGTAAAAAAAAGTGTGTGTGTGTGGGGGGGGGGGTAGATGCGCACTGTTTAAGAAAGTATTTCTTGATTGGTTGTTGCCATTGTATTGTATCGATTGTATTCTTTGTTCGGGTTAGGGATTAGGGTTATCGTTAGCCAGTTAGGAAATTTCTTGTTAAACAGTGCGCATCGCCCCCAAAAGTGGAGAAGAAAACATAGCTTCGACCCCCATGTAGAAGTGGGGGAGGGGGGGGGGGATAGGCCACTTCCAGTGCACAGTACGGAGATTAAAGGTTCTCTCGTGAACTTAGAATAGCATTGATTGATTTCATCCGTACATGTAGACTACTCTTAAAACACCGGGGCTAGGCCTAAATTACACCAGGGTCAGTTTTCTATTAACTTCAACACAGTCCTGGTCAAATTTCCTAGTTAAACTAACTCAAGTCCTAGATACTTTAACCAGAGTAGTTAGTTAACTCAATATTTGCACATTAAATTTAAACAGAATTTTGTTGGAGAAAATAGAACAACAATCATGGTTAAATTTAACTTCAGTATTATTTTAAGAGTGTATGGGTTATGCAGTGTTACATTTTACATGCACAGACAGACGAATCTTTTTGTTCAAAAGACACTGTCAAAATTGTCATGCAATATCGCATTCTGGGATCTTCCTTCCAACAACAATTATTTAAAGAGAGAATGGTCTTATTATACCATGCTTTCTTTTATCACGCAAATAGCACCACACCCCTTTTCAAGTTATATAGTTCATCATTCGCGTCCAGTTTGAACTTTTGAAAACAAAAAAACAAAAAAAGGACAAACGCCTGCGCCTAAAATTAACGTCTATTTGAAATAATTTGTTGGCACGTTAATTAGTCGTGTTTATCTGAAATAAAGCTGGCATATCTTTAGGCTCTAAAAATAGGAGTATTTAGAAAAGAAGAATCCTGTTGGGGAGCAGCAACCAAACTGTCAATAACTTTTGATTACAAAGCCCGCATATTTTTGATCAATTGCCATTCATGCCGTGACAAAGAACCACAGATAAAAACAACCAAGATCAGATGAATAGGCGTCAGAACGACGGGACATATCAAGTATTAATTACGCAAGCTAAAGAAGGCAAGACAATTGCAAAACCTCAAGTTATGAACTTTTAATTGGCTGTTATACGTACCGTCAGTGGCACTGGTAGTAGTGTGGCACTGACAAGAAGCCGACAAAATGGTACGTTTACGGATGGACTTTGCAAAGTCTTTCTCGCAATATCAGTCCTTGACTAATGTTTTAACGTTTCATCCAATCCAGTAAATGCTCATATTTAGCGACTACCTGTTATAGAAAACGTGCCCTTTCTATGCCCCTAACATCTCTAATACAGCCCCGCCCTCCCGTATCACCCTTTTTTCACGTCCGCCGGATGTACACTGAATAAGGGAGAAACATAATTATTCATGGAAGAGCATTGATTGAAGATCTTATTCCAGAGGGAGTGGGATTCGATTTGGTGAACATTATCCGAGCAGACTCTCCAGAGTCTAGTTTACTGTGTGTTTCTTTTTTTTTTCTTCTTTACAGGAGAGTTAACTGTTTCTTCAAAAAATTTTGGGATCTAAAACATATTTTAAGACATGAAAACAGTTGGGGTGGGGGAGGGGGTGTGACCACCAACACCATGGCTACTTATGTGCCGATACCGACATTGGGTATAGTTTTTCTAATCATTAGTAATGGGTTTACTTACTCAAGCAATACCGCGAGTTTGGTCTAGCGCGGTAGAGCATCCGCCTCTCACGCGGAAGGCCCGGGGTTCGATTCCCAGGTCGAGTCATACCAAGGACTCTAAAAATGGAACCTACTGTCGTGATGCTCCACATAACCAATGGAGCAGGGGAAATAAGCCAGTGAACAACAGTGAAATCATTCTTAAATTTGGGTTCGAAACTAAGAAAAAGTTTGTGACTTAATATAAACGTATCAAAGAATGACGAAGCCCTAGGGCAATAAATCACATGTTTGTAACACTCGCGTTTTAATATTCGAACTGAAACATGGTGATTGACGAACAGTAACATACTTTATCATATACGTTATCAAAATTCCGTAGGACTTTAACTTCCTATTTTTAAAGGTAAAATATAGTCCCCATCATTTGAATAATTATAGCTATCCGATTCATGATTGGCCGTTGAGAATCATTTAGCAACTTAACTTTTCCTTCTGTTGCAGTCCCTACGGCATGCATCAGCCTCTCTCGAAAACGGCAGTTTTGATGGCAGGTCCGTGAAAAATGGTACCTAGTTCGGGCGAAATTTCATCCCAATAACTAGTGATCTTGGTGCAGGTTACATGAACGGTTGAGTGAGGCTGGTTGACTGCAGAACAGGCTGTAGGGCATATTCCTTTTAGTACGGTCATTTGGAAGCCGAGGAGCTGAGAAAACAGAATCCGCTCAGGTGATGGGTGGCTTGCTACTGAGAATAAACCACTCTGACTTCGTATCTGTTACCCTTCTGTTGATTATGCTATTGCAGTTCTACATACCAGGTTTGCCATTCGTGCAGTCCAGCAGACGCCTTAATACAAAAGACACGTACCGTGTTCGTACACCGAAGAATTTCATAAGATGAACTGATTTGTAATGCAATTCGGGTTGGGATCTATAATCCACCTTTTAAACACAAACAAAATATCAGAAGATGTTCTCTCAATTCATCTTTGTCGGAGAAAGTGACATACAAAGCCAGTCATTCATTGCATTACTTCGATATTTTTATGCCGGTGAATTATGCGTTAGTCAAAGAAAAAAAAACAATAACAAAAACTCCTGTTGACCTTTTCGCGTTCCATAAGAGCGGCTACATGCAATACTCGTCCCGTTGATTTATTGTCATTTCTGCTTGATGTCCTTATAACTGGCGACAGTCTCGTCCACAGACTACCAGTATTCTTGCCTATATTACAAGCACCTTTTCTAGAAAAACGCTGGTACCCAATTGAAAATCGGCTCTCTAGATTAATCAGACCCTGGCCTTCCGATCAAAGAAAGGTGACAGTATAAAGTCGTGCTTAGCAACACTTGTAGGCCTATTGCGTAGCTGTGATGCATACATTTGCTTATGTAAGTCAATCCCATACTTAAAGAATACAAAAGCCCTGTAGCCATTTAAAAGGGTTGCTCGTTTTACGGCATACACTCTCTAAAAAATACCAGGTGAAATTTCACCAGATTCCGTGTCAGTATATGCACTCACACAATCCAGGTTAACCTAACCAGGTATTTTTATTCAAATTAACGAAGAAAGTAGTTAAAAACTAGATTGCCAGTTATTTGGTTTAATTCTCCAGTGCAATGGTTAATGTGACCATGTTTTCCTGGTAAAAAAAAAATAACCTGGATTGCGTGGGTGCTATATCAACACGGATCTGGTGAAATTTCACCAGACGTTTATAGAGTGCACGACTCCTGGCGATAGGCCTAAAATGTTTGCACTGAAGGATAAAGTAGAATGATCACTCAAATAAACTGATAAAGCAAGTGAACAAAGCTAAGTTTTTGTGAGTCTATCAGTTAAAATAAAAAAGTGATCCCTGGATTAACTCTTTAAAGAGTAAATTTACATTCTTTCTGGAGTGAATTAAAGTGTACCTCAAGTCAAAAAAATCAATATTATATATTTAAGAGCATGAAAAATGCATTCTATCAGTCCAACTCCTATCTTCATATAACATTCCTTAGCTGAGATATAAAATGTTGAAGTTTATTCACGTAAAACAAATTGGTCCATTGCGCAATAATTTGTGACTTTCTTCTTGTACGACTCATATAACATGTTTTGTTTCCCTTTATAATTAAAAATGTTTTATGACCTTGAGAACTTCCTGTTTGCTTGCATAGTATGTTGTAAAAGGAGGACTTAATTAATTACATCACCTCACAGGAGTAAGAGTGCTATCACACCTTGGTACAAGGTGCAGTAACGTTTGGAAAAACAAAGAAATACAAAGATTGTAATTTGAGTAGTACAAGAATGACATCACAAACTATTGTCCAATGTACCATTTTAATTTAAGTGAATAAACTTCTTTATTTTTCTAAAAGTTACTGCACCTTGTACCAAGGTGTGATATGAAGATGGGAGCTGGACTGAGAGAATGCATTTTTCATGCTCTTAAATATATATTTTTGAATTTTTTGACTTGAGGTACACTTTAACACTTTCAATTCATTCTATTAACTGATTAAAGAGTGACTTAGTTCACTCTTGTACAATGATGCGACCCCAAATTTGTTTTCCGGCTATGGGCCTGATTTCCAAGCTCGGTATATAGTGCGGTAATAAAGAAAATTGATATTATGTTTATTTTACTTCATCAGTCTCCGGACAGGAGGACAACGAATTTAGTGAATAGCAGCAAATTTCGATTGACGATTGATGAGGACACATTGATTGAATAGGGTCATTTTGAAGAGATAATCTTTTTAATCGTTAGAACGACAAACATCTATTAAGGCTTTCTCTACAGCTTTATGAAGAAAGACCTATAACAATACAATCAGTACGGTATAAGTCAGGTGGTTTTACTACAGGTGACATATGCTTTAGTTACCAAACGTCGGTACCTTCACCTGTTCATGTTTTAGTCACCGATGAGATTTTACGACTCACCAACACCAATGTGTTACATAGTGTCAGTCAACTCGATAAAAAGTTCAAAGTTAACACTGATTTTCAAATATGGTTCAAGTTCAAGTTTGGTTTTCCGTTTGGTCCCCTCTTAGGACATGTGGGAAACTGACCGTCGGCATGTTATACACCAGGCTAGCCCACATGGGTCTTTATGTTCCTTGGACTTAAGTTGCCAGGATCATGGACAATAGCTTCAGTGCAAAAGTAGCAAACCAATAAATTTAATCCAGGCTTCATTTTTTAGGCTGAATTACAGTATCCATCGTCTAAATTCTGTGAGACTGCAGGAACCTGCTTCATGTACGGGTAAAATTGTTAATTTTACTTAACCACTCACGCTAAGTATACTGAAAATACATGTGAAAAATACATGCTTTATGTATTCGTACCCCCCGAAAACTGGGCTGGTGGCTATCCATCCAGTTGGAAAAACACTCAGCCAGTTGGAATTTGGGACCATGACACCCCTTAAACATGAGACCCAAGCGACGGCCCTAACGACGGAAATTACTAAGCACTGCCCTTGGGATGTATCTTTTAAATATTTTTTCCTTCAATGGAAACTGAGGGAAAATAAAAATTAAATAACGATGTAGATGTCCTGGAGGGTATAGTGAGGCAGACGAGTAGCCACGCCCCCATTAGCATATTTTTGATATTTTTATGTTTATTTGTACAATGTTGCTAGTGTTTCCCCACTTATACACGGTAAACAGGCCTAGGAGGTACCTTTTTCAGCGATCGTGACGCATTTTGTACCAAAATTTTCTTGCACTCCGGGCAAACCCAATTATTTTCCAGCAATAGGGGCGTATTTGGTTTCAATTCAGTTATTCTAGAAAACAGTTCATAAAATACATAATAATTGGTCTCCTTAAGCATACAAACGTCGTGTAAATGCACCAAATTACGTATTTTCACATTAAAACACTAAAAACTAAAAAGCTTCACCCCCCCCCCCCGCCCCTTGCGCGCTCGGGTTCGGTCGCTTTGCTCCCTCGCATCAGATTTGGCCCCCCTATAAAGAAAGGAAATTGTGCCGTTAAACTTCATTTAACTAACTAACTGACTGATTGACTGAATGTCTAACTAGACACGCCCTTGTACGTTTGGCTGGTATATACTGCGCTTTCCCTGAAAATAAAAAAAAAACATAGGCGGGGTGGGGTAACTGACACCTATAGCAACATGCAAGCACGTGAATTTGGAAATATAAAATTTGCCGAACCTTTAGTCAGATTAAATTAACATGTCAAGAATTTGATCTAAGACGTAACAAGCAAGCTTAAAGAATTCTTTTGAAGATGCCTCCCTCCCTCGGGATTAAACAATTCTTTTTATGTAGCGTATTACTCTAATGGGTCTTTCAAGAACGTATGTGCAGTGTAATGACATCGCACAATACACTCTTACAAAGGTAACAACAGAACTGACAAAATCACCTAACCCAGTTTGATAAGTCAATTGTTCCCAAACTCTTTTCACTAAACTAAGCCGCTTTCTTCTTCATCAGTCTCCGGACAGGAGGACAACGAATCTAATGAATAGCAGCAAATTTCGATTGATGAGGACACATTGATTGAATAGGGTCATTTTGACGAGATAATCTTTTTAATCATTAGAACGACAAACATCTATTAAGGCTTTCTCTACAGCTCTATGAAGATATAACAATACAATCAGTATAAGTTAATACTACAGCTACAGGTGACACATGCTATAGTTATCAAACGTCGGTTCCTGATTTAACGACACACCAACACGAATGTGTTAATATGTTATCATAGTGTCAGTCAACTTGATGAATGTTCTAAGTTTAAATTAATTTTCAAGTATGGTTCAAGTTCAAGTTTGGTCTCCTTTTAGTCGCCTCTTATAGACAGGCGGGAAATACCATGGGCATGTTTAACAAGCCCCAATCCACAGGGGTCTTTATTCTTTACGTTCCTGGGACTTGACAGGGTTTATCATAGGAAACGTTTGGGGAATGTATCCCTTTTTGGAGAAAAAAAGGAAAGTTTCCAAGTCCCTAAATACGAAATGGTGCAATATTTATATTTATATTTTTATTAATAATTTGTAACCATTTTGTTTCCTTCTCCTCGGGTTCGAGGGATACAAATTGTGTAGTTGGCAAGTAAGCATACCGTCACACCTGATAAAAAAGGCTCTGCACAAAATAGCTATATAATCCCCTTCCAACAATTAGAACGGTCCACGATGAGACTGCCACAGACATATTTTGTCCGATGTCACACGGATTATTCTGTTTGAATGGAAGGGGGGGGGGGGGGTGGCGGATATAAATTTTAATGTCTTCTTCAATTGAAATTCAAGTATGTTACTGTTTGTTATTTGCTTTACTGCACTGTAAATGTACAATACCGGTACCGTAAGTTGACTTCACCTCCAACTGGGTTAAGACTTGTATTACCGGGTCAAACAGTGACCGAAACTGTGTGAATCTGAATCGAATTTGGGTCAAAACCCCAAAATATTGTGTAGGTTTGCTCGTGTCCCAAGTAAGATGTTTTCAGATTGTGGCCTCATTGTATGTGGAAAACTGATGTTTGGTTATGAAGTGAATTTACGGACTTAAACTTTATAAGAACAGTCACCCCAACTTGAGGCAGTGTACGTAGTCGTAGTACACTGTCCTGTTTCATGATTGGCTCTTTATAGTCATGTGACAGTATTTTTGATCCTCATATGTTAAATTTACTAGGAGTTTCTGTTTGATTTACTTTGAATATAAACAATATTGAAGTCCTGAAAAATTACAGAAGATACTTTGAAGAGAAGTAAGGAGAAAATGGTGATATTTAACTGTTGCTTCCAAAATAATTTTGGGGCGACTGCTCCTGCCCTTGAACTGTATATGTTGAAGAACATAACGCGTTGCCGTACGTAATCGTTATTTGTATTGTCCAGTGGCTTCAATCTGTACTCGAACGCGGTTCGTGCATAAAGCCTACATGGTCCCTTCCGTCAAAAATTGACTGTATCTAAATACAGTCAAATATCTGAGGTCAATGGGTGTATTTTCAAAATTTATGTGTTATGCAGGATCGTCGTTCTGGTTTGTGCATTGGGGAGAGGGGCGAACAATTGTCAACAGCTCGAACCCTAGATCCTGTCGCGGACCGAATTTGTCCATAAGCAGAAAAAACAGAAACCGAAACACGTTTAACTCAATAGGCTCAAATTGACGTTATATCGAAGCCTTAAGTCATCTGTATTCCACTTTTTGTTTATTCTGTCTGCAATTTTTCAATTTGCCTGAATTATTTGGGGGAAGAGGGTAAAACGATATGTTTTCCCCAATCTTTTCATTGGTGGGGCAATTGTCCCCTTAACCCCTGGATCGTCGCCCCTGGTGTTAAGGTGCCCCCTGTCCCACCAGAATTGACCCGTATGATATTGTGACATGTTTGCAGTTTGTTTGACAACATCTCACCAAATAACGACGAAAGTGCCAAAAAGAAAGAGTCCAGTATCTTGTTGAATTTACTGAACTATCTGAGGAAAGTCACAGATTTCTGCTGTTAGTAGACGACCTTTTCTCCTCCCATTGAGTTTCAAGCTGACGTTAGCAGGTCGGTAAATGTAAAATCATGCGAAAGGATGCTAGAAACGAACAGATCTGCAGATTATGATGTTAAGATCGAAGGCATGCAGGATGTTGATGTATTTCCTACACCGCTAAACTTGTTTAGCTATTAAACACCAAATGTGTTTAGCAAGTAAACCTTGTTTAATGACCAACTGTTTAAGGACTTTGACATTTATATTTAGCATTTTAACATGTTTACAAAATGGGGCAAAAGATTTTAAAAAAGAGTTTAATTCTTAAACACCGGTTTGGCTCTAAAATTAGCAAGTCAGGGGGTCAGTGGTTCTGCTGACATAATAGAAAGGCTAACCGAACTACCCTCTAGAACGAAAGCGTGAATTAATGCACCCTAAAATGGAGTGAAAATTGTGAATTTACTTCATTATTTCACTCCAAGAATAGTGGAACCCACTTTGTACTGAAGAACTAGTGCCTGCAGGGAACACTTTCAAGAATTGTCCCTGTAGGCACTCCATCACAGAGTAAAACTTCGATCTTTTTGATTTAATTTCACTTTTTTTGGAGTGAATTTTCGCTCTTTTTGAGTGAACCTTATAATTTATTTTCACTCTTGTAACGAATGAAATTTCACTCTTTTAATTTTTAGAGTGTAATGAATTCGCACCACGGAATTCCTATATACATGGACAGAGCATGTAATGCGTAATCGTATCCGTTGATTGTCGCCACGGTCTGGGACAAAAAGGCGCACCAAGATGGCCGCCGTGAAGCTATAATTTGTATGATTTAACGACGACTCTGTAATATTTTAAACAAAAGTTACACTTGAACGGCTAACATCATTACTTTCCTGCAATACGGGCGAAGCGCGAGGCTCAACGCGTGGGGTCCAGGGGACCGCCTTAGGGCCCCTGGTTAGGTCCGGGGGGGGGGAGCCCCTGAAAGCTCCTGGGTTTTAGCGTGTTTGTGAAGTACTTATGTCGCTAATAGGATGCTTCTAGTAACTTACGGTAACACTGGCCTAAAATTATCCCCGGATTGAATTTCCAGTAAGACTTTTGGTAACAAAAAAGCCAGTGATTCATCTACCAAGAGCTGATACGACTGACATTTTGAAAATGGGGAGATGAACCATAGAGAAAAGCTGATTGTCAGTTCAATATGAGTCTCGGTTGGGGTTCAGGGCGAAGCCCCCGGGAGGGTTTTAAGGGGTTTGCGTGGTATTGTAGTCGTAATTTAAGGGTAATTCTATTGTCTTTACACTGGTCTAAAAATTACTTCAAGGGAAACTTCAAGTAAGATTTTACTGGTTACAAAACTAGTGAAACTACTTCCTATTAAAGGGAGCTGAACTAGAAAGAGTAAGCAGTTGATGTGCAGTTAGATGTGATCCTCTGAAGGAAAATGTAGGCCTAACCCTGCTTGGACGGTTACCTGAGTGAGCTGTACGCCACCTTCAATTGTCGCAGTCGGAAGTGTGCAGAAAATTTTGAAAAAGGGCAACCTCTGAGAGAGTCGGAAATGGCATTTCCAGGTGTTTTTGCGATAGTTTCAGTGGGAATGTATGCCTTTCCTTGTCAAAAGAAGAATCGAATCTTAAAAAAAATTCATAGTCACATTCTAACTACAGAAGACATACCGTTTTTGAAAATCTCAAATCTCAGTTGGGGGTACACTATTTTCTCGGGGGGGGGGGGGGCACCCCCCGGGGACGCCACTGCATAAATAGTGACTGTAAGTTCAGACTTTTGTTTATGGAGTGTAGTAAATAAAAAACAGCGATCCTACTGATACGCGCTTTCCTCCTTTAAAGGGCGCCTTTTCTGTCATGTGACTTCATTTATATTCTCCTGCCTTGAATTAGAGGTGTGCTACCTGTCAACCATGTACGAGTGCAGTGTTTCTAGAGTCAGAGTGGTCTATTCCATGATGCTTGCCAATGTGCTTCACATGTGCATGGGTTCAAATCCCTCTCGATTTACGTGGATTTTTCTCTGGGTATAGGCTTTCATACCACTTGGCGTAGGTTCGCCACTAAAATCGGTTTTGCAGGCGACGAAGTCGGTTACTTGCCGGACTGACGCACCTTGGAAAAAAAGGCCGTGACGGGCTCGACTTGAACCAAGGTTGGAACTGGGCCGTAAAACTCTATCTAACCATGGAAGTACTTCCATGATCTAACTAACTAACTAACTGACGCACCTTCGGGTGGGCCAGTTAACGTAACTAGCCGACTTTGCCTTTTGCCTTTTAGTGTCAACTGTGTGCACACAGTCCCCGCCTTCATATTGTATAGGCTCGAAGCAGTCGCTGATAAAACAGAGGTCTATCTTTTCAAAAGGTGATCGAACTTACAGAAGTGATCAGACATCGCATATAATTGAGTTATAAGAAGTACTGCTTGCGTGTAGACTCCAGAGATGTTTCTCTCTCAGATATCTTGTGTGTCATTCAAGCGTTTGTAAATGCAATAATAAAACACTTATCTTTTGGTCCACAGTTTTCCACCGGTCGTAACTACCTGTTTTATTTCACCGTTTTGAATTTACGATATTTTCGCTACTGAATTTACAACCCCAGTAGCAGAGAATTATAACCACTTTTATTGCGTTTGCGTTGATAAACGAGGAATGACACATCCACTATGCAAACGAGTACTTTCAAAAATAGAGTCATTCGTTGAGATCAGTCTATGCCGACATTCAGATACTACCATGTAAAAAAGTTAAATACATAAACATTAAAACTCCCCTCAAAACGAAAGCCACAGCTTGATATAGGCTATAGCTTTAAGTAATGTATGTTCATATACACGCCCATTGTGTAGGGATCCATGGACGAGATTGCATCAGATTGCATGCCTCTTTACAAAATAACAAGTAATACTCAGCGACATGCATGATCTATAGGTCTAGCCTATATGTCGAGTAAGGCAATGAGTTGCCACAGAAGACAACTCCGTTGTTCTTGGAGATACTTGTGGCCCTGGGATCATATCCACCTAAAAATGATAAATTTAAAAAAAATCTAGTGACTTAAAGCCTGGGAAGTGCAACCTCCCAATTTGATTGGCATATCCCGTCCAAGTTACCGTACTAAAGCCCGACTCGCACCGCCGAGACCGTACCAAGACCTGACGTAGCGAGTTTCCGAGATTGGTACACTCTAAAAAATATTGGGCAAATATTTGCCCAACTTTTTACCAACACTGGGTATATATGTGTCCTCCCAACAATTGGGCAAACTGTTGGGCAATGCAATTACCCAGTAGTTGGGCAACACTGAATGACCAACTTTTAACCAACACTGGGTATATATGTGTCCTCCCAACTGTGGGCAAACTGTTGGGCAAAAGGTGTTGGGCAAACTGTTGGGCAAAAGGTGTTGGGCAAACTGTTGGGCAATGCAGCTACCCAGTATATTGAGTGCTTGCTTGGATTTCAATATAACCTGATATGTAATTACAAAGTACCCTAACACATACACCGTTTATCCTCCAAAAGTAGCTGGGGCACCAGCGACGATGAACTCAATAGGTAAACAGTGAAATGTGTAGTTTTAAGTATCAAACTCAATCGCGAACTTTGTATTTCTTCTCCCATTAATTATGTAGCAATGAAAACTTTTTTTTTCTATGCGACCATTGCTCTTTAAGTACTTTCGTCCAGATTTTTACTGCTATTCTACCGTTAGCTTTTTATTTACCAAATACAACCTTATTCAACCATGAGATCTTATAATGAACCACTTATATTAAAATAATTATCTGTAAAACTTAACTGATCTTTAACTAATCATCTGATTGGTCAATTGCATATTACCCAACTGTTGGGTACTTCAAAACTTGCCCAACACCTGGATTTTGCCCAACCTTAATTTGCCCAACAATATGGGTACCCATTTGTTGGGCAATAATTTGCCCATGTTGGGCATTTTGTATTTTGCCCAACACTTTTTACCCAACAGTTTTTAGAGTGTAGAAAACGTCAGTCTCGCGAAAACGGAGACCTGTTAATTCAGTCAGTTTCTCCCTCAAATCATTAGACATGTAGGCCTACCGGTATTCCATGTACGACATCATTAACCAACTGCCACTCTTGTTCTAAGTATTCAAGGTGTATATTCCAAAGCGACGTCCTGAAGAAACATCGCGATGACCTATTCTGTCAATCTCGAAACGAACTTAGACTTGAATAAAATGACCGCTTTCTCTGTTAAATTACCGAACCGTACTTGTTGGACGTTAATATGACAATAGTAAATGTCGGAAAAAGTGGTTTATTCTTACATCGAGATGAAATAGTCCCAATTTATCATGGTTGTTTTATGTCATCTGCTACCGTATTTCCCGTATCATGTACGGTAACAGAATTCAGTTTCACGAGGTTTATATACAGTACAGTAAATTGGGTGCAAATGTAGTTCCGAACAGCCTTTAAAGTGTACAAATTAAAAGCAAAATCAAAAATATATATTAAAGAGCATGCAAAATGAATTCTAACAGTCCAACTCCCATCTTCATAGGACATTCCTGAGCTGAGATATAAAATGTTGAAGTTTATTCACCTAAAACAAATGGGCCCTCCCTTTAAAATAAAAAATGTTATGATTTTGGACACTTCCTGTTTGCTTGCATAGCATGGTGAACAGAGAGGGCTTAATTAATTACATCATCTAATATGAGTTAGAGTGCTATCACACCTTGTTACAAGGTGCAGTAACTTTCAGAAAAACAAAGACATACAAAGACTGTAATTAAGTTGAGTAGCACAACACATATATGACAAATTATTGCGCAACGTACCATTTTAAGTTGAGAGAATAGATTTCAACATTTTGTATCTCAGCTCATAAATATCCTATGAAGATAGGAGTTGAATTGTTTGAATTCAGTTTTCATTATCTTTAATATAAAGGCCTATTTTTATTTATTTTTTTTTTTTTGACTTGATGTACACTTTAAAATCAAATCATTCTAATAAGAATATCACTAACTTTCCCTCTGAATGGGCTTACCGTACAGTGACATATAGCCATGATATGTATTTTTCGATTGATTTTGCAACACTTACCGGTAGGCCTATATGTGAAATACAGGCACACAAGAGGTATGTTGGCACGAGTAGCGCCTCTGTGGCTGTCGCGCCCTGAGGATGTCAATCCACCGTTAGCTTTCAGTCGCATCGAATAGTTGACTGAAAAAGAACAACAACAACAACAACAACAACAAAAAACCAACAACAACAACAACTTTGTCAGCCGAGTAATTAGAAATGGAACTGGGACAGCCCCCATTTAGGAAAGTTTATCCCTTCTGACGGGAAGTTGCAGCCACAGTGTACGCAAACTGCGTCTCATACGCTTCAGACAAGGAGCGTTTAAAGTGGGGCTGATATGTACCAATTACTTGATTAAAGGGAAATATTGAGTTTGAAATGCTCCAACAATGCATTAAAAGTAATAGCTCTAGTTATTGTCAAATTATGCAGTCTCAACAATAAACCTCAGCAATAGCTTCATCTCCTCGAATTATTATGCCCAAGAAGGTTTATGGAAGGTGCATGTTTTGAAATATTGGAAGTTTGGGTGAACAAATTATTCTTGAGCAACAAACAACTGAATTTCTCTCTCAGGGAAACTTTTTCTTGAAAAGAAGGCTACCATACTGTCTTATTTGTAATTATTTATCACCCTTTGTCAACAAATATTGGTTTTAAAAGGATGAAATTTCCTTGTAAAACAAAGGCAATATTTCCCTTTAAGCAAAGTCAACTCCGGGGCCAGTTTGGATTCAGTGGGACTGAGACCTCCATTTTCGTTCGAGTTGGCTAGTCACTTAGAAAGTCTGGTATGTACGTACTGACAAAAACAAGGTAACACTATACACTATGTGCAAAGTTCTGTTTGTATATCTTACGCTATGTCCCATAATTCATGATGCGGCAACGAAGCACCGAACTCGATTATTGGTGAACTTGCCCGGAATTCCCCCTAAACTAGATCGTGAAACTGTTATTCCCAATATCATGTACAACAGAACCTTTGCTGTTGACTGAAAAAAATGAATGATTGACACCCATTACCAAGTTGGTCAAGTTCCGAACAAAAGTTCAGGGTAAACAAAAAGTTGAAAAAAGCTTCCTCTAAACTGGGCTAAAATGCTCATTTTTGTACAGACAAACCTAGGCTACCACTAAAGCCCATGACAAATTTTCAAAAGCAACCGAAAGAATTTCTTGACGTCATCAGTCAGTCAGTTCAATGTTTACCATGCGTCTTGAAACCTATTTTATTGTACTACATTGATTGATGGATATTCAACCGTGCACCCACATCCTTTTTGTTGTAAAGCTTTTATAAAATGCCGTTAAATTTACTGTACAGTGAACAATAATACAACAACCTGAATGTGACACACATGACACTGTTGGAGGTTACACTGATTTCAATATTATATTTTTTGTCATACTGCACAACTTCAGTAAACACAGTGAACAATCGAAAAACCGACTCTTCTTACAAACGATTTCCTAAGTGGTTTTAGGTTTGAATTTTAATTCCTCTCGAGATTTTGTTTTGTGGCACTTCGACTCAACTTCTTCGTCATTTTTCAGTTGACAATCGGAGCTTTCAAGTGAATCCCTGAAAGTCTTCAGAATTCAGAATTCACTTCTCAACGCATTTAATAACTGCATCAAAGAAGATGCTTTTATTTATGACATAAAGTGTTATGTTACCTCTTACACTCCGACGGTTTATTGAAGTGCTTTCAACTTCTCCATCCTTTTCAAATCTAAGCTTCATAATCCCTAGGATGCTCTCTAAAACTGAATTATTCATTGAAATATTTTCTAAATAACGATGATGCTTTAGGTTTTTCCCTCATATTTTCAATTTAAAAAATTGATCAGTTAAAATTTGCCTTCTTTTCATCTTCTCCCACTCAGCAGAAGACTCGCAGGGCTACTTGTTTATCCGGCCTGTGTTTTTTCAAGAACTCTTGAAGCACAGGAGGCTATAACCTGACAAGCCTAGTCGAGCTCAAGGACCTAACGAGTGCCCACTCGACCACAGCTCCCGAACTTTGCGTGTGCCGCGCGGCTATTCAACCGAGGGCTTACCTAAACTCCATACAAAAATGCCCTATTATCCGTCACAAAGCCGTGGCTGTCAATTTTGCTTCTTTCTGTCAACCGTGTTGCCCTCCCCCAATCAGAGAGCAGAAGACGTCGTCGACGAGAATGATTGATTGATTTCAGCAAGGTCTGTTACTCTTTGAAGACTACCGCCCCCATTCGTAGGGCAGCTCAAACCGCACGGTGCATGGAGAGCAGCAAAGATTTTGTCGAGATAAAAATGAGAGGTTTTATTAGGGAAGTCTTTAGAAACTCTGGATTAAGAGGTGACCAATGGCTGTCCTTCAACGCTTTGACAAGTCCCTGGCTTGTCATGTGGGGTGTAAGATTGTTACGGCTAGAGCAATTTTGACGAAGCTTGGACACCTTATTAAAATTAATTCGCAATATGTAGCGAAGGGAGACCACTAGCTGTCATAACAAAGCAGACTTTCTTGCTGGAAGTTTTTCTTCGATGTATGAAACCACGAAGTGAAATGTGACAGCTCAAAAAAAAAAAAAAAAAAAAAAAAAACACAGTGAAATAGAAAATAGGAACCGATCTTTTCCTAACCACAAGGAACTCCGCTGAGCGGAATCTTTGCTCAGTTTTTTTTATAAGTATTGCTGGACAAGGAACACTGTATCGGTATGCCATACCGGTACGGCCTGCTGCGAAGGCAAAACATGCATCATGGGTTCGTCTGTAAATAAAGGCTTCACCAAATTTTCCATGATACACTGTTTGGGGAGTCTGTACAATTTAAAAATAAAACTGAAGGAACATGGATAACTAGCTACAAAGGGAATATTGTCAGTCTCATATTTTGAAATACTGTAATCACTGTGCACTTAACCGATAGTCTTTATAATTTGTTCTGTATAGTTAATTCCGAAACATGTTTTTTAGATAGGGCCTATATGTACAGTGTAGTCCATAGGCCTATACTCAATTGCATAGTCGAAATAGGCCCTCAAAACAAGCCTTCATCAACATCACCACACATATTATCTTTCACAGTGAGTTTTGCATATTATTTACCTGACAAGAACCTCCAGTTAAATAGCCTGAGTAGCGCCTCTGTGGCTACACCCCCTTTAGGCTGCCGCCCCTCAGATTTTTCGTAAATGAGCTGGACGAAAAAATTCGTCCGCCCCGCGTGCTACCAGTTAAATTGACCTGCCCGATGAGAACGGAACCAGTTGTTGTTTAACCGATTTCAGTGTTTGTAATCGGGATAGATAAGTTAGCCTGATATGGGGTTCGTAAACCACAGCTGCAACCGTTGTAAATGTTAGCGGAAAGTCTACCCACGAGTTGTTATCTTAACAGGTCGTGATGTTGTTGAAACCTGCTATAAAGTTGATTTGTAACACTATTTATACTCACTGATAACATTTACCATATTCCGGTAAAAATGATTACAAAGACAATATATCATGGCACATTTTTTAATTTTAAATAACGCACCTTTATTCATGGTAGTAGATCAACAGATTATGACTTGATGTTTGAATGAAAGTTTTACGGTCAGACGGTTAACTAGCAAGTTTTAAGTTGCTTGATAAGTTACCGTAGCAAAGACATGTAAAATATGTTGGAATACAGCGTAGGTCAGGCCAATTGACTCATTATTATAATCATAAATTAAAGGAAAGATTAAAAAGCCATCAACAACGGAAAAAACATTCTTATAATTGGGATACCATGATTAAGTCTCAGCAACAAACCTATCAACATGATTTTTCTTGAGTACAAAATAATTGAATGTCTATATGAGTCAAACGTATTTAATCATTCTCACAATGGCAGAATGTGTTTTGTCAGTTGCCTATCGTAGCCAACTTATCCGCTTTCGCCATGTACCGTAGTATAGCCTAATAATAGGTTAAATTTTCATGCAACGTCCAATAGGCTACTTATTTCTTGCTGGTATTCCTACATGCTACAAAGGCCTGGTCTTCTTATTTTGTTATGACGTTTTTAACCTCAGTGGTGCCGTAATTTCATGGTATTTGCTGGTGGCAGGGTCAATCTTGCAGTGAGCGGGGATGGGACAGGGGCCTTTAACCACCCCGCGACCAATAATGTGGTATGCAGAATGATATACTTCCGCGCCCATTGTTAATGCTTTTTTGTGGAAACTTTTCAAAAAAGTAGGCTATACGGTAGGGTCCCTGTCATGACGATTTGCTGAACTATTATTTGGCTATAGGCCTATACCAGGTTTACGGTACAAAAGTGCGTCTATATATATGGGTCTACTATATGAGACCTCAAACGAAACGAAAACAAAAAAAAAACAAAAAAACAAAAACTTATTACCTTCAATTTCCCTGACAACTCCCTGATCCCACACTGAAGTTCGAGTCCTCGGGTCATACTGAAGACTTTAAAAGCGGAATCCACTGTCATAGAGCTTGGTGCTCAGCATAAGCAAAGAAGTAGGGAAAACAAGCCAGTGAGCCGCAAGTGGGAAAAGGCCGTTGCGGGCTGGACTTGAACCTTGCAATTGGTTGGAAACTGGGCCGATAAACTGCATCTAACTAACTAGTTAAGCAACCCATACTTCAAAAAACTTTTATTTCACCTCCGCCTGGTCAGCGCACTCAGGCTTAACGTTTATATGAATAAGTTTAATGGCGTTTATAACTACCCGACTATAGGCACTATGCCCAACAGTTGTGTTTTAAAAATATTCAAATCTCTAACTATGGTTTTTCTGTCAGATAATAATCGATACCGGTATAATTACAAATTCGGTTTTAAAAACTAATCGGGCATTCGCACAGGAGCAAGTCTGCTAAACCTCTCTGGTCCAATACAGACCTGTTCACACATTTCGAAAGGTGGACTGTGGGATAACTTAATGCGCCCTGGAATACATTCCTATAGCTTATTCGTATGCAAATTTTCGCGGATTTGCTATTGCCTGAAGGATGCATGCGAAAAGGGGCGTGTCTGCAGCTGTATAATTTATATTACAGCCTAGCATATCGCGTTTACCAGGTATGCAAACTTTTTCTTCAACTACTGAATATCTCAGGAGTCTACCAAAACTTTGTCATGTAGATTACAATTTTTTTAAAAAAGCTGATTTGTCGAGGTTTTTTTGGTACAGTAACGTTATAAATATTAAGTTGGTGACCCCCTCTCCCCGTCCATGGAATGGTACGACCCATACCCATGACAAAGAATGAATGAAAATTGATGATCATTGAGCCATACATAAGAAAAAAAAAAACACAGAAATACATGCCACGAATTTTTAAAATAGTGCGTAAGCGAACAACACTCCATTGAAAGTGTGAAATCCCAAAACAAACATTATAAACATAAAAATGATATATAAAAAGGAAAGTTAACTTGTCTCTGACAAGCCTGGCATTTCCTCATTCATTTTCTATTGTTCTTATTGATATGGGATGGGCCTATCAAAGCACGAGTTTTCCCAACATTGAAACAATAACCAATTTTCCTTCACCAATCTCCTCGTTCTCTACCAATTAACTCTCACTATACTTCAATACGGTACCTAACTGCTGCATATTCAAGGTACAACAAGTTATATCCCACAAATTTCACAATTCCGTGATAAGATGATTATCACAGGATTCTGAAGAGTCATTCATACAACAGGGTAGACTGTTAAATTATTACAATCTGGGGGTTGTTGTTATCCTTTCAGATGATTGGAGCATTAATCCCTTTATTTAGCACAATGATTTTAAAATGGAATTCTGAAAACCAATATTAGAATAACACAGGTTCATAGCCAAGTGGAGGGTTACCTGCGTAGCAGGCTATTCGACATATTTCTTGTTAAATTATATCCTTTGGGAGCTGAGAAACTGAGAAACAGAGTCCGCTCAGCGGGGTAAGAAGAGGAGAGTTGGCATCGGGTTGAAATCTCCCCAATGTAAAAGCTAGAAAACAAAATAATCAGCTAGAAAACAAAATAATAAGCAAAGAATGGAGAAGAAGTGGTAACTTTAAACTAGTCATTAGTAAAGCACAAGTATTGCACCATTTCACACTGCAGGGACATTAAAAATAGTACCTGGTAAATATGACCGACACCAGTGCCACAGTTTGAAATCGACAAATTTGGCGTCATGATTTAATTCGTTTGATCATGAAAATAAAGTCACTTCCACTTCAATCCTATTACAGAAGGTACGATTCTGTTTGGTCAATGGCTCATAAATTTTATTTTGGCCGTTGGTGTTGTTTGCCCTATCAAAGTTTTATTTCTTAACCAACAGATGTGTAAAAATAATAGTGTCACAATTTTCCCTTTATCTAACCTCAAGTGCACTCCTGTTATTTGGACAGTGACCAGGGCTAATGTAAAAGTACACACGGCGGCCATTGCCTTTGTTGAACACAACAGATATTCATTACGACGCCAGTTAACTGTCCGTAGGATTTATATCGTCCAAACACAAGTCGAAAGCCTCCTTTTCAAGTGACATTATTTCGTCGCGAGGGATATTATACCACTACTTCCATTTTTTGCTCTCTGAAATCAACAAGCTTGAATTGGTGACATAAATCAGCCGAAATTGACAAGGCCTTGACAATACATTGATTGATTACGGTCTATAGACCCAGTCTGTACGTTCGCCAAAGCGAATTAACAACCTCAAATCCCATTGGCTGGTTTCTATCACATGATGTCATCACTTATCAATCACTTTTGATGACTGACAGCTACTCGTTCGCAACAGCCAATAAGAGCCCTTGTTGTCAACGAAGACGGATTGCTATTGGTCATACTGAGCGTCCTTTCACGCGAAGCTGTTGTAGAACGTTTGTCAAGAAAGTGTCGGCGGTAAATTGGCGGTTTTGTCTGTTGTCTAGCAATGCGGCAAGCTCATAAGGCTTAGTGTGTGGTGCAGCTCTTACAATCCAAATCCCCTTCGCACAATTCTATTGCTTTCGGAACGAGTGTTGAAGAACGAACAATCATTTGAGCAGTCGCATTTGTCGTGTGAAGACCACACTGGATTCGAACAACACGCGCTGTCAATTACACGTCGTCTGCGTTGTTAGTGTTACTTTGTAGTTTGGTTTCTTCTACTAAGGAAGGCAACATTTTGTTAAAAGAGTGTTCAGTGGAAGGGCAGATATTGCCGTAAATTTGTACGATTTTCTCAGGGTTTTATGCATCATGCTTACTGCACGATCACAACCTATCATGCATACGGAATACTTACAACCGCTCGACCCACTTCCAACAACGGTAAGTTTCATTTTCTGTGAACTATTTCACTTTCGTTTAAAGCTCCAGTATGCAAGTATTTAGAATTCTTAAAAAAAAAATCTAAAATTGGAACTGAAATACTTTCATTCTTAAATTGATGTCGATCACTGTTTCTAGGTATCAGGACTTATCAAGTGTTTGAATTAGTTAGAACCATATATGTGAACGCCAGAATTTAGAACTCCTTCGCCTTCTCGGCTGTCCACATGAAGTTGAAATATTCTTGCTTACTGTAGTATCGCTTTTGTCGTGTTTTAAATCGTAGAAATTTAAAAAAACGAAGTCAAATAGAGTAAACCTAAGTGATAAATGTTTACTCTCTTTGAAGAATAGTTGAAATATTTACCTCAAAGAGCGGTAACGAATGTTTTCTTTTTGAGAAGAGAAATTGTTGAATTTGATTCGATTCGCCCTCGCCTGAAACAATAACGTTTAATTAAAAACATTGTATATATATGTAACCTATAGAGCTATTACTTACGTATGTAGATCATAATATGAAGGGAATTTTTATTTGGAAAAACTAGTTTTATTTTTTTTTTATGTACTGTGATAAAATTACGATAAAAATATAAACACTCAATATTTTTCTATTAAGCCTTTGTCAAAATAGAAACTTGATTTTACAACAGCAACGTTGTAACTAATGCACATATAGGCATATTACGAGGGACAAGTCATTTTTTCAAGTTAAAAGTTTATTTTGCCCCAAAAGTGACGGTGAGGCAAGTTGGGCATGGTAACACCCGTTTTCCCGAAAGTTGAACGTTTCTACACTTTATGTCCAACTCCAAGGTATTCCTCTCGCTGATATTTTTTTTCTCTAATGCAGTGTACGTCTCCCTTATTTTCATGTCTAGCGCGAGAACTAAAAAATGCCATCATTTTTTAAAATTTTATCCTCGAACGTAGGACCGTTTATTAAAGGAAATGAATAGTTAAGCGTAACGGAACGAAAGTTTATTTTTTTCAATTTGATGTAGAAAATTTTACGGAGCTGCAAACTTGAGAATGAATAAACGTACCGCAATTCTTTAAAATACCTCCCCAGCGTGTGCATTTTTTTGGACTAAGTAAACTAAAAGACAGGATTGGAACATTGTTGAGTGAGGGTAAAATAATAAATAATTTGCCAAAAATAAAAATAAATGAATAAATAAATAGAACAGCGAGAAGAAAGCTGTTTTGTTTTAAATTTAATGTTCTCTTCTGCCTAAATTCTGCAAAGTCTGTACTGTTGGCATAACAAGAATTTTGATTCAGTTTTAATTGTAATGAAAGAAATAAAAAAAAAATAACCAATAATTTTAAGAAATACTTGAAAACAATTGACAAGGATAAAGGATGGTAAGTCAATTTTTAAAAATGTTTACCCCCCCCCCCCAAAAAAAATATATATTTCCTTTCAATCGAAATATCACTGTACCCTTGTCAATTCAGATTTGGGCAGGAACTTGCTGCCGCCAATTCGGGTGTGTTTTATTTCCTGGCGCACCTAAAAATGTCTGGAAAGCATGCTTACCGTCAACTTAACTAAGCCCCTACGCAAATGTTTATTATGTTATTATTGTTAATCATTTTACAAAGTAAATATTTTGCTTTGTTTGAATTAGTGTTATGTGTGATGTAGGTGAAATATTCGTTCTTTTTTTCTTTATTTATTAGTTGAAGCAATTTGCATTCCTTTACTTTATTTTTTTCATTTTCTTCTTTTTATTTGCAGTTGGATGCCAAGAAAAGTCCGTTAGCTCTCCTGGCACAGACTTGCTCCAGCATCGGTAAACCGGACCTTCCCCACAACACCACCGACGCTAAAACGCCAAATACGCCGCAAGACACTAGGTGTGGAAAGTCTTCACCAGAGAAAGGCACTGCGGCAATTTCAGACGAAAAACCCTACGATCCCTTCAAATCGAAACGAGACGAACTTACCATCGCAAAGTCATACGCTGGCATGAGCAAAGATTCTCACCGTACGTCGCCAACATCGCACACAGATGTCAAACCAATCGCTAGCGCTACAGCTTTCACAAGCCGATCAGTTTCTCCGACAAAATCTCGGTCTGAACATTCCTCAATGAGTAGCACCACAGTGAGTGCGACGGACACTATCACCTCACATAGTACAGGACTCAGTCTCGGCTGTTCCTCTCTTCAT
Source organism: Holothuria scabra (assembly GCA_037179385.1). NCBI lineage: Eukaryota > Metazoa > Echinodermata > Holothuroidea > Aspidochirotida > Holothuriidae > Holothuria > Holothuria scabra. The sequence continues at coordinate 25,144,528 of CM074198.1, forward strand.
TCGGACAGTACCCACCAGAGTGGCAAAGAACTAAAGTCTCACTCTGTTCCTATTCAGTCGAGCCACGCTCCAACAATTCTACCCGCCGCACATCTCACTTCGCCCGGACTTGCCTACTACAAACCCGGTCAGCCACTTTTTGGTTCCTCTCACAGCTGTGGCTGTCCGTCCCAATTGTCAAGTCATTTTCCTCATTTGGATTCAGCAGCACTTGCCTCCGCAAAATCAGACTCTAATCCTCTCGTTGCGCCTGGTTACGCCCGAGTGAAAACTGCTGACGGTGCCACCACACTCATGCCCATTTGTCGTGACCCTTACTGTAACAACTGCCAGGCATCTCAACACGCCGTTGCCTCTGCCTCGTCCGCATGTACACAGTGTCGGCATGATAGCTATCCATTACCTGGAGCAGTGCCTTTGGCTTTCCCCCTCCCAGGAGCACCATTTCCAGCATGTCCTATACCCACCAGCATTGGTAGCAGTCCATCCGCGGGACTAACGCCGTACTTGTACCCACCTTTCAGCACCCTTCCTGCGCCAGCGCAAACTGAACATGGCCACGTCTGCAACTGGGTCTCCGGTAATACAAACTGCGGGAAAAGGTTTGCTTCTAGCGAAGAGTTGTTACAGCATCTTAGAACGCACACACAACAGAACTCCGAGAATACATCATCGTATCCAGCAAGCGATTTAGCTGCCTCACTCAACGCCCAACTGAGCGCCTACTACATGTACTACCCCACGGCGGCTCCCTTGACGGGAAGTACTCTAGCCAGTTTTCCTAAACCTACCCTCCCTTCAGCACTCAGCCCTAACTCCGCTCTCCGGTACTACCCGTACAAGACTCCTTTGTCGACGCCAGCCATCACAGCCCTACCGGGCCTTCCCGCCGCTTACTACTCGCCGTATGCGCTACACGACATGAAGAACAGGTTAGCGTCGGCGGCATTGCCGCATTAAGTTGTGGGAGTAAATTTAAAAACTTATTTTTGACAGGAAAAGTTGTGGTCACATAGATTTGTGGCTTTTTCTGCGAGAAAAAAGTACTACGTCCTTGATAATTGTGTGTAAAATCATTAAAATGTTGTTATCGTCCTCTCGTTAATAGTACGATGTGTCATTAAGTACGATTATTTTAGTCAAAAGCAAAATTTTAATCGCTCTTTTTGATAATTTAAAAAAAATTAAAACAGTACTTTTGTTTAATTATTGGCAGACAAAGGTGGGTGCAGTGAACAGATCATTTTAACTAAAAGTAGAAAAATGGTGACGAACATTATATTTTACCGGCATGTGAATGCAAAAAATGCATTTTTCAAGCAGTTAAAACCGTGGGTTGTTGGTGTTACAAATTTCATCTTTCTTATTTTAAACGCACAAGCTCCGTTATCACTTGTAGGCTTGTTAATTTTCTTTCCTATCACATAATGTTATGGTCAAGGTATTCTTGCCTACATTCCTCATTCAACTTTTTTTTTTGATCGTTTTAAAAAGCTGTATTTAGTTTTTACCGATGTGGTGATTGTTTTTCTTTCTGAAAACCCAACGAAAAAATTAAGATTTCTATTTGAGCCTAAAACGTTTCTACATCAAACAGTTGAATTTGGAATCATTTTGAGTCGTTGTCGCCGTTAAGATTTTAAAAGCAGAAACGTATTTTTTTGAATTTCATGTTCCACGCTAATATTTTATACACAACGCTGTTTCATGTTCCAAAATATTTAATGCAGGTTTATTGTTAGCTCTGTTCATGTTTAAAGCCTGCACGTTTTAATTGCCTTATTTTTCAGTGGGATGTTAACGATCTGTTTTTCTGTTGCAAGGGTTCATTCGCGGCCAGGTTCAATTGCTCCCATAAACCATTGTTACTGCTCTGATCTCTTTCGCTGTACGCTTCAGTGAGAATCTTTATGAAATACAGTCTCCAGCACAGTCAGGGAGCATTAATCAAAAATATTTTACAGCTCTCTTTGGGTTCGTCCCACTACTACTAGCCATAAACCAGTCATAGCCCAAGATAAGTGCATGAATTATGTGAGGCCTCAATATTTAATTCTGCTTGTCATAATTTATTTGCGAGGGGCTGACGGAACTTTCCGTTATGTCATATTTGTGGAACTGGTGTTCATGATTAATAATCACTTCGTCGTATTGCAGCCGTCAGACAATTTATCAAATTTGGGAAGAAAGTCTGATATTTCTTATGTCAACTATTCACAGACATGTGACACGTTCAGTCGTATTCATGATGTACGGATGTTTCATTAAACCTTATCATGTCAAATGCATATTCCGTGACTCGCCATGTTTGAGCTTTGTCAGACATAGTAATCGAGAGGGACACGTTTATAATTTCATTTTTTTTAATTAAACACATTTCATGACTGGTCGTTACTGTTGAGTTACGCCATGCTTACGTAATCGACCTCGGTTTTCATCGTGTCGAAAGGGTGCAATGTTTATACATATTTCTTTTCGGTTTTTCATACTTTGTATAAAAAATTATGTAACATAGTGTAACATAATGCTTGTTCGATATTTCTTCTTTCAAATGTACATTGAAGACATTTTTTGTACAGAGAGTCAGAATATATGAATACGGAAACCTGAATTGACGATGTTTATTATTTTTCTATCAATTTATATTAAGCTTTATATTAAGCTTCGCAGTTCTTAGTGCTGCGCGCCTTGCTGTTAGTACTTCACTTTCACGGAACACGACTAGGCCGTAAAATTCCATCTAACTCCATTGAGTACCATAGGAGCCTAACTCCATTGAGTACCATAGGAGCCTAACTCCATTGAGTACCATAGGAGCCTAACTCCATTGAGTACCGTAGAAGTCCAACGCAAGCTCTGTCCGTTCCTGCTGAGCACCTCTTAGTAGGGCCCTGGTCCTGGGAGAGGCGATGTGCGCTGTTACTCCCCCCTCGCTTATAGTTCTTCAGAAAAACGCCTCCCACCTCGGGAAGAGAATTTTATAGTTGGCTGTGAGGATTCTATTTTCCGCAGTCTTGTTTGGAGGACGAGGGCAACAATAATACTTATAATAAAATAAAAAAAAAATTATCTGACGAGTGTCCCTTTTAAATTTGACCCTGTATTCTTAGAATCGCCCAAAATAATAATAAAAATATACATGAAAACTCAAAGATGCTTTGAGGACCGTTCACCCCTAGTAGGCGAATATGACGTCATGTCAGGATGCCGGGAAGGGGTGGGGGTGAGAGGGCTTTAAGGAAACATGCATGCATGGGGACGACAGCAAAAGTCTCGACGAAGAGAAAAAGTCTTGGAATTACCGACGATAATAGATTGTTAGATGTAGACTAAGTATGTACCTTAATTCATGAGCTTTGTGAATGATTTCTAACCATTTGGAGTGGGGTTTTTGGATTTTTGATACAATAAGTCAATTTGCCATCGGAACAAACAGACGTCGACCGCAAGGGGGAATTGTCTGCGTTATGACTGTTCAGTGAAAATTCTGTAAGTGTCAATTTTAGGCATATTGTTAACATTGATACAGCATGCTGCTGCCTTGTTGGCATAGCATGCAACTAGCTAAGGGATGGGGAAAGGGGGGTGACGAGCCCCCCCCCCCCCCCATTTGATTTTAGGGCACGGAAGGATAAAAAATATGACCAGAAATACCACGACAATCACACTTTCACACCATTTTATGCTTCTTAAAAAGACAGAAAGTGTCTGAGAGGGGTGGTTGGGGGTGTGTCCACCCTCAGACAGACCCCACTTCCAGAGTGGTGAAGTTCGTATACGGAGATATGCTAGCTAAACGGATTACTCAGTCTGGTTACGGATCTGCACAGACATTAGGTAAAGAAAAAAAATTAATTGTAGACTAATATAAAAACTAAGTAAAGTTTAAGCTAAAATTAAAGCTGTGCAAAATTATATTTCTTTCTTCACTTTGCCAATACCACCACAGTAAGAAGACCATTGTGTACGGTTCACAGAAAAAGTTACTTAAGTGGCAAACATTAATTGTTGGTACAAAAAATAAAATAATCCTGCAGATTTTATCTTTCATATGTATCGGGAAATTATACAAACATGGAGATAAATGAGCCCGGACTGACAATGAGATAGGCGCATAATTCCACCTGATTGATTCATTGTCGTTTAGGAGAGGGCGGTATATAGATAAAACGTTCATGAACTAACCGTGGTTGGAAGAAAATTGACATTTTCTTTGGTCTCCCGATTCAGCCCTTTAAAATGTTAAGGAATAACGTCAGGCGCAGATAAAAGTGGTGTTGGGGAGGTTTCCCGGCCTCATCCCTTTTTAAGCCATTTCAAGAATAGAAAAGAGGGGAAGTGTTCTAGGAGAATATTCAAAGTTGCGATGGGCTTTAAAGGGGGGGGGGGGGAAACACAGTTATACCCCAACTTGAATTATTCTAAAAGTTCGACCTACTTCATGATACCTTTTGTCGGATATAGTCTCAGAAGTCATTGACTTGCGGAACGTATGGCTTGTCAGGTCTTTTACAGGTTACCAGAGTAATGAGGAAGATTGGCAGGAATGCTTTGCCTTCTTTGATTACCCACAACACTTAAAAAAGGGTAAGGCAAAATTTGCGTTTTATAATTCAACTTTGAAAGGGGAGCATATCTTACATTCTGCGAAATTTTTATTATTTTCCATGCCCGGTTCTCGAGATATAAGCAAAATATGTAAAAAAAGAAGAAGAAAAAACGTATCAAAAAGTAAAAAATTGAAGCAAGAAGGTGTTGTTCAACATTGGCCATTAATTTTTTTTTTTTTTAAAGTTACCACGAATTTTATACAAAAAGTGGTGGTGAGCGGTGAGTATGTACAAGACCCAATGTGTAATCAAAACACTCTCAGTACAGTACATGCTGTGTAATATAAGCTTCGGTGCTCTGCATGTTCTGAACTCTCTGTCAATCAAAGAGCTGCCAATTGACCATTCCTGTGGACTAAATACAAAAATGTAGTTAAAGGTAAAGAGCAGTCCCCCGAACTTATTTTGAAGAAAAAGCTAAACAACACAATTTTCAACTTATTTCTCTTCAAAGTATTTTTCATTGCCTTTTATGACTCTACTATTGCATATTCAAGGTAAACCAAGCAGTTTTTTCCAGTTATAATTTCACATTTGAAGAGAAAAAACATTGTCACATGACTCCCAATAGCCAATCATGAAACTGGACAGTCTACTACATTTCTTTAATCTGGGATGACTGCCCCTGCCCTTTAAGGTAAGAGGATTAGCCCTTTAAAATGCGTTATTTGAAATTTGGCTGAACAAATTATTCTAGAGCAACTAATGACTTTATTTCTATAAGGGAGAAAACATTTTTAATACTCTGATAGTTCTGTCTTATTCTGAATCTTCTATCACTCTGTGTTTATAAAACATTGGTTTTAAAAGTGAAAATTATTTCTGCAATATTAGTGCAATATTTCCTTATAAGAAAATTTAGCTACAGACGATTTTCATCGACGTCTAGGTCTATGCCTTGATTTTTGGTTCTGGTATAAGGCCACTGTACGCACTGACTCTTCAAAACACATGGATTCGGGCCATGAGTTAGGATGCCAAATTGGGAGGCAGCTCTATTAGAAATTCAGTACAACCGGCAGACCTGTGCATATGTATGCCTAAAATGCAAACGAGACAGATTTTTTTTGAAGTCTTTGGAACAGAGGCACTGGATGGAATTTTGTAATGTGTTCAAGACTACACTCTTTTTTAAGCCAAATGTATTCAACTTTGACTCAAATCTAGTCAACTATTAGACACAATTTCGATTGTTGGCTTAATTTACTAGGCAGTATGTGTCTGTTTGAACGAACCGCCTGTATGTTTAATTCTAAGTTTACCATTAATTATGATGAACTTTCTGTCTGTCGCCAGTAAAGTGAGAAGACTAAGCTGTGCATAATGGCAGATTTAGCAATCATTGGCAGATGAAGTAACGTATTACAATCAAAACAGCAACGAATTACCCTACTAGTAGCGCGTATGAATAAAGACTATTTACTGACAATGAAACACTGCTTGCATAAAACATTCTGAATAATTGGCAATGCATAAACCTGCCATAGTGGCTTGATATCAGAAAAGTTATGCAACCTTTAAGTAAGGGTAAAAAAGTAATTTCTACATTGTGCTTTAGCAGTAGCAAGTTGAGGGCAAGTCTGGTACAAGGGGCCTATACGTCCGATTTTTTTTTGGCATAACGGAGAAGAGAAAGTTATCCAAAATGGACACGGAATAAGTTTTCCTGGAAATTGGCCATAACCTTCTTTCCAACATAACAGCTTTTCATCCTTTTTTACACAAGTTGACGGATTTTGAAGCTCTCACAACGACTACAAAAGAACAAGGAGATATCCCTAACTCATCCAGCTCTTTCCATATTTCTAACCCTAACATAATTTTGAAACCAAATTTAAAGATTTTAGAAAAGTTTTGTTATACCTTTCCTTTCAGCCTTTTATAACAGCTGAATACTCTACCGCAAAGGATTCCTGATAAACTATAGGGCCTACAGTTACGATATACTCAGGGTCGAATCCAGAAAGTTTCAATACAGAGGATGCAAGTTTTAATTGAAAACAGTCTATGGGGATCCAAAGGTCTTTATTTGAGAATTTGTGAAGGGTTGAAGAAAATCATTCTAGAACTTCTAGAAGTTTCTAATTAGCCTCATAACACGCACATGTATACACTGAGTTACTTAGAAGGTGAGAAATTGTGGCTTTTGTGGAATGAGGTTGCATTTAATTCGTACTCAATGGTAGAATGCCTGATGTGGTCGGAAAAATAAATAATTTTAGACATTGAGTGTCCTATCATTGCCATCTCAGCAGTGTTTGAGAAATGCAGAGTCCAGGCGCGTAGCCAGGATTGTATCATGGGCGGGGGGGGGGGGGGGGGGGGACGACATGAGGGAAAAGTCTAAGGATAGAGAGAAAAAACCGATATTTTAGGTGTTTTTTGCATTGCAAGGTTGGGTCATGAGGGTGGGGGTGGTAACCCCAACTCCCCACCCCACCCCCGTGGTTTCGCAACTGGCAGAGTCTCTTTTTACTCTAAAAACAAAAGATTGCACTTTCAGATCTTCTAACAGAATGGAAAGTGAAAATTACTTCACCCATTCGGGGGAAATCAATTTTCTTTCTTTCGGGGGCATATTTTGCCATGAGTGGTGCCATTTTTAAATATCTCCCATGATGCATTGGGTTCCTACCTGGCAAATTCAACTAGGCTAACGTTCCAAAAACCCTGCAATTCAGTTTTACCGATTCTAGGAAAAGGATATTCCGGTATATTTAAAATCATTGTTTGATTGTTCACCACGCCGATTTTGAAATATCGAGCAATTTTGCTACGTTCTTTGTCCTAAGATTAATTTATAGACTCAACGGAGTCGCACTTTTTGTGCACCTTTCTCTGAAAACAGGCATGTAAAAAGATCTGACCAGCATTTGTGTTTGTAAATACGTTGGAAGGTCCCTTGCTGTTTCGCCCTTTGTGCCTTAAGTATATGATATACACGCACACATTTATTAAACAAATCGACGACTGTAAAAAGGTAGGAAATAAGTGATCACAAATATTCATACCGTTGAAACAAGCAAATTTTCCCCCGATCCAAGGAAACGTCATTTCCCCCCAAAAGCGGTTATCTCCGGGACCGTTCACTCGGGAACAGTGAAACCCACTCCAAGAAGGATGAAAATTCACTCTTAAACGATTGCCTGCAAAGGATCAAGGCTTTTTTTTCAATTGTGGCTCACTGAAGTTGTTTTCCGGCTTATGCTGAGCACCAAGCACAATCATGCCACTGGCAGGCCTAGGCCATGGGCGTCCGCAAGGGGGGAGGGGCAAGGGGAGCGCTTCCCCCTCCCCCCTTGGAAAATCAAACTTGTGAAAAAATTAATTAAAAATGAAAATAAAAAAAATTAAAAATAAATCAAAATATCTTCACTCACAGCGCCAGTTTCTACTCGTGAAAAATGCGGACATTTGACAGGGAATAGCAAAAGAGAACATGATATGTTGAATAGTGTAATCATCATTCGTGAGATCTATTGGAAATTTGTAATTGTAAAAACTTTGCCAAAATTGTACTAGTTGTCAGGTATGTAGTGTGCATATGGCATCCGACTATTGATGAATTCGTTGGTCTTGGTTTGGTCTCGTGCTGATCTCAAGTGGCGACGCGCGGATGTAACTAGGATATACAAGGTGAATATGGGAGGGGTGGGGGGGGGGGTATGATTTATAATTGGGTAACGGATATAGCCTAGGCTGTTTGACAGTTTCACGTTTTATCGTGAATAGGCATGCAAGACCGTGACCGGGAGGCAGATTTCCCTTCAACAATTTTTTTAAATTGAAAAAATCTAAAAATAAAAAAATTGCAGACATGAAATTCCTGTTTCACGGCTGGGTACATGCAGCTTAGAACACTCGCCAAGTGTCGTTTCCGGCCATCTGGAGGGTTTGTAATGCCCAAAATTTTCTTGGACGCTCCGCGCCAACTGGTGGTGGCGCTCCGCTTAGATAGTGTACGCAATTCAATCATCCATGAATGATTTTGCCCCCGTTGTAAAAATTTCTGCGGACGCCCATGGCCTAGGCCATTTGCTACTGGACGGTGAGGGAGTTGTCTAGTTTCCAATTCATAGGCCTTCTTCTTTGTAGGTCTATATTTTCAGTAGGCCTATGCTAATTACTTGTTCTAAGTAAAACAAATCTTAAAGAATGCCTAAATCTTCTTAGGTGTTGTACAGTTCAGAATTGGTTCGATTACTTTTACATATACCTCCGGTAATAGGCGGTTACAGCCCGGCCTATATTTCGATGCCCCCATATTCCGACGCCTTTATGTTCCGACAGTTGATCGTAGATAACACATGGGTGTCGGAACATATATGGCTGTCGGAATATTAGGGCAGTCGCCGTAATAGGCTATGTAGGCTAGTTCGGGCTCGTAGGCAGAGTGGGAAGGAGGCAAAACCCTGGGGCGAAAAAATTCAGGGGGAAAATGTCTAGACTACAAGTATTAAGTCAATGAAAATAATCAAATTCTCTGGGGCAAAATCATGGGGGCTTATCCCTCTTTGGCGCCCCTTGCATGCATGACTACAGATCTGTTAACATACATCTTTTTATGAACTGGAGAGAGCTCTTTGTATTGATTTACAAAGAGAATTTGCTTGAATAATATTCTCAGTTATTGCCACAGGTGAATATATATATACCGTAGCCTATTCATTGCATAGAAAATGGGAGTTTCGTGGAGAAATTAAACACTCTTCCGGAGTATCTTTATTGTCAAGTGTCGTTGAGATAACCATGAAGGAAAATTTCTTTATTGCATTACTTTTTGTAGGGATGTTTAAATTGCCAAGCTATCCAATGTTGAACCTGCATGGTAATGCCCCACAGATGCATGGGCTTTTTGGTCATGACTCGCTGTGCACTATCAATCCTCAAGGACCAAAGGTATCTCTAACACGGTGTTACTAACAGTATCCTTTCGGGAAACCTACATAACTGTGATTTTGATTTGTTTCTTTCGCGTTTGTGTGTTTGTCCCTCATATATATTAAAATTCACTGACAAAGTTTGTACAATATTACGTGACTCAGATGAGGGGCAGGGAGGGGGATACACAGCATAGTGGTGTGCCGCCCGCAAGAAACGCTGGTCGGCATTATAGAAAAAAAAGACAAAAAATTGAGAAAAGAGGAAACATTTTGGTGAAACGATAAAATTTAAACATTATAAAAAGCGCAGTTCTCAATGGCTAACATTTAATATTACAATACTCACTGCTGTCACCTGACATTAACTAAAAATTCTTTAATTTTTCATTTAATGGGCATGCGCAAAATGGAAAGAGATTTAGTGCCACGCGACATATCTTAGTCCAATCATAGCGAGGTGATGCGATTAATATCGTAAAGATATTAACTGCATACCAATCATGTCAATTGGGTAGGGGATAAGATCCAACCTCCAATCAGGCATCTCGTGAAGGATCAATCCTCACGACACATTTCATCAGTGACGTCATTCAGCTAAATAAAGCATCACAGTAATTAATGAACGAAACCTTGGAGCTTAGCCTAAAACGAACTTGGCCGCTCATGAAGCGACCGATTTAAGAGCAAGGTGACTAAAAATAGACTTACGGTATATCTTGACATTGAGGTACGGACAGCATGATTAAACTAACACTTTTCAGTGCCATTCTCCATCCAAAAGACTTAATACACTCCTGTTGTAATATAACGTAACGGAATTCTTTACGGTTTTGCAATACTTCTTTCATGTTATGTGAACTGCAACTCAGTATTACAGTTGTAAGTTTGTATATATAGATATAATTCAACTGTCTGACAAGATGGTGCTCTGAATATCCGCGTGATGTAATAAATTGGCTGGACATTTGGGAAGAATTCGAACTTTCTATTCATTTTAGAGTTGGGCTAACACCCATTTCAGTAAATGTTAGTTAATAAAAGAATAGTCCAGAGCCAAAATTTATGTTGTTATGTCTTAAAGAGTGAAAGTTTCATTCATTTTCCATGTTCGGTTCTCGAGATATTAGCAGTTCAAGTTGACACATTTTCTATACAATGTGAATTTGAAGCAAGCAATGGATTAAGAAGGCAGGATGAGGGTAAGGTTTTGTGGGAACATATCCGCATACATGGTCCCGTCCGATGGCACAGGATTGGACTGTGGTTGGAATTGTGTGTAAGAGTGGCATTGAGAAGGGGGAAAGAAACCAGTGTTCCACGTGGTCATACCCTGGTTCGTAGGACAGTTGGGAAAGGACGATTTGAGAACCACCGGTTACTGTTTAGAATAAGAGAAAACTAATAAAACAATCAGAAATTTCCAATAAACACAAAGGTTACTATATTCGAGTTCAGACTGACAAAAAAAAAAAAAAAAAAAAAAAAACTTTAAAATGAAGGTCGCAAAAACAAAGGACTACAATATCCGTGAAGGGATGGTCCCTCTCTTGACATCATACATTTGCATAAAACTTTCAATTTATTCATAACTACGAGACAAAGGAAAAATAGCTTGTACAATGGTCAATAAGGAATTTGATGGGAATATAGGACTGTCTTCTGGGGTTCAACATAAAAATCCGTCTCTTTCATTTTCGTTTCACCGGATATTTAGGTTTGTTATACCTACAAGGTTTACGAGCTACTCAGAACGAGAAGAGGGGATCAGAGAGGGTCAGGGGAACGGAGAGAGTTTGAGAGGAAGGAGATAGAAAGCGAAAACACGGAGAAGGCACGAAAGTAGTTGATGTATTTCACCTGTATCTTCCGACTAAATTGTTGTTTCTAACCGCTGGTTTTTGACGTTTAGGCTAACAGGAGGTGACAAACAATGGAAACCTTATATCGCCCATTTACAGTAGCTTTGCGTTTACTTACAACCGCCGGGGTTCGTTCCGACAAGACGAGGCTAAAACACCATTTAATATGATACGGGAACTTGTCATCAAAGCAATTAAAAGGTAAAGTGTCAATACTAATCAGAAAGACAAAGTAAACTTAATTGAAGCGTAAATGTCTGTAAGATGTATGTGGTAATTAACTGATAAGTTATAATTACGATGCTTCATTGCCAACTGTGATCAAGTTTTTCTTTATTTTTAAATACGTTTGTACTCAATCGAACTCTCCGATGCGACATTTAGAGGACACATGGTTACTAAGGAGAATAACACAGGTTAGATAAATTTAAAATACCTAAAGAAACCTTAGAGTTTAACGCAATTTGTTATTAATGAAAGCTAACATTTATTACATCGTTCCAAAAAACTACCTCTTTCCCATACGATTGACAATAGAATTATATTTCCAACACTGACGCGTTGTTTTATCAACGCCGGTTCAAAAACCTGTAGAATACTGCTTGTTCATTTAAAATTCCTTACTCGTTTCAATGGGTCAAAAAGAAAGTAAAGTCATCAAAAGTGGAACTAACATGGCATCAGTAGTTTCCAGAACTGGTAAACACAAATGACATTCAAAGAATTTAGGCTTAAAATCAGTGCTTGGGTTGAAGAAATATATAAATTTTAGGCTTACGTAAAACTTCAGGCATGGTCCGTCACAATAATGCAGCGGGCAACATATTTCACATGAACGATCACTATCTAAGAATTTGATTGGTTTAACTGACTCCTATATTATTTTCAATCCTGAAGTAAAAATACAGCCGAATACGCAAAACTGAAATACTGAAATCAAGGAACCGTTTTTTCTCTTTGTATTAAATAGAGTGGAAAAACAGACCAATCTTTATTTGGAGTGAAACGTTACAACCCCAAAGGAGTGAATCTCACTCTTTAAGAGTGAATACCGAGTCTTAATTTTAGGTCCGTCATATTCCACACTGTCGGACTTAGAAAAATAGACTTTTACATCTGAAGTTTCCCCATATTTACACATGTTTGTATCATAAATTGCATTTCGATTTTCATCTTAATGTCATGTGAGATGCCCTGAAAAAAGGACGAAAAAGAAGAAAGAAGAAAGGAAATTCACTCAAAATGTCAAATGAGACAAACCCAGTGACCATTCTTAGTAAGAATAAATTTTCCCCAAGTACAGTGACATTTTTCGTCATACATATGAAGAGGTTACGGTTTTACACCTCAACTCATAATATTGTGGTTTAATCTAACGGCGCCGATATAGGCCAATTTGCCAGTTGAGGGATACCGGATTAATTTTCTTTATGGAGGAAAATTTTTACTCCACGAGTAAAATTCCCTCTAACTAGGAGCAGGGAGTTGCGAGAGAGTGGTCACTGAGACCATTCCCTTTGAAGCCAATTTTTCTGACCTAATGAAAAGAAAATGTAAAGAACAATCAAGAGCAAATAGGAACAAATTAGTTAAAATAGTAAGAAAATCTTTGAACTTTGAAATCAAATGTGTGCAAGATAATTCTTTTTAACTTTCTTCTTTTAATATCCCATGTCAAAAACAGCATATAAATGGACAACACATGCAATAATTCTATAGTAAAAGTTGTAGACCACTACGTCATAACTCATAACGCAGGGAAGTGAACGATTAATGTAAAATTTTTTGTCGATTGACGTAACACTATTAACCATAGATAAAAAAAAAAACACACACAAATAACACAACATTGACTTAGACAATAATACAAGACCAAAACCACACGGTGGTAGTGTTTGGGGTTTTCCCTTTTGAAACTCACACGTCCACACGTCCTTTTGACTTCTTGTGGAAAGGTGAGAAGTTCGTAGATTAACATTACCATTTAAGCGGAATTAATGTAAATGATCATTTCGTGGAACCAATTATCAAAAGAGCAGGATTTTAGATTGGGGGAAGGGGTGTCTCTAACAACCATGTCCCTGACCGGAATCCTCTATAGACGAATCCTATTGAGCGCTTGTGTTTAGTAACTGTAGGTAGCCATTAGTGGGGGTTATCAGTCTTTAATCGTCTACATTAATTGTCTACTTGAATTTCAAACTCGCATTTTCAGTAAAACTGAAGGTATCATGATACAGTTTAGTGCACAAAAGTTCTTGATACAGGTAGGCAAGAAAATTGAAAGATTAAAAGGTGATAGACCCCAGTTATGGCCGACTGAAATCAGACCATTACTTGCTTTCCTGGTCAGCCTAAGAAATTCAACCACACGAACGTGAGCGCACACGTGTTCGAGCTCACACAAACACGCGCAAACAGAAAACGTAGATAGATAGCACATTATAAATGCAGGTTCAACTATATAGACAGGTCTCGAACCCATAAAGTCAACTGTATACCGCGGTGTTATGTTTTGTTTATTCCGCCTGCTGTTTTTTAATCTGCCTGAATTATTTGGGTGTGGACGCGAAACGACGTGTTTGTCCCACCTCCCCCCCCCCCGATCGACGTTTCTACAATAGAGAGAAACGCGGATAATTTCCAAAAATATGACGATTAGTACGTACACTATTAAAAATCGTTGTAAATTAACAGAAGAAAAACTAGGGATACAAAAGAAAAAAAAATAATAAAAGATTACACCAACATACTAACAAAAATTTGCCAGAATCTTTCTGTAATCCGTATGCATCACTTTTCTGTAAATTTACGACGACTTTTAACTTAATAGTGAAATTAAGTGATCCTGTCAGTGTCCGCAGGTGAGAAGTTATTTATCTGACAAGAGGTATATACATTATATCGTTTCCATTTCTTAACTTCTTTTCTAAAGACATTCAGACGAAAAGTCAAGGGGCGAAACCAAAGAAATATTCCCGAATTAATTTTCCTTCCTATGTTACGAGAAATTTAACTTAATTGACAAATGTCGCTTTGGTTTCTTTTGTACTTGAGCCGCAAAGTCACAGTGACGAGCCGATAAATTTTGGCAAGATTATGATAACCGTGATGGGTGCCTTTCCATATATGTATCGGTAAAATCGGTATTTCCATTTTTCAGTCAACTTCTGGCTTATATTGCAGGTAGATCCCAATGTGTCATCATAAGGAATGATTTGTCTATGAAACCACCAGTCTTCCGTTGGGTGTTCCACAAGGGTCTGCTCTTGGACCAATCTTGTTTATCCTATATACTAAGTCTCCGGCTGATATTTGTAAAAAAAAAAACATGGAATAAATGTTCATTTGTGTGCCGATGACACGCAGCTTTATCTGCCCTATAGTATTGTCGACCTCGAAGATGCTAAGCGCTGTCTCTCGAATGGAGATGTGCCTATTTGACGTAAAGCGGCGGATGACAGAATACAAACTCAAGTTAAATGAAGATAAAGACTGAAGTCTTGAACATTACATCTCCCTATTACAAACATACTAATTTGGTTCGTTCTATTAACTGGTTAATGTTGGTGACACTTATGTCCCAACTTCTTCTTGTGCACACAATATTGGCGTTGTTTTTTCTGCTACCCTCTCTACGGAACGCCTTATTCATACAGTTTGTAAATTGTCGCACTTTCATTTAAGGAATGTTAGGACTATCCGCAGTGTACTTACCAGCCAAAACTGAAAAACGTGTGCATGCATTCGTTACTTCTAGGTAAGACTTACATGATTCTTTATTTTACGGTATTTCCCAGTCTTTGTTACCCCCCTCCAACGTGTACAGAATACGGGGGGCATGTTAATTAGTGGTACCCTTAAATACAATCATGTAACCCTTCTATTAAATGATCTGCACTGGCTATCATTTCCCATCAAATTAAATATAAGGTCCTATTGGTTGTTTTTATGGCTCTTAATGACCTTGCCCCGGGTTACATTAATGACTCGATTGTTCCTTACAAACCTTCCCGTACCCTTCGTTCATCTTGTAATAACCTGCTTCGTGTCTCCATTACTAAAACTAAAGCTGGTGATCGCGCCTTTCTCGGTGCTGCTCCATCACTGTGGAAGGGTCTCCCAGCTGAATTAAGGTGCTCACCCAGTTTACTTTGTTTTAAAGACTAAGCCGAAATCATACTTATTAAATGAGGTGTTCTCTGTGTAAAGCGCCGCCGAACATATAGGCCTATATTATGATGGAAGCGCTTTATTAAGTCATTTATTTATTATTTATTATAATCAATATGTTGGGAAGTATGTCTTGACTATAGACCTTGTGTATGATGTCACAGAGCAAAAAAAAAAAAAAAAAAAAAAAAAAGCCCTTACTTGGGGGCAAAACAAACCAAAACAGACAAATGCAAACAGCTGATTTGTCAACCAGTCGAATACGCGCAAAGTCTGCTACACGTGCAGGGAGAATTCTTGTGCATGCAATCACGTGTTCCATTGTTTTCCCCCTCGGATGACGTCAGTATATTGTCAGTGTACAAGGTCTATAGTTAGTTAGGTAGAAGAAGTTTTACCCTCGGTTTTCAACCTATTGGTTCAAGTCGAGCCGGCCACGGCCCTTTTTTCCAGTTGTAGCTCACTGGCTTGTTTTCTCTTCTCCATTGCTTATTCGGAGTATCACGCAGCACAAGGTCTACAAGACGACAACGAAGGACACGTGCTTTCACGTAAATGATATGCATCCCTTTTGTCTTGTGCCGTATATAAAGTAGGTACTCTGGTTTGATGGAAGTGTATGGCCTGATTTACTAGTATCTGCATATATACAGGCTACCCTGTATACATTTGCATACGTTATGTAAAAAGCTATAACCTTACCGGATTTCTTACAATGACTCGATTTCTAAGTTTAAGCAAACGGAATAAACATCTTTGCATAAAGAAGTAAGCATACACACACAATAAATAACCATCAATGAATTTATGATCTTGGCCAAGCAATACAAAATCTATGACAGGCTCTATTAGAGAACCGTCTGTTCACGTGATTTTTCTTTGCTATAACAACCAGTCAATTCAATTTACGACCTTATAGCAGATATATGAATACTTGCCTCGGATAACCGGCCAATGTGTGCACGACTGCAACCTGATAGCTGTCTAACAAACCACTTACCCGACAAGGGAAAGCAGAGAAAAGTTTACTCTCTTTGGAAGAAAGATTATTCCAAATTACATCATCTTGGCAGCTTCGCCTCGCGGTGCGCCTGATTTATTGGTTTAATATACACGGGTTATCACCCTTAAAAGGGAGGGTGAAGTTACTTTATGGTGACTTATATCAAGTTTAATAAGTCTTGATTCAGTCGCTATTCATCTACATCCGACGATAAATCAAAGATAGATTAACTTGGGGATTAAGTGAACAGCAAAGGGGCTCTAGAAAAGGAGATGATATTTTATGGCAGAACTCGGTGAAACAAGACTTTGGAGGCCACGGAGAGACATAAAATTATGAAGAAAAGCATAGAATCCCTTCTAATTTGGTTGTCAAGGTTGTCACTAAATCACGTATGACTGTGTATGATATGAACATATCTACCGTGGACGTAAGCTTAAATTTCCCATCCTCGGGTTTCATTCTGTAAACATTGCCCGGTTCAATTTGTTTCATGGCTTCATAGCAATGACTCACGGACCGAATGACACTAAAATATTCGTGGAAAGCAGCAAATTCATTGGTTGGCTATAAAGTTGACAACCCGTCTTTGAAGATCCGACGAACGGCTTTGTAAGGCTAGATAATTGTAGTAAAGGACGATATAATCTTAAATGTATACGGTTAAAATTCTCGGGAAAAATAATTTCGCAGTTGACAGATGAGTTCTTATTGTTCCTTCCCTAATCAAAAATCCAAAATTAAATTTTGCCGAGAGATTGAGGAGCAACATTAGATATGTTCCGTTTTGTGTCTGTTAACACGCCAAAGGCAAAACTGCCAACATTCTGATTTTTAATGTATTCTCTATTCGTGTTAACTTTTTAAAGGATTTAGATAACTGTCGACAATGAGCCGTTAAGTTTCCTTCAAAATTTATAAGCCTGGAAGCCGTCTGGAAAAACTTACTTTACAACTAGCACAGTGAATTTTATTCATATGCACGTCGAGATTATAAGGAGGGTGAAAAGAGACTAAGGTAATATTAATGTACTATGACCCCATGCAGAGGTTTACACAACTACCAAGGAAAACGACTGGAGTATAGCCTATAGGTCAAAGTGTTTCGACAGTGTATTGCCAACGTTCGTCACCACATCACCATGTACGTTCAAATTACTATCAAGGTGTTCTGAATACACAACAATCTACAAATTCTAGACTAACATTCGAAGTTTTAAGTGGACTTCATATTAGCCATCGTGGCTGTCGCCTGGCTTCCTGGAATTGCAATGTCAAAAAATTGTTCTATTGGGTATCCTCCACGTCACTTTTTATGATATATGTGATGTTATCAGGATGCTTGATATTAGAATTTGTTAGTCGTGGAAATAAATAACTTTAAACTTCAAACATCATTGACGAGGGCCTATATAAATGAAGGAATTATATATTCATGACTGAAAATACACGCTGGGTAATATTCTGGCACAATATCTGATTCCGCCGTTTGAAATTCTCTATGTGTAGGTCTACATACGAACGGTAGATTGATTGTTTCTTATGGACGAACCCGGATATTCAAGTGATGGTCTGATTTTAGTCGGACTTAACTGGGATCCATTACCTTTAGTCTTTCAGTTTCCTTGCTTACCTTTGTTATGGATTGATTTGTACACTGGATTGTATCTTGATTTCCTCAATTTCACTGAATATGAGGATCTTTCCTGTACATAGAGCGACGTGACTCGCAATAACAGATCCATGTGTGCATCTCTGTACCATAAAATAAAAAGATCTAAACCATGTGTTCATTTATTATCATCAACTTGTACTAGTCTGGTACGACCAGATGAACCGTGCGTCATTCATTCTTGGTAACGAAAACCCCAATCGTCTGGGCTACTCAATTTTACTCGAGGTTATGCTGATTTAACGCACAAAGCCGATTTTACTTCTTTCGGTCTTTTAAAAAAAGTATTGTTATGTATGAATGAGCATGGTTAAGCAATTCTGGACGTGAGCATAAACATAATAGTGAGCTTTAGATTTCACGACGCGGACGTCAACTACAACGTAATGACGTCACAAACTTCATTTCCCTTGTCATTTAACAACTATGTGTAGCGCGTTGCGTTCGAAATGGTATAGGTACAAATGACGTCATTTCGTTGTAGATGAGGTCCGCGTCGTGAGATCTAAAGCTCCCTAATAACAGGATGATAAGATCTTGGGGTTGAAGATATCGCTGGATGCACTCGGGCTGCGCCCTCGTGCGTCACTTTCAGTAACCCCGAGCGTGCATTAACTTGCACTACTGCATCTTTATTGAACCTTTGATTATTTGCAATAAATATACAGTGTGTTGACAGATACAAATGACTGACGAAAAAACAACTTCCTAGCAACACGAAGAAGTCAAAACTGCCAAAAAAGAGGAATCCCTTTCCCTGGTGAAAACATATCAAGGACTTCTCTTGAAACCAAGGTATGGAAATGCAAGGCTATCTCTATCTCAATTCTTTGTATTTCTGTTTTTTCCAAACCAAGACGTGTACCCGCGAGTCTAGGCTCTCCATTGACCTTGGACGCAAGTA
Source organism: Holothuria scabra (assembly GCA_037179385.1). Taxonomy (NCBI): domain Eukaryota; kingdom Metazoa; phylum Echinodermata; class Holothuroidea; order Aspidochirotida; family Holothuriidae; genus Holothuria; species Holothuria scabra. The sequence goes on from CM074198.1 coordinate 25,163,632, forward strand.
GAACAATTGGCTCCAGAACAGACTCGTGCCGTTTTACAGGATGTTGAATCATCCGCTGTACTCCACGCTCTCTCCTTCGGTGTTCCTCTTTTTGTCTCCATTAGACGTCAACGGATAAACTAACTGTCAAACATCTCGACTGATGTTCGCCACTTAATGAGGAAGATATTTTATTGTGATTTATGCTGAGTCATGTTAACTGGAGACTTCAACCACTCCGGCTGCCATGACCGATAGACAGGCTTCATCGCAGACGCAGAGAGCTATAGGGGAAAACAACATTGTTGTACAAACAGGATTGTCCGATACAATAAAGTCAGGAATAAGTCAAATCGTCCGCTAGCTGTGACTCGTAACAATGTATATAATTGAAAGCGCTGATAAAGACACGTCTACAGAATTGGGTCAGGGGGCCACCTAGCTTTTCAAAACAGGGCTCTCGAAAATGCACAATGTCCCCAAAGAGGGTACCGGGACGCACTTAATCTGAAACAGACCAGCAGTATACGTGATTCGTGAATTACCCCCTACAGGCATATGGAGAGGTAATGGTTTGTTCCGAACCATCTACGTGTGATGAGGAGAAGACTTTTCATCTTGATACCTCTCTAGTTACGTCAATATATTCTTCCTCCTATAGAGCGTTGTTGCAAACTCGGCTCTTTCCGGAACACTGCTGGGAAGTACTTCATTTACTTACCCGAGTTTGCATAAGACGCGATTTCACATAAAAAAGCTCTCATCATAGTTTTAACACGGATTGTTTCTACATAATGTACATTTTGAAAACATTTAGTTCGGACTGATGATTGCCCCGAGAGGCAGAATGATTTTCCCCCCTGATTAGGAGACAAATGGTCAGGGGAGCCATCTTTTGTCTATTTTACGCACAAATCTGTATACATTTCATTTTTTGTGTATATTTCTACAGGCGAATTGGAATAACAATCGGCCCCTTGCAAACTTTGCACGTTTTATATACCGAAATTAAATATGCATTCGGTGTAGGTTTATGATCATACCCTCAGAAAAACCACGTCCTAACTGGAGGTTTACCAGGCCTTGTTGAGGAAAATCAACATTTTCGAATTGTTCTCATACTTGTCCAGCATTGAATTTGTTAAGCTGGCAAGCATATAGGCCTAAAATAAGTTTTCTCGCATTCGGGTGGGATTTCGTCTCCCTCCCCCCCCCCAGTCCCCGGACTGTTCACCTGGGGCAGGGATGAAATCTCAAACGACTAGGATTTCGTATGAAATGCCAGCTCAAGAAAAGTGATAAGCGGTTTCATTGGTTGAACAAATTGCTCTCATTCTCTCACCTGTTTTGTTTATATATCAAATGAAAACATGATGTTGTCACCTCATTTTATGAACAAAAAACGTTTTTTCTTTTTCTTTTTAAAACGGAAAGAGTAAATTTCACTCCAAACACCACAAAGATTGTACCCACGGTCACTCCAATAATAATGAAAAAAATCATCCGGAGTGGAGTCAAAATTCTCTTCAAATAGAGCAGTAAAACATTTCGAGAGTGTGTGAAGTATCGGTCTATTTAGAGCTAAATTTCACTTAACCACGAGTGAGTTTTGAATCAATTCCAAGAGAAATTCACAATAACTGTACCTTTTGACACTCTTACTGGAGTGAATTTTTCTTCATAGGTCTATGAGTGATCTGGGGTCAGGAAATGGGAACAGTCGAAACTTTTTCATGTTTTTCATGTACCTTCAAATAGAATACGAAGTCTTCGCCGACAAGTTTTCAGTAGTGTAATAAACAAGTCTATTTTCGGCCACAACTGAAAAAATGAAAAAGTTCCTGGAAGTTGGGAGACAAATATATCACCATATCTAAAAAAATGCCCACTGACTTTGACTTTTCACTCAGTAATTTATATTTTTTGGAATTTTTTGTTTTGAAAATGAAGTTATGACCACTACCATTTGAGAACATATCGTCGCCCTTGATCATGACCCGGTTCAATTTGGCCTCTGTTTTGTTCAAGACTTGTCTCTTTTGCTTGTTGTAATTAACACAAGGTAACTCCTTTTACAGTGAAACGTCGACTTTTACTACCGTCTCTTGATCCCGTAATACCTCGTCATCTCGTGTCAAAACGAAACAACCGCCCGTCTGCCCGTCATCCATCGTAAATTCATTTACGCGTGTAGTAGGCCATTTGCCTCACCAAATTCCGTCTATCAGGCTTCCCCACATAATGTCCGTAGATGACAGTCTTTTCTCGGTCACTTTGCCTTTTCCATACTTTTACTAAAATGGGAAGAATATGCTCTGGCATGCATGCTAAAACTTGTCAATTTCAACATATCTGACTGCTCTGACAGCCTCCAATAACTTATTTTTTGACAGACCATAGTCTATCGTTCATTTGGGGGCCACGTTTTCCTTCCCACTTCGACACGTTTTTGTCCACATTATAAAGGTGACAGTCATTTTTCATAGCAGATATGTCCTTGGGCCTACCGTTTAGTTGAATTATGTTAGGTATTACTTTTCACCACCGTACAAACCCCACATTTCCTTCCATGATTTTAATTGGTATGCAATTTATTCTGGGGCCTCTAAAATGTAACCGTCACAATAATGCACATTAACTCGTCGCTCGGCGGCAATTTGACTTTTAGAAGCAGGTCTGACTGCAGCCAACAAGAAACCTATATTTCAGAAAAAGAAAAATCCGGATGCAGTTTCAGAGTAGAAATATCTTATAAAACGTTTTCTTTGGTTCCGTTCCTTTTTTTAAGACGCATAAATTTCGCTATTCAATTGAACACAGAATTGAAGATCTTCGCACTTAGGATAAAGGCCTATGTGCTTTGCCTAGCTAGCTCTCGTTAATTATCCTAAAGGCAGACTTTCATCACCCCCAAAATAAGGTTCTTGGTTCTCGTCAACCAAAAAACAAAGTGTCTTCACTGAATCCAGAAACCCGCCCCTTTCTGGACTATACCGGGAAAAGCTGTAAGTGCAGTGGCAGGTAGCTAACTGCGAAGTAGCTGACCGTCCTCTGCCGATCCAAAATTGCGTAACCTTGTTTATTCATACGCAGAAAGACTTTAATATGTGAAGAATACGAATGGTTGGATAGTCAGATGGCGGTTTTCGGCCCGGTTTCTGATCAAGTCGAGCCGGCCAAGGTAATTTTCCGGTTGTAGCTCACTGGCTTTTGGCTACAAAGAGAGAAAACCTCGGTTTTCAAATATAACCAAAATAAGGCAGCACAATCCCGAGTGATAAATGTTATGAGGATCGTATGATGAGTGCCAATGAGGACCAACAGAAGTTGAGGACTGCCACAAAGCATGAATAAAGTAATCTATAGTCCAAAATCTTACTTTGAGTAACGGTTCCTTGGAGTTTGTAACACAGGTTCCTAAATAGCTACTCCTAGTGAGACAAAGCAGCCCATTCTTCAACCAAACTGCCAAGAAGGGAAAACGTCTTATCATTGGAGTCATGTATGCTCAGCAGGATATGGGGGATATGTATTTTTGAGGGGGTGGAAGTCACATACAAGGCATTAAGGCAATCTTAACAGAGGATATTCTTAGGAGGATTTTAGGGGGTAAATTTCCACTCCCTTCCTTTGCTAAGAGTAAGTCTGAACCGCAGTTATCAATAGACCACAGCTTGCAACACAAAGAACGATGTTCAACTGCGAACATAGATCCAGATATTATATCGTTGTACGAGGCGCTCTTGCAGCTGGATTAAAGCATTCATTCGATCTCATGAATATTTATGATTTCTTTCATCACGACGTTCGAGGCTTTAAGTACTAAAAACACCTTTGAATTTAACAAAAAATGTTAAAATTGTAGTTGACGACTTTTCTCCGAGAATTTTCACAACAATAGGGCCAGTGATTAAATATTTAGTGGAAGATACGAGAAAAATTAATTAGTCTCATAATGGAGTTTTTGTCGGTTAGCAGTTCTATCCCAGTCTCATTAAGCGAACCTGATACAACGCTATATTTAGGGGTAAACCTAATCAATTAAAAAGGTGATACTTGCTAAATATGTCTACTTAACCAATACTTTCTTTGACAATGAACACGCTAATTTACTCTTTTAAAAATACTGAACTAGCCTTAATTAGGTATAGCTTTATCTGCAGCATGTCGTGAGTTGTAAAGTGTTAGTGTGATTTTACAGTGACTACATGATGTATATTGGCGATGTGCATGGGCGTCCGCAAGGGGGGGGCAAGGGGGGGAACTTGCCCCCCTGGAAAATCAAATTCGTGAAAAAATAATTAAAAATTAAAATACAAAAAATTAAAAATAAATCATCAAAATACCTTCACTCACAGCGTCAGTTTTTACTCGTGCAATATGCGGACATTTGACCAGGAATAGCAAAAGAGAAGATGGTGCAGTATGCTGAATAGTGAAATCGTAATTTTGGGACCATCATTCGTGATATCTATTGGAAATTTGTAATTGTGAAAACTATGTACTAGCCTAGTTGTCAGGTATGTAGTGTGCATATGGCATCCGACCATTAATGAATGCGTTGGTCTTGGTTTGGTCCTGTGCTGATCTCAAGTGGTGACGCGCGGGTGTAACTTGGATATACAAGGTGAATACGGGGGGTGGGGGGAGGGGTGTATGCATGGTTCATAATTAGGTAACGGACATAGGCCTATATAGGCTGTTTGACAGTTGTAAGTTTTATCGTGCATAGGCGTACGAGGCCGTTACCGAGAGGCAGATTTCCCTTCAACAATTTTTTGCATTGAAAATTCTAAAAATCTAAAAATTACAGACATGAAATTCCTGTTTCAGGGCTAGGTACATGCAGCTTATAACACTCGCCAAGTGTCGTTTCCGGCCATCTGGAGAGTTTGTAAGGCCCAAAATTTTCTTGTACGCTCCGCGCCAACCGATGATGACGTTCCGCTTAGATAGTGTACTGCACAATTCAATCATCCATGATTTTCCCTTCAACAATTTTTTACATTGAAAATTCTAAATATCTAAAAATTACAGACATGAAATTCCTGTTTCAGGGCTGGGGTACATGCAGCTTAGAACACTCGCCAAGTGTCATTTCCGGCCATCTGGAGAGTTTGTAAGGCCCAAAATTTTCTTGTACGCTCCGCGCCAACCGATGGTGGCGCTCCGCTTAGACAGTGTACACAATTCAATCATCCATGAATGATCTTGCCCCCCCCCCTTACAAAAATTTCCGCGGACGCCCATGGCGATGTGTGATAGTCTTCTGCATATTTAACGCAGCCAATTCATATGAACTATTTTACTCCGTATACGGCGTCCTTTAAATCAAGTGTTGAGAATGCATAAGGGATCATAGCAAAGGGACCATAGCATCGTCGTACTTATTTATGAATATGATTGCATCTCTAAATACAACTGGGTGCTGTACTTGTATTGAAATGAATTACCGCAATACCTTACACTGGTTCGCCAATGATGTTTGGCATAGTCAGTGGTGTTTTCATACACATCCACAGTAGAGGCGTATTTGGTGTGGCTGTGGAAATTAAACTTCAGCGAAACTCAAACATCAGCGATCATACTACCAAAGACAGTTTTTCGTTATAGAATCAGAGTACTTTCACTTAGGCCTATGTCACAGGCCCCGCCCTTTTGACCCGCAAAATCTAGCTTAATACGCAATTAGGTTGCTACCTGAGAATCAGCTGACGACCCACTTGTGACTGTTGCATTGAAACGCTTTTGATCTTGCCCAGCAGTGGGCGTGGCTTACTTATTGTGACGTGACGTGAAAACGCTCTAAAGCGATATTTATATAACAAAACAATCGAACAATAGGATCAGTCTAAGCAGTAAGCTGCGACAACAAGGTGTATTTGGAGTGGAAATCAATGTATAGACGAATCCGATTAGCGCTTGGTTTTAGTGACTGAGCGCAGCCATTAGTGGGGTCCATCAGCCTTGAATCGCCTTTACATATCGTCTATATACATGACGTTCAAACCCTCATTTTCAGTGAAATTGAAGGGATTAAGATACAATGTAGTGTACAACAATCCACGAAAGAGAAAAAGTAAAACGAAAGATTAAAAGGTGATGGACCCCAGTGAAGGCCGACTAAAATCACACCATCACAATCTGTCCGAATTCGTCTATAGAGGTTACGCATGTAACGTCGGCGCGTTTCAATTTGGCATGCTGGATGGAACCGAATTTGCGCAGTAGTGGATGCGTTAACGATTCGAGCCCCCGCCAGCACCTTTGTAACATTTTTTTGTTCAATGGACGCATGGATGGCAAAAAAGAAAGACTTGCGAGGCAGTGACGTCTACACGAAAAATTATTTTCCTGGCATTGTTTTCTTTTCAATCATGAGAGTATGTACCCAGTGTTCCAATATGGTTATACTGCGGTGAGCTCATTTTTTTTTTACTTCAGCGTTGCTAAGGCAAAGAAAAGACGTTTGACCGACCCATAGTAGTATATTAAAACTGGGTAACGCATTCCTTCTACAGAAATCTGGTTCATTAATTTACCAGTTTTTAATAAAGGTCGTGTGACTTGAAAATGAAAAAACTGGGTATTCGGTGTAAACAGCATAAAAAACCAAGCAAGAAGTCGCAAAATCCGTCAAAAATTGTTAATTTAACAGGACAATTTCTGATTTGCAACTAGTCATTAATAAACATAAACTCAATATGCAAATCTTGCAATATCATGAGAGGGACATGCTACTACGACTAAAGTTCCCCTTTGTTTTTAGGGTCTTCATTTCAAGGACTGTTGCAACATGTAGTTGTCCAAAGCGTTTTATTTTGGAAGTCTAAATTCTGCCCTTGAAAATCATCAGAATCAATTACCCAACCGTAAACTATCTGATGAGTAATTAAAGGCCAAGAGCAGCCGCCTCCAAATTATTTTGAAAACTACTACAAAATTTAGCTATTTTTCTGTCATTTTTCTTCCAAGAAGCTTTCAGGATATTTTAAGACTTAAAGGCCCAATTCTCTCATCCCAAACAGTACCAATTCTCCTAACCTTCTTTATTAAGCCCCTCCCACAATTGCATAGGGAACATGTTGCTTCAGAAACAAGGCTTCGAAAAGGTATATCTTGAGAACCGTAAAAGATATTAGCATAATTCTAACGGAATTTTTCCGAAGGAAAGTTCATTCCCTACCTGCCAAGTGAAGACAGGGCATTTTGCAAACATACCGCACTACATTTAAGTGCAATTGATTAGAGAATGGTGGACGAAAAATTTTGATCGAAGAAGGAGACCATGTACAACTTTATAAATCATATCTTTCTGAATGAATCGTCTATCAATCATTACTTCATTTTTTGTCCACATCTTTATACGTACTTGTATACAAAAAGTATTTTTCAAATCTCCATTTAAACCATTTTAACCACTTTCTTCTCTTGAATTTGTCATCTGCATGGTACTCCTCATGGTGAGGTTTTACATACCGCCTGACCTACAATATTAATCTATGGTGCTGATTCGAGAAGCTTTTTTCAAGTTGTCGGATATCTGCGGATTCGTCTTCGGCCGAGGAAGTGAAAAGTGTCAGTTTAAGATGGATGCGGCGGTGACGGCGTGTTAATTCAGACAGTTTGCAAAAACTGCGATTTCTCGGCGCCAATTTTCACTGCCCGTGAGATCGAAGCAACTGCCGCACCCATAGCGTGCAGAAAATGGAATTTACCACCTCCGCAATACTTCTTGCTTGTCAAATTGAGCGTTCGACCTATGTGAGTTCACGCCTGCCTCATAGATTAGTAAAAATGCATGTTCACATAACAGTATAATTTTAAAGTACTTGTACACCGACGACTCATCCAACCGGTACGATGAAATTATAGCTCGTATCACGGATTTCATTTGAAAGATAAGAATCTCATCCAAAGTTGGCAGTCTGTTCTTACACTTTGTCTGTATGACTTTATAGTGCATCTGTACTAATGTGGACTTGCCTATGACATTCTCTAAGGTCACCCAAAGTCAATGACAACGTGAACCTTTATCCCTTTTAATATTGACCAGGACTACATTTTGCCACCCTTCTGGCTTACTGAAGAATCGCGAAACCCCACCCACTCGCAGACGACATTTTTAGATCGTAACAATGCTAACAATATTTTAACACTAATTTTACTTCCAAAGGTATCACATGTGACACAAGATTTTATAAGATACTCAATTGCTCAAGACCTTTCAAACAGGATTGGCAAACCCCATCCCCTTAGATCCTCCCAGACAGGCGATCATACAACGTGCTGCATGCCCCAACAGTGTCGTGGCCAGCATTTCTCTCAAGGGGGTGGGGGTGGGGGGCATACACGCGATTACGCGAGGGTGATTGATCTGAATGGATGAGTATGTATGTATGGATGTAGTTTAGGAGATTTCAAGTGCTTCAGGCTGTGGGTTGTATCAACACAGCTTTTGCTACACATTCATTGTAGCACAACCATTCAATGAACTGAATTTCTGTCCACCAATGGATCCATTCCTTGATGCCAATGAAGGTAAAAAAAGTACCGAAACTGTTTGAAATTATTCGTGTTCACACAGTTTGCAAAAGAATAATGGGGAAATATTCAAAACGGTGTAATCTATTAAAATGATACTAAAATACCTAAGTGACTTCCAGTTTGGAAGAAGGCTGTGGCTTATAAATAACATCTTCACGTCGAATGTCCACCAACTCAACAATTTAGATGAAATTAAGAATTTTTCCTCCTTGAAGGAACAAACTTTATTTACATCTGGATACAAAACAAAAGTTGAAAAATAAATAAAGTATAACATTTACAAGTATTTACAGTGATTAATTCAACTTGACGCATATTTTTATTTAGTATTTTTCAATAGGCCATGCAGTTCAATTTGGAAAAACGTACAATACCGGCCCTGGAAGAGAGAGAGAGAAATTTTTTTTTTAAATTAAACCTGGTCAGGAACCGAACCCTCGATCTCACGATTGCTACGCTTCATCGTTTCGAATGCCACCACCATAATCCCCAGCACCGGTAAATATGACCGAGACCTATTTTTTCGTCTCCTCATCACGAATGGGTAACTGCATGTAGAATGTGTTCAACTCATGAAACCAATGTGATCTTTAAGAAATTATGAGAGGTTTGACAAGGATGGACCGTGCGTACGCACAGGATAATTGCACATCAGGGGTAAGGTTAATACAAGTGATGTTTGAATGTGCCCCACTGTAATAAGGTTAACCAAGTGCGTCCATTATCTTCTTCTTATTCAGAAGACCAGATTTGCTTAAACTTGTCATGCATACACCACAAGATTCCGATTAAAAAGCAAAAAAGAATGAAAATCGTGTTTGTACATAATTAATTTAAAAAAGACACAATCCCAAGTAGACTGGTGCAGCCTATGATAAGTGAGTTTGTCCATTTCGGTGTGTTTATCTGAGAAGATTACATGGTCACCTGACAGCCATGAACCAATAGAAGTTGAGGATTAATATTAAGTATAAATTATCAAGAATAAAATCAGGACAAACCTCCCCATCACCTCAGATTCACCTGGATTCAGATTCAGATTCAGATACAAGTCTTGAAGAGCAGATGTTCCATCACTTGGTTGGTCACACAGGGAGGGTGGGGCTAATCTTTGATGCAGCCAAATATTTTCAAGGAAATTGAAGGCTAAGTTCCCAGTTTTAGACAACTCAAATGACCTCGCTGTCCCGTTCTCTGCCGTTACTGTCAAACATGTCAATTTATATTCAATAAAATGTTGATATACAAACCCAACTACAGTGGTACGATGTATAACAAAGATAAAGTGGCAAACCCAAATTTATCATCTGGTGTATAAACTTTGACAACTGTTGCTTTCAGCGTGCTTGGAAATGGACATTCACAAACGGAACCAAGTCCCCAACGAAACCGGAACTGACGATAAACACAAAAACGAAAACTATTTACTGTGACAATATACAATCAGGGAGTTGCAACTCTCTGACACAAGACATAATCAACTGATAGGCTATGGGGCCGTACTGGTAGGTATCCTCCGCCACAAAAGAGGGCGGTCTCCGTAACCACGGATACTGCTGTGCCTCAAAACCCTGTGCACCAAATGAGAATTACAGGGAACCGAATCTACTTTAGAATTGTCCACTATATCCTGTCAGGGGCGGGACTGGGAATTTCGGTAAGAGTGAGGAGAAAATAGCTTGCAAGCTAACCTGCGTAGCAGGCTGTACGAAATATCCTCAGTTGTTCCTTGTTGGAAGCTGAGGAGCTGAGAAAACAGAGTCCTCTCCGAGGGGTACCTAAATGGCGGCTTTGATGCAGGTAGATATACCCTGGGCGTCAGTCTACGCTTTCTACAATTCTCACTTACTTTGATTTTCCACAGAGCTACCCTCGATTTCTATTTCTCCTCCCCAAGTTGTTCATTTCCTTTCCTTTAACAACCCAGAGTGAATGCGGCCATTATGGCTCGTGTTTTTAATCACTTCAAGATTCAAGATTTTAGAAAAGGGCACTTTGTGTAAATCTTCCAGTGATTAAGGAAAGAAATACTACAGAAGGAACAAAATATTGAATTGAATTATCTGTTACTTGTAAAGTTTTGAAATTTTTGACAAATCAAGATGAATGTACATCTGAGATCCATTTAATTACCGGTATGTAATTTGCATAACATATGTGACCCCTTAGAAATAGCCATTTATTAGGTATTTGAAAACACCGTAAAAAGACATCCAAGACGAAAGGTCTGATCCACCATTAATTCTTCTAGATACCTTCCTCATGAAAAATGAAAGTAAAATTAAATTCATGAGATGTTGTATTTTAGCTTTTGAGTTTACGTATATATACAAAGAGGCGTTTTCTAGGTGATATGATACAAAGTCAGATGACATCTCTTCATATACAGCGGAGTAACTAGTCGATTAACATGAAAATGGCCACTTAAAAGAATTGTGCAGACACAAATTTATGTTTAATATGATAAAGAGGATGCATGTCCTCGGGGCTATGTCAATGTTCCCAGGGTTCACTGTTCCCGAATCTTAGGAACATTTGCACTTCTGGGAACATCAAACCCCGGGAAAACGAACCATGTTATCATCGCCAATGATCATCGATAAATACGAAAACGAGGAACATCGAACCTTGGGAACACTGAACCCCTGGAATATCGGGTAAACCCCATATCCTCAGCTTTCTAGTAAAAGTTTCATTCAGGTCCCATGTTCGTTTCTCAAAATATCGTTGATTGAAGTTGATACATTTTCTATACAAAGTGAACTTGAAGCCAAACAGGCGTGATGTCATTGATTCCCATTGTTTTGTTTTTCTTTATTTTTTATTCTATTAGTTTGACCCTAAATTGATTAGGGATGCTATCTTTCCCCCAAGGTATATTAATTTTTTTACATTCCATTGTTCCGGACTCGCGTATGGTGTAATATAGGCCTATCACAGTTTAGTTGCATAAAATTGGTATTAATTTACAATAAAAACAAAACATTGGACACCAATGACTTCACGCCTGCTTCCTTCAAGTTCATTTCAAGAAAAAAATTCAAATTAAAACGGCTAATATCTCGAGAACAGAATATGGAAAATAAATAAAATTTCACTAGAATACTTAGAATATCATGTTCCTCTTTAACATATCAAAACTTAATTTGGTTCTGGACTACTCCAATGGAAACTGCTCAACCATATTCACTAGGAAAACAGCTTTAGTTCATTTTATTTTAACCAGGAGGCTCCTTTAAATGATGTTCGTAGGAAACAGTTTATTATATTATAATTATAAGGGAATCTGCATACTCCTTTTTCGTTCATGTTGGTCTCGACTGACAGGAACAGGACTATTGCATTGGCACCAATTATTTCCAAGCCCTCTCAACACCTTTCATGGGACTGCGAGGGTGAATTTAAGCAAGAGCAGATTTTCCTCACCCCAGAGGGTTCCGATTTTCCCAACCCATTTATTGCTATACAACGCCTTCCATAGCTGTCAAAAACTCAACTTTATCAAATCATTATCCTAATTTATTGAATAAGAGCCTACCCTGATGAGCAAGCAAGCTTAATGCTACACTGTAAACACAAATTACTCAAAGTGATGTCTGAGTTGACTTACCACGTTAGTCACTCATATCTGACTAATTTGTGATGATATCTGACTAATTTCGCAGTGTTGACTAAAGAATGCCAGTCAAAAATTGGTCAAGGAATCTAATGATTTGTGAGAAAATATTTAAACATGGTCAAACATTAGTCAACATTGTTGACTGACATTATTAGTCAGTTCAGGCACGTTTGACTAATTTGTTTTTACAGTGTATAATGTGTAATTAGAACCCATATTGTGTATGTCGTGTGATACGAGCTACTCTGCATTTTTTAATTTGATATCAATCAAAAAGCTATACCAAGATTTATACCATTTGATGAGTTATGGTGTACCTGGGGTAAAATTGTAGTTGAAATGACGTGTGATGATTGTCGTTAGCGATGGCGTAGCCACGGGGGGTTGGGGTGAAACCCCATGACCCCACCTTGAGAAAAAATTAATTGCAAAAACCCCTAAAATAGTCGCTTTTTGTCCCCCCTCCCCCTAGAGCTTTCCCTCATGCCGTGCTCGACCGGCCCCCTTTGACACAATCCTGGCTACACTACTGGTTTTTAGTTTGAAAACAAATCTCTAAACAAAGAGCCTAGAGATAATATATATGAATGACCTATTCCTAACGCAAAACATTATACCCTTCAAATCAGAATGAAGTACAGATCGCAAAGATAATGTCGGCTGTTTTAACACTTTATTATCTGGCGCTTTTAAATCAACACTTCTGAATTTATATGTCATTTGGAACCATGCAGCGCTATAATTGTGCAAGACTGCTGTACTTTAAAAGTCTAAAAGGGCGCCGACAGAAGAATTTGGTCCGTTGGAGTGGGGGAGGTCGCCCTTGACTATATGGATCTTAGAGTATTTATACTCTTAAATATGGATGTTCCGCCACTGTATTCTTACTGTCGCAACAATGAGCTCATTCCTGTTCGAAGACACTGCATCGTAACAAATTACGTATTAATCCGTTTCCTTCTAAATCTGTAAACGTAATGTTCACCGTCTAGTTGGCGTTTCACTTACCTAGTCTTTCCCTTTAATGGTTAAAAGATGAGCGGGAATAAATCTAACTCGGTATTGTACTTTGGGCGATTTGTTAAAGTGGCAAAATGAGGAAAGTAAATATTCCATGAACGCGGCTTTGTGGTCGACTGCACATAATTAACTGTTTGATTTCTAACATAATTACAAATGTTTCTTCAATTCGTGTCGTTCAATTCGTGTGTATGATACCCCTGTCGGCGAGAAACGGCGAACGATTTCCCATCTTGTCGAGGGACTACAAGCCCCCTGAGGTAGCAGAGGTTTAATCCGCTGTGATGAAAGTTTTGTCATATTCTCTATTAATTGCTCACGGCTCATCCTCGTAACGTATTTCGTTGCAACAGAACTCTGTCAAACCAGATGTAAAACCGGTTACAGCGGAGCAAACGGATTGATATTTAATAATCGATTTAGCTAAAACTGTTGAAATCACACTCGCATGCAGGTGTTTAGTCCATTATTTCAACACCTCTAATATGTAAAGGGTTTTTCTATCCTATACCAGCTGCGGGACCAGACCTGAAACTTAATTTTAAGCTAACAATAGGAACAAATGTAGTTAAGTTCATCAATCAGACGAGTTATCATATTTTTTCTGAGTCATCAATTCAATATGTTCTTATCTATTATGCCTCATCGTTTCTCATTCTTTGTCCTTTCAAATTTCTTTGGTTGTGTAACATATGAGACAGGATCAATCATTTAATACTAAAACCATTTGTTAAACAGTATGAAAAGTTTTTCAATTTATCATTTTGTGCTTGAAATCCCATTTCTGGACATCTAATTAAATATCGTTATCTTGACAAGTCAGTCTATCTCGCCTTTATCTATACTTAAGCCTATTGCCACACAGTGTTCAATCAACTCCCTGGTTCAATCAAGTAGGTTTAAATTGAAACAATGGTTTAACATATTAAATGTCAACAATACAGATTAAACTGGTTAGCTATTTTTTTTATTTATGAATGATTTACAGGCTAACATCAAACTGATGGTAATGTGTAGATTACGTCAATAAATAAACTTGCACTCTTCAGACGGGGTCAAGGGTGGGGGCTGGGGCAGCCTCCTTTAGCATATTTTTGTAATTTTTACGGCATTGGTGATATTTCCCGGATAATTACACTTGAGTTAATAGGCCCCGGAAGTTACATTTACACCCATCTAGAGTCATTTTACTCAAACTTTTCCTTTCTATACGCTTGGTGCCATCATCACGGTTGTCCGCTGCGCTGAGTCTACCTACAGGTTTGGCTCTGCATGCTTGGACACCCCCTCAGTCTGGACGACTCTCTGACTACGTCCGTGTACACTTGAATAGAGAAATTCCTGTACTGTTGCAATAGTTCGCGTCTTTGACGAGGTCCTCTGTACTAGTACTGCGTTTGTTTTCAAGACACTTATAGTCTCTTACATTGTAGTATTTCAAAAAGTCCAATGCGCACAATTAAGTTTCGCCCTGTAATTTCCGCATTCTAAAAGCAATAACACAAACATCCCAGTTTTGCTCCTAAATGTAGATGTTTCATGCACTGTAACATATGTAAGAGTCACGGACTTACTTACATGGATAGGGCATTTAACGTATACGTCCGATCGTAGATGGTCGCCACCGACTGGGACAAAAAGGCGCACCAAGATGGCCGTCGAGAACCTATAAATCGTCTAATTTGACGACAACTCTGTCATATTTTAAGCAAAAGTTAAACTGGAATGGGAAATAATATCATATTCCTGCAATGCGTGAAGTGATTTTGACCTTATCTTGCCATATATTTCAAAAATATTTCAACTTTCTTGCAAAATATTGGAATCTTCTTGAACAAGTCCAAACTTTCACACAATGCATGGCAGACATGCGCTTTTTCTCACACTACGATAGCGACAATGTACCGTGCAGTATGCTCTGTCCATGTGTAGGAAGTCCGTGGTTAGAGCCATTAAACGAGTTTATTGTAACAGGTGTTTACAACCGATAATGAAAAAATTAACCGATAATGTAAAAAACAAAATTACCGATAATGTAAAAAAAATCTTTGAACCGATAATTTAAAAAAAAAAAAAAAACCGATAATGTCAAAAAATCTTTTTACCGATAATGTAAAAACTGTTCAAACGAGGGTTTCTCAAGGTCCTACCTATATGTGTATGTTTGAGAGAATAGTGTAAGTAGGCAGGAAAGCTGACAGGCAGCAGGCGGGCAGGACGGGGAAGCGAATAGTTTCGCGGGTAGGTGCGTGTGTACATGCGTATGTGCGCATGTACCATGTGTGAATTTATTGGTGTGTACACTCTAAACACAGTTGGGCAAACACAGCACTTGCTACATTGTTGGGGATGAGAAAATTTCTGAAGGTTGGGTGAAACATCACGATTTTGCCTTAGTATTACATAAATTTCGTCCAATAAATTTAACGAAGTCTTAAAAGTATTTCATGAGCTATGTTTCCCCAACATTGGGTACTTTTTGCCCATCTGTTCTTAGAGTGTATAATTGACTATGCTGTGTCTGGGTGTAGCCTTCATCACGGGAGTAGCCGGGACTTTTCATTGGGGGTAGGTGGCCAGCTACAGAGCTTGATTGCTCTCTGGGGGATTTTTATTTTTGAATAATAAAGTACCCTAAGATATAGGCTAATCTGGTGCTAATATCATTTGCATCATTAGCATTATTTGATGTCATTCTTTCTGTACTATAAGAAAATATTTTTTTAGAATTCAAATGTGGGTATATACGGCCCCTGGCCTCCCTCTAGCTACGCCAATGGCCTTTACCTGGTTTAAGAATGGGTTTATAAATACTCAATTGTCGCTCTATCAGTGACCGCGCTACGGGGAGGGGGAAAAGTGGAAATTTTCCCAACCAGAGTTTGTCCTCTTGCCCCCAACCAATAAGGTCAGTTAGGAGTTGGGTTAACCAAAAAACATTAAACAACGTATGCATCTCATGAGACTTAATTATTCATCCAGATATACTCTCAATCTCATAGCTTCCGGGAGCTTTGCCCCCTGGACCCTCACCCTTAGGCGGTTTCGACTCAGCTTCGCGTTGCGCCTGTTAATGTGTGACTCAACATTATTCTTTTCATAATCAGCATTGTGTTGATGACAATTGGGGCAAAGCAAGGGGTGTGATTGGTGACTTTGGTGACCTTTTGTTTGACACCAGCAGGCTAAGTGAGTATGATAAATGACAGCGTATTGCCCTGTCACTTATATACTGAACAATCTGTCCGACTAGACCAGTAAGCTGTTTCCTGATCAGAGTCAGACATTGACTTCTTGACGTTTCTCCGGGTATGCATTTTCTTGAGCGACAAGAGAGAATTCATAAATCCAGTCATAAACCACGTATAGGATATTGGCGTAGCTAGAGGGATACCAGGCCATGGCCACAATCGGCGAATTCTAAGAAAACATTTCGTAATGATACAGAAAGAATGACATCAAATGATGCTTATAATGCAAATGATATTAGCACCAGATTAACCTACATGTTAGGGTACTTTATTATTGAAAAAATCCCCCGGACGGAGATCGGGTCCTGTAATTGGCCACCCTCCCTGTCCCCGCCCCCCAAAAAGTCCTGGCTACTCAGGTGATGAAGGCTTCACTCAGATAAAACTTAATCAATTACACACTCTAAGAAGAGATGGGCAAAATTCCCCAATGCTGAGGAAACATATAGCTCATGAAACATTTTTAGCAAACTTCGTTAAATTTATTGGAAAAATGTATGTAATAATAAGGCAAAATCGTGATGTACACACGCACCCACCCACGAAACTATTTGCTCCCCGCCCTGCCCGCCTGCCGCCTGTCAGCTTACCTGCCTACCTACATACTCTCTTAAACATACACACCTATAGGTAGGACCATAAGAAACCCTCGATTTAACAGTTTTTACATTATCGGTAATTTTTTTTTTTTACATTATCGGTTCAAAGATTTTTTTTACATTATCGGTTGATTTTTTTTTAACATTATCGGTTCAAAAAGTTTTTACATTAGGCTATCGGTAAATGTTTTTAACATTATCGGTTGTTTTTACATTATCGGTAATTTTTGTTTTACATTATAGGTTAATTTTTACGTAATCGGTCGTAACAACAGGTGCCACATAGCAATAAAGTACGTTAAGGATACATTACATTTCCATTTCTTCAATTGAACCCCATGCGTCAGGTCCCGTAAGCAGTTTAAGCTCGCAAAGCAATTAGTGACGACATTAAAGGTCTTATCCTCTTATCCCAAACAGTTCCAATTCTCCAAACTTACTTGCTTAAAGCTGCGTTTACTTGACACGCGTATTGCGGAACGCGGAACGCGGAACGAGGAATGCGGAACGCGGAAAGGATCCGCGTGCCCAATAAAACCCCACGCGGATCGTTCCGCATTCTATTTAGCTGGTAGTAAAACCAGCTAAATAGTTCAATTCCAGTAAACGACGTTCTACTGATAAGTTACATGCCAGCCAATGTTACCCAAAGCTGCTTTGGGTTATTTAGCAGTTTTCATGATGACTATAGCCCAGTGGATAAAGATATGAAACTGATAGACATACTACTTATTGACTGAAAGTTAATTGGTTCATATCACTTAAGTTTCAGGCATTTTTCCATTGCTGTCAAAAGTTATCACAACAAAACATCAAAAAACCTGCCAAAGTTCCCCCATTTTATCAGTGTATGGTACGACGTAGTATGGGAAGTCCGGGGAATGTGGAGAAATCCTACTGGAAGCGGTACACGGTGTCCACGTGGTCACCAACACGCGCGCGGAGCGCGGAAAGAATTCGACATGGAGAATTCGATACGCAATCCGCGTGTGATGGTTCCGCAATCCGCTATAAGCGTTCCGCGTGCCCAATAAACAGGTTATTGGAAAAACAAAAAAGAATTCTTTCCGCATTACGCATTCCGCTTCGGCATTCCGCATTCCGCGTGTCAAGTAAACACAACTTAAGCCCCTCCCACCACTGTCTAAAATTCATCCTCATCCAGACACAATCTCAGTTTATTGCTTTAGCTGTTAAGGGTGAGTATAAAAACCCAAATGTGTGTTCAAAACCATCTCAGTATAGTACATGCTGTGCAATATGAGCTTCGACACTCTGCATTTTTTGAACTAGGCCTCGGCTGTCAATCCAAGAGATTGATCAATTGACATTTTCTGTGAATTACTACTACGAAAATTATGGCTTGGGGTGAGAGGATTAGCCCTTATAGACGATTGTATTAACTAATGGTATTTCAAGCACATAAATGATGTCCTCAAAGTGTGACAGAGATGTGTCGAAGAGGAAGTTTCATCTCTGGACACTAATATATTCAAAGCAAAATTTATTTGAGAAAACGCCAATTTTTTCTGATTAATTTTTCCTTGAAAAGTGTCGTAATGCCAACAAAGACCAATATTGAAAACAAATCCCCATTGTTGTATCCACCGCACCCGCTTTCGTAGTGGTTATTTTTTTTGCCTGTCCGTATACCTGGTATATTCTTTAACCAAAAAAGGTAAATTGTAATTTCGGCTGAAACATTCAAATACAAGTTCAGACTTGGAAACTTTACTTTTTAGAAGAGTGAAAGTTGTAAAGATCACTCCAAAAGAGCGGAAAGTCACTCCAATTTGAGTGAAATTTACTCCAAGAAGAGTGAAACTTTACTCCAAAAGGGAGAAGTTTCGCTCTCGATGTAGTACCTTCAGAGACCACTCTTAAACGAGAGTTATCCCTGAAGTCGCTCATTAAAGAGTGAATTTGCACTCTTCTTGGAGTGAATTTCACCGTCCCTGTAGTGAAGTTCACTATTCTTGGAGTGAATTAACACTCTAATGGAGTGAAATTCACCCTTTCTGCTCTATTTCAGAGTGACTAAGATCACTCTATTTTTTTCGGGTGTGCATCTTGCTTGCTTGAATTTTTTAAGCCCAATGTGAGATTCCATATATCTCTCAAAAGCCACTTCACCCGGTCACGACGTGACTGGATTTGAACCTGTAATTTTTTGTGTCTTGTAGATTTACTTCATGATATATACCCATTTTTAGTAGCCTACATTAGGAAAACTGGAAAACAATTCGGCCACGAAACACTCCAAGAACTATTCCAACCGGAAATGGTATAACGTCACTTATTTTGATCTTTATAGTTCATTAGGTGGAAATAATAAAAAAAAATAGTAAATGTAAAACATGTCGCCCGCAGAACTTTTTTTTTTTTTTTTTGAAAATGAACAATTTATTTATATATAATTAAAATGTAATTGGTGATTTGTATCCTGGTAACCACAAAACACAACAGGATGAATTACCATCGTCGTTCCAAACTCGGAAATTTAGCTGCTGCAGGCAACTTGGTGTACATATTTAGGACATAACCACCGGCTGACTTAACACACGACTGGAGTTTAACATGGAGCTCACATCTCTTGAGAAATAAAATGTCGTTTGATTTGAAATGAGAAACAAACGTAACTGTTTACGCCATTCCGGAATGTCAATATTCACAGTTCTGTAACAACTATGAGATAATGTTGCTCAATACAAAGTGATGTTCAATGATTCCCGTTGAAATCAATCTCCCATGCAATGATGACCATTCCATCTGTTTTTTCCAGCTAGCCAAAATTTGCCAAGTAGCAGGTTTAGTTGCCCAAATATAATTTCCAAGGAGCGGGTTTGGTTGCCAAATATAACTTGGCTAAAAAGTCCTCACCCTTTCAGTCCTTTTTATAAGTGTGTTCGGTAATTCATTTTGGTGGCTGTGAACATTCTCACATCCTCCAGACCCTCGGGATAAACACACCAATCCCGCACTATAACACGTGATACAAAATTTGAGTTAACATGAAAATTTCCTAATCCCAACCATAACAAAAGAAAGGAATCATAAGTATTGTTCTTCGTAGTGGACTTTGTCCAAGTTTACTTTTTGGTGTGAAAATATGCATATTTAAGTACTGTAAAGTGAGGATGGAGGTACTTATTTTCGTTCTGGTTGGTTTTTCAGATTAATGCTGAGTGCTGTATGCAAGCCTTGTACGAAAACAAGTGAACGTCGTAAACTACGGTATGCGTTGAGCTCGGTTTGTGTATCCCACGCTTGAAAACGGAACCTATCCTGCCATTGTGCTTTGTGCTCAGCATATGCAATGAAGCCGGGAAAACAAGCCAGTGAACCTCAGCTGGAAAAGGGCCGTGACGGGTTTTTCTTGAACCAATTGGTTGGAAACTGGGCCATAAAATTCCATCTCACTCACTAACCCACGCTGCTTCCTACAATTCCATGGACAAACGAATTACCGAACTATCTCATTACACAGTTTACCTATACCTTCAGTTCAGATTAGTTTCATATATATTCTGATTTACCAATTCAACTATACGGGTTACTGAGTTCAGGCTCTCAATGCCCCCCCCCCCCAAAAAAAAACCCGCACAATCTGGCCTCGTGCATGGTATTGCCATATATGATTTAATTTTTCGTTTGTATGTGGGAAATATAAATTCAGTTTGAAGTTAGAGAAAATGTGTACTGTATCATTACAAATTAAGAGATTTTTGAGAATTTGAAGTGTTAATGCCAACAACATCCTTGCACCAGATTATACTTTTAAATCCCAACTTTTGAAGGGAATCTGGCAACGTCACCTGATTACATGCGTCCAAACCGGAATATACAACCTGGGTGCTTTATGACTGGTCAATTGTTATTTAAAGGTCTGGTGACACGGAAATGACAAAGTTGTATATTTGATGGAAAATATTTACTTAAGTCAAGAATATTACCACAATTCTTATGAAAATACGTCAGACGCTGCATGCCCATTTTATAGGAAAATTTCTGATTGGGATTATTCATGCATGAACATTATCCCAATATGCAAATCTTGCAATGTCTAGAGAGGGACATGGTATACATTGCTAATGTTAACTTTTGTTTTGCAATCTTCATTTCTAGGACAGTTGTATCATTGGTATCTCCTAAGGGTATTATTTTGGAAGTCTAAATTGTGTCCTTGTCAATCATCAGTATCAATTATGAAACCATAAACTACTGATGAGTAAATAAGAGATAATTAATAGAGGGTTGATCTGACAAAAGAAATGTCAACACTGCGCAACACTCACATCATTATTTTGCATAAGCAACAAGTTGCTTAAGCAGTTTAGAAACACTCAATCTTTGTAGAGCCTTTTCTCGCGAACCGTAAAAGATAATGGCACATTTCTACAGGAGTTTCACCTGGATAGGCTCACTCCTTAACTATCAAGAAAAGTCAAGACTTTTTGCTGACATGTCACACTAGTGACACTACCATCCCATTCATCAATGATTTTGAAATTGGTAACATAGAGAGAATTATCATGACTGACTGGGCAAATACAGATTTCTTAATAAACGAATGTCGAGACGGAAGGGGATTTGAGGGTACATGTGAACCCATTTTATTGTTGATGTTGCAATATTTGCAAGGAGAGAGAGTAGATTTGGTATGTCCAGGGAGACGTCACAGCTGTATAAGCTTAGCTAGTCTGTGGACATCTAACTTTGTCGTTCCGTAAGTAAAGCTGTTAAGACCTGATATAAATCCTCCAGAAGTACAGAAAACTGGCCCAATTTTGCACGTTATCCTCCAGACCCACTTCGTTCACCCTAGACGAGAAATCTATGACGTAACATCACTTGACCCTCCAGTCTGGACGTCCCCACTGCCCGCCAGAAGATGAGCTCGAAATATACATGCTAAAAATTGGTATAAACACACTTGGTATAGCCATATGGGGGAAAAAGGATATTCACCTCATCTCTTCATTTGAAGCCTTTTTTAACGGTTGTGAAGCCTTGGGAGGGGGCATAAGGAATGGCACCCAGATAGAACTTTTCTCCAGGTTCCCCCTTGTGAAAAATTTTGGAAAGTGCAGTTATACTCTAAAAGCAGCCTGGTTAGATTTAACCAGTATTGTCATCACAGATTAGGAAACCATTTCCTGGTTAAAGCAACCGAGGTAGACTGGTTAAAATTTACCACAAAAATGTTAATATTTTACCGATTTGATATAATTCATCAATTTTACCAATGTAATTTTAATTTTGAACCACGTTACCTGGTTATTTTAATCAGAGAAAGAAAGGCTGGTTAATCTGTGACCACGTCATTAGTTCATTAGTTAGATCTACCCAATGTGTTTTGGAGTGATAAAGTCCTACAGAGAGAGAGAAGAAGTCATAAATTGTCCCCTTAGTAAGGTTTCGTGACCCACACCCCTGCTAAAAAAAACCTCTGACTACGCAACTAGATGGGACCCATCTTAACATTACAAAAAGTGCTCACATTATTTCTTCCCCTTCTTCCAACCACCCTCTTTTGATCTCACAGGAAGGAGGATGAAAGCCTGCTGAGCTGTGTCACCCTACTGTATTTACTCGAGAGGAATGCGCTCGTGCTTGATAAATGAGTTTTACGGTAAGAGCTGCGAGGCTTAGCCTTTTGACTGATCAACGAGTTACTGATAAATTACTATCGTCGTACGTGTGACACGTTAAGTGTCGTAAATGGCCCAACGTTAACCCAATTTAGTGTGCAACGAATGGGTCGGAGAAAGGCTCACAAGGCGTTTCGAATATTCAGTAATACAAGGAACTTGAATCGAATCCCGAATGATTTTTGTAAGTCTGATGCTTTGACTACTCGCCATGCAGCCGGAATCATAACTCTAGCTAGTCGGAAAGGGGGCTTCGAGGTCGTAAAGTATCTTCTATGTCCGGTGTTAAGTAAACTAAGATAACTAAGACAAAGTAGAAGTATTTTTGTGAAAACAAACTGTTCAGGGAGTGTGGAGAAGAGACCACAATCCCTGCCAGTGGACTAGTAAAAGAATAAGTGAAACGGAAAACATGTTTTTTTTTTCATTTCAACAGACACAGTTCTTGCTGTTTTAAGGAATACCTGGACCCAAACAATAGATCACCCAACCACCAAGCTTCAAAAATAAAATAATACCAAAGAATGGCACAAACGTAATCGCTATAGATCTTACTGTATTTGAGGCACATATATGGCAACATTTGGTACCCGAAGACCTAAAAAATGTCACTTCTTCTCCTAGTGGGAGGGGCCACAACCCCACCCTCCCCCTGGTCACTTTCCAAAAATCCCTCCCATTGCACAATCCTGGCTGCGCGCCTGCGGCATGGCTACTTGTCACTATGCGTCGGACGTTACGCGCATTCCCCCACTGACGTACCTTATTACTGCATTCTTATACATACAGCAACGTTGACAACTTCACGCGAGTCATTCAACTCCAACATTTCCAAAGATTCATTTTAGAGTTGTAAATCTACACCACATTCCATGAATTTCAACTCCTCTTTTTAAATTAACAGTACAGCTGATAAGCGACAGCCACGTCTTGTATGTGAATCTTATCTAATATTTACAAATGGTGAAAAATCACAAGTACCCAAACATGCACATTATGTGACTGAAGGTTGTAAATCGTAATAGACGTCACATTTGGCATTCAAATCACCATCGGCAATAATCATTTTGCTACTCAAATTAAAATGTATTCAATGTGTTTCTTCTTTTTTTTTCTTTTCAAATTAAAGCGATTGTGAAACGACTACATCTTTTCAGAAGTAAACCAGCCATGACTTGTAACAAGTACAATAATTTACGACTTATGTCTCCTAAATATTATATCAACCATCTCAGTGTAAACGACGTTACGGTAGGCCTATTTATATTCCATGTTTGCAATCAGACAGCAGAATTGTAAGTTTAAAGTGGCTCATTGAGTTGGTTCATGAAAGTCAACAAATTTTTCCAAACCTGTTATACTGTCTCCACATACTAATAACAAATTTTTAAACTTAGATCATCCCTATAATCCTACATACAAATAACTGTTTCGTGATTGAGTAGTGAACGGTTTAATTCGGTTTTAAAAAATTCGTGACCAGACACTTTTTCAAATAAATGCACAAACTCTTTCAAGTCAGGACATCATCAAATTCAAAATTTTAACTTTATCGTAACCATTGGATATGAAACTTGACTCATCATGTGCTAACTATAGGCATTGTCATGGGGTAGTGACCCTTTTTAAACTCCCATTATGTTATCGATATCAACTCAGTGAGCCCCTTTAATTGTGTAACAAAGTGATATAAAAGTTAAACTACATGACCTGACGTTTTATGCCGTTTTTCATTCAATGCATTGAATGCAGTTTGGTGATATTTTCCTTAAACCCCATTTTTGCTTCCCGAAATATTAGTAACAGAAGTTGATTCATTTTCAACAAAAAGTGAATTTAACGGAAGCAAATGTGACATCATGTATTCCCATTAAAAGCCAATGTTTTGTTTTCCTTTAAATTTTACAACCAATCTTAATACAGAAGAACTCTGATACACTGGCACCATAAACAAATCCTGAGCAACGAAATTTTGAAAAGTTTCTTTGCAATAGGGCAAGATGGAATTCCGTATCAACCAAGATCTATTGGAGCCCTTCGCCATGTGTCACCCCGTGCAAACACAAACATCGAAATATCGGCTTATTAATACTAAGTAATAATCCTCAAATGCTATTGGTCCATTACGGTCAGGTGACCGCGCGTTATTCTAAGATAAACTCATGGTAATGTATGAACCCACTCATCATGGCCTACTCCATTTTGTTCTTACTCTTCTGCTGTATTAACGTGGTTATTCATCAAGCCGATGCAAGCTTATTCCTGTATTTTCTTTTATTTTTAAAATAAATTCAGTGTTTTGTATTGATAAACTGACAAGATTAAATACCGTTTGACCTGACCTGTGCATTGGAACAGGATAATTTTTTCCCGCAGGTTCTGCTTTCACTAGAGGGCGTATCGTTTGCATTAACCCAACCATGCATTATCCCGAGTTAATTCTTGGTTCATCGTTGTTTAACCTGTAATTGTTGATCTATTACAGCGCTGAGAAAAGAGATAATAAACATTCTTGTCGCGTTCGCCTTATTGTAACAATCTATGACAAAAAAGAAATTATTTTTTCCTGGTTTACTCCCCTCTAGAGGAATATTCTTGAAATCTCTTTCCTTCCATTTATTACATGCATAAATTAGTTACCTGACAATGATGATACAAAAAGAAATCGCATTTAAATGAACGAAAGTGATGCTCCTCAGACTAGCTACATATAACTTCATACACCTCATCCTTTTGTTATAGTTAAACCTTCAAGTGCGAATGAAATTTAACAGTTATAAACAATCACTCGAGGAGCTTATCGCTAAGGGTTTTAAGAGTATGCACCCTAACTCAGTCATCAATCACCTTGAAAGTTCAAGTGCTCATGTAGGGTAGTTTGAAACATTGGAATCCTTGAGACTTTGTTAAAACACAAAATGTCATCAAGGGACTGTGTCTGAAGCACACCTATTCGTCATAACTCGCCCAGCATCATCTTGTTGTAACATTAATATATGAATGTAGGACAGGTATTACGAATACGACCTTCTTTCAAACCTATAGCACAGTGCCAACACCATCACGTGCAGATAAATCGTCTTCTTGTGACGACGTAGGATATTCCGTAATGGACGGACTTCTTTTGAATTTATGCAAATATGTTTGGCAAGTATATCACAGTCTTGGGACACATCGACATAAATACGGATTGCATTCAAGGACGAAGGTCGTATAAAACATTTGCCGTTTGTCCCTCAAATGCTTATCTTGAAAGCATGTCAGTAGCAAACACATTGAATATGTAATATTCTATTTAAGCCAGCTATTGCTGTATAAATGAAAAGGGGGAATGAAAACTTATACCCCTTTAAAGTCGGAGTGTTGTCATTGGAATACTTCAATGTGTTATTTATATAGAAATAAATGTACATCCCTTATTTTGAATAATTTTTATCTACATGCCATATTGTTTACATTTTTAAACTTGCGCATGTGCTCAGAATCATTTATCTGTTAGTTCGTCCGTCCGTACGACTATTTTTTCATTCGTTCAATTCGTTTCTTTCATTCATTCATTCATTCATTCATTCATTCATTCATTCATTCATTCATTCATTCATTCATTCATTCATTCATTCATTCATTCATTCATTCATTCATTCATTCATTCATTCATTCATTCATTCATACATTCATACATACATTTATTCATGAATTCGTCGATTAATTTATTTATTTATTCATTCATTCATTCATTCATGTATTCATCCATTCTTTATTCATTCATTCGCTCACCCATTCACTCATCCATTCGTTCATACATACATTCATTCATACAATCATAGATTTATTTATTCATTCATTCATTCATACATCTATCCATTCATTCATCCACCCATTCACTCATTCATTCATTCATTCATTCATTTATTCATTTATTTTTACTATCCATTGATAGCGTATACACATGTAATGCAAAAACACAGTAGGCTAAATTAACAAATAAGTTATGTGTATATAAGGAAACCTTCAAACTGAATTATAAATACAGTGGGGACAAGATAAAAGTATGGTCTATGAAACATGCCACATGTAAAAATATAAAAGTATAAAACAAAATGACGCGAGGACGATCAAAGCTGTAACCTCCATCACCGTTCCCCAAAGCTCTCAAGAAGGGAACTTTACTCTCTTAATTAGACTAATAATAGGTAATTTTTGCTTACAATGGTGCAAACTCTACATGGTGTCATTCTTATGTACGTGGTAGACTTGCGTTTGGGCAAATGATATCAATGTACCAATGTTTAGAAGAAAAAAGCCACACCTCTCTTTTCAAGACGTCATCTTTTAGACCTAACATTTAACACAGGATTATGAAAGAGGGGAATAAATTTTTCTCGTCTATGTAAGCCCAGCATTCAAAATAACAAAACCATGATTTTGAAACAAAAGTATTTTTAAAGACATTTACCCTTATTTGTTCCTGTGAAAACTACGCGTTTTATCATATTCCCCCATATCAGTGAAGGTCCTACCCCTTCCCATGATATTGACGAAATACAATCCTCCTCACCTGCTGTTTCGGAAATCCTTGCGCCTTATTGCCTATTCCGTCAACTCAAATAATCAAACGGATGAATATCCGAACTGATGAGAGCCTCCGAGTATGTAATGGTTTAGAAAGCAAATCAGTATGTCTACTCTCATTGGTTATTTGTTTTAAATATTCAATAAAAAGCCTATTGAACTTTTTCACAGCTATATAACAACAATTAATTTGTAAATGTAAGATCCGCATGCACAGACGACACGCTAGCCTTTCCGCACTTCTATGTTAAAGTCAATGTATTGACCAGACTTCCTCTTTTGGTACAATGACACGGAGCGTTTCTCTTTAAGATGTTGCCATGCCAGTAAAAATATACAGATGGCACCTTAGAGCTTCCATTACTTCCTCTGATGGATGAACCCTTCCGTTCGTGATGGATTCGCTGAATCGTTACCTGACGCGCTAATCCATCAGGAGCAATTGGACCGATCGCTTGAAGTGTAAAATACAAAACATCGTCGCACGCACATCTTCTCGGAGGAAATGTGTGAGAGCTTAAAATCAAAGATGGAAATCATTCACTTTTAGACAAAAAATATGCTACATGGTTTCATCTTCAGTAGATGATTAAGAAGTGTGTCGAATGTGGCTCATTTTGCTTTGGTTTTTGGTTACCCCTGTCTGCACTGGTTTTAGAAATATTGATCACCGAATGAAGGGAAGATCAAATTCTTGTTATGGAACTATACTATCACATCAAAACAGGGGTCGTTTTATCAAGTCTTATTAATCGCTTTATGAGTTATTTTTCATGCATTTTTTTACACTGTGATATTGTTATAAACATGCCCACAAGGCGGCGTTGAACGGGGTCGGTCGTTTCCTCATTCGATGGTCGGAAATGAGTGTAGAAGTACGCAACGTTAGAAAAGTTCATATATAAATGTGGACACTAATGGGGACAGCACTTTACAGGGATGTTGCATTGATGATATAATTGATTGTGAATTATTTAGGATGTTCAGCTGGAATGGTAAGCATCAGCAGCATTTTGCATATATGTGATTAAAATGTATCAGAACAGCTGTCACCAGCAGAAATTATTTTAAGGGTCCGTTCGACTCGACGTTATCTGCTTACGTACCTGGGAACCGATAAAGCAAAACAGTTTTCTATGCCGCGCAAAAATCAAATTTGTCAATTTTAAATAATTCCTTTTTGTTTTTAAAGCTATTTTTTCCCAAAATTTTGGCATTGCATGACTTGGAATTTTATCCAGTTTCTTTCCATTTGACATGACTTGGTAAAATAATTTGACTACTTTAATATTAACATATTCTCAAAAATGTGTGATCTCTCCGAGATGGGCAAATTTATAACGTTAATGTAAACAAAAGGCGTCGAATTGATGCCCATGTCTAATTTATCTGTTTGCTTCCTAAGATTCCATGTTAATAACATTAATAAGACACAAACCCTACCGTAAATGACAGGTGAATTAACGGCAGCTGCTCTTTTCTCTTGTGCTTGAAAATAACTAAGTCACAGTGGAGGTCATAAATCTCTTTTTTCTGTAAATATTTACCCCAAAAGTGACTGACGATATTACAGTAACGAGGAAGAGGCATCATTGCAGTATTAATTTCACATGAGAGAGTCACATACATCTTCTAGGTACACGATCAAAGGATAAAGAAATTTACAGCATTCTTAGAAACAGAAGTAAGGTATACATCATTTACTTACCTTGTTTTTCATGTCTTGAAGAAACATCCTTTTTATACCATCTAAATATTAATCGAAACAGCTGTCAAAATACGTTCTAAAGGGACACAATTTACAATTAAATTTACGTACGAAATATAAACGATCCGAGCCCGTCATCAGTCACTGATTACATATAGCAAAGTCTATAGTGTTGAAACCATCATGTGTTTTTCAAAACAAAGAATAAGACTAACGTAATCTTGTAGATGCCGCAAGGATCAGCACAATGACTGAAATGCTAAGTAACACATGGGAAAACAGCTGATTAGCAGTAAAACTACTATAAAGACACCCTGAATAACCCGGGACTGGGTCAGAATTTGGTCAAATATTTGACTAGATTTGGTTAAAAGATAGGTGAAATCAGATTGCTAATTATTGTCCATTTGATAAGTTGACATTGTTCACACCTGAACCCACGGTCTACGGGGTCAAAATAGGTAGCTCTCTACATAATGAGGGTTAATAAGAACTCTCAGAATTTTGTAAAATTCAGTCAATGACCTGACATTAATCTTGCCCAATGAAAAATTTAGTGCCATAATAACACTTTTATTAATCGTTAATGTTATCTCCAAAACATTTCGGATGATTTTTCTCTAATTTAGTTTGAAAAATGATTTTACATCTGCGAAATATCATTTTTTAATTCAAAGAAATGAATGGATACAAAGTGTTTTCAATGTCAACACTGCATTCCCCAAAAGATTGAAGTAAAAATCGAAAAATGTTTTTCATTCCAGTATGTTTTTTCTTTAAAACATGCATTACAACATTTCACTGTCTAAGTTTAAATGAGAACTTAAACATTTTGTGAGATTTACGTCTCCTACCGAAAGATTTTGAAAGAAAGCGGGAGAGGAAGACGTTTTTCATGAGGTCCTCCATCTTGCCTACCGTAGCGACGATTCCCTTCTTCTATGTGGACATTTTCAGCAATAAGTGGGTTTCAGTAGAAGCTCAATTTCAAGATTTGTCTTATATTCTGCTTTCCAAATGGTGGACTTAAAATTGGGTTCCACGATAAAACCGATGAGTTCTCAATGCCACCTGTAGATGTGAGTTTTTGAGAGATATTCGTTCATTTTTAAGATTGCCTTCCTGAAGTTGGCAAACCTAGCCTGTACGATGAGTTTCAAACATTTCCCCCATTTTGGAGAATTCTCCCAAAAGGAAATATCTTCCAGTCTAACTAATGCTTCAGGGATATGTTATGATATTAATGGTCAACGTAGGTGGAATTATTTCACTAATGGGAAAAGCATAATGCCTAGTTAAGAACTACGAATTTTGTCTTTCAGTCTTTTTAGTGTTTCTTTCGGAAACAGTGTTAGTATCCACAAGTATTTGGGCAGTATATGCCAATAAAACGTAGTGAATTCCTGGGGACTCTTACTTATTTTTAATTCTTTGTAGTTGTTATGTTAATAGTGCAAGTTATTACACTGACGTTTTGACAGAACCGATTAAAAAAGAACCGACATTGCCCTTGTGTACTCCTCACATACCCCCATGCATCCGCTGCCCAAAACGTATGTTACGAAGAGAGTGTGAACAAAAAGTACCTCATACAGTTGATCACGTGGTACTGCACATATGATGTATCTGACAACATTTAACTGAAATCATTTGAACACAGACTAGGTTACAATAAAAAAAATTAAAATAAATAAAGTGGGAAGTAATTTATAATTTTTGACCAACGGGAAGAATTTTACCACTCTGATCAAACCGTCTGGGCACAACTTGATGTAAGTATCATACCTGCTATCAATTTTGAAATACTTCGGTAAATGATTTGAATGCCAAAGGCATCTGGTCACAATATATTTGACACACGGGGTTGATATTGAGGCTAGTCGATGGCAATTTGATAAATTGGCCATTTACTCTACATGTCCTTTATTGAAGGGGTGATTTAGTGTACCTAAATTATAGAAATTTGAAAACATACATTTTAGAGACATTAAAATGAAACTGAACCGTTGAACTCCCATTGTCATAGCTGTAGTTCCGTTGTTGGGATTTTAAAGGTTGAAATTTATTCACTTAAATAAAATAGTCCATTGCGCAATAATTTATGTCTTTCGTGCTGTACAACCACGTTACCTGGATTGTTTCCGTTTGAAATAAAATATATTTTCATGACCTTGAACATTTCCTGTTTGCTTGCACAGCATGTCGTACAGAGAAGACTTAATTTTTTTTAATCACCTTTTAAGAGTAAGAGTGCTATCAGGTATTGGTACAAGGTGCAGAAACCTTAACAAGAGAGAGAGAAAAAGAAGGAAATAAAAAGTCTGTTATTTGAGCAGTGCAACAACGACATTGCAAATTTTTGCTCAATGTACCATTTTTAATTGAGTGAATGAACAATATTTTATACGTCAGTTTATGCAAGTCCTATGAAGATAGGGGATGAGTTGTTTAAATTCATTTTTCATGCTCTTTAATTTATATTTTTTAAATTTCTATACTTGAGGTACACTGTGAGACAAAGCAAATGCAGCCCAAGGATTCGAACGCACGGTATCATATGTTTCGCCAGTTGCTTATTTTATCTCATTGTAAGTAAGCAGTAAGAACAAAAGAACGACAATCTTTTTTAAGAGAGTATCCACTCAGTGACCACCCTTCACAAGTAATAACTCATTCAAAAAGAAGTGGCCTTTTATAAAATATGAAATTAAATCCGCTCTGTTGAGAGTGGAATGTTGGCAGCACCCCCCCCCCCCCCACCGCTTCACTCTCATTGGGAATGGTCAATGTGCTCTTCCCTATTGGGGTAAATTTCACTGTTTTTTGTTTACAGTGAACATTTTATTAATTTTCTTTCCTAACCCTCTCCCACAATTGTCTAAAATTTATCCTCAAGCAGACACGATGTCATTTTATTGCTTCAGGGTGACTATAGAAAAAAAAGGTCAATGTGTATAATCAAAGTATTCTTGGTACAGCTCCTTCTGCCAGTCTGTGTAATAAAAGCTTTGCTACTCTCCGATGTTGAACTAGCTGTCAATCAAACAGTTGAGCGAAAAGAAAATTTCTGTGGACTACTACAAAAATTATAGTTTGGGGTGAGAGGACAAGCCCTTTTAGCCAGATCATAATTCTCGTTATTCCACGGGGATAACTGCTTTACCAGCTGCAACAGTGTACCCAGTAAAACTCTGTTTAGGAATAAACGTTTTAAAACACTTGTTAGCTCTTCTTCATAAATATGTTGATATGCTAAACCCACATGTTCAATTTCTAAACAAGACATTTTAAATACGTCTACTTGTATACATTTAAGCCGCGTTCACACTACAACGAATTCGAAGCGGATTCCGATCCGGTTTTTTCGGAGTTTTGTAAAGATCTTCTCCCTCTCCTTTGGGAAGAGCCCCCAAATTTAAACCCAGTGTTAGTACATGAATTGCATCTGATTTCTATGAAAATAAAATGCCAAATGATCTTATATATATATATATATATATATATATATATATATATATATATATATATATATATATATATATATATATATATATATATATATATATATATATATATATATATATATATATATATATATATATATATATATATATATATATATATATATATATATATATATATATATATATATATATATATATATATATATATATATATATATATATATATATATATATATATATATATATATATATATATATATATATACCACTAATTCGGCACTTAGGCGGAAAGTTGTTGTTGAAAAGTCGACCTTAGAAGGACACATATTAAAATCACATATTTGCATATACGAGTCATTGAAATTTATAATTAAAATACCATAAGAGTCTTGCATAACGGTCATTACCTACAGTAATTGTCTGTTAAGTAAATTGCCTATGTAGAACATTAAATTAAATAAACAAAATATTACATGTTATATGTACTTGAATATTTAAAACGTGCGTGTCCCTTACAGGACATTTTTAACAATATAACTAATATTCCAGTGGTATACTAAACGCAGTGCGTTTTTTGTACGGTTTTCACACAGTAACCCAATGCCAAGGGCCACACAACTATTTCATAGGTATCGAAATTTTTTAACTAGCATGAGCACAAGGGGACAAATTATGATGCAAACATTAGCTGGACTCCAAAATATATATATATATATATATATATATATATATATATATATATATATATATATATATATATGTATATATATATGTATATATATATATATATATATATATATATACACATATATATGTGTAGGTGTGTGTGTGTATATGTAACGGCAAAGTGGTCATTTTATTCCACCTGCATCACCTGAGCTATTACCTTATTAAGAGAGCTCATTGTTTTCCAGCTCCCCAATGTTTTGTATATAATACGTGCATATATATGCTATGTTTTAAATAGCCTACGTTAATGTACTGTACGTTTCCAAAAATTGGGAAAACAAAAATATTTTGAAAGTTGTAGGCATATATTGCAAATACAACGCTTTCACGGTCATTCAACGCTTACCTTGAACAGATAGTTGGTGTTGAAAGGGTAGAAAACAATCGCAGGAAAGGCGGTTGTTTTGTTCAATTTGTGGTAATGTATGATGCGGGAAGGAAATGCTCATTGCTCGGATGTCACTTTGACTACACCTGACTGGGCAAATCACTGTCCCAGCAAGTCTGACGAATCTATCGACGTTTGTGGGCATCATTACTGAGTTTGAGTGTTCTGACACATTGGTTCTTTTCTATCAACCCTTCCCCGTCACTTACTTACTCGAGGATACTTCATTAAAAGCACAAAATGTCAAAGAAGCCGTTTTTATCTTAAACAAGTGTAAATCACCGGTTCTCCCTCTCTTATGCCGCTCATAAACTCAAAATCACTACCTAGTGGTGTGCAACAACACATTTGTGAATGTTTATAATTGGCTTCAAACCTTGGCAGTTCCTGACATTAATCCTAACAGCTGCCGTATTTCATTCTGTCTTTTATCACAGCCTAATCCACCGTAGACTCGCCCATAAACAGAGCTTACTCCGCAGATAGGCTCTAAAGCAAAATGAGTATAAGGCCATAAATGTGACAATTAAACTTTTCAAAATTACAAACGGATATGCAGTGAATTTATAACAGAGGCACAAATATAACTGTCACCTCCTAGCCTCATGATTAATATTGTTTTCATCTGGGTTCCGTGATGATGGGGAAAGTTAGGACAGATATATGAAGGTACTTAGAAAATGCGTTGGAGGCATAAAAGCCCCATAAAGTAAGTTGTGATTGATTGGTTATAAGGTAAAACGGGAATTAATAAAAGGCACAAAGCCGAACCTGCCCGGGCGTTATTTACACACTTCTGGAGACAACTAAAATATTACGAGACAGCAAGCTGACACTGTGCTATTAAACGTTTGATATACTGCTTTACAGAGACGAGAATATGAAAAGAAGTCAACACATATGATATTTCCATCAACGTTACCTTTGTTAGCAAAAACAATGGTGGAAGTGTCTAGACGGTTTTATTCTGTCGTGTATTAATACGTTTGTTCATATTTATCACTACACGGTTCTTTCAAGCTGCCATAGTCTTTATGTTTGTTCCGATGTATTGTTAGTCAATCAGGTCTGTTCAGTCATAGATTATTGTATATGTACTCTAGTGTTTTTGTCTTCTTGAACACATAACGCTACAATAGCCTATTCTTCACCTGTCAGGCTCTCTCTGAGTCAATCATATTGATGTGTTTTCATATTGAAACTAATAATCTATTTTATCAATCATCAGCTTTCCCAGAAGTATTTGCCGTATGAATACTTTATTACTCATCAACTGTTGACCTTTGACACTAGTACGTCAGCTGCGCCATACAACGAACTTGAACTTCAGCCAAAACATGGACCACGTCGTGCCTTATTGTAAAGCATAATGCGGTATTTATTTTGAAATTTTGATTAATAGAAATAGTATACATGATTCTGGACAAGTGTCCATTTAAAGTGGTTTTACATGCTATTCCCTTCTTTGGTCTTGTCAATATTAATAGACCAAGGGAATAGCCGCATTTCCTTTCACTGTCCAAGTCAGGAGTTTTCATTTGGAGGGGGTGGAGGTGTAATATAAGGTGTAATGGTAGCGGTGTTTACCTCCCTTTTGAACAAGCTTTATATTATGTATCCTTCGCATCCTTCAGGTACGTACGGTTAATTGGGTTTGGTGTATTTTTTTCAAAAAGTATTGCTCCTGCCCCCCCCCCCCCCGAACGAGTTTTTCTGGAGGCAAGATAACACAAACAGTGTGAAACATGAAGACAAAAACCTGGTTGGACTTGCATGGATCTTCATGACTTTTCCTGATAATATAAGCCCAAGAAGTGCCAAGAATAAAAAGATTCGAAATTTTCATTTGTTAACTGTTTTTAACATGCGGTCGACGAAATGATTAAGCGTGAAAAGTGAAGACAGTTTAAACATCTAAACGTTTTGCGGTTTCCTATTTTACCCGTGATAGATTGTGTACGTGTCTAAGTAGGCACATAAACAGAATTCATAAACGGTCTTGGAATATACGCGCGCAACTAATGACAGTCGCGTTGTGCAGGCGCGCGTTTGTTGTTTTATTTGAATAACATTTTTAATCAGATGATATTTTGCCGCATGATGGGACCTTCTGGACCACTTTCCCATTGGTACATAATATACATACCATTGAGTATACCTTCACATATGTACACACACACGTAAAGCAGTGAAGGTGGTCAATTTTTCGCTAAGATTGATTTCATTTCTTCTTTTCACTTTATATATATATATATATATATATATATATATATATATATATATATATATATATATATATATATATATATATATATATATATATATATATATATATATATATATATATATATATATATATATATATATATATATATAAAGTGAAAAAGGGCCTTAACAAAGACCTGGGCGTGCTCAGTGGTTTTAGCTTTGCTAGCAACCGTTAGTCCTTAGCAACAGTCCATCTTCCTTGCACGCCGCGACTTTTCTGTCAAAGGTGCGTACTGTGCGCATATATTCATCTCTGCGTGTTTGGATGTTTGTGCTACAACTTTTGTTTGTTTCAATTTTGATACATTTGTTATAACGCAGTTGAAGGGCACAGGAGTGTCCGAAATATTCGTTTCAAATACAAAGTATTGTGCTCTGAATACCGTCGTATATCGTCGTATTTATATATATATATGACGATATACGACAGTATTCAGAGCACAATACTTTGTATTTGAAACGAATATTTCGGACACTCCTGTGCCCTTCAACTGCGTTATAACGTCGTATATATAAATATATATATATATATATATATATATATATATATATATATATATATATATATATATATTATATATATATATATATATATATATATATACATATATTGAAAAGGTTGCAATAAGTTCTTACAACATAGTTTTACAGAACTGTTTCGTAAGGGCCAATAATGTAGGTCCTCACTCCTCAGAAGCCTGAAGTAGCCTTCTACTTCAGGCTTCTGAGGAGTGAGGACCTACATTATGGGCCCTTACGAAACAGTTCTGTAAAGCTATGTTGTTAGAATTTATTGCAACCTTTTCAATATTACAGCTCCCTTCACAGGGTTGAGCACTTAACCATTGCCTGGTTGACATTATAAATTAATCTTTACTATTACGGTTATATATATATATACATATATATACATATATATTCATGTATATATATACATATATATTTATATATATATATATATATATATATATATACATACCTGTTACGGTGACATTTGTCACCTGTCTCAAGCAGTCAAATTTCTCAAGAAAAGCTGATATTTATATAAATTCGAACAACTTATCATCTTAATTCGCAGCTTGATTCTTCTCGCTTCACTTTACTGCTTCGGGATATGACCAACATCACAGTAATATAGTAATATAGTGGTATCTTTCCTTTAGCCAGGGAATAAATAGTGTCCCATGGAACCCAATTAACATAGTAAAATAGTCATCCATCGCCTTTACATTGTTGCACCGTCATTCTGAGCGGAGACGGTTTGACTGATGGGCATTCATGCAGATAGCTAAACGATTAAATGAGCAGAGCACATAAGCCTTTGATAGATGACAGAAACTTGACATAATCAATATAGATGCGGTAGATTTTGAGATATCTCAATGCAAGACGTCTCCAAAAAGAAGAACGATAGATAGCGATATTAATTTTCACCTCAAATTGACGGTATGGAAAAAGAAACCGTACATATCGTTTCATAATTTGATAGAACACACCTCTGATAAAAACTGAAAAATAAGACGTTTTACCAATAATTAACGAAGATACAACCCCGATGAAACAAACCAGATTAAAGTTTGGGAAATAGACAGAGAAAGAGAAAAAGAGAGATGGAAGAACATGGAAACTCATTTCATATGCCAAATTATGGAACATAACGAATCTTTTCAACATCGATCCTATGTAAGAATGGTACTGAGAGAAATGACAGGACAGATAATACTAAACGGTCTTGTAGGACGTAGAAAATATAATAGACGCTCATGTCTCCTAAATTAAAAGACTTTATTTTTTTACAGTTATACTTGATAAGTGTAAATTGATCTTCGTTACAGTATCGTTTTCACGCGAGATAAGTTTTTTTTTTTTAACTTTGTTATTAACTTAAGGTACGTTGTGTATTTCTTACATGTGCCAAACACCCGCGCTGTTCATGTCGAATTTTATGGATAACCAAGTTTCGAATGCTTCGTAGAAAATTCGTTATCCTGAACGTTCATACAGTCATATGGGGAAGCAAACACACCAAGTAAATGATGAAGTACAACTTGAATCGTTAGTAGTATACTGCTGCATATAGAAGTTTTTTACGTGACGTCGGTTCGTCTATTTATAATATGGTGGTCGTCCTTGATCATGCGCAGTCGGAGAGTTACCAAAAGCGCTCAAGACGGCAGCTGAGTAACAATTGTTTTATTATGGACATCTGGCCTTCAAAATAGAGAGGCGCGCAACGCTTAATGTCGGTGAAAAATAAATAGCCTACACAATTATGATACATACTGAAAGGTTTCTCCATTTTAAAAAAAAACCGAAGCTTCTGGTCATCTGAGGATGTGTTATCTATGCTATATATTGGTGTATTACGTTTTTTTCAAACGTCATGCAGATGCTAATTTGCTCAACATAAATCCAAGGCAGATGTCCCCACTCGCTTTAAGCGTCTGCTGCCTGCCTTATAATATTATCTTTAAGACTATTTCAGAAACAAATAAACTCTTTTCTCATTTCCAGAAGTTTTTTTCATGATCTTAACTTTCAATTGTATTTTAACACTTATCACTCTTCAAACCACATTAATCATCTCAACGACAATGAAAAAAGAACCATTGTATTTTAGCTAGAAATGTTATGCGGTAGTGGTGACGTAATGTCTCTAAAGACTGACAAACACAAGGTCAATGTTGACAAATTGTAGCAAATTGAAACTTTAAAAAAGAGTTCCAACTGGAGAATAAACCACGCTTTTAAAATATCGACCGTTCTGCCGTTAATCATATGTACAGCCTCTCTTGTTGAATCTATTGAATTTTCTTTTTAAAACATGAAATATTTCGTTTAGACCTCAATCTGAATTCCAAACAGAGCACACACCTACAGACACACACACACACACACACACACACACAATAAATTAATAAAAAGAGGAGATTCCAGGTTTTGTGGCCTCCCATCACAGGAAAAAGTCTATCTACACCTCTACATGGGGGAATTATTTACAACCCAACTTAAAGACGAAGGTTTTTCTTTCAGTGTCAGAGTAACTACACCAAAACATTAATTCATGACGCATCAAATTCGTCGTACATTTCTTTCATCAGAAAACACCTCTTTTATTGTTGTCCCTGTAATTCACTTGACCTGTTTTTTACGGAGACTTAAATGGGGGAAATAAAAATCTTTATGAGTCTAATTAAACCAACTCCCACTAAGGAGACAGTTAATCATGGGCCTTTGAAACTAATAAAACCACGACAGAGCAACACATCATTTTGTCGAAGATTCTAGTTCTACATTTGTCCTAGCACTGAACCTGTATCTTGTCTTAACAGTACCCTTTACAAATGAAAGGTAAGACAAAAAAAAAAAAAAGGGGGGGGGGGCAATGCTAAAGGATACGTCCATCCTTCTTTGTTACAGACGAGCCTATGTCTGGTTACTTTTTTGAAGGCGGTTATTTATCTTATAAATTCTTTAAGACGAGAGGTTACGTCTGTACACTATAGGCTATCGTTTTTCTCTTTAAAATTTAACGACCGATCAATCAAAAGAAGCATTAGTTGAAAGTGGTCTTACAGGTGAACAGGGAAAAGGAGGTCGATTTGATGGAACACTAGGAGTATTTCAGTTGACATCTACATTAGAAACGTGTTGTAGGCAGACATTCCTAATAAAACAGAACAGAATTTTCAGCCACATAGACAGAATGTATCTGAGGCCTACCACACTTAAACTAATCGATTAGAGCAGACGTGTGATGAAAACAGTTCCTTATAAAACTGTCGCCGAATGCGTTTGGCAGGCTACATTTTGGTGATTTTTCTTTTCAAATCGTTGAAGAATTTAATTTTTGACAGGTTTACATCATTTATGCATTATTAAAGATAAGACTAGCTTTTCACCATCATCGGGTGGACATCATCTGTTACGTTATAAGGTTCTGTGCCGTTTTATGACTCATGTCGTTGACATATTGAACTACCAAATGAAGGAAATAAAACAGGGAAAGACTTCCAGGTGAAAAGTTCACTTTACGTGGATTCGGGGCAACCACATTTTTGCACAATAGGTTCAGGGCAGCCACATGTTTGTAACACAATCCATAAAGACAAGGCATTGCCCATCACGGTCAGCTCTTTGCATGAGCAAGTGAGTGACAATGAAGACATTCAATTGGGTTGTGTAAGTGGCAATAAAAACATTCAATAAACAGGATAAAATTGCGAGAATTGACAATAAAGACATTCAGTTAGATTATAATCTCACAACTGTCTGAACTTGTGATCCAGGAGGGCAGAACATCTTTAAAATGACTGAGAATAACACAATAATACAAAGGCTAATTTAGGTCCCTTTGATCCAGGCTTTGGTCCGGAGTTCAAGGCATATGCAACTTTTGCATGGACCACCGGGATGAGCCTTTGAACAATTAATCACGACAACGTTATAGGCCTACTTGCATGTCTCAGGGTAACATCATTACAGCATGGATGATCGAGTGAGCTTCATCTTTTCATGTCACAGCAAGCTGCTTTTATGACTCGAGATTGTCTTAGTTTTGCAAACTAAGGACAACACCACATTTGTATCACTCAGGACAGATGATATTTTAAATAATTCAGGAACTCTTTACTTCGCTTTGCACCATGAATCTGGGGAAAAGAAGGGAAAATGGCTAATAGAGTATTGGAAAATATCTCACACTTAATACAGCAAGCAATTCTTTTGAGCTCCTCATGGCAACCAACAACTAAATGTACAACTGATGTTGCTACTTATGGCATGTTTACTTTTGCAATTTAACAACTTGCCAATCTTAGTGAACACAGTCGTACCTTGGGCTAGTAGGCTAGGTCAGGGGCGTAGACCTGGCTTGTGGATGGGGGGGGGGGCGGACTGAAAAATTTCCCAAAAATCAGAACCCCAGATTGTGTCCGTGACCGGAATCCGTCTGTATGGGCAACCTATGCAGCTAAAACATATGCACACAGAGAATGCATACACACTCACTTTAGTTTGACACATATACACAAAATATAAATGGCACAGGGAAAATGCAGAACTTTTGCCCTAAAAAAGGAGCAAATTGACGTTTTCTAGAAGCCCTTAAGTCATCTGTACACCATACGTTAGATTTCGTCTATTCTGTTTGTTTTTTTTTTAAATCGGCCTGAATTATTGGAGGCAAAACGTGTTTGCCGCCTGCATTTTCATTGGTTGAGAGGTTGCCCCTCATGGTCGACGCGCCTGGACTAGGTAGAAAGTTGGTACGAAGTGACTTCGAAGTCAAAGTTCGAAGAAACAAACGGCCTACTCCCTAATGGAATTCAGTGTAGTTGTCCACTACTAGTCACACCGAACGACCGTTTGATTTGATGAAATCTTGATGCGGTCAGTCGTTAATTGAAATGCTTATATATATATATATATATATATATATATATATATATATATATATATATATATATATATATATATATATATATATATATATATATATATATATATATATATATATATATATATATATATATATATATATATATATATATATATATATATATATATATATCGTAAATCGCAAATGCTGGCGTAGCCTTTTCACACAAGGGAAAGTACAGAAGAAATATACATATATGTAAGTTGATGTAAATTTTCCTCTCGCCGTTTCATAACATGCTTTCCCGTTTTTATCATCAACTATGTCGAAGAACTTTAAAAACCGGATGAAGAATATTCCTTAGCATATTTTTGTCAAACCCAGTTGTAGTATGTACAAATTTGGGGAGGGTTGGACCCTCAAATTTCGATGAGGGTGGGGACAGAAGATTGGGATTTCTTCTTCTAACCCCCTTCAGCCGCCATCGCCAATGGTACGGCGCAAATTCATATGACACCAAATTGCAGTACGGACAGAAATACTATACACGAATTCGGACAGCAACTGCTGGTCTGATTTCAGTCTGCTATAACTGGGGTCCATCACCTTTAAATTTTTCAAATTCCTTGCTTATCTCTATCATGGATGGTTGTACACTAATTTGTATCTTAAATTCTCCAATTTCACTAAATATGAGGGTTTGAAATTCATGTAAACAATAAATGAAGACGGTCTTAGGCTGATGGACCCCACTAATGGCGACCTACAGTCACTAAAAACAAGCGCTAATCGGATTCGTCTATAAGAAGGCCTGATTTCAAGTCCGTCTTGTGTAACATCATTCATTTCGCAAAACAAAGAAAGAATATAAAGACCTCTTATTTTTTTCTTTTTGAAACAAGAGCAGAGATTGGGAAAGAAATCTTCCAAAAAATATCTACATCAGTGAATTTACATTCGAAGAATTGTTTGCACACTGCAATTAAGAATGTTTTATTAAATATTTTACTTCCTAGGAAAATATAGTTGTTTTACATTTAATTACGAGACGTGACAAATTGCTTCCTGTATTAGAAGTTTGAAAATTCTGCACCAGAAGCGACAAAGAAATGGCGAACATAAGTACCAACGTCATTCCTATATATCTCTAACACTGAAAGAACGACTTATTTAGACACTAAAGCAAGAACAAAGATATTTAAAAATGAGAAGATATCTTCTGAAATCACAGAGTATCATGGTTTCGAAACTCGGCATAAACAGTTCCATTCTTCATAAAAAAAATACATATGTAAAAAATCTTCTGTTTTCAACAGTATCGTTGACACGTTGATGTTAGTAAAGATTAATTGACATGCCAGAGAGCACTTCTTTATGCGTTTTGCTGCTCCGGTGATGAATAATTTACATCCTTAACAGTATAGGAACCATTACATTTGCAATAAGGAATTAATCACATTGCATTAACATATCGTTAAAGTCATATCGCATACAACTGTTTATTAAGTAAATCTTGCGTCCTGTTAAGATCAAGTCTTCTACAGGGCTATCCTGTCAGCCTACGTCCATGTTAATATACTGTCTTTAAAAATGGTACGTGCTGTCTAGTATGATGAAAAATAAATGGTGAAGGACTGGGGAATAAAATATATACAGGAAGATAACGACGATATCAACATCAGAACTCATATCTAAAACTATTCGTTATAATAATTCTTAAAATCGCATATCGAAGCTGGCCGACAATCAGCATCCATGAAGATTACTGAAACAATATTTTTAGCTCGAGATGTAGAGCTTTACGGGACGGTGTAGGAAGGAAAGAGGAAAGCAAAATGTCGTAAAAAAGTTTTTACAAAACAAGGTCAAGTTGGAAGAAGGGACAGAAGGCGGAAGAACAAATTTTTGTATATATAGTGAGGGCAATTTTATAGTACAGACAGTACCGGTGTGCTTTAAAGGAGGATTAAAAGCAAAACTTCA
This sequence comes from Holothuria scabra, assembly GCA_037179385.1. Classification (NCBI taxonomy): domain Eukaryota; kingdom Metazoa; phylum Echinodermata; class Holothuroidea; order Aspidochirotida; family Holothuriidae; genus Holothuria; species Holothuria scabra. The sequence continues at coordinate 25,206,790 of CM074198.1, forward strand.
GATTTTCTGATGAGAAAAGGGAACTTAAATCTGCATTATTTGATGAGAGTTCCATTCAAGTAGGGCATGCATTGCTTGAGATACATCATAAGGTTACTAATAACTGTGATCTGAATGAAGTTGGTTTGATACAAGCAGGGATCAGATTGAGTGCGTAGTAGGCTGTATCACGTATTCCTTGTTCAGTCTCGTAGAAGGTTAGGTGTTAGGGGCTGAGAAAACGGATCCCACTCCCTGAGGTAGGATGTAGGCGGTTGCATCGCCTAACCTTATTGATACGGAGTGTTTTGTTCCCTCTTAGGGTTTTTCGATCTGTTGATTGAACTTTAGTAAAGGATAGATCCTCTCGCTGAAGAACGAAAAATTTGTAAAAATCTCATGCCTCTCATGAAATCATTTTCAAATTCCATATGATTGTTTATGGGAGGAAATTGACCTAAGACCTGAAAGAAATATGAAACTTTAAAAGATTGTTGTGACATCATATATTATTGCTTCAACTGCTCAAGCTCACTTTGTCTTGAAAGTGTGACAACTTAAACGGCTGATATCCTGAGAATCACACGTCGTATTTCAAAGGAAATCCACTAGACTGCCTAGACCGTACCGTACTCCTCTAACATATGAAAAGTTGGTTTCAGCTTTTCAGCTTGGTGTCAGCTTCTTTAAAGTCAAGGACTAAAATATTGTATATTTTCATCTTTGAACAGGTGAAGTTCATTCATTCAACATTCATCTCACATTGTTACAACTTTTCGATTGCTAAGATATAAAACGTTGAAATTTATACACTTAAATTAATATACTTAAATTAGTGTATATTAATGTAAGTCCTGCAAAGCTCACGCTGTAAATGATTTTGTTTCCTTTTGAAATAAAACACTGTTGTTATGTCCCGTTTTCTGGCAAAGAGTGTACGCGGAAGGCCCGGGTTCGATTCCCAGGTCGAGTCACACGAAAGGCTCTAAAAATGGAACACTACTGCCGTTGTGCGTGTTGCTCAGGCTCTATACGCAATGGAGTAGGGAAAACAAGCCAGTGGGCCACAACTTTAAAAAAGGCCGTAGCCGGCTCTAATTGAACCAATAGGTTGGAAACTGGGCCGTAAAACTCCACCTTACTAACTAACAAAATTTTCAGAGTGGGCTTATAAATCAAGTAAGTCACACCATAGCATTAAAGTGTACCTCAAGTAAAAAAAAATAAAAAATATATATTGAAGGCCATGAAAAATGAATTCTAACAGTCTGATTCCATCTTCATAGGACATTCCTGAGCTGAGATATAAAATATTGAAGTTTATTCTCTCAACTGAAAACGGTACATTGCGCAATAATTTAGGATGCTATTGTTGAACCACTAAAAATACCACTTTTGTATTTCTTCCTTTTTCTAAAAGTTACTGCACCTTGTACCAAGATGTAATAGGGCTCTTTCTCTTCAGGGGTTATGTAATTAATAATGCCCTCTCTGTGGAACATGCTATGCAAGAAAACATGAGTTTTTCAAGGTCATAAAAGCCTCTTTAATTTTATAAAGGAAAACAAAGCAAGTAATGTGAATTGTACAACAAGAAAGTCTCAAATTATTACGCAATTACGCAATAGACCAATTTGTTTTTAGTGGATAAACTTCAGTATTGTATATCTCAGCTCAGGATTGTCTTGAGAAGACGGGAGTTGAACTCTAAGTATTCATTTTCATGCTTTTTTATTATGTATTTTTGATTTTTTTTTACTTGATGTACACTTTAAGAGCGTGACTGAATTTGGTAAATGTTCGGTAGATTTTTTCGAAAAATAAAACAAAAAAGTACAAAGAATGTCATGAGTAGCACAAGAATGAAATCCAGTTTTTACTTTGCTTTAATTTGGAAACTTTCTTTTAGAAATTTTAGACTTTTGGTACAATTAAAAGGGAAAAATAAGTCATTCCAATAGGTATTCCTGTATCTGTGTATCCTCTGTTGTGATTAGCTCTTAAACGGAACAAAATGCAATCATTGCGCGTAGGGAACACTGATTCATTTTCGTTTTTGATTGAAAAAATAAATAAATTTTAGCAAAAATTGATGGTGTTGGGCAGAATATTCGGACAAAGTCTTTTTTTTCTTATTCCTCCTGAATCATTCTCAATCCGCCCCTGTGGACAACACTCCAATGTAGCTACACGTAGCAGACATTTGAAATGAATCATTCCATTTTAAAGTAAGCATGGCATAACGGACGGCGAAGCCTAAAGTTGTCATCAAATAATCTCCTTATTGAATAATTTTGCAATATAGATTATTTCTGACGGGCCGGATGCAACTTTTTCGCGGGCCGGACCGTGGCCGGCGGGCCGTAGGTTGGACAACCCTGATCTAAGCGGAGCGCCACCATCAGTTAGCGCGGAGCGTACAAGAAAATTTTGGGCTTTAAAACCTCTCCAGATGGCCGGAAACGGCACTTCCCATGAGTTTAAGCGGGGTGTACCCAACCTTGAAATACGAATCTCATGTCTGCGACTTATCAAATAATGAGAATAAAAAATCAATCTATGAAAAATGGTAATACATACACTTTTTAGGACCCCAAACTGGGCACTTCTGATCTGTAGCCTGGGGGATGAGATTAAAGGGAACCGGTATCTCCCTTTCCCTTGGAACCAATTGTAAACTTCTGAAGGACGTAGATCGCAAATGCGGCAGTATTTGAATCTAAGTGGAGCGCCGACATCAGTTGGCGCGGGGCGTACAAGAAAATTTTGGGCTTTAAAACCCTCCAGATGGCCGGAAACGGCACTTCCCACGTGTTTTAAACTGGATGTACCCAGCCGCAAATGCGGCAATATTTGAGTGGATTTCAGCTCACCTAAGTACCTTACCCTTTATCAGGAAAACCAAAGTAGTTGTGTCCCCCTCTGAGAAACTTTCTTTGCGTTAGATTTCCTAGATGCAAAATGATGTTATGTTTGGCAAAACTTTGAACTGATTACAGGCCTAAGTTTTAGGATTTTCCCTTTTTGGGGAGCATGAAAAATATCAAAATATTTTTAGTTTTTGTAGAGATTTTACAAGAGACATACATACTACCAAAGAAACAATGTGCAAAATGGCACAGTATTTGTACACCGGTACATTACGTAGTCAAAATTAAAATACTACGAATAAATCTCTCAAAATAATTGAACCACAAAGCAGAAGTATGGATCATGTGGGAAACACATGAAATCAGGACCTTGTGGACATTTTAAAAATCCACCGGACGCCAGTGCCAACTAGTAAAAAGAGGACTTGTCGAAAAATATCGCCCTACAGTGGCACTTGTCATGGGCAGGAGCGAGGCACGACATAGGCCTACCGCCTACTTGTTAAGGATGGAAGGGAAGAATTATCCGAAGGCAGTACCTTACCCTTACCTGCTTACGGCATATTTTGTGTATGATAAAGTATAGGAATGGTCGTGTAAGAGTGGTCTCCAGTGTAGGTTTGCTTTATTTTCAGTAAATCAATCAGCCATCCGAAAGGCAGAAAGGGTCTTAACCTAACAAAGTCACATTAAAGTTTGTCGCCAAGACTTTCGCTTCATCTTCGAAGTGAAATGCAATAAACGACATAGCAGATCACAAGCGGTATCTAATTTAGTGAAAGTAGGCATTTTGAAGTTATTACTTGATTTCATACGTGCGCACAAAATGTGTTTTACCCACATTCATCCATGTTTTTTTTTTAATTTTTACACATTTTATTTATTTACTGTTTTGAAGGAAACACTTCAAAGTTTATTTCCGTTCAAACATTTTATTTTTCCAATTACTTTATCAGGACGCAAAAAAATCTGGGGGGGGGGGGGGGCTGAAGAAAATCTGGGGGCCTAGGCCCCCCGAGACCCCCCCCCCCCCCGTCGCTACGCCACTGCTCTTACATGAATCATGTGACAATATGTTTGCATCTAATTGTCAAAATTCAGACAAAATGAAAGTAACATAACAATAAAACACATGCGCGTAACCATGGGAAGGTGGATTGCTCCGAGAGTTTAAACCACGGACTTCCTATATAAATCGACGGAGCACGTGACGCGTGCGTCCTATCCGTAGATTGTCACCACCGTCTGGGACAAAAAAGGCGCACCAAGATGGCCGCTGTGAAGCTACAATTTCTTTGATTTGACGACAACTCTCAATATTTTAGACAAAAGTTTTATTTGAATGAGAAACAATATCATATTCCTGCAATAGGAGTAGTGATTTTGAAATTACCTTGCATTATTTCGAAAATATATAAACTTTCTTGCAAAATCTGGGAATTGACTTGAGCAAGTTCAAACTTTTACACAAAATGATAGCAGACAGCAATCTTGGTGCGCTTCTTCTCCCAAGCACGGTGGCGACAGTCTACCATGCAGTATGCTCTGTCCATATGTAGGAAGTCCGTGGTTTACACCTATCAACAACCCAAGCTTACAAATGACGAAATCACGTGATCCTGAATTTCGGGTCAATAACTACTTGAACGAATGCGAAAGTGTATGTAAACTTTGCTATAAGTTGGCTCCCCTCTGCTTCTCAGATTGTCGGATATGGCATTTCAAAGGCTTGCAGGTAGAATATGCGGTCGTTATTTTGAGTTAAAGTTTTAAGGAAAGCTCTCAGTTCTACCCCAAAAACTGAACTGCTGTCTAATATAATTTTGACGGGGATGGGTGCTTGCTTCTCCCCGGTGCATGCGCCAATTGCAATTCAGAAGTCAACTGTGGAAATTCAAACAAAACTTTTCTGTTTGTCCCAAGTAACATTTAAAAAGTTTTGGTTAGAAGGAAAAGTTTAAAGATATTACCAAAATGGGTGGAACTGTTGTAGTCAAATTGAATGTGGAACATCGAAAGTTGGAATAAATCGTCTCACTCTTGATTTCCAATCAGTACGAAAACTACTGTTTTAAGAATTTATCTCAAGACAGACAAACGTTTTCAACAAGCATGCAAAATTAAACTAATTTTTCTTGATCTTCGTAATCAGTAAAAATTTAACTTTTAGCAAAATACGCATTCATTAATCGATCTGTTTGTAGCAACAGTGTTTCCGTTTTCATCAACCGCCAAATGAAAACTGAAGTCCAATTCTTCGCAATGTAAGTTGCACTTGAAAAATCACAAGTGAACAGTATCGACGACTAGAATGTAAAAATTTAACTTTGTGCATGCCTGTCAAGAAGCTTATTACCAACATTTTGATAAATTACAGCAACCCCATCGATTCATATTTCGTCACATATAAGCTCGAAGACTAAGACAGCCGTAAGTAACTTTGCGCGTGATAATTTACACAAATGAACTCCCGGCGCCATTAAGCGCTTTTCTCGAAACTCGACCCTCTGACAAACGCTTGGCTTACGGGTGTCTCACATTTTACAATTTGTAGTGCTTTCATGCTAGCAAAGAGAAATAGCATAAAGCATGACTAATGTTGATTGATAAACACGTGTTCTTCACTTGATCAAGCATGGAAAAGCTGTTGACAGCTGAATGCGTCGAGTATGAAAAAGGGGAGAGAAAAAAAGCCCCGCCAATCACCTCGAAATATTATCAAGGAATGACATCGAAAAATCAGCGAGATTTTCCTGTCATCCTTTAATAAAGGGAAAATGACATTTTTCGCCACTTTTTACCAAATAATTACAACCGAAATGCAATTTAAAAAGCCCAAATCTGCAGAAAACAGATCAGACAAGGGAACTAAACAGCGAAAATTGCCTTTTCTCTCCACAAGACGCGTGATGATGGACCGTCATAAACGGACTGTGCTTAATGCTTTACTTTAGTTACTATTACGAAATTCAATGTAGGCAATCCCTTTTTCGCGAGTTGATTTACAGATTTATTTATACATCGGTGATGTGCTTTGCGTTTTCTTCGCGAGATTCTCATCACCTTTTGCGCTCGGTGAGATAGTAGGTAAAATACTGTCCCACTTTTTTTCTGGACAGGTAAGTTGGAATGGAAATCGTTTGTTTGACTGAGTTTGCTGCATAAAGCCATTGTCGGTCGGCTTATCGATCTATTCTTAACAAACCACGGCGTCGGTTGCCAATGGCAAACTGCGGTCGGTTCTATCTTTTTACTGCCAAAAGAACTAGTTCAAGTTCCGATTGGATTAAAAGCCTAGCCTGTATTGTTTATGAAAACTCATCTTGCATTGCCAAACATACCAGCAATTAATGCACAGAACATCTAATTTAATTATTACTTTTATAGAATATTTGGTAGGCACTATCCGTGACTACTTTTTTTAAAGTTAAGTTTTTTATGATCCAAGTTCAGACAATTTACAAAGAAACGTGCCAAAAATAGCATCCGTTGGTCATCTCCGTGTTGCAATGGTACCTGTTTATCAAGTCTCCGGTACATGCGCAAAGCGTTTATACTACATGGCTTTATTGTGGCACTAAATGATGTAGTAGTATCAGTCCAATAAGATATTATGAACCAAAAATGCAGCAAAATTGACCGATAATGTACCATATACGAACAATATAGTAGAAACTGACCATTAATGTACCGTAGTAACTTTTAAACCGATATTGTGCCACCAAAACTGATAATGTAGTAAAAAATAACCGGTGATGTACTACATTTTGATCGCACTGTTAAACTGTTAAAGTACCTTATAAACAGCCAGTTTACTTCTTTATCGCTTAGTGGCAGTACATTATCGGTCCATAACTGGATAATAAGATTAGTTGTAACAGGCTTCAATACTGTATAGCAACTTCTGGCCCAACTTTGAGTTTAGAAGATATGCGCCGTCTGTGACACCACATCATCAAGTGACACAGGCAACAACAGTGCTATTTTACTATGTTTTCTCCCATAAACTCCCATATTTTCTCCAGTCTCTTCAGTGAATTTAAAAAAAAAATTAATAAGTTTCGGCGTTGGGGAGCATCAATCCATATGTTTAGATAACATCATGTATCAACTACGATCTTACGTCGCCATGTAATCTCTGATTTCCTAAAAGGTAGTGCAGATTCTTCAACTATCCCCAAACTTTGCAAATTGCCTTACATATAACCCCAATTAAAAATCTCAATATTTTCAAATATTTTGTTTACAAAAAGGCACAAAGTTCACGCGCTTCACGCGTCGCAAATCGTATCACTAATGCAGTGGTGTTCGCACATAAAAACCAAAATCGGAAAATTTCTGTTAATACAACCTGGAGATTTTCCGTCATCGATTCTACATGAAAAAGAAAAGGCAGTACTAGTAGCCTCAACGAGCGAATATATTTGGACTCAACTGTACATGGCATCCTGACACTGGTCTATCAGGCCCAAAGCCAGGGGGTCGGAGCGTTCGAACGACCCACTCCAACTTGAGGGAGTTCCATTATTCCAGCCCTGTGTTTGAAGGGTCAGCTATGAAATATATTTTTATCTTGACATATCGGGGACGAATCTCCGTTCATCTTTAGCAGGAAGATAAAACCTTTCCACTTATGTCATAAAATGTATACAGGCCCAAACTGACCACAATACCTCATCACCACATACATATACTGTATGGGTTGATGAGATAATAAGCTCAAAAACGCGCATATTTGGTTATGTCATTGTGGCCGTGGATATCATTGAATTAGATTCAATATAAAGCCCGGGACACACTGCCACAACAACCTGCGACACGACGGCATTTTGACAGTACATGTAGGTTATTCTGCTACCAGATTACATGTATGATTTCTTTCTCAAAGAGTGGTGTACTGTGTGGAATTCCTGTGGGAAAAGGACTTCTGTTGTGTTCAAAAGTCCTCTGAAACGCTCCAGATTGCAGGTTTCAAACTTTTCCGAGGAAGCATGCCCGGACCCCAAGCAACTGCATGCTTACGGCACGCGCCAGCCGCCTCCGTAGTTGGAAAAAGGTCCACATCTTGGAAAAAAGACCCACCCCTCCACATGGGCTGGTTACGGGCCTGTCTATTAGTGACGTCATAGGCATATGCTTGATTGTGACACTACGTTCGTTGTATTTGTTGTTCAATGTACATGTATGGCTTCCCCCGTTTCTAAAAAAAAAATTCTTACGTAGATGTTGAGATTGCAAAACGGGCTATTGACTCTTAGTGAGTATACTAAAAACTTTCCTCTAAAGTTTTCCAATCACGTTCTTTCGTTTGTTAAAATCATTCGTCTTGTCTTGGCTCGCCTTCAGATCAGTCTGTTTTTGTATACATATCATTTCGAAGAACATAATGAACAAACATGATATGTTTGTGTGGGTCGGTAATAACAGCTAAAAACCACTAAACCTAAATAATCAGTTTCTGATCTTTGGCTTCAACAAGAAAATATGAGACAACTGAAACCGTACCAGTTCTTGAGTTGGATGAAAAAAAGAAAGAAAAAGTAAACGAGAATCATCGATTTCACAAAACTTAAAGCCAAATTGCTGCATAAGGACTTGCGGGAGGATAAGTTAAACATTTCTTTAAATTGCTTTGAGAAGACGGCCTTCCATTTAATAAGAGAAACTGGAGTACAGTTTATTTTGGCAAGTAATCAAAAGAGCTATCATTGTCTCGGCAAATTAACCATGCATTCATCTAAGTGTTCCCACATCGTTCATTCTAAGGATAAATGAATGAAATTCACTCCAAAAAAGAGTGTACCGAGGAAAATTCTGAAGGAAATTCCCCAAGAGTGGAGTAAAAATTCACTCAAAACAGAGCGATATTTTTTCCATGTAGGTGAAGGAGTGAATTTCCATTTCACCGCAAGTGAAATTTTACTCCATCCCTGATAAAATTCACTCTTACTTAAAGTAGTCAATCAACACACTCTTAGTTCAGTTTTTGAATGAAGTAACCCTGTTGTTTTTAATGTCTTGATCTACTAGGAACAAATATGGCTATGTAGGCTGATTTCTACGGATTTCCTTTCTATGGACAGAGGATCACATTACCTAAACTGTCGTCGCAAAGGAAACCGAAAAAACCGTATTAAACTCAGTTTAATTTGTTTGATTTGAAGACGGCTATGAAACATTTACAAAATTTGGACGGCAATGGGAAATGTCATCTTCCTTTCATATGTCTAGTAGTGATTATGACCCTATCTTGCATTATTTGGAAAAAATCAAGCTCTTGCAAAATCTGTCAGTTTGACTACTTGAGCAAGTCCAAATTTTCATACACAAAACCATTGCAGGCAGCCATCTTGCTAGGCCTTTACTAACAGGGACGGTAGCGACAATTTACGCATTGGACGTTGGTATAGTATGCTATGTCCATGTGTCTAGGAAGTCCATGACTATATGTCACACTACATTATCTTCAAGTGTTTAGTTGTTTAGTGTACCCTTCTTTAATTTTCACTTCAAGTTCTCAGGCAGCCATATCCACAGCACTGTATCTTACTCGATTTGTAAGAAGTGCGGCTACAGCAATTCATAAAAGTCTCCATAACTATATTAACCAAGAAGATACATATGAAACAGAGATGACACTTATTGTTTATATTATCATTCGTCAGTTTCTCATAAGTAACAAAACTACTAAAATAAAGCGACCGTATTCAACTCTAAGCATTTCTTAATTTATGGCTCAAACAGACAGTTCTTTATGCGGAACGTGTCCCACTTGAAGCAGATTGTAAGATCGCTATCTTTTGCATATTGTCAGATCGACATTCTCCGTCTATGTAACATATTCAGGACATAACGAGTCACTTATTAATTCTGCTGAGCAAAATATCATTTCAACACCAACATTCATTGCATAAATAAATGCGATGTTTTAACTGTCAGTCGGTGAAGTTGAGATTATTTTCGGGTGATGACGTTGTATATGTAAAATAAATTGCTCATAAGTTACTTTATGTACACTTTTTGAATCATGGGAAGCGTGCGAAAGAATAAATAACATATAAGTGGGTGTTGTTTGTAAAATTAATATGTTCTTTATTCTTATTCTCACTGACTCCGGGTGGATAGTAATGTCTTTGTTTCTATTTGCACGGATTCCGTGCCCTCAATAATTTGTCACTTTTCACTGGGATGGCTCATTCCATCAATTGCACAATCATAAATGCAAAGCTTCGTTTTGAAATTTTACTTTGATGTTTTCACTATTTGTCAATATCCCATAGAAGTATCGGACAGCGTGTTTGGTCTAACGGTAGAGCTTCCGCCTCTCACGAGGAAGGGCCGGGTTCGATTCCCAGGTCGAGTCATACCAAAAACTAAAAATGGAACCTACTGCCGTTGCGCGTGATGCTCCGCATAAGCAACGGAATAGGGAAAACAAGCCAGTGAGCCAGTGCACAACTGGTAAAAAGTCCGTGGCAGGCTCGACTTGAACCAATAGGTTGGAAACTGGGCCGTAAAACTTTGTCTACAAATTTACCCATGGAAGTATCTACTTCCATACATAATAAATTACTGTTTTGGCTTTTGTGAAGATAAAGTTTCCACAACGTGGGAGTTTTTGTCGAATATCGAAAAATTTTGTGTACTCCATATTAATTCACCAACAATCCGTGACTTCAATATAACAACTTAAAACTGTATTAGAATTGAGTGTAAAAAAACACATATTACTCCAACTTTGTGAAGGGGACAGGATGAAAATGACAATGAAGACGACCACAACGATTGCAACATGTATTTTATACTCTCTTTGTATTGGCTACATTGATATACACCCACGTCTGTAATAAACTAGTCCAGTGGGCCTTCGTTAACGACATAAAAAATCTCCCTGTTTGATTGACTTTGTCTCTTTTTCAATTTATTAATTGAACGCCGAATCGTCGATAAATTTCTTGTTCAATTTCTTTTCGTGAAATCGTTTCATTTTTATGTTAAACAATCTAATTCGGTAACCTCGATTCACTCTAAGCACAGGTGGGCAAAGTAGCCAATGTTGGAGAAATATAGCACATACCAAAAATTTTAGCAAGTTCCCCTAAATCAATTGGATGATATTCATACAATTATTGGGGGAAATCATGATGGTTTTCCAAACCTTTAGCAATTTTCTTCCTTAACAATTCAGCATGTGCTATGTTTGCTCAACTATTTTTAAGAGTGTAATATGAAGTGCAATATCGCACTATCGGCATTTAGGTGTATCTTACCGAAGCCAATGAAGGATTATCGGGTGCTTTCGATATAACAATCTACCAAACTGCCAAACATAGTATTATTTTCAAAGCGTCAGGAACCCTTAGAGTCAAAGAACCATCCCGATAGGTCGTTTGTTTATCGTCTGTTTACCATGTTTGAACTTATATCCTATATATAGGCCTACTCTTTTTTTCTAATAACATGTGGAAAGACACATATATTTATATAGGCTAAGCTTTTTGGCTCAAAGGAAACCCGTCAAAATTTCGGCACCTCTAAACCATCAATGATTCTACAATTCTATTGCGCCTTTGGTATCTAATTAGTCTGCGTTTAGTAACCCTTTCCATTTAATCAGTTGCTACCCAGGACATGCTAGGGGTGATGTTCTGTCTGCTTTCACACTGTGACCCAAATTTACACTCGGTGGATTATTTGAGGAGAGACGTTTTTGGACGGTTCATTTCTTCCTCGCCCTCTTTAATTCTGTAGAAGGTCCCTAAAGCTACGGTTATTTCACATACATTCATCTCGATCGGATGGCTATCAAGCCCAATCTGGCGCCGACAGAGCGTACTATCATTCTGGTTGTCATGCCAACTCGCGCTCCTCTGACAAGACCCCGTCCTCAGTGGAACAGCCGATTTATCAATCTCGAGGTTTGGCCGAAAGGATCGGGTGAAGGAAGGGAGTGGAGATGGAGGTTTTGTGTGACTAGTGAACAAGGGTTCTTGAGTTTTATGTGTTTCGGAGGCAGTTGGTAGATTGATGCCATCGATTAGAAAGCCAGTTTGTTTGAAAACATCCGTCATTTAAGAGCAAAATAACCTTCTAAACCACACGCGCCTACTTCCACTCCAAGAAGCGGATACTACGGCGATAAATTCTGCATGTACACTAGCAACCGAAAAGCGCAAGCTCTGACTCGCTGGGGAGAAAAGGGGGTATCAGCTAAGGAGAGAAGAGAAGTCAATCTATCACCGCAGAACAGAGGAAAATTAATCACGAATTCGCCTTGAGATGTCTTGAGACGGAAAATTGAAATAATGTCAATCTTTAGTGGCTGTTATTAATGTTTCATCCCACAGGGAGGCTCTTGATTTCAACTACCATGAGACATCCGATTCCAGCGATGGACTAATGAACAGATGAAATTAGTTTGTTTGCCGTGAGTCTGTTCTTACTGGGTAACGGTTGATCGCAAGTCACATGCATATATCTCCGTCTTCTTGGAATATATGACGGAAAGAACGTACAGTCGGCAGAAATGCAAAATAAAACGGTACAAAACAGCTATGATTTAAAACCATGTTTTATTTCTATTTGATGTCCTGGATTACAGTTTAAAGTATACTGTAAATGCACAAACGGTAAACAAGTATGTGGTACAAGGAACGAAATATTTAGGTGGGATATGCTAACGAAAGAATATAATGTTAACAAAATAACAAATGTATCTCCATAAGCAGGTTTTACAACATTACTTCCCTTTACGGAAAATTAACCCAACGTGGATTTTTTGAGTCGAAGTTGGGTTTACACTTCCTTACCCAACATTTTTGCAGGTGGCATTCGGAAACAACCGTGGGTAAAGGTTCACCTAAAGGCTGGAAAAGTACATGTAAGTAAGCACATGAAAAGGTGTCATGAGGAATCGTTGCCGGGGAGGGGGGGGGGGGGTTAAGGCCGCCTTTCCAGTGTCATGACGTTAAAGTGGTGCGAACCAATCCCAACAAAGGGACTTGGAGCCGACATACGGTAACTAATTGGCATTGGTTTATGGATGATTTTATCTGCTCGTTTGGATATGCTACATCTTAAAAGAAGGGGTAAAGGTCACAACAGGATTTGGTATGTTAGAGGAGTACTTATTCCGAGCATTTTGGTGAAATTTGCATTGAAATCTGAAATGTGGTTCTCAAGATATGAGCACGTAAAGTTTACACATTTTCAACAAAAAGTGAACTTGAAGCAAGCACATATGACATCACATCCCCACATTAATGGACAATCTTTTGTTTTTCTTTAAACTTTAGAGGGGTTTTCTCCTCAACAATCCCATATCATTAAAATGTGATTGCATAAGTGGCATCGAGTTTTACAAACTTTGCATCGCTCACAGGTAGGTCATACTCCTTTTAACTTCAAGGTTAACACAGCAGTCTGATAAGACAAAGGGTAACAAAGCATTCTTTGTCAATGTGAGGAAGTGATATAAGCTCTGCTGCCCTCAAACTCACTTTTGAACACAAATCTACTCACTTCATTTACTGATATCTCGAGAAATACATGTCCGACTTGAATGGAACTTTCACCGCACTGTGTTGATTTGGTTCCTCTGTCACATTTGAAACTTATTTTTTTGCTTAAACTTTCCCTTTAATATGATCGCAATACACATTCATAGTGCTAGAAAATGCATGGAGGGATCAATGAGCGAAGTGAAAGTCTTCTTTAGGAATATATCAAGTTAGTTAGTTAGTCAGTTAGTAAGTTAGTTAGATAGTTAGTAAGTTGGTCGGTCGGTCGGTCGGTCGGTCGGTCGGTCGGTCGGTCGGTCGGTCGGTCGGTCGGTCGGTTGGTTTATCTGGTTTATCTGGTTTATCTGGTTTATCTGGTTTATCTGGTTTATCTGGTTTGTCTGGTTTGTCTGGTTTGTCTGGTTTGTCTGGTTTGTATGGTTTGTCTGGTTTATCTGGTTTGTCTGGTTTATCTGGTTTATCTGTTTTTGTTGTTAAATGTTTGCATCTTTCAATGTCAAGTTCACTTACTTTCATACATAAAATGAATTTCATATCCAATTTGCGAGATGCACATATGTTGGCAGACACATCATAAAACCCTTATTACCCACCTAGAGCCAACTATGGGCCTACACAGGATGCCGGCAATAAAAATCATCTCTTTCTTACTAGCGAAATATTTTCCAGCTGGGTGGCTGATATTGCCAGTTTAAGAAGAAAAAAATCATTTAGAATGACCCCCGGCCTATAGTTATATGTCCTTCAAGAAAGAGTTAAAATACATACATATCGGCGCAGCCAGAGGGAGTACATGTCCCATCAATGAATTCTGTTTTTTATTTTTTTGTAAATGAACCAATTTACAGATGTGGTGCTGCATGATTATATCTCTTCCACCGAAGATGATTCCGTATTTCACTTTGTGTACTAAAGCTCCATAAGCACCACTCTCTCGGATCTTTCCCGAAGCTGCAAAATTTTTGCACGCTCGGCACACTTTCACTCTTTTTGATGTAGGCCTATTTCTTATACTGCTTCTCAAACGATTTAGCATATTTCGTTGGTCCGGTTTGGTATATTGTTCTTGTGCATGGGTGAGATCATTGAAGAGCACATTTGTCTTAGAAAAAATGATTCTAGTACAACATTTCGACAAGCCTGTCGCGATTCCCACTTTCGAACCTATGATCATTGTAAAATAGAGAAATTAAATTACACGGAATTTTTCTGGCAAAACTCTACTTTTAAGTGGGAGGTACACACTCTAAAAGTGTCCGATTCAAATTGAAGCGGGAAAGGACCAAATAGGCATTGAACCGTTCATTTTGAACCAGAAATGGCTCATTTTAAACCGAAACTAGTCAAACATTTGAACCTTTTTATGTTCAGTGCCCATTTCATCCTTTTCCAGTTCAATTTGAACCGGACGTTTTTCTCCATCTTCAGAGTCTGTCTGTAGGGGGTCACCGGTGCGGTGTCGTTCGAGCGAAATATGAGTGTATTTTAATTGTTTTCTCTAAAAGAAACCTCTTTGAAATGACCAAACAGTTGCGTGTATTTGGTAAACTTAAATATTCGATTCTGTTGTTATAATAATTAATACCGTCTAAATCGCATTCAGATCGATCAACGGTATCGTTGGTTCCGCAACATTTCTAATAAAAAAAAAATGGCCTGCTTCGGAGCCTGGCAATTGCAATGGTTTACACTTTTCATGTCCGACAGTGACACCAGCATGGGGAAATTGGGCACATGTCCCCATCGGCTTTCTCAAAAAGTTTTAGGCTTTATTCCTGTATGGGTAGGGCGAAGTGAGTTTTTGGATTTTCCCGCGCTTCGCGTGCTTTCCACTCTGTCTCAAAGTTTTTCACCAGCTTCTTGTTCCAACTTTCGAAGAAACACGGCAGCGAAAGTTAAAGGCTGTGTGCGAATCATCAGGTAGATGACCCGCCTTCTGATTTGCAAATGTGCTTTGATAGGGAATTGAGACTGTCTCGATTCAGACTTCCAATGCATGTCTCTTTACAGAAATTTGTACTCTGAAAAGTCAGTTCGGCCATTCGCATCCTGGGAAAAAAGATTCAAGTCCCGACGAGCATGAAAAGAGTGCTTCACATGTTGAAACTGCGTTTCCAAGTCTGCATGTAGGTAGTAGTTCCACGAACATGAAGTCATATACGTTTAGATTAATACCAATCAAACTCCAGAGAAGGTTAGTCACCGCGGTGTTTTCTTTCCCGACTGATAAGATGAAACAGTTCTCCGAAAATGCCCATACAATCTGGCGTAGACGAGAGAAGAGTAGCTTCTTGTCAAGCTTTGCTTATTTTGTAACGAATTCCCTGCTGAGTGCTCATGGAGTTTAAGTTGTGTCTATTAATTGACACTCAACTATGCCTGCTTTCTTTTTCTGCTAACAACATCAAGGAGAAGACTCTGACGTAAAAAAATAACCTACCATGAATTATTCAAGCTCTCCCGGTTTTAGGTTTTAATTGCAAAATGATTATAACGAATGACTAACTCGGAGCGGTTAACGTCGAATCAATCCAAACATGACAAAAAAATGACAACGCTGGACTAAGACCGAGAACAAGCAAGCAGCCATGCACGACCAGAAACATAAGACCAGAGAAAGCTTCATGTCACCATAGACGCCATCAGACGCCGCCACTTCGGCGCCATTAATATTCATAAGTCATCTGAATCCTTGTGTTTTTAGTTCCTTCTAATTGCTTACCAATTTTGAGACATGAATTTTAAATCAACATGTCATGCATATTCTGAAATCGAGCATTTTGTCAGTGTTACCGTTCCACATTGTGATATTGAAGTCTCAGTCACGGTAACATGTCATGATATGAAGATAATATTTTGAAGAGAATGAGAAGAGAGAAAGAGAATCCATCTCAAGTTATTGTCGGAGAAGGGGTGCCAAGAAAAGCAAAAACTGTCACAAAGGGGAAACCAAGTCTGTCCCGATTACAACACAAATGAGATAATTTTTGTTACCGTATTTAGATGCAAAATCCCATTGACAACTGCCATTCTCTATCCACTCGAGAGCAACCAAATATTAAAATTGTTCAAAATTGCAAATGAGCTTGATTTTTTTCTGACTAAATTGCAACCTGTTGGTGTGTTTATTTGAATGCACCCATAATGAGAATAATCGTTTTATGATTTTCGCGTCATTGCTAATATTTCATTTTTTCCTAACCAATCTTTCACATCAAAGCTGGCCATCCTAGCCTTTCACTTTCCGTAACAGTCACTAACTAACTACCTTAATTTTTCACTTCCATTTTGATGGAAATGTGTTTTACTCACTCAGGAATGTATTTATAAAGTATTCAACAGGAAAATTTCCTTCGCCAAGACGAGCGCATACATCAGTATACCGATAGATGATTGCTTTTCATTTTTGCCGATTCTTTATTTCCTGATGATTATTTTACACATGTTTGCGTTTGACAGATGGCAGTTGTTTCTACTCTCCTTTCTACATACAAAAATGTGATTTCTGGACCTTATAAAGCCGCGGTCACACTGTGCGGTAACGAATTCGGATCGGATTCCGATCCGATTTTTGTGAGGTTTTGTTTGAATCTTCTTCATCTCTGATTGCAACCAGCTAAAAATTTGCCAACCTGAGTAAATATATAAATTGTAAAACAGGACTATGGAAATTTCATTTTGGCTAATTATTTCGTAAAGTCTCATCGAAAGACAAATTTTATCGGACTACGAAACCAGTTGGCGTTCTATTTTCATAGACATCAGATGCAAATCACGTAGTTAACAGAGTAGACAAATTTTCGGCTCTTTCCGACAAGAGATGGGGAAAATTTTAACAAAAGCTCTTTCTCAAAAATCGGATCGGAGTCCTATCCGATTTCTTTGTAGTGTAACCGCGTCTTGAGATGTGACTTTTCCCATTTCAAGATTTCCGGAAGGAAAAATTGTAACTGTAACTATCTGTCCCAAATCGAATTCGTATGTAAACTCTTACAAAGTGAATACCTTTGAACTAAGCGATCGATCAAATTGGTCAAATTAATTGACCTTGAACTATAAATAGGCCTACCATAAAACGATCATTAACAAGCTGATTATAGAATTGCTACGGTGACAAATCTATTCAGCTTTATAAACAGCACCAGGTGGGCGGAAAACACGAAGCGAATATTTTCTAATCAAAAGATGAATTAGGGACGAATTTAAAATTAAGGTTGAATATTTAATCTAAAAGTGAGAATGACTCTTTTGCGATGGTTCCATCCAACAATTGAAGTTTCAAGAAAGGATGGTAGGATAGCATTGCACACCCAGGGTATATGAGCTTGTCGCTCCATAGATCATAAAAGAATTGATGTAGGCCCTGGGCAATATTCGGGTGGGTGTGCTCTGTTTCATTGGAGAAGAAATTTCCTCATTGGCTTGTCTGGCCAACGATAGTCCTACACGCTTAAAACAGTGATCAAAATAGCACATGCATAAGTGTTAATGAAGAAAATTGCTAAAAGATGGGCAAATCATAATGATCTCACCCAATGATTGCACAAAATTGACCAATAAATTTAGCGAAGTTTGCTAAAAAATTTGGTATGTGCTATGTTTCTCCAACATTTTGTGTTTTTGCTCAACTTTTCTTTGAGTGTAATCCCTAGAGTATTCCCTAACCTCTAACGATACAATACAATGCAAGCGGGGTCTACTCGATGTTCCCGGGGTTCAATGTTTCCAAAGTTCGATGTTCCCCGTTTTCGTATATCTCGATTAGTTGGCGATGATTAGAAGGTGCGTTTTTCCCGAGATTTGATGTTCCCAGAAGTGCAGATGTTCCTAAGATTCGGGAACATCGAACCTAGGGAACATTGACATAGCCCATGCAAACAGCTGTCTCTTCTCTGCAGTAGCAACATTCAGGCAGACTTTTAATGCCATGATTGTTTGCTTGTTTTCCAAGCAGGAAAATTTCAGGGGAAAGCACCTTCCGTTCCGTTATCAGTTTTATCAACTTTTTGTGAAATTTCAGCTACCTCATATTTGGAAAAGTTTCCTGGGATCTTTCGTACAAGTATTCCGCTTCTTTAAAAGCTTCGAAAGAAGGGTTTATGGTACAATCAAGTTATCATGCAGTCATATGAGGCATTCTTGCTCTAAATATTGCAGTGAAAGTTGCTTGAGACATGGTGTGTGGTTCTCAAAATCGATAAAACCTAAAGTTGTCAAATTTTCAACGATAAGTAAACCTGAAGCAAGCACGTATGACATCATATCCTCACATTAATGGAGAGTCTTTTGTTTTCCTTTACAACTTTCAACTAAGCTACTCTAATCCCATTTTATAAGAATATGATTTCATAAGTGGCAATAGAACTTAATGAACTTTTTTATTCCGCGCATGGGGGTCCTATTTCTATTAACGTCAAGGTCAACCCAACAGGGCGAAAAAATCCAGATTAAACAATGCACTTCTTGTCAATGCGAGGAAGTGTTATGATATCTGCTTCACGCAAGTTCGCTTTGGAACACAAATTTAGTGAAATCGTTTACTTATATCTCGAGAAAAACGTGTTCTTTTTGGATGGAAGTTTCACCAAACCGAGTAGATTTAGCTCCTCTTTCACATACGAAGAATAAACCCTTGCTTTAAGTTCCCCTTTAATGTCTACTTCCAAATCATGTCAATTATTGGTAGTAAAAGTAAGGTATATGTTGTGCAAATTGAGCATACTAACCAAATTATTGTTTTCAAAGCTTCAAGTATTTGTATTAAGAGGGTCTGGCAGACAAGTCATCCTAACATAGTAAGACAGTGATCACATTAATTGAAGGTCAGCATATTCTGAAAAAGAAAACAAAGAAAAAAATGCAGTAATTGAAGCTTTAACATTTTACATCTCATTTAAGGAATGTCGCATGAAGATAAAGTGCGAACATTTTTCTTTTTTGAGTTTCAGACTCAATGTACAAACTTTGTAGAATATTCAGGTAATACCATTGCTTTTGACAAGCAGCGTTTATACTCTGAAAGATGAACTATAGGCGAATCCGATCAGCCCTTGTGTTGGGTGACTGTGGGCAGCCATCGGTGGGGTCCATCAACCTTAAAGTGTACCTCAAGTCAAAAGATTGAAAAATATATATTAAGCAGTATAAAAAAAATAATTCAAACAGTCCAACTCCCTTCTTCATAAGACATTCTTTAGCCGAGATATAAAATGTTGAAGTTTTTTCACTAAAATTAAAATGGTACATTTATGCAATAATTTGTGATGTCTTTGTTGCACAATTCAAAATTACAGTCTTTGTATTTCTTTGTTTTTCTGACAGTTACTGCACCTTGTACCAAGGTGACATAGCACTCTTACTGTTATGGAGTGATGTTATTAATGGACCCCTCTCTGTGCAGCATGCTATGCAAGCAAGCAGGAAATTTTCAAGGTAAAACAAGAGGGCAATCCGCGGAGTTGCTGATCTCATCGCTAGTACACGCGGGACTTAATTCTATCAAGCTCCTTTGGGGATTTTAGCTACAAACACCTCATGCCAAATTTGATGTGCTAGAAACGCGTTCCAGAAGTGAAAGTAGTGAGCTTTAGATTTCACGACGCGGACGTCAACTACAACGCAGTGACGTCACAACCAACATTTCCCTTGTCATTTAGCAACTGTGTGTAGCGCGTTGTGTTCGAAATGGCATAGGTACAAATGACGTCATTTCGTTGTAGATGAGGTCCGCGTCGTAAAATCTAAAGCTCCCTAATAATTACGTCAGCGTGTTTTAATTTGGCTTACAGGATGTTACTGAACATACGCAGTATGTGATACCGATACGCGAGCACGATAGAACCTTCGCAACAATCGTTGCACAATGTACCCCTGGATGAAAAAATAGAGAAAAGCGCAACGCAGTGGCGTCGGTACATGACCTCTGTGAGGAGCTTGCACCAAAGGTCAAAAGGTCAAATTCAGCGGACGCACTAGTTGTTCTAAAAGACATCCCGCCACGCACCACATTTCTTTACTTAGCTTCCATGTGTGTTATTTGTCCTCCAGAAAGTGTTTGCATTAGTTGGCGTTTACACGCGTGTAAGCTCCCTATAGTCGAGACGAGCAAAATGCATATCATTGCATGTTACACCAGCAAATTTGGACAGCTGATTACGCCCGCTTAGCATACCACACGCGCATTACGAAGTCTACTGCGTGCGGCCACACGCGTCATTAGGGAGCTTTAGATTACACGACGTGACCAGGGCGACGCAGCATTTTAGCCCACAGTTCACGTCTTCGAGCTGATGTCCGTGCCCTGAAAATATTTCGCTTTTGATTTCTACGATTCGGCATGAAAGTCGCGTGGTGATATTCGAACATCGTTTGAGTAGCAGACGCGCAAACCCAGCTGTTAATTTTAACAGTACTTAGCGGAAATGTTTAAGTCAATCTAATTATGTAGGCCTACGTTGGAGAGTGGAAAACCATCGAGTTTGTGAAGCAATTGCAGTGGTTTTGAACTGATATCATGGACGAAGATGAGTTTATGAATTTCAGCTATTAACAGCATTTTATGTAGTGCGTTTTTAGTATAAGCACATTGCCGATGTTTGTGAATCCACGAGGCGTTATTTTCCGTCTTATGAAATGGTAACAAATATTGACTCACAATACTTTCAAACCCCATACAATTAAAGAAGAAGATTTCTATACGCAAGACAATTATGGAAAAGGTTAGCTACACCTTGGACCGGGCTCTCCGAGACACATTTTCTCTGTTTGGGGCACATCTTCACCACCTTTAAACAAAAGCCAACAACCAGCACTTTTAAAGTAAAACCATACATTTGACCTGTTACGCGACTTCAAACATGAGTTTCCATGGCAACAAAATATTTTGGCAGAACATATCACTCCTGTTATACGTTTATGTTTCATATCGGTGTAGTGTTTTCCCCTGGAATTATGTACAAAAAACGATTTTGACTCAATATGAACTTTGACCTTAGACCCTCACTTCCAGAGCCATGACAACAGTATATTTGGGTAGTTCTAGTCATCCTCATGACATGTGCGAAGTTTCATGTCACTAAGATGTTTCATTACCGAAATACAAACAAAAGTATGATTTTACCTAAATTTGACCTTTGACCTCTGACCTTTGTCCTTCACTTCCGGAAATCTGCGAGACACAAGTTACGACCCTGGGTTATCTTCCCACCAAGTTTGAAAAGGATCGGTATAGCCCACTAGGAGGAGTTCGAGTTAAAAGTTTCTGTTTTTTTTTACTTGAAAATAGACACTTCACTTCCATCACGTGACCTTATATGTCTGTTGCCATGGTAACCATGCATTTTGGTAGTTCTAGATATCCTCATGACACGTGCAAAGTTTCACGTCAATGCCATGTTCCTTTACAAAAAATACGGTAAAAGACCAGAAATACAGCCAAAAATCCCCCCAAAATGATTACTATCGAAATATGACCTCTGACCTTTGATTTTTGATCTTCACTTCCGGAAATCTGGGAGACACAAGTTCTAACTCTGGAGTACCTTCTCACCAAGTTTGAAAAAGATTAGTCCAGCCCATTAGGAGGAGTTAGAGTCACAAATTTTCTCCTTTTTTCGCTTAAAAATAGACACTTCCCCTTCCATCATGTGACCTTTGATACCTGTTGCCATGGTAACCATATATTTTTGTAGTTCTAGATATCCTCATGACACGTGCAAAGTTTCACGTCAATGCCATGTTCCTTAACAGAAATACGGTAAAAGACCAGAAATACAGCCAAAAAATTACCCAAAATGATTACTATCGAAATATGACCTTTGACCTTCACTTCTGGAAATCTGGGAGACCCAAGTTCCAACCCTGGAGTACCGTCCCACCCAGTTTGAAAAAGATCGATCCAGCCCGTTAGGAGGAGTTAGAGTCACAAATTTTCTCCTTTTTTCGCTTAAAAATAGACACTTCCCCTTCCATCATGTGACCTTTGTAACTTGTTGCCATGGTAACCATATATTTTTGTAGTTCTAGATATCCTCATGACACGTGCAAAGTTTCATGTCAGTGCGACGTTCCTTTACAATATATAGTAAAATATATGATTTTCATCCAATTTGACCTTTGACCTCTGACCTTTGACCTTTACTTCCCGTTGTGCAATATGTTCAGTGGTTCCACCTAGGGTACCTTCCTACAAAATTTGAAGAAAATCCGCTAAGCCGTTTAGGAGATATTAGCAAAACAAAAATTCACACACACACACACACACACACACTCAGGGCATACCCGTTTTCAATGCCTTACGGGGTACACAGAACTGTTCCCCGTAAGGAAATGGTCGGAATTCCCCTTTAGCCGTTTATGTCACGCTGCACGTGAATGTCGCGAGCGAGGGCGGGCTCTTGCATATCACGTGAAAGAGCTCATTGCAGTGTCCGAATTTTCGGGTAGCTACGCCAGTTACGGGCTCCGCGTGGGCGAGGAAAGACGTGCGAGGCTTCAGCTCTCGTGAGCTGCTTGTACCCGGCAAGGTATCGTTTACAAGCTCATGCACGCATACAAATTGGCGTGTACAGACTACGAGTACAGGGCACGCATACAAATTAGCGTGTATACACTACGGGTACACACTCACACACTCACCCACACACGGACACGTTGTGACCCCTCACACAGAATTGGAGTTTTGGTTACCTTGGGGGACCCCACCTTAGGTTGACCCTTGGACTAGCAACATGGGGGCACCAACCATAACAATGTCAACAGTGCCAATTTCAGCTGGCATTCCCATTTATAGCTCAACTGGCAAAGTGATTACAATATCTCATCCTCCTCACGGAGCGATGAGATAACAACATTTTTAATTTTAAAGGGAAACAAAGCAGGTAATGTGAGTTAAACAACAAGAAAGTCACATAAAATTAGCAATGAACCAGTTTATTTTAGGTGAATAAATTTCATTATTTTATAGCTCGGCTCAAGAATGTCCTTTGAAGACAAAAGTTAGACCGTTAGAATTCATTTTTTATGTTGTTTAATTATATTCTTGAATTTTTTGACTTGAGGTTCACTTTAAATCGACTTCTTTTACTGTCTACATGAATTTCAAACCATCTTATTCATTTATAATTGAAGGAATCAATGAACAATTTAGTGTACAACCATCTATTCTACAGGTAAGCAAGGAAATTGAAAGATTAAAAGGTGATAGACCCCAGTTATGGACGGCTGAAATCAGTCCGTCACTTGCTGTCCGAATTCGTCTATTCTCTTTGTTAGGGGCTTGAGGTATTTGTAAGATCTGTTTCATGGTCTAAGATTTGATTAGGTTATTGCTTATTAACTTTGAACACATATTGATGGAATTATTTTAAAAGGAAGGAATAAAATGAATAGCATTTGTTCTTTGAAAAACGCAAAGTCCCCTCATCATTGAGATCATTGGACAATTGGTACTATATAGGATCTACGCATGATCCTGTTGACCAACAGCTAACTAATGAGGCTGATGACTGAAAGCCCCAATATCATCAGGATCGATAAATATATAAATCAAAGTCATGATCTTGGTGATTAGTAGCTTCATAATCAGTAGTGTGATCAGTAGTTCCATCTTCCTGATGACCAACAGTCCCTGATCTTGATGATCAATAACTTCATGATTGGATGATCAATATCTTCACCATCCTGATTATAAGTAGTTCTATGCTCCTGATGACCAGTAGCTAAACGAATCTGATGATCAATAGCTTAATGATTGATGATGAGTTCTAAATCAACCTGGTGGTTAGTAGCACCACCCTCTCTGATGATCACCAGTCCCATGATTTCGATGATCAATAGCTTCATGATTGATTGATGATCAGTTATTTCATCATCCTGATCTTCATTATCAATAGTTCTGTGGTCCTGATGATCAATATTTCCACAACTCTTGTGACCAGTCTCTTCCGTCGTCTAGATCCCTGTCGAACTGCAAACAACAAGGAGATGTTAAGGGTAGATGTCCTTGTATCCATGTCGCCTTTATGACCGATTCCCAGAACTCAAGGTTGCCCTTTTCGTTGTATTGAGTTCAATTAATACTGTTTTGTGACATATCTACAATAAGCATTTGATGCAGCGTATAGCTTCAAAAACGCTTACTACTATAAGTACCGCTTCACAGTTGAATTGTTCGTTATGGGTTGATAGAAACCATTCATCTTCGTGACAGGCGCTTCTATATGCCTTTAAAAACCGCGCAAGCAGTTAAAACAGATCTGCCATTGTAGAGCGGCGGGGTCTTTGTACTTTTAATAAGGTTGTTGGATCTTACTGATGACCGTCTAAAAGGATGATCTACTCGGAAGAATCTTTTTTAAAGGGAAATTAATTGATGATGCAAAGCAGGCTGACAGCAGACCTTTACCTCGATCAATCTATTAACATTATGAAGGAGACATGCAAATAAAACACACACGCATTCACGAGGTCTTTAATTCTGTTTTAGCTTTCTTTTCTGGTCAATTTCTTCTTATATTATTCCCGATGGACTCTCCTGTTCCCTCAAAATTCGTTCCAGAATGTCGTCATAGCAAAGTCTCCATCATTTGGAACCTATAATTCACTTTTATCTTCATCTTAAAATACAGACGTTAGACACAACTGCAAACGGCTCTTGTTGTTGACAAACTGTATTTACTTCTCTAGAGACCTTTTTTAAAGACCTCCTTTAAAGGGGAAAAAACAGTCGCTCCAAATTTATTTTCGAGACAACAGCCACGTCCCACAGATTGTTTCTCATTTTGCTAGCTTTCGATCATCTTTCATGGGATTAAAGGGATTTAACGTTGCATATTCAAGGTAAACTAATAAGTTACTCTCATAAATTTCATAATTTGGTGGTAAAAGTCACATGACTCTCAAGGGCCAATTATGAAATACAGTAGACTACCACACTTATCCGAATTGCGGTGAATGCATTTCCCCTTTAACTTGTTCGTGTGTTTTGAAACGCTTTTGACATTCCTCAAATTCAAATAATATCGATCCATGAAAGTCAAGAACCAACGATTCCTGATACTATTAAACGTGCTGATACATAGTTTTCAGAGAATGTTTCTTTGCTTTTTTCAAAATTTCATTAAAATATCCGTTTTTCAGGTTTATTGACAGTTTTCTAGGTTTAAGCAAGGCTATTTCATTTCCATTCTTACCATTCTATTGAAAAGGATAGCGACTAGAAATTTTGACGCTTATACCTTGATCAGTTGAAGGTTTTATACCTATCTTGGTACAGCCACGACCATGAAGGCATAGCCTAAGGTGCAATTACTTCTGAGACAATTCACCATCAAAATTCACAAATGTCTCCGAAAATATTCATAACTTTTTTCAATTTCAATTACGTGGACATCCGTAGGAAACCACTGTGAACAATTTAAAGATGTGACAACTTTTCATTGTACCAAGTTTTGGATAATTTAACCCAAAGGTTGATGAGGAGGGAATCGACATAAGTAATCCAATGTCTTTCACAGTGTTATCTTGACCCAATATGGATTCAAATTTGACTTAAAACGTTTCAGTTCCCTCACGGTAACCTAAGTGTTTTAGTTTGTTCGAATTTATTAGTTCCACAGTTCCTGTATAAATCACATAGGAGTAAGTTATTCCTGCCAATTGAGTAATTAAACACTTGGTTACCTCCTGTGACATTTGGATTCTTTTGTTTTAAATCACTTTCAGTAATTATGGGGATGACGTTTTCCAAACATTTAGGATAAGCTGATCGGTTTTATTACCAATTCTGATTTTTTAACAGAACAGAAACATGTGAGAGTTTTTTAGGCTAGCACTTTGTTTTAGTTAGAGTTGAATGACAATTTCTTGATCTTTTTCGGGCACAAAAACCACACAAATGAAAGATCAGACAGCCTCCATTAATCACGACCACGGACTTCGTATACATGGACAGAGCATGTAATACGTACGTCTATCCGTAGATGGTCGCCCGGACCGACTGGAACAAAAAAGGCGCACTAAAATGGCCACCGTGAATCTATAAATCGTCTGATTTGACGACGACTCTATAATATTTTACACAAAATTTAAACTTGAATTGGAAAAATATCATATCCCTGGAATACGTGTAGTGATTTTGACCTTACCTTGCCATATTTGCCAAATATTTCAACTTTCTTGCAAAATATGGGAATATACTTGAGCAAATCCAAACTTTCACACAAAACCATAGCGGACGGCCATTTTGGTGCGCTTTTTCTCACACTACGGTAGCGCCGATGTACCATGCAGTATGCTCCGTCCATGTCTAGGAAATCCGTGATCACGACATTAGTTTTGTTAGTTTAAAGTCAAATGAGCAAATGTGATGCAGAATTAAGTTGTAGAAATATTGTCAAAACAAACTCTGGTTGTCAATTTAAGCATGTTCGAAAATTTACTTAATTTATAAGGAAATAGACAAAATGTTCAAACAGATTTCTTGTACATGATAGATTCACAATTTCCCATAAAACAAAGCACTGACGTAAATTACGTGATTGTTGAAAACTTTGTAACTTGAAACATAAAATAACAATGACGATTATTTTACATCAATAAAGACATAAATCATTTTCGACGTTGTGGTCCTTTTACACTGACGTCAACTTACTTAAACTTACTTAAATTTTGGAAGCAATATATGCATATGAGCGGAGTAGTATTCCGATCGTACACTGAGTCATCAGCTGCTAGCGTTTGCCAGTGCATTTAAAAACATACGTACTTGCCTCTATTGGAGGGCACACTTTGTTATGTAGCATCGTGTGCATAAGGTATGTTCTTTGCAGAAAGATGTGTAGAGGAATCCAAATGAAAACTCTTGAATGATGGACGTCATTTCCAGTACAACAGTACTGAAAACGAGCTTGAGGCCGTGAGGTTGGTCAAGTGTTGCCCTTCAGTGGACGTATAGCTTTTTCGGGAAGAAGTTTAAAGTTTGGCTTCGCCAAACGGCCCTTTGCCAGAAGGTCGGGAGGACTTTAAAAAAAGTACAACAATACTGACTCTTCAAACTGCATTTTTTTTCCAATTTTCTCAGCAATATGAGTTAGTATAAAACTATTTTTTCGATTTTCTCTGACGTCACATAAATGCAGTCATCAACGGGGATTTTTTGATGGAAGGAACAGAAAAATTGGTGCCTTACCTTTGTTTGTCGATCACATTGATTTAAATTATTATCAAACTAAGACATACAATCTAAAAACAGTTGGGTTATCTTTTACCCGTTATTGGGTCGGTTTATTTAAATAGTTAGGCGAAGAGTCATTTCCCTAAGAAAAGCGTTCATTCTGTGACCAACTTGGGTAGTTGCTTATTTTACAATTTAGGTTGTGGCATATGACGTAACCATGGGTGAAACTTAACTCAACGCCGTGTTTTTAGAGGGTAAATTGCTCATCTGTAGGGCCTATGCAACATTGATAATCATATGAGTAATTGGGTAATTTTGTAGGGAGCATGAACAACTTTTGCCGTAATAAGTGCTCCATTTATCATGTTTTGCCCGAATGGACAAACTATTTTGCTCTAACTAGGAGGGCGAGTGCTCCCTACACCCCGGCTTGTTCGCCTATGTTGATAATTTTATTATGTATATTTCTTGGAGGATGTTCTTCACGCGTCTCAGTCAGGATCAATAGAAAGTCCTCACTGACGTCACAGTTGGGTTAGACACGGAGGGCGTACTTCAATACGTGATATGATTGGAAATTGAAGCCAAGAGGAGGGTCACGTGATGTAGGTTAGTTAAGTCAATTTATGTTACTAAACCTATTGTTTTAAAGCAGAATGGACAAATCATGCCATTGGCCGAATCATCTGCTTGGAAATTGTCCATATCCCTTATTCCAAAATGACAGCTTTTCGATTTTTTTTGTGTGTAAATCTGATGTCTGATTATTAAAATATGTGAACCCTGATCATGATTTTGCAATAAATTATGAGAAAAAAAATAGTGACACTCAACACCCCGTAGGCCTTCGTAGATCCACGATCTACGATTCAATAATCACGAGTTGGCCACGAACGGACCAACTTAAGGATTCACAAAGTAATGTTGTCCGACAACCTGAACAAATTGTAATTCAGAACAAGTTCGACCGAATACTTCGATCTTTTATGTTTCCCTGAAAATGTGAGCCTGAGATGACGAAATGGCTTGGGACTTAATATTAGTTATTTTTGTTAAAAATATACCAGCTCTACCTTTCAACAAAGCCACAGAAAGTTATGTAATGTTGGCACATTGTGTCAGATTCCTTTTGCTATTTTATTATTGAATGTCTTGTTTGTCCTTGAAATTCTGGCATTTCCTCTCCACCATATTGTTGGGTATTACAAACGATGTCGCTCAATATTCAGCAGCATCATCAAAATTATAAAGTGAATGCATTTTCAAATTGATGTGCCGCATGTGACGTAACAGATTTCCCATAAAGCACTAAATCTCAACAAAAAATGCATTACTCTAAAACTTAAAGGCCCAATCCTCTCACCCCAACTACACTTCCTGTAGGGGGTACAGAAACTCTCCATTGGGCCAGCTTTTTGATTGACTGTTTATTCAAACAAAGCAGATTACCAAAGCTTATATTACACAGCATGAACTGTACTGAGAGTGTTTTGGTCATACTCACAGAGCTTTTCTTTACTCACCCTGAAGCAATAAACTGAGATTATGACTGGATAAGGATAAATTTCAGACAATTGTGGGAGGGGCTTAAGTAAGAAGGTTAGGAGAATTGGCACTGTTTGGGGTGATAGAACTGGGCCTTTAATATCTTCTGAACGGTTTATGTTATTGAGGTGCAGCTTTTAACTCCTGAAAGAGAAAATTTTTGTGCATATTTTGAAATCAATGAATTTTGTCTTCGGAAGATGGCTGTAACACAAATTGCTCCAAAATGATTTCCTCAATTTCTAGTTAGTGCCTACAAAGCTACGCTTCTCGTTAAAGTTCAATGAAACCGCGTACGGGGCACGCTCTGCCCTTGAGTGGACAATGTTCAAAGCACTCGACGCCAATTGCTTTGTAGTGCTTCAACATTTTGAAGTAGGCTATTTTGTGAGACAAACTTTCAGAATTCCCTTAAAACTGTGTCACATTTTCGTGTTAACCAGGTTTAATAGTCATTTTCTACCTCGTTGAGATGAGAACATTCTCCAGATGTACAAATTATGTGTCCGAAGGCGTAAAATTTACATAGATACGACACTTTGTATCCCTTTTGCATTGCCACTCTGCTTGTGATTTTTTACGCGACACTGGGTCATATGACACGTCGATGCAGTCACAGTGCACTCCAGTAAAGCCTTGTAACCGACTTAGCGTTACAGTGGAATGTGGAACGCTCCGTTTATATGGTAGCTTTCAGTGCTGTTAGAAACTTCCATGTCATATGATAAGTTTTCGTACGGACATGCCGGAGTTGCCCTATGGCTGGCATACTCCCGGGGTTGCCCTATGGCTGGCATACTCTGCGCGAAGAACTCCTAAAACGTCACTTGAGAACTATATACTGGTGAAGGACGTTCATAAAAAGTTATCTGTTCCAATATTTCATCGATTGTATGGGACACCCTGAATTAGTACAACTTAAAAACCGAGGATTTGGCAAGTACTATTGAGAAGAAAATTTAAAACGAAACACATACAAGAATAAGCCCATTCATGTAGTTTGCACTATACTCAACTCCTCGATGAAGAAAAGAAAAACACTCTTTGCACTCTGTGTAGTTCAGTAAATTTTAAACGAAGAGGCATAAAATGTGTTGGACTAGTTTCCGTCAAGCTCACGAAAGACAAATGATAGCCCCGGGAGATTATCAATCTTTGTCACCATTTGTTAAGTAGCTTGTCACTAAAATTCACAAACCTCACATTTATGCCCGAAGTAGTCAGGAAATTGCCAAAAGAGGTAAGGTAAAAACCTTGCTTTTGAGATGAATCTCGAATGAAATTTATTTCCTTGGAATACGATGGAATTTTCTTTTTAAACGTTTAGATGTTCAGGCTAGAGCAGTTTAACGATAACACGCTGCTCTAGTTTTTCTAGTTGTTTTTCTAGTTGAAATATCAAATATTTGCCACAAAATGCCCGCAAAATTATTCGTTTTCACAGATTTTGTCCTTTTGTTTTGTTGAAAACTAAATTAGAAAGATGAATCTTCTTACGTCCTTATTGACCCATCTTGTCATATTCAGAAATAGGTAAAGTTAATAATTCAAAATGCGAGGATTTGAACGGTACGAGGAGGTGTACAGACGATTGGTCAGTTCGGCAGATTCTTCAAGAACAGAGGATTCCCTTTTCTTCATATCGGGAGATAAATTTGGTCATGGGGGCCGTCTATATTACCCGCAATTTCATAGTGTTGTGTTTTGTGTACACGTTTGTCATTGTCAAATGGAATTAGGAACTTTTGCAGGTCTGGTCTAATGAAATCAAATGAATGTACGGTGTGTTTATTGTCATAGCTATCGAAAAGCCACGTCTTTGTTGGTAGTTCATCAAGCGTTTTTGCAAAAACCGCTTAGAGTGAATTTTGTTTTTACTAAACTTTGACTTTGTTGGGCTATTTAACCTACAATGTTTTACATCAAGTCTTATTCGGGAGGATTTTGCTCTTCTCCCAAGCTGCGGAATGTCGCGAATTGTTGGTGATAGACTCGTGTACAAACCTCTAAACGAAGAAACCATGGATCCTGGAGTAAGAAGCAACCACATGGCATAGAACTTGTGCACTGACATCACGTTGACGTCATTCAGGTAGGAAACGATGAAGCACGTGATCGCACGCATACACTGACGTAGTAACCCCGTCGCACGTTAGCAGGGGGATAACCGATACATTCACATGTACTAGGATGGTTGGCAAACTGTCTACATTTGCTGCTGTAACTTTAATCGATAAGCGTTTTTCCTCTAAACGAGAGACTGCATGGTCAAGTCGTTAGAGCATCCAAATTGGTGAAACATCCATTCCAATCGGGCATGTATTTTTTTTCGAGATATCAGTAAATAAAGTAGCTTGATTGGACTTTGAGGGCATCAGCCTATATACGGTATCACTCCCTTACATTGACAATGAATACTTTTTGAACCTTTGTTTTTTCACTTTGTTGTGTTGACCTTGAAGTTTACAGGGATAGAACTTCCTTATTGGGAATGCAAAATTTGTAAAGTTGTCATGCTAACTAAGCAATCACATTCTGATAACACGGGATTGTTGAAGAGAAAAATAGTTGCAAATTTTAAAGAAAAGAATGCTGCCCATTAATGTGAGGGTATGATATCATAGCCTATGTACTTTTTTGAGCCCCCCCCCCTTTTTTTTTTTGAAATGCAACAAATTTACCTGCTCATTTCTTGAGAACAACATGTCGGAATTCATGCAAATTCCAATGCTTAGAATAAGAAACGCTCTAACATATCAAAACTTGATGTGACCATTAACGCTTCTTTGAATAGTAAATTACTCCTATTAATATCTGTTTTTCACTTTATAACACACATAGATCAGAGAGTAACTAAAAGACATTTTGGATCAAACTTCAGCCTCATTTGGATCACTGTGTGACCCAAATATGTGTCATCCACACTGACCCACTTTTGGTTCAAATTGAACCACCATTCTTCACGGTGTAATTTGCAATGGGTGTTGAATATTTTGGGAAATGTCATTAGGGCAGCCGCGATATGAATTGAAAGAGTTTCGAATGAGTAACAAAAGCATACAAACATCAAACAAACAAACAAAAAAACGACAAAGTAAACCAACTGGTAGGTGACCACCGGTGCGTACATTCACCTTACACCTGAGAACTGTTTAGCCGGGTTACGATCAGGGAACTAAACCAATATTTTAGTCAAATTTTGATAATTTCAGTCGAGAGAAGCTTTGATTTGGATCATTATTGGTTCCTTTTGAGTATCAAATTCATCAAGTGTGTTTACAACGGAAAAAATATGAACATGGGGTAAACATTATGAGCAAACAGTCAATATTCATTGAGTGCATATAAATGATTTCATTATTTATGGAAACTATTCGTAAAAATGGAACGACAGGTCAAAGAATACAAGTTGCCTGTTACCGCTCTACCAACAAGACGTTTAACATAGGTCTAACACTTGATCCATAATCCTCATCGAAAATAAATTTACTTCACTGGAAGTGTTTCAAATACCTATATAGAGTGCTTTCATCTATGTCACAAGCCCCGCCGCTTTTGGTTAGCTGAGAAGCAAGTTAACTCCTACTAGTGACTATTGCACTAAACCAGTGTTGATTTTTGCTCGGCATTGGGTGTGGTTTCCCAATTGTGACGTAATGTGGCGTAACGTGAAAGTACACTATACCGGTACAGCATTGTCTCATCGTAGTAAGGCGGGACAGGTTGAGTTACTTAGTTAGATGAGATTTAACAACACACCAACACGAATGTGTTGTATTGTGTAATATCAATTTGGTGAATACATCAATTTTAACATGCGGTTTCAAGGTTTCCAAGATGGTAAAATCCAATTCTGGCCTCAAAAAGTTCAAATGCGGAGCAAGTCCCCCCCCCCCCCATTAGTCGCCTCTCACGACAGGCGGGAATAAACGTGCGTAAATTCTACAACCCCCAGCCCACAGGGGGTGGGGCAGCTTGAGAACTGAATAGTTTGATAGGGTAATTTTTACAGTGCGTCTGATATATTTCATGCAGCCAATTTACTTTATTGTGCATAATTGTTGATGAATAGTTTTCCATTGTCCCTCCCTTTTTGTTTTTGATCTCGTTAAAGCCAATCTTTAAGAAAAGCTTACACAAATATTAACAACCTATGAATAAATTTTCCCTCGTCCGAACTCCCGAAAAATCGAAAAAACATCTGCTATCGTTTTGTATCGTTTGAATGTGCAGTTGATAGTACAGTCATCTTATTTACATTTTTATCGCCGATGGTTTTTATATCAACGCCAGCCGTCACTCACTTTGTCCCCTTTTGCGCAAGTTTCTGTAATATACGAGACGCCAGTTGTCGTGTATAAAACCGTCCATCTAGATTCCTATGTTATTCCAAGCTGTCAGAGTAACCAGATTATCGATCATACAGCCCCTTAGGTTGATACACATTGGTAGGGTTCAGGTTTGGAGAACGGCTGGAGAATCCAACTGCATTTTACAGAACTTTGAAAACATAGCAAAACAGCACGTCGTAATCATCTTCCTCAGATAACTCCGCGCGGTGCAATGACACACGGTCAAGTACATTGACTCGAAATGTCAGTTACGCGGGCTTCATATGGCATTCGGCACGGGTTAGAGAACTCGTTGAATATGGGTTGTCGGAGCTCGGTGCATTACACTGGTTACTTCTCTCTCGTTGGTGATCAAATGTTTTAGCGATCCTCGGGATGAAAGCAGATGACAAGTAAGGACAAGTTTACAGCAGTTTGATGGATGCCATACCATCTGTTCCACTCAACTTCAGTGTAATT
Organism: Holothuria scabra; assembly: GCA_037179385.1. Classification (NCBI taxonomy): domain Eukaryota; kingdom Metazoa; phylum Echinodermata; class Holothuroidea; order Aspidochirotida; family Holothuriidae; genus Holothuria; species Holothuria scabra. Next base: position 25,240,691 of record CM074198.1, read on the forward strand.
CATCAAGCCGTGAACAGGAAGCGTGACATCTATACGTGCCATGTCAAGGGACTTCACGTCAGGAAAGTGCAAAAAAAAAAAAAAAAGGGAAAATCTTACGCTCTTCAACGTCAGAGTTTGTGAGTAAGGAGCACGTTATACTTGCTTTTTCCCGAAAAATGTTTTATCATTCATTGTCATTTTTGCAGCGACTGCCAAAGTTTACACTAATATCTTCGAAAGCTTGCCCTTTGTGTGATCACTGGAACACAACAGGGGGAAGGACCGTTAATTTGCACAAATTTGCATTTTTGTTTTATTTTGCGATGGTTCTTAGAGTTCAAAGCTCCGTCTCGCAATCGATGTGTTAATGAAGCTAGACTGATGAAATGTGAGTTAATAGAGCGGAATGCATACATGTCATTTAGATGGCAAAGTTCAGAGAGTCTGTTCAAATTTGAAATACGAGAGCTTTATGATGCGCTGATTTGAGATGCATGTTCTTAACATGTGTATGAGTTCCCTTTACACTATTTAATAACATGGCTCATAAGGAAACTGAGCCAGCATTCTAGGTCAAATTGTAACCCAAATTGGGCCATACATAAACTTACTTGGGTTATATGACCCAAGTATTTACGTCTGTTCCCTCTTAACTCGCTTTGCGCCAAATTGATTCAAGTGTTTTACCGTGCTTGACGATTCTTGCAAACACGAAAAATGTTCAAAATAAACTGCATCACTATACTCTAAAGACCGTTTTGAAAATTTTTCTTACTGATGTTGTGTTCTAGTGCGAACTTCATAATTCTTGGAAGCGTTGTTTAAAAAATTACCCTTTTCTATAAAAAAAACTCCACCCAACCTAGTCAATTTTGAAAAACGTGAATTTACCCTTCAGTGCAAAAATATGTTTTGCATCAGAGGTCCATGAAAATGAAATGTTAACTGATTTTTTTCGTGACGTCATACCGACATACAGCTTTCATCGGACACTTCCAGACCAATGAAAGCGGTCTGCAGATGTGATATCACGAAATAGATACTTTAAATTTTGTTTTTGTTCTTAGCCCTGCAATACAAATCATATTTTTAAAAAAACTGACCAAATTTGGGTTATTTCCTCCCAGCAGACAGTTCGGGAGATAACCTCTTTCGGGGCAAATCAATTTTCACCCGATTGGGGGATTATTTTGCAATGGGTGGCGCCATTTTCAAATTTCTCCCACAATGCATTGCGATCCTACTGCGCAAAATTCAACGGAGATAACGTTCAAAACAGCCTTGCAATTTTTATCGATTTTAGGAAAGAGAAATTCCGGCATTTTAAAAAACTCTATTGATAGGGGAATATGAAAGCTTCGTCATGTTTGGTTGTTCACCCACGCCGATTTTGAGAAATCGAGCAATTTTGCTACATTCTTTGTCCTAAGCTTAGTTTATAGACTCCACGCAGCCGCAAGTTTTGTACACCATTTTTCACTTAAAGGTGTGCAAGTGGGTCGTGCCAACACATATGTTTGTAAATACGTAGTTGAAGGTCCATGGTAATTTCGTTTTTTGTGTCGTAACTATTACCTCACAATTGAATATACACACATTTATTAAACAATTCGACGACTGTGAAGAGGTAGACACTAAGTGCTCATAAATATTCATACCGCTGAGACAGCGAAATTTCCCCCAATTGGGGTAATACTCATTTTCTCCCGAAAGCGGTTATCTCCCGAACTGGCAGAGGTGAAGTAGATATTAATAAACATTCACAAAAATGTTTTCCGGAATCACATCCGAATTCGTTGTAGTGTGACAGCGGCTTTAGCCACCTGTAGGAGGGCCTATCACTGAGTAGGTTGGGAAAATGGGACCAATCTAAAAAGTTATAAAATTTACAGCAAAAAGTGTGTTAAGAGACCACTCCTCCTAGAATTTCATCTGATTGATCGATTTACGTTTCACCTGAAGTCACAATTGGTGAGCCACGGCCACCGCCGGACAAAAATCAACAGTGTTTTAGTGTTACAGGCACACTTGGTTCGCCAGGTGCCTCTAAACCAGCTATACTAAATGCGTACTACAATAAATAAGTTTTCCCGCCAAAGGTTTCACGTCAGTGAAAGCATTTTCAATATGAAACAATTTGAGTATCGGGGTTAGTTAATCATGCTTACGTGCGAAAGACTAAAAAAGGAAATATGGCTGCCGAAGAAATTGCATAACAGGAAAATGCAGTTAGCCCAGCTTAAACTAGCCTGGTAGATTATGGTAGGTCTATCCTGTTTCATGAGTTGATCAAGTGACATTCTTTCCTATTCAGTTTTAAAATTTGCGTGGACTAGTAACTGCTCGCAGTTTTCCTTGGATATGTAATATTTAACTCCTGGAAAATAATGGAAAGTACTTGGAAGAATACTAAAAAAATTGAGATTTAGCTGCTCTCTTAAAATATGTTTGGGGCAGTTAACTGTTTTTTTATATTCGTAAATGTACCATAACCATATCCGTAAAGTAAATTCGATATCAGACTATGCATTAACAACGTGAAACAACAGGTCTATTTTAAAATGTTACCGAGCTGTCGAAATTATTAAAGTGACAACAACATTCTGTTTCAGTGGTCTTGATAATAAGAGAGATGAATTTAAGGGCTACCGTACCAAATTTTCTCCAAACGTCTATCAGAAAAGACCTCGGACCTGCGGAGGATTTCGTGATAAGAAAAGGAAATTTAAATGTAGTTTGAAGACTTCTGATTTGAATGCATGTCCAATAATGGACTCGTAAAATATAATTTCCGCTACCGGCGGCCACGAGCGTCCTTGATCATCACCTAACGGTAACATTCGACAGTTAGGTACTTGCCTGTCGCGCGAAAATGATTGAGATCATGTACGTCCATCACAGAACGAACAACTTTCGTCTCGCTTCCCATTCATATCTGCAATCATGGTGACGCGCTAGAGGATCACTTAAAAGCGACCATAATCTGGAATTAACAAGCGACGAAAGGAATCTTCAAATTTGTTTACACGACGACATTTCATAAAACTCGCTACTTTTGCTGAACATGTCGTGACTATAGGTCGGTCGTATGAATGGACGCGGAGTGTCATTGCACTAAAGCCGGGAGTCGTTGCCCCGAAGCACCGCCGGTGCAAGGCCTGTCTTATGTTTTAAGTTCCCCGGCTGAAGTGAGAAAGACAAGTTGAATGGCATGGCGGGGTGTACTTGCTAATTTGGTGTGACAGCCGACTTTGAAGGTATCGATGTGCTTTGTAGCTGGTGTTGTTTGTCATTAGAATATAACTCTCATATGGAGAAGGTTATATCGAACTACACTATATCACCGCAGTCTTTTTCCCCTTGACTCGGGGCCTCGTGATGATACTTGTCTGTCAAGTAAACAAGTACATGGCGTCTTCGTCTGTGAATGTGTCGAGTTTCACTCATTAGTTTCCCAAATCAAAACAATTACGAAGCCTAACGAGGACTAGAACTCGCATCGAACAAATGGCTGCCACTTTTCATAATTTGTAATACACACTTAGTGATCCTCGAGACAAAGTCCGCAGGCCTCTGATCCGAACAGACACTAGTAAAATGAGATAACCCGATACTCAGTCCCCACGGTGGCCCACGTGGATCGGGTTTCAGGTCTGTCTTAACATCGTCCAAGAATATATAATGGTTCCAAATGAAGAAAGTAAAATTAAAATGGATGGATATTGTTGTGGATTCCTTAAAAGGAGAGAATAATGCCGACAACCTAATGAGATCGTCAAGAGTAATACCTCTATCAAAGTAACAAAAATAAAGTGACGGGAGATGAAGTATCACTTCTAAAAGGACACGTTGCATACTCTATAAATACAACAATCGGTCGTTGTAGATGGCTTTAAAATGCTTGTAAAACTACACCGACAAGCAACTCATTTTTCGACGTAAAAATGGAAGTAAATTTTGGTGTCAAAATCATTTATCGTGATTGATTTGCTCAAATGCGCCCGGGAAACTAATGTGACATTTTAAATGGATTTCTTTAGTAATGTGAGCTACCGTAACTTGCTCCTGGTTTTGGGGGAGATAATTTGACTAGGTTAGATATTACCTTCAATAAATACGAATCATACTTTTTCATATTCTACGACTGGACAGACGATTAGGGGAAAAAACGGTTAAAACTTAAAGGGTAAATGCGGTCTCTCTAAATTGAATTAGCACGCCACCAATTTCCAATATTATGTGGGTTCTATTATTAATCTCGTGACTTACGTTTGGTTGAAGAATAGTTAAACTCCTTGATTTGGAATAATTGAGAATTTTTGTTCAGATATTTCATGATCGTAAAGGCAAAGAGGACATGCATGAAAGATTTTGAAAGATGATATTTCGACCTTATTTAGGGCAAGTGATTATCACTCTTAAAAAAGGAGTGCAATTTCACTCGTTAGATGATTGAAAAAGACGAAGGTTATTCCAAATGAGCGGCGATTCACTCCAATTAGAGGGAAGTTCAACCCAAAAGAGAGGAGTGATGGAGAGCCCACACAGACCACTTTTAAAAAGGAGTGATCCTTGCAGGCACTCGTTAAATTCACTCTTCTCGCCGTCAATTTCACTCTTGTGGAGTGAATTTCACTCTCCTCTGAGCAAAACCCTCTATTCGAGAGGTGAATTAACACTCTAATGGAGTCAATTCACAATTTTCATTCTATTGAAGAGTGATTTAGTTCACTTTTTGTTTTAAGAGTGTATGTTTTTGTAAATACGTAAGTGTACAAATGGAAAATTGGAAGATGGTCAAAAACGGAAGGAGAAGATGGAATGTTTGTAAATTTAAATCAGGAATACATACTTCCAACTCGTAAGACCCGTGCTCTTAACCCGAAATATTTATTTAATATAAATGTTAATTCAAAGTGTTTAATTTGAATTAACAAAAGTCCACGTTACCTTTTAAAGGTCAAGAGCAGTCGCCCCAAAATTATTTTAAAGGCCCAGATCTCTCACCCCAAACAATGGCAATTTCCCTAACCCTCTTACTTCAGCCCCTCCCACAATTGTCTGAAATTCATCCTTATTCACAATCTCAGTTTATTGCTTCTGGGTGAGTACAGAAAAGCTCTATGTCACAATCAAAACACTCTCAGTACAGTTCATGCTGTGTGATATGAGGTTTGCTAATTTGCATTGTTTGAATTAACAGTCAATCAAAAAGCTGGGCCAATGGATAGTTTCTGTACCCCCGTACAAGAAGTGTAGTTTGGGGTGAGAGGAAAGGCTCTTTAAAACAACTACTAAATTTGTGCTATTTTTCAGTCATTTTTCTTCCAAGAAGCTTTCGGGATATTTTAAGGCATAAACATTCAACATTCAAGGTTAACCAAGATATTACTACTTGCAAATTTCACAATTCATTGAAAAACACATTGTCACATGATTGTCAAGAGCCATTGACAAACTAGTGTAGACTACTATCCTTGTTCAAATTGGGGTGACTGCATTTGTCCTTTAAGTTTAATGAAGATGGCCGGTCAACTCAGTACAATCCTTTATGCGAAGAACAAAAATCTTGACCAAAGCAAGGTGGCAACGATACGCACCGTCCTCTCTCACAACGAACTTCCCTGGAATAAAACAAAGTCTATATTTCTTATTACGTAATCATAAAGATTGATTATGTAACCGTACCAATCATTCACTTGATCGATAGGAAAAGAAAAAACAACAACAATTTCGAGAGACAAGAGAAGGCACAAGGCTTAAGTTTAATCCTACCATGTAATCATAGTGGAGTCCTAATTTATATTAGGACTGTAATCTTCTTTTCTTTACTATTCTTGAATCATTACTGGGGAGTATACAAGACCCCAAAGCGTAATCAAAACACTCTCCGTAGAAATTAATGCTGACTATTATGAGCTACAGTACTCTGCATTTTTTTAACTTTCTGTCAATCATAGAGCTATGGCAATTGAGAATTCCTGTGCTCTACTACAAAAATTGTATTTCGGGGTGACAGTTGACTGTCTTTGAGGAGTAGCCCGACGCAATATTGACGAAGACTGTGTCTGGGTGAGGATAACTTTTAGACAGTTGTGGGAGGGGTTTAAGTTAGTAGGTTAGGAGAATTGAAATTGTTTGAGGGAAGAGTATAAGACGTTCAAAGTGAGATATATCTACATTAGATCAAATGTTGTTGCACAACATTTTAATCTTGTAAATCTGTCTCCACGCTTGGCTACCCTTTAATGCCGGAACTAACAGTGATCCATGATATGGTCTAAATTTAAACCATTTCGGTTAGCTTGGAGGACTATATAAAGTTCGTTGTCCATCTCACTTAAATCCTGAAATGTTAAAACATGAACAGTAAGAACGAGAAGTTGTCAATGAATCCATTAATGTCACAATAAAACAAGAAATAATTGGCTTGTTTGGTGTTGTTGATTCATTACCCTTTTTCACCTATTGGTAAATTAAGTTCGTGCTTTTTGTACACAGGTTCCGGTTGAATTTTTTCAATCAAGTCACTCGTGACAGGTTGACGGGTTTTTCGACACCCACATCTTTTGAAGGCCCCCACGCGGACACAAATTATAACTTATCCTTCATTTTGTCTGTAGCCTCTGTAGGTTGAATACAATTGTCACGTAAGGCCATCCGCGTGTAATTGATTTCGTAAACAATTCGATTTTATTTAGAGGGTTCTGGTGCAGAGAGCAGATCTAAGTTAATGGAGGCGAGCGGTAATGCGTTACTTTAAGCCCATAGTTGATTTATATCACTATTTTAGACCGAAGTGGTCCTAATGATTCATTCACACGACACCTGATTTATCATTTTTGCGTTCGGTGGAAGTAACGCTTCCCGTTGCCTACGTACCGGACTGAAAGGCATATTCCTTGTTCAGTCATTGCATAACTTAGCAGACTTTACGTCAATAGTCCTAGATAGTATAGTCATATCATACAAGGAAGATCAGATGATACGGAACGAATCGTGTCTGCTACGGGGGGGGGGGGGGTATGGGGTATACTTCATTCGACTATTGCAAAGAGTCTTTGGTATTGCCAATTTTTTTTCTTTTTTTTTTGTGTGAAATTTTTGACTATCTCTGCTAATACGTACAAAAGAATTAAAATACTCTGCCAAAACAAGACTGTAAAAAAAAACTATAAAATTTACAACAAATTCTCGTAAAACTTACAGCATTATTTCTGTACTTTGTATTTACCACAAAAACAATTGTTTTTAATTATGCAAATTAGCAGGATATCTAACTTGTTAAAGGTTTACACTGTAAACACTCTGCAGGGTTTAGGTTATTAGTGATATCACAATAAAGCACTGTGCAACCTTTAGATTAGTTCAAACTGACCTAAACTCCTGTAAGCTGCTTAAGTGGACTTGGCCAAAATTTTGACATAAAAATTGTAAATTTATGCTTAGGTTCGGCCTATACTAATAGGATCTGTAGAAAAACAGTTTTTGAAAAAGAATAAGTAGTCAACCAATACGGGTAAAGAAAATTGAGATGTATGAACTGTATATCTTTAAAAACTGTGTAGTAATGTTATTCACAATAACCAACTTGTGATAGACGTGGTACATAAAGCATAGTTTTATTTTACAGAGTTAACACAATGTTTTCAAACCCAATTTTAAACGCCGCCCGTGGACTCTTCAGCCAGTCTAGAGCAGGACCACGCATGTTTGCCCTTTGGAGGGCGTACTTGTCAATTTGGGACGTTTAGCTCCTTAAGGGAGCAGAACTCCTCCGGGAGTAATCGTTTGGTTTTCGCCCCTTGGCTCTTCGCCAGAGAGTCGAGGGGACTTTTAGAAAAAAGCCCGTGGACTCTGGATCTCATGTGGACGTTTAGCTTCCTGGATGGGAGCAAAGCTATCCCAAAGATTTTACAAATTGGTCGAGTTGTCCCTTAGGGACGTAGCTCCTTTTGGGAGCAGAACTCCTTCGGGAGTATTGTTTGGTTTTCGCCAATGGCTCTTTGCCAGAGAGTCGGGGGACTTTTGAAAAAAAAAAGCTTCCTAGGGAAGCAGAAGTCTGGTTTCATCGAACGGCCCTTTGCCAGAGGGTCGGGAGGACTTTGGAAAAAGTACTCTGGATCTCATGTCTGAGACACGAGGGGACATTAGCAAAATAATGTACTGTATTTATTCTGCTAGGTGCTGCATAACAATCATATAGCAAACAGTTTTATAGTCTTTCTACTTCTACAAGTTACAGCTGACAAAATTTTTGCTGTGAAATTTACAACTGCTTCACTGTAAATTCTACAGGATTTGCGTTATTTCGTTTACAATTGACTGTAAAAATAACGCGTTTTTGTAGGCAATGTTGCTGACAGTGGTTTCACTGTAAATTTTTCAACTCTTTTTTAACAGTGAAGTATTACAAACATAAATAAATAAAAATAAGGAAGAGTAAAGAAAGAAGTAAAGAAACAAGCTATTAGCATTATATCGTGATAGCGGTAGGAAAAGCGAAAGCGGCACCCATAGCGACATCAACAGTGACATATGTAGTCACACAGTGACTGCAGAAGGATTGACTGATTGAAGGCAAAGAGCAGTCCCAACAAACTTGTTTCGAAGCGACAGCTAAATATCACAATTAGATATCCTCTTATTCCTCTTGAAGGATCTTCCATCATAAATTATAACTTCATTGTTACATATTCAAGGTAAACCAAGCAGTTACTTGCAGTAAATTTCACATCTGAAGAGAATAATTATTGTCACATGACTCTCAACAGCCAATCATGAAACGCGACAGTCTGCTACACTACTTCAAGTTGGAGTGAGTGCTTTTGCCCTTTAACTATGGAGATGGCAATGGTTATTATACACGAATCCGGACAGCAAGTGATGGTCTGATTTCAGTTTGCCACAACTGGGGTCCATCACCTTTAAATCTTTCGATTTTCTCGCTTACCTCTATCATGGATGGTTGTACACTAATTTGTATCTTAAATTCTCCAAGTTCACTAAATATGAGGGTTTGAAATTCATGTAAACAATAAATAAAGACGGTTTTAGGCTGATGGACCCCACTAAAGGCGGCCTACAGTCACTAAAAACAAGCGCTAATCGGATTCGTCTAGATACCAATGTTGAAGTCGATTGCAACGGCGAGGGAAACACCTATAAAAGTGCTGATATGGTAAAAGTAACAGGCATAATAATATATATATGACATATAATATAATGCAATGGGAAATATTCAATTTCAGGTATCCAGCCGTCTGATGATGTTAGACTTCATTGATAAATCGTGATGTTGGAAAGTTTGAGAACACGATTAAATCTTGCATAGTGAGTACTCTCTGGAACCTTCAAAGTGAAAAAATGACTCATTTAGAGTGAACTTAGGGACCATTCGTGAAATTTGGAGTGAAAATTTTCAATGTGAAAAGAGTTATTCTCACTCTTTCAAAGCGAATATTCATTCTTGATTTAAGATCTTTTACTAGTTTAACATTTTTTTTTATTTCAGAGAGCACCTATCACGAATACATGTATATAATACTTCACAGTAATAATTATCGGAGCCTCAAGTTTGAACTAGAATGACCCGAACATATGTCTTTAGTCATCCCTTATTAGGACTATAACTTCTAGCAGCCCGCTAAATATCTCCTGAATGTCGATGAACTTAAACAAGTCATATCGTCATACCATATTTATGTAGTCTAGGAACGGCTGATTCGTTGCTATGGTACATCACCGTTAAAAAAATAAATAAATAAAAAACTACATAGTACAAAAGATGTGAGTCACTAGTTCCTATAAAATTTTATGGACTTACTTTTCTTCTGATTTTTTACTACAAATAATAGTTCAAGATAGACTTTGTTCAACCTAATATACCTATTTGTGCCTCCAAATTATTGGAAAATGTTTTGCCTGTAGTAGTTAAATTAGCCCTTAGTTGAGTAAATATTCTATAGCCGTGCGATCCTCACTTCATAAAGTCTTTTCTTCATTTTATTTTACCGATAGTTTTAAAGGCTACTAGATCATATTTGTTTAATGGACTGGACTAGAAATCTGGGGGATATGAGGATAGCTGTGACTTCGGACAGAATCACAAATTTTTCACAACCTTTTTATGTCATGTTTGTGGGTTCACTGTAACACGGAGTGCTCGTGAAAAGTTTGATGGGACCTTATATCCCTAAAGGAGCAAAACTCAAATCTGAAGTTGGAGTATAGAGCAAACCCTAAAACTAAGATAAAATCGTATTAAAAAAATTAACAATGCTTTTATGAACATATTTATAAACCAATAGGATAAGGGCACTCACTCACACTTTTTGAGTGAAACGTTATTCTATTAGAGTGAAGTCAGGTACCAATCTGAAGTTGGAGTGAAAAGAAATTCAGTCGAAAAGAAGTCACCCCACCCTTTAACAGTATACATTCAGTCTTAATTTCAGATCAGTCTCTAATTTGACAATTTTGGATTTAGAAAACACTTCCAGACAAACTTCGAGTAGGTAACAGTGACATGCACGTATGAAAGATTACATTTGTGATGGAGCTACGGAAGATTGTCTTGAATTTAAAGATCAGTCGCCCCAAACTTATTTTGAACTAATAGCTATATATCACAATTTTCGTCTTTCTTTTCTTCAAAGTATCTTCCATCATATTTTATGACCTTACTTCTGCATATCCAAAAGTAAACCATGCAAGCAGTTACTTCTAGTAAATTTTACATTTGAAGAGAAACAATGTTGTCACATGACTCTCAACAACCAATCATAAAATAGGACTATCTAAGCTGGGATGACTTAATTTGCCCTTTAAAGTATACGTTTTCCCTTAAGGTATATAATTCATACCAGTTGGGAAGCAGACCTCACATTTAAGACCGTTATTGCGCAATCTTTACACCCTTAGCACTCGCGGTGAAATGCATGTTGGGAGACCTTAATAGATCTAGCTCACGCAGAGCGAAAACGGACACCCGTTAAAAATGTCAATAATTCTTTTTCATGGTGTTAAGTAATTGCGTATTTTTGGCAATAGAAGAAAAATAGAAAGTTAAATATTCAAAAGAAACTCGTTTTAGTAGACAGCGATTTTCAGGGAGTGAATTTTGACTAGAGTCTTCGACATCAAGCTTTTCGAGAAAACCGAAGGAGTGAGAGCTCCCTTTTGGAAGTTTTCCAAACTGCACATTTTCCGTCTTCAAAGTGAAATATTTTGAAATGTCATTAGAACAAATAATATTTCCAAAATAAAGTGGTACCCTTCTTGTAATTGTTTTATCTTCACTAAAATGCTAAAAAGAACTCTGGTCTTTGTGGTGCTTCATCGGGTTGATGCGCACTGTTTAACAAGGTGTTACTTGATTGAATGTTGCCATTGTATTGTATTGTATCGATTGTATTCTTTGTTCAGGTTAAGGATTAGGTTAGAGATTAAGGTTATCGTTAGCCAGTTAGGAAATTTCTTGTTAACCAGTGCGCATCGCCCCGCTTAATCTGTTCATTATATGTACATACTTTCGCATCACTTACGTATGTGCACACACAAGCATGGTATTGTGTTGGATCTTATATCGCAGTGCTCCACGTCAGCTGGCTACTATCACGCATTGCGTTTCAAGATGGCTGACTGACTACACATGCACTGAAAACAGAATCGTAGCATAAATAAAGCGGGGTAAACCGTCCTTAGGAATATTGGAATAATTCAATTCAATTCAGATTTATTTTTCATATAATTTACAAAAATTAACAAGTTGAAACAAACATATATATGAAAGCAAACATATGAAGGACACTAGAAAACAGAAAAGACCTGTTATCTATAAGCTAGTGACCCAACTTATAACACTAACAAACATAATACACAGTAAACATAAACAAACTAAGCATAGCAGATGGAAAGGTGAGCAGAAGAGGAAAAGAAAGGGAGGAAAGAAGAGAGAGAAGAAAAAATAAAAACACGAAAGGGAGCAAGATAACCAAGCTAGAGGATAATTAATAATACGTGTTCAAGAAACATATTTTGAGCTTCGATTGAAAGGATCTAAGAGACACTGCATTTGTGATTGATGTAGGCAGAGACTGCCACAGAGAAAAACAGTAATTGTTAAGGAGCAATTTACCATGATAGGAGTTATGACGAGTTACATTAAAGAAGGCATTATTTCGGGTGATGATACGATTACTAGAAACAAGGTGGAGGCACACAGCATCAGATATAGCTTGCGGTAACATATTCTTACGATAATTATAAACAAATGAACACATGCAGTAAGTATGGATTTCGGACAACATGAGTAGATTGTACTCCTTGTATAATGGATTGGTAGGATAACGTCTGGGTTTACCTGTCAGGACCTTAATAAGTCTATTGTGAAGCGTATGAAGCGGTTTTAAAAAAGACCTTTTAGCAGTTCCATAAATTTCAATAGCATACCTTAGCTTCGAATAAATAAATGAATAATATACTTGAATAGCCGTGGCTTTAGGAAAAGTACCCCTTAAATGATAGAAAAATGCCAGTATACTTAATAAGTGAATTACAAAGATCGCTGATATGGGCCACCCAGGTAAGCTTATCAACGGACCAATGTAAGAAAGTATATTTCCTGTCTTAATAGGTGTATTCGGTAATTGTTGGACAGCTTCAAGATGATTTCGGGACAAATTTGTGACCCTTCGCCGAACGTTCGGGGAGGATGACCTAAAATCGCCGGATAATACTTAGTCCTTTCGGCCGACAATTTGGCCTAAAATTGGTTTTACGATAACTTGCCAAGTTAGTCTGGTAAGTGTCATAGTTTTATTGATCGTAACTGGATGTAAACAGAAAAATAAGCCATTCTTTTTTCCAAGTGTACATTCCATAAGCGGCTAAAATTCAAAATTGTGTGACGTGATCAGAGCTTAATATATTTCGGTGACCCCGAGGTCAGCTTCCCAACTGATTCCGTCTCTTGTATTAACGAGACAAATTTAGTTCAACAGTTTGGGCGATAACCGCTTTCGGGGGAAAATGAGGTTTCTTCAGATTACCCTGTCTGCGAATGGTATGAACATTTAGGAGCACTTAGTATCTACCTCTTCACAGTCGTCGATTTGTTATTAAATGTGTGTGTTTTTCCATGTTAGATCATAGTTAAGACACAAAGGGCGGAATAACAAAGGGCCTTCAACAACGTTTTCACAAACACAAATGATGGTACAATCTTTTGTACACCTTCATTCAGAAGAAGTGCACAAAACTCGCGGCTGTGACGAGTCCCTACATTTAGCTTAGGACAAAGAACGTAGCAAAATTGCTCGATACTTCATAATCGGCTTGGTGAACAACCAAAGATGACAAAGCTTTTTTATTTCCGTATCAACAGAGATTTCAAAACTGCCGGAATTTCTCTTTGCTAAAATCAATAAAAATTGCAAAGTTGTTTTAAATGTAATCTCCTTTGAATTTGCGGGGTAGGATCGCAATGCATGGGGGAAAATATTTAAAAATGGTGCTACCCATTGCAAAATATTCCCACGATCGGGTGAAATTGATTTCCCGAAAGCGGTTAGCTCCCGAACTGATCAAAAACACTTTTACTTATTTCAAAAACAACTGACCAAGAAGGTAAAATGGTGACCCCAAGAAAGGAATAAAATATCTTTCACATGATTTTTTCGTTCCTGAAGAGATGTCAATTTATGGTAGGCAATCATTTCCTTGGAAAGGGATACATCATATTTAATTGTGAGGCTTCTCTCTAAATGTAAAAGTGTGATATTCACTCTTTGGTGATAGCTTTAAGTGACCACTTTTTTATCGAGTGGATTTGAATTGACTGAAATCCACTTCGCTCCGAGTGATATTTAACTCTAAATGAGTTCACACCCCAGACACCCCGGACTAAAAATAGCCGATCACGTATTGGATTGGACGTACTTCTCGTTGTTATTGTATGCTTCCACGTTGCGATTGTACGTTGGTCGAATATGACAAAATGCACTGACTTAGCACGGAGAAAAAAATAACAGCAAAATTATACTTCAAGGGGTGTCTAAAGCGCAAACCGTTATGCCAGGGAACTGTTACTGGAAACGTCAACTGACTGGCGGATGGACGGGTCGAGAGCTTAAATCGAACTCTTACTGATGAATTTATTGTGCTACCAAAAGCAGGCGCTTGGCGAAAGGAATGGACGAGATGGGGGTAAGTAGCCCCCATTTATGAGCATGGTTTTGGCTACCCACCGGAGCGGACTCTGTTTTTCCAACTTCTCAGCTGTGAGGAATACGATTTAACCAGGGAGGTCTAATAACAACTCCCTGATTTAATTAACAAACAATATGCCGTACAGCCCGCTACGCAGGTAAGGTTTTGGTATATTGATTGTTCCATTCCTTTATTACCAATATTTCTTGGGGGGGGGGGGACGGGGGGCATCTTCATTCAAAGCGTTTCCGTACTTCCCTCATATGCTGCTATAGGATATGGTGGCGCTAGTGTTTCGACTTAGTCCGCATGCCTGCAAGTTTAGCTTCCTCCTTGACGCCTTGCATGGCTGTACTGACGAACGGACAGCCGATACCAAACATGGCCATCGTGTTGCCCTACATATCAAAAATGCGTTCTCTTACTGACGTATCGTACAAACTTGAATTTAATCATCTAGCGTATTTGTATCGGTGCTCATGGTGCCCGATGAGGGAAAATCCCCAGAAAAATTTCTCCCTTTTTTATGATTCAAATATTGGAAGGGGACCTTTGGTGTGACGTCCCTTCTAAATAATATTGGGGTTCCCCTTCCCTCAATTTTCGCTCATCATGATATTAAAATTATATGATTAATGTTGTCGATCAATGAGTTGTCATAATCATCGAAATATTGAATAAACAATTATGACCATGAATTCTTCTTTTCGGACCAACTACATTACTGCACATAAGGAAATCAAACAAACAAAAATGGCGTTTACGTTGAACGAGAAACATTTCCTCTTCCGGTTGTAAACCACGATTTTGTAATTTCTCTTTAAAAACAAAGGTACACGCTTTTGAAGAAGTGTGGAAGCAAGGAAATGGGTCATAGTTACAGCATTATGGAATGGGGTTTTGAAATTGATTGATTTGAAGAAAATGTCTTAGGGTTTACAATAAAAGGATACGTATATATGTTTATATACAGGATGAAAGTGTATTATGAGTAAATGTGCTCCAAAAAATGATCACCGATATGAAATATAACCTGGGCCATATACCAAATCCTAAACAACCATTGCAAAGGATTGTTGGAAAGACAAGGACTGTTGGCTTACTTGTATCTTTCTATGATACTGGAATATACCATTGGCAAAACTATGTGTACAAAGATTCCATTGTAATTGTTATTTGGAACTGAAGGGTCTATACATTGCTGAATTCTTGCCATGTATAGACGTGTCCTGTAGTCAGGGGATACTCATCAAAAAGGGGAGGGTTCATCAGGATTAATTTACGTAATTCTTTTGCCTACCTACACCTTGGATAGCGGTAATCAATCCAGTATCAACGAAAACGAGTTCTATGCAGTTTAAATGTGCTTGAATTGAACTTTGGTAGACAAATGTTAGGCGAACATGAACCCACCCCGAAAATGGCAGATAAATCCCTCCATCACGTAAATGTAGGATTGGTGTATAATTCGTACACACATACATAACAGGAGATATAAATATTGATTTACCAACCAATGTGAACTGGCATACTACTGAATAGGCGTAAACTAAATATCGCGGCAAGTATTAAATTAATTCTGCGCAATGCCCTCAAGACTAGAACTGTCTCTTACCATGCTGGCAAATATTTTCATATGCCAAGAAATGACACAGTTCAATGACAAGATAAACGCATTGAGCATTCTTCTCGTCCTTGTCCGTTCTTTCGATTCACCAATAAATATAATTATTCAACACCCTTCAACATTTTAAGAGATGGTGACTCCTGTTGACATATTTTTCATCCAAAATTAGATCTCAAGCTGACTATATTTCTTGTTAAGTTGATCTGTCTAAACAGAAGGAGTAAGTTTTCCAATGAAGACGATTATTTGTCGCTTTTTTATCATAATTTGGATCATTTAAATTGCCCCGTGGACTTCTCGTTATCAGTGCATTGACTCGGCTCACTATAGGCGTCAGTTCACGGACCTTCCTCCCATGCCGACCGTCTTCGTAAGATGTGCCTACAGCTCCTATATGCATCCACGGCTTGAGAAAAGAGGGCAGGTATATTAGCTTAAGATGTTGTTTTATTTGAAGGGAAGGAATTCGCAGCGGCCTCAATTTCACAAATCAAGAAAGAATAGCTTAATTAGTCGACAAGACTTTGAAAGCGAGTCACTGAAACAGAAGTGACGTGCCAATGTTTATTTACCGTGCGGTCCGTGACAGAAACGTCGGGTCTGATAAAACAGAATTTGGCGGGAAACCGGGAAATGGGAATTGTGGCAGTGAGGTTGTCAGCTCATTTGGCAGGGATGCATGTCAGAGGCGAGCGATTCTGACCAAGACTTTGACATGCTTGAAAGCTCTATTTCATATCCATGACGGGTGAATCGGATCGAAGACAACCTCAGGGATTCCATGTCATTCTTACTTTCATCACTTTCTTTCCCCCAAAGTTGTTGAAACAGCGATACTTAAACGAGATTTTGTCAGCTTTCCGACGTGTACTACGGCCGGTGAACATATAGGAAATATGTTATGATTTCAAAGCCAAAAGTAATTCATGTAAGCCCTCAGATGAAAAAGATATTCCTTGAGAACTTAAAATAGCGACTTAGTCCATGTGACACGCACGAAATTGAGGCCAAACGACCACATGTGCATAAACTCAAGCAGGTTTTCGTGAATATATATTGAGAAGAAGCAAAAAATATATAAGTGTTGTCCTAACTAGCATGGGCATTAGCCAGAAATCCCTCTGAGTGAGAAACCTTGTCGTTCACGCTTTGGGCATATCTCAGGCATACTCACGTGGTCCTTTAACGCCTTCAAGTTTAAACAAATATCGGCTAACGAGGAATACTTTGTCGCTCTTTTTGTCACATTAACGTTACAACATAACATAGGCCTACTTACATTTTCCAGAGATAACATTGGTTGCTTTAGGTAACCCGTCACAGGGCAAGGCCTTAAATGTTACACGGCATATTCTGAATCTAAGGGTAACTCTCTCCCCAAACTTCTTTGAGCTTAGCCCAGTAGTGCCAATCTTAAGTCGAGTGCCATCGGCGTGTCCCTTTGTCCCCCAAAGGATTGACGCCCACGACATAGCCATGAAGTTCTGAACAGAGTTTAAGGGCAAGAGCAATCACTCAACTTGAAAGAGTGCAGTAAAGACTGTCCGAAAGGTTTAATGATTGGTTGTTGACAGTCATGTGACAACATTTTCCTCTTCAAATGTGAAATTTACCAGGAGAAACAGCTAGGTTTATCTTGAATATGCAGCATTGAAGTCATTAAATAGGATGAAAAATACTTTGAAGAGAAATATGAAGAAAATTGTGATATTTAGTTATTGCTTCATGTAGGTTTTGGGGACTGCTCTTGACCTTCAAAAACTCTGCTTTGTTTGAAATTCAGTGCACTTTTGATTGAGTTGGTCAACAATGGCTTACATAGTCAGTT
Organism: Holothuria scabra; assembly: GCA_037179385.1. Lineage (NCBI taxonomy): Eukaryota > Metazoa > Echinodermata > Holothuroidea > Aspidochirotida > Holothuriidae > Holothuria > Holothuria scabra. The sequence continues at coordinate 25,258,339 of CM074198.1, forward strand.
GTGTTCCCAATATTTTCTAACACCGGCTGCGTGAGTGACAATGTTGCCTCAAGCAAGTTATTTGTCTGATTTTTAAGTTGTAACTTGAAGGAGGTCGCTAAATAGTGGTAAACAGACTTCGGCAGACAACTAAAGGAAGCAATGGTACATAATAAACGTTTAACACTTTACCGTTGTTTGGGTCCTTTTGGACCCATGCGGAGAGCGCGGCTGTCACCCATCTTTACTGTTTCACGCGGAGCTCGAAACTGCGAGTAGCTACCCGAAAATTCGGCCACAACAACGAGAGGGACAATAGCTTAAGGTCACGGGGTCAATAACCTACGGAATCTGATGCGGGTCGTGCTACGTCCGCTTTTCCGCCCACCCCCGAGGCGCGCAAATATGCCCCGATTGGAGCACAACGGTAAAGGGTTAAGAAACAGGTCTAATAAGGTTTCTCATTGGAAGAATGGCAGTGTCTTCTATATAAACTTCAATATTTATGCAACATCTATGGGCTACAATCTTCTAACGGTCTATCTTTTCTTTGTGATCTGTAGAGATCACGCACCTACGTCACTGCGTTGCGCGTCTTGCTATTTTTCCATCCAGGCGTTCATTGTACGACAATGGTTACTAAGGTGCTTGGGTGCGTGCGTATCGGTAACACAACGACTGCGCATGATCAGTTCCATCCAGTATGCCAAGTTAAGACGCGCTGACGTCACATACATTATCTCTATTGTCAGAGTTGTAAGGTGAGATTGAATGGTTTCGTAAACAGATAGGACAAAAGCTATTGTCTATCTGCCTCATCTTGATTCAATGTAAACACAACATTTTTGTTTAAATGATTAATGTAATGACTTCCGAAGGATTCAAGCTGTCATGTGGTTTCTGTTCTAGAAGAAAGGCGATTTTTCTTTATTTTCAAATATTACAAGCAAACCAAAATAGATGATATTGTGTAACTCTAAAAATTAAGAGAGTAAAATTTTACTACTTAGAAGTTTATAAGTTGAAAAGATCGCTCCAAAAGAGCAGAAATTTACTCCAAGAAGAGTAAAATTCACTCCAAAAAGAGCGAAGTTTCACTCTTGATGGTTAAAAAGAGTGATCCCTAATAGCACTCGCTAAAGAGTGAATTTTTTTAATCTTCTTGGGGTAAATTTCACTCGTTGTGGAGGGAGTTTTACTATTCTTGTAGTGAATGAACATTTTAATGGACTGAAGTCACACTTTTCACTCTATTTAAAGAGTAGCTGAATTCACTCCCTGGTTTTAGAGTATAGAGCTAGACCACCACATCATTTAGCGAGGTTTAAAGATGGGATGATAGTAGCGGCAAGACTTAATGTAAATTTACACTTAGCTTTATTGAGCTCATTAAATCTTTCATGAACAATTTCCCCTTGCAGGCGAATCAATTTCCTGGATTGAGACACCTGCCAGTTTGTGGCGAATTTAGGGAACATTCATCGGGTGGATTTATTTAACTCATCGTTTTGTCAATGATCTTAAACTAATGCATGTACACAACAACACTTCCTTAATCAGAAATGAATGTTTCCTATACGGCCCCTGAAGAAGTTCCCTGCATGCATACAGACAGACAGGTCTCGGCAAACGTAGGCGCCCGAGGAAGTAGGGTATGGTACATTTTAAAATGACATTGTTTGCAGTGTACGGCGTTCTAGACTCTAGATATGAGGCCCTAATCATACCCAAGATGGAGCCGAATGGGGGAATAGCCATGATTTTAATGGCAAATGGCAAAAGTTCACACACGGAATTAGACTACAAGAGTTAACGACACTTACACGTGAAGTTCAACGACACATACCAGTATATATAGTACTTTGCACTGAAGAGTTTAACGTAATTCCAAAAAAAAAATAAAAAAAAAAAAAAAAAACTATGTAGGTCTACGACTTTTTGCACACTCCAAATGGACAGCAGCACTTTGACTCTTCCAAAGTCCTCTCAACTCCCCCAGGAAGAGCAAACGGGCGAAACAAAACAAATACTCCGAAGAACTCCCTCTCCCTGAAGAGAGTTACGTGCCTGAAATGACACAATGACCACTTTTAATCGTTAGTCCTCTGTATTAAGCGCCTGACGGTTATGCGTGGTCCCGTATTTGACTGGCCGAAAGAGCAGATACTACGCATGACCTTATCCAAAGTCCAAGTAGATGAAGCGAAACCCACAGATTAAAACGCGAGATAAAGCGCGCCTCTTGGTGAATTGTACCGTTATGAAATTTATTTATTTCAGGCTTTATTTTGTGATATCGGCGAAAGGCCTTCTAGCTGTCCAGCACTCCAAAAATTGTCTTAGTTAGATTTAAACAGAATACAATCAACAGAGGCAAGAAACCGGCATCTAGTCAAATCTTTGACTACATTCACCTCATAAATGAAACGAGAATTAAATATATTTTTGAGCCATTTCTAGCCCATTTTGAAAAACATCTTGTCCAATATTAAACAATATTCCGGTTCGTGTCCCAATTGACTAGATGTTTCTAGAGTGAAGTATAAATTGTCCCTGGACAATCCGACTTTCTCTTATGAAATCATCTTCGATCACGTGTACTGATGCTTGACATTAATTTTGTACAATAATCATAAAATCATCTCTGTTATACTTGACACTTTTCCAGGAAGCCATATCATGGATAGTTAAATCATGACATGGTGTGACGGAAAATTTAAAATGATCTCTTTCATTTAAAATTAAAAAAATATGTTATATATTTTCAATACACTGTTTTGGCGTGTTACCGTATTGTATCTTGAGAGTGCACGGGCACTGCATTTATTCAAAGTGTAAGAGAGAACAGTTAATCGGAACCGGATATTGCGAAGGTGAAGAGGAGGTAGTTTTTCATTTAATTTTTGTGAAGAAGGTGTATTATGATTACTCCCCCCCCCCCCCAAAAAAAAAAAAACACACACACGCACATACTCACTTTAAAGAAAAAATAACATTTATTATCTGTTTCAAGAAGCAATATTGAAAATATTCGAAAAATTTTGGAAGAATACGAAGGTGAAAATTTATTCTCAAGTTCTATCCTTTCTTTACCATTATTTTAAGATAGTTTGTCGTATTTACTTACTGTTTCTTGCATTGTTTTGTTGTTGATTTAGAAACTTTGTGTAGAGTGCGTCCGTCATATATCATATCATATCAATTACTTACAATTCAAATTCCTTAAGGGGTGATGTTCTCACCCCAAACTAAATTTTTGTAGCGGTCCACAGAAATGTTGAAGTGGCATAGTGTTTTGATTTACAGCTAGTTCGAAAGATGCAGAGTACCGAGACCTATATTACACAGCATGTACTGCAATAAGAGTGTTTTGGTCACACATCGGCGTCTAGTATACTCACCATAAAGCAATGAACTGAGATTGTGTCTGGATAAGGATGATTTTAGACAATTGCGAGAGGGGCTGAAGTTAGTATTTTAGGAGAATTGAAATTGTTTAGGACGAGAGGATTAGGCCTTCAACAAATGCACAAAATGAGATATGGAACTACATCAAACAACCTAATCAAGATTTAATCACGGTACCAGGTTTCCGCTTATGGCAAGTACCCACTGGAGTGCACCATATACCCACATGTGTCTCTATATTCCCAGTCAATGTTCAGTAAAAGCCCACCTCATATATATACCGAATTTATACCACACGGGCCTGAATCAGCGCGGAGCCACGGAAAGAGGGGGGGGGGGGCTTTTACGGCCTCCGTTCTCCAGTTTTCGTCACATCAGCAATAAAACATACTGGAAATTAGCAGTGCCACTCCTTCGCACCCCTCTTTTCTCTAAGGTCAGCCCTCTTGTTTTGGAATGTCTGGATCTGGATCTGTATCTTTATCTGTATGAGCCTGTTTGAAGGGATGGGACAACGGAGGCGAAAAGAGTAATGATCAGTCTCCCGTACTTATTTTGAAGCAAAAGGTGATTTAAAAACCACATTTTTCGCCCCCTTATTTCGCTGTGGACTTCAATATAGCATACTCAGGGTAAACCAAGCAGTAACTTCTAGTAAATTTCACATTGAGGGGAAAAAAGTCGTCACATGGCTCTCAACAGAAAATCATGAACAGGGCAGTCTATTACAATACTTCAAGTTGGGACGACTGCTCTTGATTTAAAGAAAAGGATCAAAGAAGAGCCGAATTATGTAAATTATTGTGAGGTTTTTATGTCAAATATGCTTGTTTCAAATTTACTGCATCTTATATCATGACAACTTCATCTGCTAACATCTTGACAAACACAACAAATATTTAATACAATTTTTACAAGAATGAATACAAACTTACTTCCACTTTTAATTCGAAAATATGGGGATTCCACGTTCGCTGCTGAACACCTAGTTGTTTGCTAGAAAGGCTTTCATGTGGGCAAATTGACACTGAAGTGTGTTCTCCTTTTAATCTTTCCGTTTTGGACCCATGCACGGGTACATCCGATCAAATATTCAAATGCTTACAGAAACGACACTTACCAATTCCATCGAAATTTTGACTTTATTTATTTATTTATTTATTTATTTATTTATTTATTTATTTATTTTTGTTCTCCGAGCAAATTCTTGAAAGAATTTAGACACGCTAAGGATTTTTCTGTGTAATTAAATCATGGACGATTTGTTTAGAATGAAATGGTTGCCTGAATTTTTCCAGACACCGTCCGAAATTCAGGTTTTGCGGAAGTTTGGCTATGGTTTAGACCAGGGTTGTCCAACCTTTCGCAGCGGTGGGCCACATGTAATGGTTATGATGGACGAGGGGCCGCATTCTTTACTCGTCTTTTTCTAAATTTTTCCCGACGCCTTAGGCAACAAAATGCAATCATTGCGTGTAGTGAACACTTAATCATTTTCGTTTTTGATTGAAAAATAAATAAATTTTGGTAAAAATTGATGGTGTTGGGCAGAATATTCGGACTGTTTTTTTTTTTCTTATTCCTCCTGAATCATTCTCAACCCGCCCCTGCGGACAACACTCCAATGTAGCTACACGTAGCAGACATTTGAAATGAATTATTTCATTTAAAAGTAAGCATGCCATAGCGGACGGCGAAGCCTAAAGTTGTCATCAATTAATCTCCTTATTGAATAATTTTGCAATATTGATTACTTCTGACGGGCCGGACGCAACCTTTTCGCGGGCCGGACCGTGTCCCGCGGGCCGTAGGTTGGACAACCCTGGTTTAGACCTTTGATACACCCTATGGCCAATTTATCTAAGTATATGAGACTGTCTACTGTGAAATTGCTATTAATTTTTACTAAAATTTTCGGGAATACATCATAACATACCCACGAAAAGGTGGAACACCCGTTTACGAAAGCAAGGAAAAAATAGCTTTGGAACATTTCAGGGGTAAAGGCATGGTACACCCACTCTAAATCCGCTCCTAGTAATCCTTTAGGGCAACACGGAGAAGAGTGTGATGATAGGGTACATAATGTTGGTATCGTGGATTATTTCACCAGATTTGACTATTGGTATGTGAAGAAAACTTCACAGGCTTCAAAAAATTCTAACCACTTAGATGAATCAACGTACTGTGCCCCTTTAAGAAGACAGTTTTTCAATTGATCAAACCAATGTTTCGTCTCGACGCGTTGTAAATATTATATCGATTTCGTTTGTTTTAGGGGAACTGGCGAAAGAAATTTATATCAAGGAACTTTTCTTAAAGTATGATGCCCTAACGCACTTTCCATTCATCCTGATTTGAGAGAGCTGATTTGATCACGTGACCAAGTGATAAGGGAGTTCATGGATGGAGTACAATCGAAGTGACAGACGTCTATGCGTTATTAAACAAATATATCGGTCAAGAGATAGTCGTAACCACTGCACCAATCCGGCAAGCAGTCGGCCCAGATAATGCGTTCTAAATTTTCCGGATGAGCCACTCTGTAATGGCTATATATGTCTCTCGTTGGTCATTCTAGCGACTTAGCTGGGCGCCTATAAAATCCACCACCTGACGCAACGCTTCGGTAATTTACCCCTCTTTATTAGTTCTATATTTCATGCGAGTGACATATCTGGACTACTTAACCTCTTTCAATGAAACGCTTTTTACCAAATAAAGCATTGTTTTGACGTTTTCCTAACAAAAGAAAAAAAATGACATTTGCATAACATAAGTCATATCGTGTTGTAAATGTGCTGTGATATCCTGTACAATTTTCGATCAATTCGGTTTGCTTCTGTTTGGGAGCATTGTAGTATTATGAAACCCACTCATATCGCTAGTACGCTCCAATAACGTGACCGGCTCTTAATGCAATTTATTTTCCCCTGGGAATTCATAACTAAGAATTTGCATACTTATTAAACCTTGACAAAATAATCCACGCCATATGCTATGGTTATTATGCATGGGTCCTAGGTAGAAAATGGCCCTACAGATATTACAGTCCTTATGGAGTGACGTAATGCGATGTCGTTTTAAAGGGTAAAAAGCATACCTTCCCCACGTGAAGTATAATCGCTAGTTCCATACCACGGACTTCCTATACATGGAAAGAGCATACTGCATGGTAGATTGTCGTTGCCGTACGTGTGAGAAAAAGCGCACCAAGATGGCCGTCTGCTATTTTGTGTAAAAACTTGGACTTGCTCAAGTAAATTCCCAGATTTTGCAAGAAAGTTAAAATATCTTCAAAATATGGTAAGCTTAGGTCAAAATTAGTTCACATATTGCAGGAATATGATATTCTTTTCTATTCAAGTTTAACTTTTGCTCAAAATATAGCAGAGTCGTCGTCAAATCAGACGATTTATAGCCATCTTGGTGGGCCTTTTTTTTCCTAGCCGGTAGCGACCACCTCCATGTGTATAAGTCCATACGTATATACATTAGCTGTCTGCCTTTGCTGGTATAAAATATGTTTTCTGTTCTGACGTCATACGGACACGGTCTATACAAGAATCCGATCAGTCATGTTATGGTCAGCTTTTTTCAATTAATTAAATGTTAAAGGTCAAGAGCATTTCCCCAAACTTAAATTTGACTGAAGGAACAGTAAAATCTTACAATGCTCTTGTTATTTCTCTTAGCAGTACCTTTCATCATCTTTTAGGGCTTCAGTATTGCATATTCAAGGTAAACTAATCGGTTACTCCTAGTAAATTCGGCATTTGAGGATAAAAATGTTGTCACATGACCGTCTCGAGAGCCAATCATGAAACAGGACAGTCTACTTCAACGGGGGGAGGGGCTGCTATTGACCTTTATGAGGGGCTAAGATGGCTGCTCAGGTTCGTATATGGATAAACTCTGTGTTTGTGTTGGTGTGGGGTTGGTAGGAAAATGTCACGTCCCCATGAGGGCAATGTGTTTGAGTGAAAACAACGCACTGCGCATTTTGCAAAATAGTGTAACCCAGCGTTTGTTTCTCTCCAGTAGCGTAAAGCATATGACTTCCATGGGGTCATCCTGCACGCAGTCAGTTGATACTTACACTGCAATGTTGCTAAGGTAACTGGGGAGACTTGAGGTGGGGCGACAGACCCCACAAGAAACAATTCAATGATATGGGCTTAACTTTGCAAAGGGCTCACTCTCTGTTTGATGATGTCACATACATGAAATTTATTTCAATGGTTGGTTGACAGTACGGACTCTCCTGTGACACATATTAATTAATTTTGACAGGACATGTCTTACTTTTTCCACCTTGGTTCGAATAAAAGAAACCACTCTCTTAAAGGCCCAGTTCTCTCACCCCAAACAGTACCAATTCTTACTTAAGCCCCTCCCGCAATTGTATGAAATTCATGCTCATCCAGATACAATCTCAGTTTATTGCTTCAAGGTGACTGAGTAAAGAAAAAACGCAATTGATATAATCAAAACACTCTCAGTACCATTCATGCTATGTTATATCAGCGCTGGTACTCTGCATTAATTGAATTAGTTGTCAATCAAAGAGCTGAACCAATTGAGAATTTTGGTACCCCCGTCCCAAAATTGTAGTTTCGTGTGAGAGGTTTGGCCCTTTAACTGCAGAGTCGACAATGTGATATCTCAGTCATTTTGTAGCGAATTCTAGACAGCTAGAGATATATGCAACTTGATACAGATTCGTTGAAAAACAATATTTTTCTCCAGAACAGTGTAAATAGTTTTTAGTATATTAATGACCCCGTGTAGAAACGGTCCCGCCTCCTCACACATGGCCATTTCGCAGTGTATCTGCTTTGTGTTTCTACATGAGAAAAGGCTACTCCGAATGGCATCTTTATTCGGTCCCGGCGATCTGTAACAAAATATTGAGTTATAGATTGCACAACATGGACGTCAGTTACAACGTAATGAGTCTTTAAAATAGACTTCATTTCCAGTCGTTTGCATTAACTCCACAACGGGTGTACGGCAGTAGAATGTTGTTCAGCTAACGACACATGCTTTCTTTATAAAACAAAGCATATGCAATGTCATATTTCGTCCAAAAAGTACAATATTTTGCACTTTCATACGTAGGCGATATGTCCCATCTCTTACTTCACTTGACCTATTTGCTGGTAAGCAAATAAAACTGATGGTTAGTCAAATTTGCAAATATATACAAACATACAGACATTTCTGAAATTTCCTATCTCTGCTTTGGTCTTACAAGATCATTTTTCTCCAAACCATTGACTTCAAAGTCGTTAATAAATTCTATTTGGCGCATCACGCATTCGAATTACTTGGTATTACTTGCAGTTAAACAGGCCGATGAAGATGAGTGCCTGTGACAAGGCTTTGACAAAGATAGTTTGAGTATATCAGTTAGCGGAAACTGTAATTAAGCGGCAAAATTTTCGCCCGCGGTGTGGTTTGGCCCGATTGCGAATAAAAACTAAGCGAAAACCTGGGATGTTGTCAGTGTTCATTATGCAAACGATTTTGAACAAGAATGTTGGGAAATTGTCTTGAAAATCGAAAATACAAATTCTGAGATGTTTGCACATAAAATGGTAATAACGCCTTGATCGAAATGAGCAAAATCGCTTTGTACACAAAGCCTTAAGCAGAGAGGTACAGTGACAAAACTTCAAGTCTATTGCGTACGGTATATGGTATCATTCCACCGCTATGTGTAGCGGCCACGGACTTCCTATACATGGACAGAGCCTACTGCACGGTGCATTGTCGCTACCGTACGTGTGAGAAAAAGCTCATCAAGATGGCTGTTTGCTATGATTTTGTGTGAAAGCTTGGACCTGCTCAAGCAAGTATATCACCATATTTTGCGAGAAAGTTGGAATATTTTTGAAAAATGGCAAGATAATGTCAAAAACACTAAACGTATTACATGAATATAATATTGTTTCCCATTCAAGTTTAACTTTTGTTTAAAACACAACAGAGTCGTCTTCAAATCTGACGATTTATAGGTTTACGGCGGCCATATTGGTCCGCCTGTTTTGTCTCAGTCGGTGGCGACCATCTATGGAAAGGACGTACGTGTTACATGCTCTGTCCATGTATATAGGTCAGTGGTAGCGGCGCAATACTCCTCAGTGGAGGAGTACTTATTCTAAGCATTTTGGTTAATTTGCAGTGAAATCCGACTTGCGGTGCTCAAGATATGAGCAGGTAAATTTGTCAAATTTTCGACAAAAAGTTAACTTGAAGAAAACACATATGACATCATATCCTCACTTGGACAGTCTTTTGTTTTTCTTTACACTTCACAACCATTCTTTGAGCAATCCTATATAGCAAAATGTGATTGCATAAGTAGCATGAGAACTTAATAAACTTTGCAGTCCCCACATGGACGTCCTTTCCTATTCCAAGATCAACACAAAAGTCTGAAAACAAAGGGAAACGAAACATTCGTTGTCGAAGTGAGGAAGTGATTTACGGTAACCTCTGCTACAATAAGACTCATTTTGGAACATAAAGGTACTTCATTTACTGATATGTGGAAAAATACAAATTCTGTTTCAATGGAAGTTTCATGCGTGCTGTGTAAACTTCCCCTTTAAGTATAAATGGGAATGTTAAAGGCATATTTTCATCATCCCAAACAGTTCCAATTCTCCCAACCTACTTACTTCCAGCCCCTCCCGCATTTGTCTAAAACTCATCTTTATCCAGACACAATCCTAGTTTATTGCTTCATGGCGTGTCCCAGTGGCCATGCAAGTCCATAATGTGTAATCAAGACACTCTCAGTGCCCATGCTGTGTAATTTAGCTATGATGCATTGTTTGAATGTGATATTGCCAATCAAAGAGCTTAACCAATTGTGAGTTTTGATATATGCATACTGAAATTGTAGTTTAGGGTGACGAATGACTGCCTTTAAGGAGGGTATTTCATCCACCAAACAAGGGAGCTGTTGAATGGTATCATATTTAACCCAGCTATTTAGCCATAAGAAGTTTTTAAAATTTCATTGCTCAAGGTGCACGTATGGCATCAATATATCAGATTTATAGTTGCATCAAATTGGTGATTTATTAAAAGGAAAACAAAACATAGGCCCCAAACGGGAATGCGTGACATCACGCCTGCTTACTTTAAGTTAATTCTATGCAGAATTTTGTTTTTCCGTCCAATTGCTAATATCTCGAGAACTGAATATTGGAATTAATAAAAATGTCACCAGTATGCTTAAAAATGTTCCTCTTAAACATATTAACAAATATTGCATCATGGGTTATTTCTTAGACATTTTCAATATCAAAGTCTTCAAAGCCACTAGGAGTTATTTTATCATTACACTCATTACACGTACATGCTCCCGTATTTTTTCTCAGACAGGAGTGGTCACTCTTGGCCCTCTGTCAAGAGTGAAGGTTCACCCTTTTTGAGTGAATTTCACTCTTCTTGGAGTGAATTTTCTTTCTTTTGGAGCGAATATTGTAACTAACACTCTTCTAACGCTTTAGACTGTTTTCAGAGTGTAGTTCAACGAAAATTGTATTCAGATCAGTCGAAGCAAGGTCCAAATCAAAAGTGTCTCTGTCTGTTTGTATGTCTGAGCTGCAGATAGCGACAAAAAAGGTAGGATCTGCCTTGACGCCTCGGTATTACCAGAAAATAAAATGTTTATATACATGATCATGATGTAATGTTCTTTCTTTCTTTTTGTTACACCCTTCTTCTATGCCTGATTCCCTCTTGTTGCTTCATTGACTACACGCATTGATTGATAGTAACAGGTATATTAAAATATACAAAAAGTTACTTAACATTTTGGGGTTAGCTAACAGGTCACTCAAGCGTGTGTTAATTGCCTCTGATGCAATGTGAACACAATGAAAGCGTAGCGCATTTGAGGGCACAGATCATGTAACAAACTCAGGTAATAGTTACACCCCACACTACTAGTGTATGGCGTAAGGAAAAGTTTGCGTATGTGTAAAGCAATTTGACTGACAAATATAGGAAACATAGCCTGCGTAGTTGCCCGTTAAGTTGTTCTCTGATTAAACGAGAACCTGAGTGAGTGAGAAATCACCTCTTCTTCATAGGGAAAAGGGAACGTAAACCCACTTTTCAACTTGCTAAATATCTAATTTGTTATCAGGCACGATCCTGTAATTTTCGATTATTCAAAAGAAGAGAAGAGATCAATGTTTGGCTCTGCCAGTCTGATTTTATTGGCGATCCTTTCAAACGCCAAATACCATAGTATGGTAAGGAAAGGAACTCCTTCATACGATGACACCCTGTGACCAAAGAGCTCCACGAGAACTCTTCACCGTGACACACCAACTTGCAACATAAGTGGGATTTGAAGAACGCGAATAAATGATCGCACGAGAGCCAAATTAAGGATTCAAAAGTACAAGCATTTCGCGTAACCCCTCAACTAGACTCCTACTCGAGATTTCGAGAGCCATCAAACGTAACACTTGTGTTACCTCTAACCACTTTAAACGGTGATTTTAGTAGCCCAGGATTGGGTTCCATTAAGAGCAGCCTATGTTATGCAAATGTTGGTTTAAGCCTATCCTTCACCCCAGAACTGTCAGTTCGAGTAGTTCTATTTCTCGTCGCGGCGACTCTGCGAGAGATGAGAACTAATACGCCGTGACGATTTCGAATAAGAAACGATTTGGGTTGTAGATACAGAGTTGGCGAAGGGTTTATATTACTGGCGCCCAAAAAACATGAATAAGTCCCACTGTGTCAATCACAACAAATCTTAAGTCTCCATTCTGAAGCTTCCAACTATATTCCTGGACGAATTCGATAGCATTATCGACGTAACAAATGAATCGAAGTGAAGGGGACATACACACTTGTGTGGTAAACAGCGTGGGACGTTTTTGTTTTATTTTTTTTCCAAACTTTCCTGCAAACACGTCTCGAATGAGTCCAAACTCTTCAGATAACGTTTTAGAGGAAAGACAGAATCGTGCGCATTTGGGTTAAATAATTTCTTCATATGATGCTTTCGCTGGGTATCTGTCATAAGCCACCGAAAAATGACGTTTTTATTAAAGAGGCAAATTGTTAAGCTCCGCGAAATTATTAAATTGATATTGATTCTTCACGAAATGATGGATAACCCTGTTCAAGAAACAGCCCGTAATATGATATTTGAACATTCGTCACGTTTCGTGGGCGTTGACTCAGATTTTATACTTGTCTTTGTTCGTTTCGTGATCCGTGCGCGTTTTCGCTCATTTTCACATGTTTCCTCAAAATTCATGTCACTCAAAATGGTTGACAAATTTATGTTTCTCGAAATACGAAGATGAATCGTTTCTGCTCCGAGGTCTTAATTGCAGAGGCGAGGAAAATGTTTGAACTTGAAGTTTTATTCAATGAAAAATGCACATAACATTTACTTGGAGGCTTCTCTCGGCGTAAATTTATGACTACGCATGCATGAATATAAAGTTCAGGCAGTTTTAATGTTAACCTGTGTTTTATTTTTTGTCAATGGCTGGTATATTTATTGTTGTTTTTTTTTCACGGAGTATCGAAAACTAAACAGATATGTCAAAGGAAAACTTGCACAAAGTCAAAAGAACGACAGAAAAGATTTATTCATGAAACGACTTGAGACAGGAGTCTAATATTAAACATTTCTTGTTACCGTGAAATAAGGTTTACACGGATAAAGTGGCTATTAAATAAGGAATATTGTGAAGAGATTTAGCGAGCATATTGCGCTGTACATAGCGGGTGAATGAGGTGTCGCTATTGACATATATGCTTGAAATTGAAGCGTTAGGAAAGACAGTGTGGCGGAAAACTAGGCATGGTGGTGTAAAAGTGGGCGACCGGACCAAACAGTGGCACAACAATGGGGTAATTGCGTTTCCAGTATTTGATTGTGCTTTAGCTAAAAAATATTGTTTACCGTCGTTTAAGCTTAAACAAAATTAAATTTTGCGGGAATTTTTAAAACAATTTTGAAACTCATAATCAATATTATTTCACTTTAAAAATTATTTAGTAAAAAATTGGTACCGGTTTTGCTATACTCAATTCCACTCGTTTGTTTTTAGCTCGTGCTGTGGCCATACGAGGTATTGTCAGGATACCTCCATACGCATACTTAGCTGGTGTTGTAACCGCTAATAAACTTAACAATTTAAGGTAACTGAAAACAAAATAAACGAGAAAAATCTTATACATGGACAAATTTTCTCTGTAACAATACACAATTGCTTAACGAAAAGCATACCTCACTTTAAAGAAACATAATTTACTCACAGTTTAAAGAATTTGTATAGAAAACACTTCTAGGAACCACTGTGCTTGCTTGGATCATGACCAGGTCCAAAGAAAATAAGGCTATGATCTCACTTGAAGGTAACATACAGGGGACGCGGTGGGCACAAACCAGGGAGGTGTGACTAATCACACCTCCCTGCACAAACCAGCTGAAGGCCGATAGAAGTGGGGAACTGGCAAAATGTCATTCTTGGCTGACCTTGTGTAATCACTGCAAGAAATGTTGTCTTTCATCATTTGAATATGACTTTTGAAGGTTCCTCATTGCTTAAGACATTTTCACTTATCTTTAAGAGAAATGTCTACCTCACGTCACTTTTATATCGGTGAGTGTATTCGGGTTACTGTAACATTGTTTTGGCAAATTGTGTTGCTCAGTAACAACAGACCAGTTAGGGAACTTTGGTGTAAATCACATGCTGGTAAGTTAAGTGTACCACTACAGGAGATCATGTTCAAACAAAATAGGAGATGCGATATTCATATATGGTACAATTTCGTGGTAAAAACATCTTTTTTCGGCATTAACGCGAATGAGAGGGACTCTGTTAAGGAAATATATATTTTTTCAGAATTTTCTTTTACAATTTTTAACAAAACAGTTGAATAAAGTGGCTTTTTCATGTGGCTAAGACGGAAATATCCACTGTTGTTTGTTTTTGACTTGCGTAAAATTTTTCGGGCTTGTTTTCTGTTTGGTACCATCAATATGCATGCATTTTCATTATATATATATTTTTTATTATATTCCAAATGCCGACGGATACAAATATTTTCTCGAGAATCATATGTCAATATTTTTCCTCGCTGCGAATTGTGACATTTACGAGGATTAACTATATTCTAAAGGATATGCACTTAATTATGATGAAAGATACTTGAAAGGAAATTCAGAGGAAATTTGTCAAAATTAGTTATTGTTTCAAAATCAATTTCCGTCGACTTCTTAAGCACTTTAAGCTTTATACAAACTCCCCAGTAAGCTTGAATGAGAACATCAGTGAAAATTTCCTTTCAAATGTTAGTAAGAAAATCTCGAAAAGCTTTTACTTTACTTGAAACAATGATGAACACTAGAAACACTTTTCAACGAAAACAGTAAAGATAAATCCGTTTTATTTGAATGAATTTTGTAAAATGGTGGTCTGTAAAAATGTAAAGGGAACGCTATTATTCACATAATCTCCAATTGGTTTCACTCTAAACTATAAATAAATCCGAATAATCTCAAAACTGTCATATCTTTGTTCCGTAATTGGTTCGTTTTTTAAACAAATACCCAGCACATACTGAGTTATTGAATCTGGTCGTTGTCAGATTGTTTTTGACCCATGTGTTTCTTGATCAAGTCTGACTTATATTAATTCAACATATTTACATTCATATACATACATACTATTCACTGATGGTAAAGATTGTAAACAACACACTTTACAAATTAATCGAAAAGATCGAAGTTGTAAGCAATCAATTAACAATATGATCTAACTTACTACGGCGAGACGTGTTTACGTTAAATTTAGGGCAGATGTAACGTTCCACTTTAAAGTCTACCTCAAAATTTTAAACAAATATTTCAGAAAGTGAAAAATAAATTCAAATTGTCCAACTCCAGTCTTTATAGGACGTTCTTGAGCTGTATAACACTTCAAAGTTTTTTCATTCAATTTAACATGGTGCATTGCCTAATAGCTTGTGATGTCCTTCTTGTACTACTAATAGTACAAACTTTGTATTTCTTTGTTTTTTCTGGGAGCCAAAATGTTAATACGATCTCACTGTTATGGAATGACTTGACCAAATAAGCCCTCTCCATATATCATTCTAAGCAAGAAAACAGGAACCACTAAATGTCAGTTAAAAAATGTTTATATTTTTAAAAGAAACAAACAGACAAAGCAGGTAATCACGGTGAGTTGTAAAACAAGAAAGTCACATATTATTTAGTCTACAATGGACTTTTTTATGTAAGAAAATAAATTTCAAGCGCAGAATATATGAAAGTTTCTGTCGTGCGATAGCCTATCTGCAGTATGTTATCTCACGTTCTATTTGTAGGTGCCTACCTTGCGTTCTTCGAATGCGTTCAATGAATGCGATGTACACTGTACTGCAAAGCAGTGCCCACTGCAATATAACGAATATATATCGTTGAGATTGTGTATATGTATACCATCGTGCGTTTGAACATTTGTAAACAATATCATGTGACCAATATTCACCAATCAATATAGCCTTTGTTTTGAATTGAGACGGAGACTAACTGCCAGTCATGAATGACGTCAAAAGATGGTTCCTTCAATCAAAAAGTCCATCAGACTACGAGAGACGTTCATTTTGGGGGACTGCTCTTTCCCTTTAATGTTTCAGCAATGAACAAGTTTATTGACAGTGGGAGTTTATCCTTGTTGCAAACCTCTAAAACATATATTTTTGAAATTCTAGACTTGAGACATACTTTAAGTAAAACTTTAGTTTATTGAAGAAGGCAATGGGATTGAAAATGACGTTATATAATTTGCGATTGTAAATGAAATGCTTACGATGTAAAATTAAAAAGAATCATAAGACAGAAGGATGGCTCATCGGGAATATGTAGCCAAAAAGAAATCGCTTTTTGAGAGTAAAAACTGTTTCCCAAAAAGAAATTGGTCAGTGTCTAAAAGAAATGTATAGAGGTAAAGGGACAATTCCAAACGAGATGAACGAGTATCTCCAACTCGGATTTACATAGAGTACAAGAAGGACCTTCTCTTTTGTTCATCGCACTTAAGAAAAAACTCGCTCCCAGAATACGATGTAGAAAACGGAATTGAAAATGAATAACTTTACTGCCAGAAAGTGTGTGAAAAGAAATTTTGAAGATGGTTTCCCATTTATCCACTTAACTGGTACCTAAATTCCACTTTTCAATGACAGTTGGAGGAGACGTAATTTTATTGATGGAATCAATATAAACTAACTGTGAAACATTTTTTTATACAGAGCAACTGAAGAGGTCTGTCGCAGTTATTAAATACTTGCATAACATTTACTGTGCAGCTGCTTGGGATAGCGGCTAATACACAATAAAATAAGTCAAATGAAAACGATTCATCCAGTACACATTACAAAAGGAAGGGAAATGAATGCTGAGAGCCTTCGTTTGTAATAAGAGGTCTCAAGATTGACCAAGTTGTATGTTGGATACAAGGAGGGGGTTGCGGCAATATCATTCGGACCGATCATTTGTCATATGCAGGAGAAATATATATGTGTCCGGGAGCCACATTATCAATTAAGAATTTGAAACGGCATATTGATGTAATCCACTCCCTGCCAAGTCTCAGTGCCACGTAAACTTAATATGCCGAAACAGCCAAAAAAAGGTTTTGTTGTTTCTTGGAAACGGTTAAACTGTGATTGCAAGTACTTACATATTAAAATTAGCCTTTACTTGTCACGAAGATAAATAGAAGTATCTATGCTACCGAAAATAAGGCCAACCTGTCACTGTTTTTCTCTCTTTTGAAAAAAAAAAATCGTTTATGAATTAAAATGATTTGTAAATTTGAATGTCATTTTTTACGAAAGAAATTTAAAAGA
Organism: Holothuria scabra; assembly: GCA_037179385.1. Lineage (NCBI taxonomy): Eukaryota > Metazoa > Echinodermata > Holothuroidea > Aspidochirotida > Holothuriidae > Holothuria > Holothuria scabra. The sequence goes on from CM074198.1 coordinate 25,275,643, forward strand.
AAACGGTCCTATATTCCAAAGTGACTAGAGATCCTATTTCTTATTTCAATTTAATTGTGTAATTTATAAGATTAAGCAGAAATGGTTGGAAAACCTAAAGGGAAGACGCATCCTTTTGTGATTGGTATATGGATTAATCACGATTTTGGCGAATTGTGGCTATAAATTCCGATCATGCATATGACAGGGTACATTTCTCCAGAATTATGGCAGTCGCACATGCATGTGGCTTCCAGTAGCAGAAAAAAAAAACTGGTTTCAAAAACGTTTAAGTAGATGTAAATTCTCAATTTCTAAAAAATGATCAGGTTTTCAAACATGTTTATCTAAATCCTGACAAGACAGACGGGCAACTTAACCTCTCATACTCCTTTGACACTTTCCGAAATAAAAAAAAATATTTGAATTGTTTGTTGTGGAGTAAGTTAGATGAGGTTTTACGGCTCAGTTTGTTACCATTTGTGTAATCGGGCCGGTCACGGAACTTTGTTCAGTTGTGGCCTCTGCCTTGTTTTCCTTATTTCATTGCTTATGCTGAGAACCAAGCACGATGACAGAAGATTCCAATTAAGACTGTATCAAGTCTTTCGTAGATTTTTGTTCTGTTACCGTACATTATCACACTTTAGTCATCATACTCCTACACAGGAGGGACATTAACTTGAGAACATGATGTCATTTTTTTGAAATACTTATTTTAGGTACAAGCACTCTTTACATGTAGGTATATATGTATATCAGTATATTGGAACCTGTTGCTGAGCTGTATTGATGAGACCTAATAAGACCGAAAAACGTTCGATCTAACGTCATTTATATATATATATATACATATATATATATATATACATATATATATATATATATATATATATATATATATATATATATATATATATATATATATATATATATATATATATATATATATATATATATATATATATATATATATATATATATATATATATATATATATATATATATATATATTGAAAAGGTTGCATTAAGTTCTTACAACATAGCTTTGCAGAACTGTTTCGAAAGGGCCAATAATGTAGGTCCTCACTGAAGTAGAATGATGTCAATTACGTAAAATACGTATGTGTTCGCTCCTGTTTTTAAGCACGTGTTCGTTCCGTGTTCGTTGTGAACAGGCACGAAATATGTACAGCGAGCCAAGATACATTACCTATTAGAATAATTACACAGTAGATGTTAGCAGCGAACACATACGTATTTAGCGTTATTGACATCATTCTATTTCAGGCTCCTGAAGAGTGAGGACCTAAATTATTGGCCCTTACGAAACAGTTCTGTAAAGCTATGTTGTAAGAACTTATTGCAACCTTTTCAATATAACAGCTCCCTTCACAGGGTTGAGCACTTTACCATTGCCTGGTTGACATTATTAATTAATTTTTACTATTACGGTTATATATATATATATATATATATATATATATATATATATATATATATATATATTTATATTTATATATATATATAAGTATGTATGTGTATGTATATATATAATATATTTTGTGTAATTCGGTACTTCGGGGGAAAGAAACACCCTTTTCTATAGGAATGCATAAAGGTACGAGGGCGCCCTCTAAGATTTACAAACAAGATACATTCATTCATTCATTCATTTATTAATTTCGTCCGTACAAATATAAACTGAAATATAGAACCGGACAGGACACTAGAAAAACAATAGTTTAACGAGCTAGTGCCCATAAAGAGACAATACAACAAAGAATAACAAAAAAGAAAATAAGAGGAAAAAGGAGAACAAAGAAACAACAAAGTCAACTAAGAAAGCAAAAAAGAAAGGGATGCTTAACAAGTGTACTGGGCGATTAGGTAATTTTTTACGTTACTCTTAAATGTAGCATGTGTTCTAACATTTCTTATTTCGTTGGGGAGAGAATTCCAAAGTTTATAACAATAGTTATTTAACAATAATTTACCATGCCTAGTATGGTGCCTACTAACCGTAAAGAGGGCATTAGTTCTAGTGCTAGGTCGAGCATTGGTAGAAAAGCTAGGGTTAAGGATTTTACTAAATACAAAAGGAAGACGATTATTAATATACTTATAGATAAAAGAACACATTTTGAAAGTATGAATATCGCTGATCTTAAGGATGCTAAGGTCTCTATGCAGGGTATTCGTGGAGTGGCGCCGGTCTTTGAAAGTAAGAGTTTTTAAAATCCTATTCTGAAGAACTTGCAGGGGTTTGAGCGAAGAAGGCTTAGACATGCCATATATTTCCATACCATAAGACAATTTAGAAAAAACGAGTGAGTAATATAACTGGGTTGCTACAGCAGGGGTAAGTGATGCCCTAAGGCGATAAAAAATTCCATTATATTTTACGAGGTTGTTACAGAGATCGTCAATGTGTTGCTTAAAGCATAGCTGGTCATCGATCAATAGACCCAGGTATTTAACACAGTTTGTTTTGAGGATATTTACATCGTTCATGACAAAGTGGTCTGGACAAGAATGGGGTATATGTGAATTAGCATGGAAAATCGAAAAGTTGGTTTTCCCAAGATGTAAAGTAAGTCTATTAGCATCAAACCAAGTCTTAAGTTGATTGAGTACAAAATGAGCTTTATCAACAAGGGTAACACAATTACTATCATGGACAAATAGATTCGTGTCATCAGCAAAGAGTCTTAGAGACTCGTGAGGCACAACATTTTTAATGTCATTTACATAGATTAAAAATAGTAGTGGTCCTAGCACAGAGCCCTGAGGCACGCCTACGTTAACGAAGGTACAGGTAGAATAAATACCATTTACATACAAGAATTGTTTTCTATTACTCAGATAACTATGCATAATATTAAAGGCTTCACCTCGAATGCCATAATTTTTTAATTTATCAAGGAGTATTGTGTGGTTGACTGTATCAAAAGCCTTCTTAAGGTCAAGATAAAGGCCCAGAGCATTATCACCACTATCGAGGTAGGTACGAATACAGTTGACTGTCTCCAAAAGAGCATGACTTGTATCATGGTGTTTCCTAAAACCAAACTGAAAGTCAAAGAGTATGTTATTTTTATTTAAGAAGGACCTTAATCGCTTTTCAATAGACCTCTCTAGCAACTTGTTGATACATGGGAGCAAACTTATGGGACGGTAATTTTCAGGCAACGTTGGATCACCTTTTTTAAAGATCGGGATGACTTTAGCCACTTTCAAAGCGTAGGGATAAATACCAGTAGTAAATGCGAGATTGAAAATGTGACACAGTACAGGGGTTATAACGTGGGAGACAGACTTCAAACCTTTTGGAGGAATGCCATCGATGCCGGGCGATTTCCCATCTGTAAGAGAATTAATTTCTTTCAAGATTTCGTCGTTACTGATGGGGGATAGGAAAATGGTATTAGGTATACTAGGCTGCATAAAATCCGTAGGAGCTGTATCGCAAGTGATATCATCACTGAACTTTGTACCAATAGTGGAGAAATAGTCATTAAGCGCATTAGCAATTCCAGTATCATCAGTAACCGTTGCATTACTATACATAATTTTAGAAACCTTTGAGAGAGAATTACCTCTATTGTTTAGAAGTTCATTCAGGACAGTCCAGGTGTGTTGAGATGAGTGTTGTCTAGTCTGTAAAATACGTTTATAGTATGATGACTTAGAGTAAGCGATGACCTTATTAAGGATGAGTCTGTACTTGGACAGTTTTGTTTTCCTATCAAGAGAAGGATTACGTATATATCTTCGAAACATGATATTTTTATGGCGTATTGACTTTTTGATACCAGATGTAATCCAGGGCTTACTTTTGGATTTCTTTCGAGACATTTTAACCTGTGAAAAGCAGGTATCATGATTGACAGAGATAATAGAGATAAAAGAATTGTACGCATCGTTAACATCCTCTGAAGCGTAAACATGAGAAAAGTCAGATGCATGCGTACATACATGTTAACCTATATGTAAAAAGTATTTATAATAAAAATATGTATTGATGAACTCAGAATGTGGATGAGGGTCAATTCCCTTTGGTTGAATTAAAGCAAACTAAAATTCGCCTTTGTTGTTACTACATCTGAAGTAATTTTATTGAGTTCTCGTTTGTCAAAAGGTGGCCTTTCAGATTGTTCCGTCGTAGATAGCCTAAGAAAAGGTGATGCCATAGTCAATACGACCTTTTGTGAACATTAGAAATCTTAGCGTATACTTTGGTAATCATCTTACTTTAAAGGAACATGTTAAGAAATAATGTCAAACGGCAAATCTTGGCCTTCACAAAATTGGAAAAATTCGCAGATATCTTGACCAAAATTCGACAGAAAAAATGTTCATGCTTTCGTTACTTCCAAAATCGATTATTACAACAGCTTTCTACTCGTACAAGGAGTTTCTGACGGGAATGTCAAAGAACTGTAGTTAATACAAAATGCTGCTGCAAGAATTGTCAGTCGTATATCCAAGTCTGACAGAGTTACAAATATCCTCTTTTTCTTTAGCGGAGCTGCACTGGGTACTTTTTCAGAAAAGGGCTGGATTTTAAAGTACTTTTAAAACATAGTTACTGGCCTAGCCCTATCCTATCTAAATGAATTATCGAAAATTTATCAACCGACCAGAACCTTAAGATCTAGTGGTCATTTTCGTCTTGACACATCTTTCGCCAGGGGTATCAATGGAGGGACGGCTTTCTGTGGGAAAAGGAATATCAAGGTACTGATTAGGGTACTGGCGCCAATTTGATTTAATAACTTCTGGAATCTTTGAAAAACTGTATGCGTGTAAAGACTTTAAAATCTAATTTGAAAACTCAGTGAATAGTTAGGACATTCGGTTATATTTTTAAATTGTTTTTTCTTTTCTGACAGTTTTTCATTTTTTTTTTGCTTTTTTGTTTTACTTCTTGTTTTATCTTTTAAACCGGTTTGAAATTTCTTATGTAAATCGGTAAATGAAACTTAGTTATTACTTATTATTGTCTTAATACAATCCATCAACTATTGCAAGTGATATTTACCTCAAAATACGAAAAATGGATATAAATCAATTCCTGGTAACAAGTATTAATAGAAAAATGTCCAACTGCATGTTTCTAGCATGCCATGAACGAATAAACGTCTGGTCTGATGACGTGTCACCCCATATGGTTTGTTGAAAACTTTATGATGCCCATTACATGTGATATGACTACACTCTTTCACGTATTTCGGAATATTTCATGATGGAAAAATAAGTGGAATACAAATCAATTTTTAATGCGACATGAAATTTCGGAAGAATGATTTAAAGCCGATAGCTTTTCGTTGTGACAGTCTGCATGCCCGGAGGGGGCAAAGCTCATGTCGTAACTTGATGGCGCCATTTCGTTCAATTAAGAAGTTAGAGCCCGGAGAAAACTCTCGTCGGCTTATCAAGCAAATGTAAGCCTTCATATTTTGCACCCTTTTCTATGAATTTTTGTTCCTGTCTGATCTGCAAAATCTCTCGGCGATTTTGTTAAGAAACTTCATCAATTGTCATTATGGATTTTTCATCGTTGGTACGTTGTATAAGGGGTAGGGAAAGTGAATTATCATGATTTAATTTCCGCGGTAAACGATTATATGCGCACTGTGTGTTCACCAGCTCTAGTATAATTAGTTCATATACCCCTTTTTAAGCGTCGTTCAATATCTGATATTAGCGAAATACGGATGTAGTAAAAATGCAATGCCACCAGGCGTCATTTCCGACATCATAAATTAGTTTCCTTAATGGCACTTATGATATTTTGAGCAGTTAATGCATAAAGAGGGCAGCAGACAGGATGTGATAGATTGTCTTTTTATTATTTCGGTCCTAGATATACATCTGTTGGTTTACTTTTGTATTTGATTTTAAAGTTGGTTGATAAAACAAAAGTATTAATTTCATCCATTAGACTAGTATCCCCAATTGGTTTTGAAATAAATCCAGGAATTATCAAAATGTTTCCTCTTCAACTTAAAAGGTTTATACTATCGGGACTAACGGCTTAAAAGATAATGCGAAAGGCTGAAATTCGAGAAAGATCGGCTAAATATGCCGTAATTAGGATGGTCTGCTACACAGTTTAAAGATACACAGTTACAAGTTTGATGTTTGTATTACAAAATCTTAAATTGGGATCTTAAAAATAACAAAATAACACATATCAAATCTCTGGATAATCACTAAGCCTGAGATGGTCTTCTAATTGCACGTGGTCTCTTTGGACAAGATTTCCAAAAGATCATCAGAAAATTTTCCTTTCAACTCTGAAAAAGTAAGGAACCGTTGACTCTTTTAAAGTGAAATTTGGGACCAGTCTTACTTTGGAGTGATAAATAAAGTTTCAATCGAAAAATACTCATTTTTCACATTTTTGGAGTGAATATTCAGTGTTTGTTTTGGATTTATCCTTAATTTCACTCCTTCGGCTTTAGAGAGTAACAGATTGCTTAATCTTCTTTAAAGAGCACCAAGTGTCTTCTCGGAGAAAAAAATCGCTAAGAGTTATACTAAGATATGTTTACGATGGTAACACCATTCTTACTCGTTTTTCATTCCAGTTTTTTCGAATATTAATACTTCTGTGTTTTTTAGACTAGACTTAGTTGAAAGGATGCAACTTAACCAGTGGCGTCACCAGACATTTCATTCTGGGGGGCACTGAGGGGGCACAATGATTTTATGGGGGGCATTGCTAGACACTACTCATGGCGCCGGAGGCACCAACGACGGAGGGCGAAGCGCGAGGCTCAACGGGTGGGGTCCAGGGCGCGCCTTAGGGCCCCTGGTGGGGTCCAGGGGCAAAGCCCCCGGAAGCTCCTGGGTTTTAGCGTGTTTGTGAGGTATTAAAGACGTTATTTAAGGGTAATTTTATTTACTTAACACTGGTCTAAAAGTTACCTCCAGGGTAACTTCAAGTAAGCCTCTCGGTAAAAAACCACTGATTCAACTACCAAGAGCTTATCCGGCTGACATTTTGAAAATGTGGTAGATGATCTATAGAAAGAAAGTTGATGGGCACTTCAATGTTAGTCTTAGTGGGGGTCCAGGGGCGAAGCCCCTGGAAACTCCTGGGTCTTTACCGTGTTTGTAAGGTTTTAAAGTTGTTTTTTAAAAGAGCTGTTTTTACACTGGCCTAAAAAATTACTTACAGGGCAATTTCGAGTAAGATTTTATTTCTGGTAACAACACAAACGTTAGAAAAACTACTCTCAAGAGCGTATCAGGCTGACAATTTGAGGAAGGTGAGCTGCACCGTGACTATAAAGAGAAAGAAAGGCAGTTGATGGGCAATTACATGTGATCCTCTGAAGGAAAAATGTAGGCTTAATCCTGCTTGAAGGGTTACCTGAGCTGTGCGCCACCTCCAATTGACGTAGTCGAAAGTGTGAAGAAAATTTTGAAAAAAACGTAACCCCTCAGACAGCCGGAAATGGCATTTCCAAGGTTTTTTGCGATATTTTCATTTTTTAAAACATGAAAATTTACTGCCATTTCCTTTCAACAGAGGAATCGAATCCTAAAAAATTCATAGTGACACTATGACTACAGAAGACATATTTTTTTTGGACAATCTCAAATCTCAGTTGGGGGGGGGGGGGCACACGGGAGGCACACGATTTTTCAGGGGGCACGTGTGCCCTGGCCCCCCTTGGCGACGCCACTGAACTTAACACATACTGAACCATAAGTATTCTTCATATGACGTCATAGTACGCACCAACGGCCAATCTGGAATTCATGTGCAGGTAAATACGTAGTAGTCACAAATGCCCGACACGCTTGTTCGTTGAATGTGTACACACCGCGTATGCCACCGTGTTCACTCTGCAGTGTGTGTTCAGCACAAAGCCATGTGTACTTGGCGAGAGAAGCCAGTCCAGAATGAAGGATCTGTGACCTAAATGCAAAACCTCTATACATTTAACCAACCTTTCTGGCGAATCGCAAAACCCCAAACTTCCTAAATATGGATTTCCTGTTTCATCTAGTGACGAATGTTAACTCAGAGGATTCTGTTCATAAGGTTACGTGAAGACATTACACAAGGGGACTGTTTGCCCTGAAAATTGTACTAATTGCCTTGATATCCCCCCCCCCTTCCTTTTCGACTCTGTTCAACGCCATGCCCACTGCACTTCCCCTTCCCTGGAAAACACGTTTCAGTGCCCTTAGACTGACATTTTCCCTGTTCTGGGAGTGCTGCTCCCCTCAGATCACCCACCTTGTCCTCTAATGATTTTGCCTTATTAAAGGGCTAATCCTGTCATCCCAAACCTCATTTTTTTAGTAGTCCACAGACAGAAATTCTCAAATGACACAGTTCTTTGACTGAAGGCTAGTTCGAAAAAAGAAGAAAAGAAAAGCAGAGTACCGAAATTATTTAGCACAGCACGTATGGTGCTGAGAGTGTTTTAATTAAAATTGAGGTCCTGTGTGTACTCACCCTGAAGCAATGAACTGAGATTGTGCCTGGATAAGAACGAATTTTGGACATTTCTCGGAGGGGCTTAAGTAAAAAGGTTAGGAGAATTTAAACAGTGTAGGTTTGATGTTGTAGAAAATAGACCTAAGACATACGACAGCCATTCCATATATTGCGAAGGACAAAGGTTGTAAAGAGGTTATGCACCTATGTCATTGCGCTGCGCGTCTTGCTATTTTCAATCCAGGATTCCATTGTACAGCAATTGTTACTAAGATACTGTAGTGGGAGCGTATTGATACCACATGTACTGCGCATGATCAGTTCCATCCGGTATTCCAAATTAAAACGTTCTGACGTCACATGCATCATCCCTATTCGTAACCATACGAAAATGACCAATTGTTAACATTCTTCACAAGGTCAACATGACATTCTTAAATACTGCAGAACTGTTACGATTCAAAGGACGGTTTAACAGACGACTTCATGGGTAAATTCTTGTTTCTGTCAACGATGGTAAAGACTTTTGCTAAAACGTTTTGTTTGACATCCTGTGTATAGTGCAATAATTTTATCTGTCATACCTGAATACAATGGTTTTCAGTGGGGAGGTTCTCATCCTTTGACCATGTACAAATTTTTTGTAGAAATTTTGTGCATGTCATGAACATATAAAATTCCTTACAATTTCATCAGTTTTCATCCAAATTTTCGTCTCGTAAAAACTACCATACAATTTCTTGACTTATAAAAAAAATATATAGAGGTTATTTTAAGATGATTTCCCTTAATTGAGGGTTTTGTAAGTGACTTATTAATTCCTTTTATCGATCGTAATTATGTACTAATAAATACCACTCACAAAATTGATGAAATATGTCAAAGATTTTCAAGGCCCTTTATTCCCATTTTTTAAAATACATTTTAGATTTCTGAGATTGATAAAGCTTCTTCAGAAACGTAGGCCTATACATGATAAGAAAGCAGGTAGAACTGTAAAAAGATTTGTGGGGGTTTCTACAATTTAATTTTTACTGCTACAGGATTCTAAGTTTTAAGATATTGAAATGGCAATTTTATACGGATATGTTGTTGCACGGATGTGATTGCCACTTAAAAGCTCACCGCCCACGGCCACATACGACATGTGAGATATTCCAATTTCAAATTAGGGGATAAATGCGAGGGTGCCCGGTCTTAAATGTGATTTAAGACCGACGATGACGTCATCATAGAGGCTGAGCGGACCGAGGCGATAGCCGAGGTCCGCTGCCTCTGTGATGACGGCATCGGAGGTCTTAAATCACATTTAAGACCGGGGCACCCTGCTTTTATCCCCATTCATAAATACTTTGAGAAAAATGGGTGGAAAACATGAAAAAATTTAAAAAAATGGTCAAATTTTAGAGATCAAGTTTTAATTCTCCTCAGTTTTTTAGCCCCCATTGTGAAGTATCGATATCTTGAACTTGAATTGATGCTAGCAAGACGAACATTCTGAACTGCATGTCGCGACCGATACGCTCAGTATCATCTTTAATTTGCTACATTTTCGAGAACTATATCGGCTATTTTACAAGCAAATGTTGTTAACAGAAAAACACTGATCACGGTATCGCATCGTTTTGGAGATGAGGTTGAGCGAAAAGTCAAGGAAAGTTACTAACTTCTCGTTACCTGTGTTTACAGTTGTGCGAAGAGCTAACGTTACATACTATATATGCAGTACACAGTAAGAGTGAGTGACTGTGCAGCTATACTGTGTGTGGTTAGCAGATCATACTGCGGGAAGGACATGCAGACGTAGCCTAGTTGATGTTATGGGTCAGACACGGTGATATAAATTCTTTGTAAGAGATGGAAGCAATTTTAAAATGCGCTTTAGCCTTTAAAGAGACTGAGGTTACAGGTAAACTATTCCAGGCTTCCGTAGGGAATTGCCACTCAGGCTACTGAACTTGACGATTACTTTGCTAGCCTGTGGGCCAAACGAGTAACGTTACTGTTGTTTCCCTGTTTAGACAGTCTTAGCGGAATTAGTAACCCCAGCACTGTCACTTTGCCAAAGCCTGTGTATATTGTCGCCAACCTTAGACACTTTAGTAGGCGTAACAATACTGTAGTTATAGACACGTTTTATTTGACCCCCCCCCCCCCCCCAAATTTAGGAGAGGATTAAAACGTTAACAGCAGTGCCAGTCATCGCAGTTCTAGTCTAGGGCCTAACTTGTTAGACCTATAAAACAATGTGTGTGATCAAAATACCCATTTGTGGGGAGCAATGATTCCTAAGCCTAGGCTAACCTATGTCTTTATCACTGCCAGTTATTATTCTTTGGAATGGTAACTCTGAAGACTAGGGTATCAACTTTACACAGTGTACAGTGTCTCAGTGTTACTGTTTATCTTGCTAACATGTACTTGGCTTACTGTATGACATTACAGTAGGCCTACATGTGCTGTGCAAAACTATGGGATGAATATGGCATGTTGCTATGGCAACCTAGCATGGGCTTAAAATATTGTACACAGTAAGTATAGTGATCACATTCAATTCAATTCTCCTTACTTCTTGAAAACCATTCGAGACCAGTCTCGAATGCGATTCGAGACTGGTCTCGAATGGTTTTCAGCCAATCAGAATGCAGGAAATCAATACAAGTATTTATGAATGTTAAATATAATCAAGACCTTTTAAAAATTAAGCTGAACTTGTTTCAAGTAGTTTTTTCACAACGATTGATGATCGTTTGTATATTCTTTACAAAAACAAAATGAGAAATCGACACTAATAAAAATCCCCATTTTCTACATTAAAAATAACATAATCATTTTATTCCCTCTTTATCGTTACGGTGTGTGTACATTTAAGCTTTTCATCGACATAACATCTCTCATACTGCTCTTTACATAAAAGATGAACCCCATATATATATATGTATATGTATATATAAGAAGCATCTACATTATATTTCATAATATCCGTTTTTTATCGTTTATACATTTATAATTCAGTCGGTCCGTGTTTTCCATATTTTATCCCATTCACTCCCATTAATGACTATCTTAATGTCATAAATCTCAACGTTGTTTACGATCGAAGTGCTCGGAGATGCTTACTAAATCCTCAGACAGTTCCGTTATTTCTCCTTTGGTAGATTTATCTGTTTTAATAAAGTTGATAGTATCTAATAATTGTGACTCAGAATATTGAGAGTTTGTCATCATTCTTTCGCTAAAGTATTATTACAGTCTGCTCAAGGGAGACAAACACAGATCCCTTCACGTTTTTACACCAAAGAAAAGGAAAACCTTAAATTTGCTTTTCGAGTCAAATTAATAACAAATCTATCAAAATTGAAAGTTTAACCCTTTGCACGTTTTCGTAGATCGTATAAGAGCTTCGTGTATATATGATTGGTCGTGTTTAAGGTTTCAAATAAGGGGGGAAGCTCACGCTTGATCGGTCGAGCGAGATAGGTTATGTAGCCATGCGTGAACCACACAACCGGTGTAATAATTCTTCTTGCGTATCAATCACTTGGCGCCCTTTAGTCTTTGCTTGACCGAGACAAAAAGATTGATAAGAATAGCTTGAATTTTGACACTGAAATGTTGTGAAATGAGTGGCGTCGATTTTGAAGGTTTTCTTTCATTTTAAAACTACCATTAGCTGATGTATCAAATTGGACAGCATCTATCACGTGACTATGCCCCCAAGTCGATGTACTTTTTGGAAGTAGATGTGGTAACGATCATTAACTACAGACTAGAGTAAAAAAAAAGTGCATTAGAAAGCTCAGTTCTTCGAAGAAGGGAGTAAATTATTATTAGGGGAAGATTTAAGATATAAATGTTGTAACAGGTAAAACAACGCGTTGCAATATTTGTGCATATTGCAATCGCATTTAGCCTATGGTTGATCGCAGTAAAGATTTATGGCTCAATGCTATATACGTTGTTGTGCAGAGAAGTAAATTTACAGCTTGGATGTGTATAAATAGTAACGTCGTATTTGAAAGTATCGATAGAGGGCGCTTTATTGATCTCGGCTGACAAGACGGTTGATACTGAATACCGCTTGACTATTGAGCAAACAATTAGTAAGTAGGCCTATTACTGAACAGGTATGATAAAACCAGTTGAGAGACTGTAACAGCGAAATACATACTACACATACATCAGAAGAATGGACAGCAAAACCTATGGATACATAATATATACATGGTACATACGGTGTGTATACGATATATTTGTACACCGAAAAAGACGAAGAACAAGCTACGAGGACCTTTTTTGTGAAGGGAAACTTAATTTCCTTAATAACTATAAATATAAGAAAATGTTTGCATGTAAGCATTATATTAATTAGTTAACTTTGTAGATGTGTGTTTGATTGAATATGTGTACTTCAAGGTACGAGGACCTTTTCGAAACTATAACACACGAGAAAACTCAATAATTGAAAACAAGAACTGTACATATCAATATATTTATAGGTCGAAAAGAGGTTAGAAAGTGCTTCAAAGTTTTCGAAAAACTCCACTACATTTCGGGTATAAACTCTTTATCATGTGGCAAAACCAAACTGAACAACTAATAGTGAAAATGGGCACAACAAACAAAATGGAAATCCGATCCGGGCAAAAAAAAGTAAAACCGAACGAAAGTGTGTGTATGAAAAAAACGAGTGTGACTGGCAAGACACAAAGCACAATAAACAGAAAACGAGGGGGCCTGGACAAAAGAATACAAACAAGAAACGATCGAAAATGGAAAATAAATCCTGACCGGCACAAAGGTACACACAATAATCGAGCAGGGCCAAAATGGCGCAAAACAGAGTTCCGGAGAGGAGAAAAAGACGTACAGGGACAAATGGATGTGGAAATTAAAGAAGATCTAACCTAACATTTAACCCGTGCGGGGAGAGAGTTCCGAGCCTCACGATAAGACTGCTTTCAGTCAGCACGAAGGCGGTCACGTTCAGAGCCTCGGAACATTACTACTGCAGTTACGGCTAAGTTCTGAATTGAACAAGGTGAAGGGGAACTGAAATGTTTAGTCACCCAGTATCCTTGGAGATTTTGATTGATGGACCTAAGGTGTTCGGTGACTCGATCCTCGCGGCGGCGCTTGGTCTTTCCCACATACAGAGAGTTACAACTTCCTTAAGCTAAATTGTAGACTACATTAGAGGGAACGCAGGAAAAACGTTGGTTGACAGTAAAGTTACTACCGTTAGAACCTAAAATATTGACGACTTTTTTGTTGCCAACAAATGGGCATGTATTACACCTCTAACGGTTATAGGGAAAGGTCCCAGGGGTGTCATTGGAGGGAGTTTGCAGGTGGGAATCCCAAAGCAAGTGGTTGCTAAAGGGGGTGGGGGTTCCGGGAAAACGTAACGGGTAAAAGGGTCCTGTCGGAGTGACTCTAAATAGGGCATACCGATGGTTGATATAGAAAACTGAAAATCTCCCTCGAAGAAAGTTGACCGCCTTTACCGGGACTCGAACCTAGACCTTCTGCTCTACGTGCAGACCATACGCCTTACAAGTTTGGCTGTGGAGCCAATCCTGGCTGTTCGAAGTTCCAGAAAGGAGTCCATGATTCGTCGAGAGGGCGCTACACAAACCCGTGGACATATATCCATATATAGAACATTCATAAAAGTGCTGCAAGAATTAAGTTGTTTATACCATCAGACCGTTTTAACAGTCCCTTTTTGCTGATACTCTTTTAATAAAACAAAGTACAACTGAAGCTGGCAGGTGTACATTTCTTCACATAAGAGTGTGATAGGAAGAAGAATTCATGTCCAAGACTTTTCATTTGTTGCTTCAGCTACAAATGGAAAAAGGACATGGTTGCTCGAACTTTGCTCCTTGAAAAGCAACGTAGACACCCCAGTGGATCAAGGACGGTATGGGGTGTGACTGGTATCTGAGTTTGTTACATGATCTTTGCCCTCAAATGTTCTATGTTCTCAATTTTTTTCATTCTCCGTGAAAAATAAACACATTCTTGACTGGCCTGTTAGCTTATACTACATATTACTTAACCTTTTGTATTATGAAAATATGCCTGTTACTGTCAATTAATGAATCAAATGTGAATTTCGACCACATCAAGTATAGACGAATCCGATTAGGGCTTGTGTTTAGTGACTCTGTAGGCAGCCATTAGTGGGGTGCATCAGCTTTAAATCGTCTTTATTGATTGTCTTCAAGAATTTCTAAAATTCATATTCAGTGAAATTGGAGGAATCAAGATACAATTTAGTGTACATTCATCCATGATACAGATAAGCAAGGAAACTGAACTATTAAAAGGTGGTAGACCCCACTTATGGCAGACTGAAATCAGACCATCACTTGGCGTCCGAATTCGTCTATATGTGTTGTAACCTCCATTACCCATCAAATTGATTAGAGGTAATCAGGCAGAGAAGGAGAAAGTGACAAACAGTGAAAATGAACGTTGCATATAAAATGGGACGTAAAACTTCATCTAATTAACTCATCTGTTGGTTTGTTAACAATAATCCCGTACAGAAGCTTAATGGTTACACTTTTAGTAGCCACACCCCTGCTACCAAAACCACTTTCCACTGTAGACCCAAATATTCGTGTTTCATTCAATCCTCTCCAAGTTACGTTAATTACTTTTATTTTCCAAAGGTGATAGGAATAATTTGTTAAGTTTTCGATCTCTTTGAAAAAGCACCGCCACAACTGTCAACTGTCTAAAGTCTATAGCAAAACAAACGACATTCCCCTGATTCAAATAAGAGAATTATTAAAAAGTCATTAAAGGCTACAAATTGTGGGTTATTATGAGTTTTAATTGTTTGGCTACTTCAGTTTAATTTCAATCCTTGCCGATTATTCTGTCGCACCCCCAGTTAATTATCTATGGAGCTTTATTTTGTCAACATCATTAGTATTTAAGGACGATTATTTATCACTTTTGACGGGGTGTTATGAGAATTATATTAGCTGTGATCGACCGCAGGTGTTTTTCTTTCATTTTACAGCACTGTTGTGTAGATTCAAGGGGGAGAAAAAGTCAAAGTAGACAAAATATAACAGACATCTCAAAATTTTATGATATTTAAACGAACAGCCAATATTCTTTCAATATATGACATCATACACAACATGCACTATCGTTTACTGCATGGGATTATATAAACAACCATCCAGAATTTTTAAAATTATTTTGTATCCAGTAAACTTTCCTAGGTGTACTACTATGTTTGCAATAGCTACCGGTACTTGTTCATTATGTGTCGGTACATTTCATGGTGGGCATACAAAAGCTATTAAAATAACCATTAATCAGCTGAATAGGTAAGAAATCTCCTATTTTGATTTGGCCAGATTGCCTTATGCTCAAACTAATCACGTTCCACATGAAACATGATGGTTGCATAACATATTGCTTATGATTTGCATATAAAAAATATCATATTATTAGGACAAAAAAGATGCTCGCCGTTTGGGCGGAGACCCTTTCTCCCTGATGAATTTAAGCACCATTTGTATGTAAATGAGTAACTGAATGGTAAAATTCATAAAAAGGACACTTCATACACGGAATAATCAAATCACAGCCACCTACCTGTTAACACGTACTGCTAGTGTCCCTGAAGGTTTGTGTAGGCCTTTACCGTTTTACTTAAAGGCGAAATATACGCTTATGAATTTCACTACTTTTATTTTGCCTCAGCGTACCATGATTTAGTAATTCAACCGTGAATTATATCTTGTGTGTGTCTTGTGAATGCGTGTGAGGTGTGTGATGCTGAAAAGACCCACAAGGATATTATAATATTATATATAAATATATATGTATGTATACACACACACACATACATGTTTTGACCGTCAATCGGGGACACATTTTTTTAACCATGAAAATGTGGATATCCCCACTTTGGGTGTATCGACACTTGACTAGGGGAAAAAATGCTCATGTCCCCGATTTACTGGTACTACACAGATACACATACACCCATGCACCAGCCCACGGTTTGTCACCTAATGTTAGGTCCATCACATGGAAATTGGGGAAAACTCCAAAATGCTTCAAACTTGCTGTGGTACATCCTTGAAAGGTGAGAAATTCAATTTCATGGCTAATTTTGCATTTGGCAAGTGGGGATATCCCCACTTGCAGGTGTATCCACACTTGCCCGGAGAAAAAAAGGCTCATGTCCCCGTTTTACACCAAAAACATACGCACACACACACATATATATATATATATTTATATATATATATATATACATATATATATATATATATATATATATATATATATATATATATATATATATATATATATATGTATATATATATATATATATATATATATATATATATATATATATATATATATATATATATATAGGTAAACAGATTGGAATGATAAAAAGTGCTAAAATTCGGAAGAAAGCTCCGCAACGTTTCGGGTATGTACCCTTCATCAGGCGGCAAAATAATAACTGATCAAAAAAACGATATTCAAAAGAAACAACAAACGCGTGCCGATACAACTCGATCGGCGCGCGTACAAAGGCCAAGCACCTACGTCAACGCGTTGTGTGTCTTGTTATGTCCCCATCAACTCCTTACAATCGTTTCTAAGTCCCTGTAGTGCGGACGCACTGGTAACACACGCACTACCCATGACAACATCCATCCAGCAAGCCAAACCAAAACGCGCCGACGTCAAGCGTACAACCTCTTTACAAAGGGATTGCCAATAATGAAATGTTTGCCTACTTCGTGCCGCAATTTTAAACACAGCTAAACGACGCAACCGTGCAAAACAAGTTAATAGTGATGACGCGATAAAAATTAAAAGTAATAATAAATACACGCTAGGCGATTATGATGTCATTATGAACGGACTTTGCAAGGAAAATTGAACACGATCAATTTAAGTTCAAGTTCGGCAAACAGTCCGTTGTAAAATAACAAACACAGTCTATAACAGTTCGAGTTTGACGTTCAGCCCGTTAGGAGCTAGAGTTCCTAGCCTTACTATCAGTCGATTTTCGGCAGTAAGACGATCACGGTCGGAACCTCTGCATGAGATGGCCGCCGTGACCATCAGATCCTGTATAGAACAGGCCGATGGGGGTTAAAATGGTTGGCAACCGGGTAACCTGGAAGGTTTTGCCTAATGGATCTCAAGTGTTCAGTAACCCGATCAGCTAATCGACGTTTAGTCTCACCCACATACATCATGGCACAGCGCTTACAAACTAGGATATACACTATATTAGTAGACGTACATGTAAAATGATGTTTGACGTCGAAGGAGTTGTTGTTGGGACCTACAACAGACAGAAGTCTGTCTTTGCTAGCAAGTTTACAAGTATTACATCTACTACGGTTACAAGGAAACGTCCCTGCCGGATGTAACATAAAGGGTTGGGGATTTGAGGCCCGAACCAAGTGACTTGAGATGTTTTTCTCACTTCTAAAGGCCGTAATAGGCGGTTCAGGAAAATACTCACGGGTAGAGGGTTCTCTTCCTAGAAGTTTAGCGTTTCTGTGAATTGACTCAACAATGGGGCGAACTGAAGGATGATAAGACACCACGAAGGGTATTCTGGAAGTGGATTTGACGATATTAGTCTTAGGGGCCATGATAGTTGCTCTGTCCATCCCTTCAACCCTCCCTAGTGCCTTCATGAGTACCTTACGTGGGTACTGACGTTTCTCGAAAAAGGAGATCATATCTTGAGAGACCTGTTTAAAATCCCTATTATCGGAACAAATGCGTCTAGCTCTCAAGAGTTGCGAGTACGGGATAGAGTTGGTACATGACCTAGGGTGGTTGGATAGATAAAGCAAGTAGCTGTGGGAGTCTGTAGGCTTAAAATGGATATTAGTTTTTAGTTTTCTGTCACTAATAGATAGCTCCATATCTAAAAAGACCACTGAGGTGTCAGAAATACAGCTGGTGAACTTTAAAAAGGGGCAAAACGTTTCAACAAAATGTATAAAGTCTTCTAAATCACGACGAGAGCCCGACGCTACCCCAACAATGTCGTCGATGTACCTTTTATAGAGAATGGGTGCACGGCCACTAAAGCTGGAAAACAATTGCTCCTCAAAGTGTCCCATTGTGAGGCAGGCTATTGATGGTCCCATCTTAGTTCCCATGGCTACTCCCCTCACCTGGCGGAAAAAGCGAGCGTTGAACTGAAAACAGTTCTGAGTCAACACTAATTCGGCCAAACGAAGGAAGGCAGTAGTAGGAATTGTGGGATCTTGACGTTGATCCAGGTAATGTCGCATGGCTGTTAGAGCAGCGTGGTGGGGAACTGACGTGTAAAGGCTAGATACATCCATAGTAAATACCAATCGTTCATCGGGACCATCCGGAAATTCAAAATCTTGTATTAATCTAAGAAAATGAGGTGTATCCTGTACAAACGATGGTAACTTGGATACTAATGGAGAGAGAACGGAATCAATGTATTCTGAAATAATAACAGTGGGGCAGCTATGTGAGGAAACGATTGGTCGACCTGGGTTTCCAATTTTGTGAATTTTTGGCAGAAGGTAAAAATTAGAAATCTGAGGGCAAGGGTGAATAAGTGTTTTGGCCGAAGAAGGAAGGTGTCCTTGATTCATAAGGGAGGTGACGGTTTGTTTCACCAAGTTTTGTATTTCATTTGTGGGGTCCCCTGGCAATTCAACATAGGCGGTTTCGTCTGAAAGTTGTTTCTCCGCCTCAGCTGTGTACAAATCCCTCCGCCACACGACAGTGGCCCCTCCCTTATCAGCAGACTTAATGATTAGATTCTTGTTTCTCTTAAGGGACAAAAGAGCCTTTTGTTCGTCTGGGGAAATGTTCCGAAAAGCAGTCGGGGTGAGAGGGAGGAGACGTTTAAGGTCATTATGGATGGACTCAATCACATTATCTAGTACCTTGTTCTCCCCTGGTTTGGGAGTCCAAACAGACTTTTTGTTCTGGAATGATTGAAAAACATCCTCCGAAAGACTGCTTTCTGTTTCATCGGGATTTCCGAAATGAAACCGGAGACGTAGTCTCCTGCAAAATGCGGACACATCTCTACGAATCGAAAATTCATCAGGGAGGGGATTCAAAGGAACAAAATTCAAACCCTTGGATAATACCGAACGTTCGGGTGAGGTCAATTCTAGGTCTTGAGGAATTGTGACCACTAAACGTGTGTTTTCAGTATTCTCGGTATGTGGCATAGTATCGTAGTTGCGCACTTCGGGTAGCAAAGAGGTTAACTTTTTGGACTTCGAATCCTGTAGAAAATTGTATAATCTACGATTGTAAATGTGAATCAAAAATCGAATTTCACCCGCTTCTTGATGAGAAACCCCAGCCTCTCTTAGTGAATTAGCTAGTAACAGACCCTTTTCTTTCATGACACGGTCAAACGTGTTCTTTTTTTCAACCATGTTACGAACAGTAGAACGCATCAAGTTGAATGAACATGATCGTAAATGACGGGCTGTGTTGTAACGAAAATGTACGTTAGAATAACGCCTGATGAAGGGTACATACCCGAAACGTTGCGGAGCTTTCTTCCGAATTTTAGCACTTTTTATCATTCCAATCTGTTTACCTTCATACTTTACCTGTGCTACGCAGTATTCGACCTTATATATATATAATATATATATATATATATATATATATATATATATATTTATATATTTATATATATATATATATATATATATATATATATATATATATATATATATATATATATATATATATATATATATATATATATATATATATATATATATATATATATATATATATATACAGTAACAATTGGACACGACAAACAGTAACAATTGGACACGACAAACATCAAATCCGAAGCGATCGCTGTAAAAACAGAACCGAACGAAAGTGACTGTCAGAAAACATGAGTACGAAGGATGAAACACAAATCAAAAAAGAAACAGAGCGTCCTGGATGAAAAAGTGCACGTACAAATCGAACATGGTCGGATAAAAGGGAAAAAAGTAGACAAAAACTAGGTCCGGAAAAAATAATAATTAGGGCTACACAGTAAAAAATGAGCACGAACGGGTTAGTGTAAAAGGAGTAAAAACTGGCTCAAAAAAGGGGTGAATATTACAAAAGGTCAATTCTAACATTAAGGCCGTATGGAGCGAGAGTACCTAGCCTCATGATCAGTTGGTTTTCAACACTAAGGCCGTCACGACGGAGCCTCGGCACATTGCAGCTGCCATAACAGTTAAATGTTGTATAGAAGAAGGTGAAGGGGGATTAAAATGTGCAGCCACCGGGTATCCATGGAGATTCAGTTTGATATAGATATATATATATATATATATATATATATATATATATATATATATATATATATATATATATATATGTATATATATATATATATATGAAACGCTGCATCGACCGGTACGGGGAAATCGGTATACCGTCAGAACGTTAAGGCGAAAATAAAACAATAAAGTACATAAGAATTTATTTCCTCTTTGCGTTATGAAATATGCATACACTTTATTTTAATGGCCCCTCATACATTCGTGTTAACGGATACGTGTACGTAAGTTCTTAGTAGGCCTAACTTTGATGGTATTTCAAGACATAGATATTGTAAAGTCAGGGTATCCAAGCAGTGACTCCTTGAACATTTCAAAATTAAATGAGAAAAATACTGTCTTATGATAATCAAGAGCTTTTCTTGTTATAGGATATCGAAGTTTACTAAACAATTCAAATTGGGCTGATCGGATTTACCCTTTAAACCACTCAATCGCCCTGTCACCCTGGCCCAACTCAGGCCCACTTTCTAATGATCTTCTGGGCAACACATTCACAATACAAAATCTAGTGGTAAGCAAGACATCTAGCGAATAATAAGGACGGCATCACTGCAAACTGGTACATGAAACAATCATTATTACGGTGGTATGATCAACACACAGAGAACCAAAGCATCTTCCATTTGCGTCTTTAGAACACGCGTTTTTGTATGAACATCATCAAAATTTCATTCGACAAATCCGCCAGGTCCTAGGTAGCCGTACTTTTTTTCTAATCCATTCAGATACGAGACACTTTTGTCGATTTGTAAATGAAACACATCTATTATCCCCATCCATCATTCATCTCAACGTTATTGCTGCAAAAATGATCACAAAATGCCAACATAAAGATGAATTTGGCTCCAGGAGCTTGCAAAATGAATCTTTCTTGTCATATTCTGTGATTGATCGCTGCGGCATCACGCGCTGTTGGTTCAGTTGCACTTTACGGACACATCTCCAGTTAACTTTTTCAAAAAATTATTTCTTCGGATTTTTTTATTTCCATTTTTGAAAATGTTTTATGTATTCATCATTTATATAAAAAAAAACAGAAAGATCGCTAGATGAAACGTGAATAGAAGAAACAAATCGTTAAGAAAGGAAAATGCAAAGATGAGCAACCAAAAAAGTAAAAAACAAAGAAAAAGACAAAACCGATTTGAACAAAATGATGAAGCAAACAGGTAAGTACATAGCTTGATTACTTGTCGAGGAAATTTTTAAAAAAGTTATAAAGCATAGTGTTTCATAAACGCTGATTTTCAGCTATAAAATTTGAAAAGCAATAGATTGAAAAAGCAATAAAGTAGGAGTTTGACGTTTTGAAAAGAAAATACATTGCATTTGTGTTGTTGTTATTTTGTATTAGAACAGGCGATCGTGCTTCTCTACATCCAGACATCGGGAACGGTTAATTGAGTCACATGGAAGCAAAAATGTTTGAAGGCTATGCGGTTGGTCAGCCAAGGTCAGTTTGGTCAGTTGGTGATTTTCTGAACGTAACTGTTCTAGATGCGTCATCTGTAGATTGAACTTTAAAAAGAACAGTTAAGAGGCAAATTTATGTTTGATATGTTGGAGGGGAATATATTTTAAGCATTCTGGTAAAATTTTCATTCATTTCCATTTTCGGTCCACGGCAAATAAAATTTGACACACCTCCTGCAAAAGTGAACTTGAACCAAGCAAGAATGAAGTCATTGATTCACGTTGATTGCAAATGTTTAGTTTTCCTTTATTCTTCATCCTATTTCTTTAACCTTGCATTAATGAGGGATTCTATCTTGCCTCAAAGGTATATACAATTTTCAAAAGTATACTTGCAGAAGATGCAGTTATGATATGAATATCAGAGTTAAGTTGAATGAAATCGTTGGTATACAAACTTAAAAGAAGATGGAAAGCATTGGTTATTAATACGAACCCATAACATACACCTGCTAGTTTTAAGATCACTCATTATGGAGAATGTCTCGGCTTCAATTGCTACTTTATCCTAGTAACCAAACAAGAGAAATGAATGAAAACTTGAATGAAATGCTTATAAATATGTTTCCCCTTAACATATCAAACATAAATTCGGGTCTGGACTAAGTCAATCAAAGGTAGTAGCTAGTATTATTACGGTTTGGTACCAGTATATCGATAAAGGACGGCGAATGTTAAGGTGTTCAGCGGAATGTCAGGTGGACAGTGACCATACACTGGTTTCAACTAGGGACGATATAAATGCCTCAAGAAGACCGAGTGTGCAATCTAGTTGGTTCGTGGAACCTGCTGACGTTGTGCGTGATGCTTCGCATAAGCTATAGAGTAGGGAAACCAATCCAGTACCGGTACCCCACAACTGGAAAATAGGCTGTTGGCGCCGAAAGATCAAACCAGAAGATTACAAGTTGAGGGGTTAAACCCTGTCTAACCTATGCTATCCTCATCATCAACGAAAATGATGTTAGGGCATTACAGACTTTCTTGAAACAGATACAGAATATAACGCTTACAAGTACACCACAATGGAGAAGTAACAATTAGAACTCACCAACTTGGAATGAGAAAACCACTAGCCGCACAAATATTTTGAAGGATTGGTTTGAGTGGTAATGAAACATACTTAGAAGGAAACGATAGTGGTCTACTGTTACAAAATAATCGGTGTTTTTAATTTTGTAGTGGCCTTGTTGGGTACCCTTTGACAAGGACTTGTTATATATGTCTGGCGTGCTTTTTAGCCTTGTTAAAAAGTTGTTGTTTTTAAGTTTCACATTAGCGTGTATGAGGCATGTATTTATTACTGGGAAATGGTGCCAGACCTTTTCGCCTACACTCTAAAGTAAAACGAGTGGGACTTCAGTCGTTAGGAGCCGAGTGAAATTCTTTCCAAAGAACGAAGTTTCGCTATTCTTGAAAAAAATTCCACTCTTCTTCTGGTGAATTTCACTCTTCTTGCAGGTAATTTACACTCTACTTCAGGAGTGAATTCACATTGTTCACTCTATTAAAGAGAGTGACTTTGTCAACTCTTTTCTTTTAGAGTGTACCTTTTCCAAAGGAGGTATATTTGCTTTAGGTCAACGCGAAACCAGTATAATTTGTAGGAAAAGTCTTGGGTTTCCCATGAGAGTGGTACACAGAACCGTTATTAACCCGTAAAATCAACACTGTCTTGGACAAATTTTACCCAGTTCTAGTACTGTCACATACGTGTCTTATCATTTTACCCAATTGCTTTTAAAGTGTAGGCTTAGCGGAGAAACGGTACGGTATGAATTGTTTTCTGACGAATCATGTATTGTTGCATTCTGCTTAAAGGGGCAAGAGCAGTCACTCCAACTTGAAGCAGTGAAGTAGACTGTCCTGTTTTATCATTGGCTCTTGTGAGTCATGTGGCAATGTGTTTTCTCCTCAGATGTGAAATTTATTAGGAGTTACTGTTTGGCCTACATTCAGTATGCAATATTCAAGTCCTAAAATATTGCAAAATATACTTTGAAGAGTAATAAGAAGAAAATTGTGAGATTCAGCTGTTGCTTCAAAATAAGTTTGGGGTGACTGCCCGGGATGCCCTTTAAATATTGACAGACGGAAAGAAAGAGACTCCATTATACTTTCATCTTTATGATTTTCTTTCCCACAGGCTCAACTTTTAAAATATAATTACCTCATCGAAAGTTTGCTTGACGGTGTTGCTATCCCACACAAATTAGTCCAGCGGTGCCTTAACTGACTAATTACGTTAGTCAACAATATGGACTTATATTTAACTAATATTTGACAGAGTTGAATAAGTGTCTAACAAATATTAAGCCGACTTTACTATTTTTTGACTAGAATTCTTTATTTCATTATCAGATATCATACCAAATTACTGAGTCAAATATGAGTAACTAACGTGGTTAGACAATGCAGACACCACATGACTAATTTTTTATTATTTTGTAATGGATTAAATTATTAATTAATAAATACAATCAATTAAATTGAATTTGTAATTTTACAGAGCAGTGGTCTGAAAATACTGTCGTTTGGACCATCAAGATCTAAGCTGTAAATTTTTAACAATCAAAGCAAGAAACTTTTAACTCTTTTCGAAGTCAGAACCCACATCTTTGTTCCACTTGCTGATATCGCATGGTCAAATTTCGGATCTGTTTTTAAACAGTCTTAACTGAATGTTAAGTAGTTTTCATTTGCCATTATGTGAGGACTGGGCGCATAACCCCACCGATAATGTTAGTTGGGGACATCAAATCAAATTTCCACCGTCTGAAATATTGTGGTCCGAGCTAGTACTTCCATTGTAATATTGGAAGAATGAAAACAAAAATACATGCAGCTCAGTATATCTTGTCATGTTTTGTGTTATTTATGAAAGTAATTTTGGACGAGAAACAGAACCTCTGACGCAAAATGTTAATTTGTGCAAACGTCCCTCAATGTTTGAAATATATAGGTTGCGGCCTTTTTCATCATGATCTACACACAAATCTCGGATCAACCCAACCTTGAAATATTTAGGACAAGAAAAAGTTGTTTGCCCTTTCGAGGCTGCATGCACATTATATACAGTACCACTTAGAATATCCCCAACTATTAAGTTTTTGTTAAATGTTATCTATCCTGAACATTCCTGCCACGGCTTCAACTCAATTTCAATTTCTGCTCAATTTCGTTTTGTGGCAAGAAAGACGGGTTCAAAAAAAGCGATCCCCTTCCCTTTTGGAGGATAAATAACGTCTTACTTGGTCTTTAGATCACGAATGGTACAAACAACGTGGTGTCTGGTACGTAATAAGGTCTTTATGAATCAATTTTACCATTATCATTTTGAAGTCCGAGTCATGGGGGTTTGAACATTCCTTGGCTATAAACGTGCCTGCATTCAATAGACCTTATGAAGTGTCGTCACAATAACATCATGTTTGAAAAAAGTGAACATATTTAGATCGGTGGACCGCATGTAGTAGAATCCTCCCCACGTGTGTGAACTGATACGATAGGTTGACCAATCAGCTGTCTGTTAATTGCTGGTGTTGATTAATTACTCCTCCTAAGTAAGACGAACGTTTAACACCGTGATAGTTAGTAAGATATATGAGGTTATCCAACTGGTTTAAACGAGTTGGGCCGGGCATCGCCCTTTTCCTGTTGTGGGTCACAGGCGTTTTTGTTTTCCCTACACCATTGCTTTTGCTGAACCCTTTTTTAAGTCTTTCATATGGCCCGGCCAGAACACTCCTCGCCAGAACTTCCGGCTGCAAGTCGGATGCTCTAATCACTTGACCATGCAATCAGTTTTGCATTGTGACATCATATGCATAAGGGTCCATACATGAATCCATCCTGGCACTGGGAGTTGTTTGTAAGTCTTGAAACTTACTCAGTGTCCTATTTCCAAAGAGTGGAATCAGGATTGACTCCAGTATTAAGATTAGATATACCTTCTACAAGGGTGAAATGAGACCGTTTTTTTTTTATTAAAACTTAACACTTAAGATCAAGACTGATCCGTAATTTCAATCTAGAAGGGGGATTTTTATGGTGTGGATTTTAGACGAGTAGCTGTGCTCTCTGATTCAAGTCCAAAGAAAAGAGAGTAAAAAATAAAAAAAGTAAATTATTGTACAAAGCATCCGTGAAATCAAATCAAGCTAGTTTTCCTCAAGGTAATCTTTGAAAATAAAAGAAAAATAAAAAGTGAAATAATTATGGGAACTTCAAGCGCAGCTGGTAGTATTACTTTAGAATATACAACATATTGAAATTTTCATTAACATCAACTGCAAATCGTTTCCCCCACTAAATTATCATAATAAATATGAAATTAAAGTATTTCCTGTGTCAAACTGCTTTAGCTTGGACAGAAACCGGATGCTAAAATAGATTCATATAATCTGGTAGTAAATTTGTAAATGTAGTAACTGGAAGCATAAAAATTTTTAAACGTTTATTTTTGACGCAAGTTTGGCGAAAAATTACTGCGAATTTTCATAAACATATAAAAAACGTCTTGCACCCACAGAGCTGTGGATATTGGTTTTACATTGTCAGTAGAGGGGTTTTATTTTTACCACATTCTCCATAATTATCACCTGTTACATTAACGGCGTTCCAGGCATTACCATACTTTGATGGCACAATTATTCATGAACATGGGGAGAAGATATTACATTGTTTGAATATGGTCTACACGGGCTGAAGATGGTAGTTGAACTGAAGATAATGCAATGGTTGAAACCGCGAATGTAAACATTCACATAAAAAAATATTTGTAAATCCTAAATATAGATGGATGTTTTCCAAGTTGTTAGTCACGTGTTTCAACATATGACTATAACAGGCAGTCCGGGAGAGTCTCCCTTTTCGAAGACACACAAAGTCTCCGTAAATGGAGACTTCTTGTACAACGTGAAATATAAATATTCAAGACCTTATTCTTGTAACAGCCGTTGTTACTAACTCACTCACCCCAATGATTCGTCATGTACCGGTGTGGTTTTAGTAAAGAGAACACACAGCACGATGTTTCGTAAGACCATTTGAAACGTTTTAACACAGTCGTTTGGTGTGAAAAGATAACCAAAACCGGTTACAGACAATTCATCCTCAGTGAATGTATCTAAAGTTTATCTGGTGTTTCCATTCAATGGTCTTAAACGGTCAGTTTAAGGTAACGTGAAACAATATATATATATATATATATATATATATATATATATATATATATATCTATATATCTATATTGGAGTTTTCCGCAAGTTTTGAAGCACTTTCTACTACCTCTTTTCGACCTACACATTTCAACAGTGCTCCGCAGCATTTCGACCTTATATATATATACATATATATATATATATATATATATATATATATATATATATATATATATATATATATATATATATATATATATATATATATATATATATATATATATATATATATATATAGTAAAAAGTGCTTAAAAGTTTGCGGAAAACTCCACAACGTTTCGGGTATAAACCCTTCATAAGGTGGCAAAAACCAAACTGAACAACCAACAGTAACAATTGGACACGACAAACATCAAATCCGAAGCGATCGCTGTAAAAACAGAACCGGACGAAAGTGACTGTCAGAAAACATGAGTGCGAAGGATGAAACACAAATCAAAAAAAGAAAAAGAGCGTTCTGGATGAAAAAGTGCACGTACAAATCGAACATGGTCGGGAAAAGGGGGAAAAGAGTAGGCAAAAACTAGGTCCGGAAAAAATAATAATTAGGGCTACACAGTAAAAAATGAGCACGAACGGGTAAGTGTAAAAGGAGTAAAAACTGGCTCAAAAAGGGGTGAATATTACAAAAGGTCAATTCTAACATTAAGGCCGTATGGAGCGAGAGTACCTAGCCTCATGATCAGTCGGTTTTCAGCACTAAGGCGGTCACGATCGGAGCCTCGGCACATTACAGCTGCCGTAACAGTTAAATGCTGTATAGAACAAGGTGAAGGGGGATTAAAATGTGCAGCCACCGGGTATCCATGGAGATTCTGTTTGATGGACCTAAGGTGCTCGGTGACTCGATCCGCGAGGCGGCGCTTGGTCTCTCCCACATACAACGAGTTACATCTCCCACATGCTAAAATATAAACTATATTAGAGGAAATGCAGGTGAATCTTTGTTTGATAATAAAGCTATTGCCTTTGGGGCCTGAAATGTTGACGAGGTCGAGTTTGCCAACAACTGGACATGTATTACACCTCGGAAGGTTACATGGAAAGGTACCAGCCGTGTCGTCGAAAAAAGTTTGTGGGTGGGAAGCCCGAACTAAATGGTTGGCTAAATTTTTCTCAACTCTAAAAGCAGTGATGGGGGGTTCCGGGAAAACATCACGGGTTGAGGGGTCTTGTCGGAGCAACTCTACATTTTTGTGGATAGCGTGTAAAATAGGACGGACCGAAGGGTGATAAGAAATAACTAAAGGAATGCGTAGATTGGTACCAGATTTGCTCTTTTTCTCCAAGGCTTCCTCTCTACTGGTTCCTTGAATTCTGCGTAGGGCATTAGAGAGGATTTTGGCAGGGTACTGGCGTTTTTCAAAAAATGACAAAATTTCTTCAGAGGCAGTAGAGAAGTCAGAATCCTCCGAACAATATATATATATATATATACATACATATATATATATATATATATATATATATATATATATATATATATATATATATATATATATAAATATATATATATATATATATATATATATATATTTATATATATATATATATATTTATATATATATATATATATATATATATATATATATATATATATATATATATATATATATATATATATATATATATATATATATATATATATATATATATATATATATATATTGGAGTTTTCCGCAAGTTTTGAAGCACTTTCTACTACCTCTTTTCGACCTAAACATTTCCACAGTGCTCCGCAACATTTCAAACTTACATTTAATTTTAATTAAAAATTAATTTGTATACATGTAGGCTTGAAGGGTCGTATCATCGTTTTTTATCGTAACATTCATGTAATTGGCTCACATCTTTACAAAACTCTACTTGTCACGCAATCTCTCTGTGTTACAAGAAAATACATAATGGTGTTAAGATGCATTCGAAACGCACATGATTTACCTATATTACAAGAATATTTGGTTCAGCTTTGTATTCTACTGCTCAAATCAGTTGACGTATTATTGTAATTGAGTACGCACTTTAAAAATAATGAGCACTTTTAGCAATGGCGACATAGTGTACAATTTTTGTGTCAGTGGATTTTGTAAAGCCTGTCTGATGTAGATAAACCTGTATTTATCTTGGTGTACTTAAAAAGCTTTCAAACTATGGCTTGCATTCGAAAAAGCTTTTAACGATGAATGGTGGGGAAATGTTATTTGACAGCCATTTTCTAATATGAAATAAAATGGATTGATTTTCATCTGTTTCGAAAATTTGCAAGGAAGTTTAAAATGTGGAAGAGTTTGTTGCAATCTAACGGAGTGAACAATATGAAGGTTTTTGTAAGAAATTACCATATTTTTGGGCAATGGTTGGTGTTTCCATTATGAAGCTGTCTATCATTTGTGTTCTCCTAAGTACACTTTTATCAGGTTTAAATGTCCTCAGTGATCGTATCGGGACGATGTTCTCTTCGGCTCATCTCGGTTTACAAGACTAAAATGGATGAACGTTTCTACGCTCTGACAAACATATCTGACTGTCAAACCAGCAGTAAAGGCGGTTGTTATGACACGAGTTTTCGCGTCAGGATAGCGCCATCAAACCACTTGTGCTTTGGATTCAAGATGAAGATCTATTTCAAGCGTCGGCGTAAAAAATGTGGAGTATCCAAGCAGCGGCTAGTATACCGCTTCATTCTTGTCATCGTTTTCTCTTGTTTTCTGGTTTTTCACCCCGTCATAATCCGAAAGAGGTACCTCCTCGAATGTTGGCGTCTGACGCCGCTAACCTCTGAATAGACAGATTGTTCCGCAACGAACGGAAGGAGTTCCTTCCTCTCTGCTTCTCCTTTCCAACGTCTATATCGGTATATGCAGAGGACGAGCATTTTAAATGCTTAATCAGGCTGATGGGAAACTCAATATTGGTTTGATATACGAGTGTTGGGCTTATGTCGAGACAACCCTACTCAATGATTGTATTTCTTCGGAGCCACGTCAATCTTTCGCTATCAAACTGCATGACCATATTTCACATTTTATGACTCCGATTAAATTCATCATCATACACGCATAGATATATAAATATATAGTGTCGTACAAGCCAAGTGGAGATGTAACTTTGAAACAAGACGCAGTGTGTTTTAGTTGAAATGATTTTAGTGCATCTACAATAGTTTTTGCTAAGTTGCGTATTTAAGTTTTGTAACGCCGAAGCCGTCCGGTCAATAATAATTTGCGTTGTATTAAATTCAAATACAATAAGAGTTTAAATATTATTAATATTGATTAATATGTATTATTATTAGTTCAAATAATATTAGTGCGGGAGCTTTTTGCTTTACTACCACACTTTGAAACGTTGCAAAGAAGTTTTAATATATGTTTGCAGTTTTTTCTGTGTCCGTCTTTTTTATTTTATTTATTTATTTCTTTGTTGAAATTGACATAGCTACAAAAACGCCCACACGGTGTCAAGTTAATATCACCAGACATCTGGACATAACACGTTCATCGCATGACAATTGTCTTTAATATTAAGGTTCGTAAATACCAATAAAGTTACATGTTTGCAAAATGGAAGGCAGCATTCAACTGAGGGACAATATTTGAACACTTGAAACTTTAGTATCGCTGAGAAAAGTCAGAAAATGAATTATGGAGCCTACCAAAATGTCTTTTTGTCAAAACCTTCTTAAATATTGCCCCCTTTTCTTTTCAAGCGCCATAACAAATTTATTTTCTCCTCAACAATCCCATATTTTCAAGATGTGATTGCATAATTGGCATGAGAACTTCACAAACTTTGCATTCCTCACAGGTAGGTCGTATTCCTAACTTCAAGGTCAACAAAACAGTCTGAAAAACAAAGGGAAACAAAGCATTCCTTGTCAATGTGAGGAAGTGATATAACCTCTGCTGCCCTCAGATTCACTTTGGAATACAAATATAGTAATTTCATTGAGTTATATCACGAGAAATATATGTCCAATTTGAACGGGAATTTCACCACAGTGTGTAGATTTGGATCCCTTTTCACATATGAAAATTTAATTACTGCCTAAACTTCCCATTTAAACTTTACTTTCAAGAGCAATGTGTTATAATATACAGTGTCAGTCAGATACGTAGAGAAAGCTAAGACGGTTAAAGGTTGGGTTACAGGTTCGGCACACCATCTGCTTTAGTCTCCTTTTACAACAGACTGATCCTTATCCTCTCACCCCAAACTGCATGAAGTAGTCCACAGAAATCCTCAATTGGCATGGCTCTTTGATTGACAACAAGTTCAAAAAATGTAGAGTAGGCCGCGCCTACTGTAGCTCTAACGACAGAACCATTACCTGATGTACTGGTAGTGTTTTGATTAACGCACTTCGCGGTCTTGTAAACTCACCTGAGAGCAATAAACTGAGATTTTGTGTGGATGAGGATGAATGTTAGACAATTCTCGAATGGTCTTAAGGTAGTAGGTTAGGAGAATTGGAACCGTTTAGGGTGAGGGGATATGACCTTTAACCTGCAATGTTCGGCGTGACGGACAACTCTCAGCAGTACGGTATTCAATGCAACATCTCGTTATACGCTTTGTTAAACTTGTATGCACTTTCGAAACACTGAAAAAATACCAACGTTAACAAAAGACAGGTTTGAAGTTTATATCTGCGCATGTGTCAGTAACCTTTCTGGTTAGGTCCACTGGTAACAAAACATTGAAGCGTTGCGCTGGCCGCCCATAGCGTTCTGTTTTACATATGTTTAAATCCTGTCGTCAGCTCGAACACACGTAAAAGTGTTACAATTTGACCTATAAGCGGCGCAAGATGTTTTTTGTTGGTGGGGCAGCCGACATAAGGGTGACGCCGTAAGGTGTCCGGTTTTGCGCGAAACACAAAACCTCATCAGCGTTGGGTCCAGGGCCCTCTTAAGTACCCCTGGTGGGGTTCAGGGGCAAAGCCCTGGTAGTGGTCCAGGGCAGTGGCATAGATAGGAGTTTTTGTGGTGGGGCTATGGGGGGGGGCTGAATCCTTTTGTAGGGGGTGGCTGGGGTTAACTATCTAAGCGTAGCACCACCATCAGTTGGCGCGGAGCGTACAAAGAAAATTTTGGATTTTTAAACCTCCCAGATGGCTGGAAATGGCATTTGCCAGGTTAAATTGTCTTTAATTCTGGTGAGAAAAAGTTTTGATATTTTTAAGATTAAAACACGCTTTTGAGATACTGATTAGCTCGGTTCATTACTCCACTGGACCATGTATCCTAGGATTGCAAATCCGAAATCCTGCTGAATGTGGCAAGCACCTGTTCCAGTGCACGTCTGAGTAAGGTATTTCCATAGGCGTAGGGGAGTATTTCAGTGTGGGGGCAGAAGATGGTTGGCGTGGAGCGTCCAGAAAATTTGAAAATTCGTACCTCTCAGACAGTCGAACATGACTTTTCCCAGGCTTTTAAAGGGGATCCAACCAGTCGCTTTTTAGGTTTCAATTGTAGATAAACGTACTTTCGTTCCAAATTAAATTTCAGCCAGGAAGACGAAGCGGAGTGCCACCATTGGTTGGCGCGAAGCGTACAAAACATTTTTAAATATCCGACCCCTCAGGCAGTTGAAAATGGCATGTGGGGATCGTAGCAGTTGCTATTTCGAATTTCCTTTTGTAAAGATGGTAACCTGAAACTTTAATTTTGCTATGAAGCGGTCTAAGTGGAGCACCACCTTAGGTTGGAGCGAAATGTACAGAAATGTTTGAAAAATCTGGCCCTTCAGACAGTCAAAATGTTATTTGCTATGCTTATAGAGGGTCTTAGAAGTCGCTAATTCGAGGTTCTGTTTGCACAAAAAATGTTCACTTGAAACTAAAATGCTGCTAGGAAGACTATCCGCGCGAAGCTTCACCACTGGTTGGCGCGAAGCGAACAGAAAATTCTGAAAAATCGGACCCCTGAGACAGTCGAAAATGACATTTCCCAGGCTTATAGAGGAATCTAAGCAGTCGCTGTTTGATCAGAAAATTGCCAGATAAAATTTATCACTACCAATAGATGAAGTGGTCCCGCATTTTTTCCGGGAAACTACAAAACGGATTTGAAAACATGCTAATGAATTTTACTATATTGTGACTCTTAACTAAATTCAATATGTATTGAAAAAATTGTGTGCCCGAACTTCCGACTATGTATGACTTTACTTTTGAAAATAGTAGGCCCATGGTGATCTTAGCAGTCGCTATTTTGATCAGAAGAATCAGATAAAATGTACCACTGCCATTGGATGAAATGGAGTAGATGATTTTTCTTATATTAGTAACACTTATTGACAGATTTGTCACGTTACAAGGTGTGTTGAAATGAATTTTCAAGCAGACTTACGAGAAGACATTCTCACCCTGCATCATTAATCTATCGAAAAACAAATTACCCGATTTTCATAACCATTACCCGTATTTGGCTCTAGAGCAAGATAGATGGCAAACTTTTGGGCACCTGAACACCCTCCTGTCTACCCGCTGAATCAATTTGGCAATTGAAAACGACCCAACATTTTTTTAACCTTTGCCCGAATATTTGATCATTTCGGGCAAATTTTTGCAAGACTACAGTGTGAAGTTGGGATGATGAAAACCTTTTTATCACATTCTACCCAACTGGTTCGCAGATCTTTTTTATTTTCCATGAAAAATGTACTTTAAATATAGCGTCTTCTGTTTTTCGGCACAGATTTGAAGCTACTAAAGTAATCGGCCTTTTCGGGTATTGTGTTACACAAGTTTTAAAAAGTTTCAAGAATAATTGTTTCTTTAAAGTCACAGGCTTCCCAAATGTATCGCGATTTTTTATCTCTTTAATTTTTGGTAACTATGTTACCCTTACTATGATACTTTTCCATTTTCGGGCAAATGTTTGAAAAAATTTGGATATTCGACAATTTCGGGCATTGTGTTGTGACTATCTATGAAACAACGGTCACAAATAATAGCTTTTTGAGTTGCCCGGAGGTGTAGAGAATTTTTGGAATCTTGACAGGATTTTCATGAGAATTTCATTGCGACTATATGACGTTTCTTTCTTTTTCCCGGTATATTTTATTTAAATTTCGGCCATATTTAGGAATTTTCTGAAAAACCATCCCATTTTTTCAAAATTAAAAAGCTGTTCGAATTATTTCCAAATTCCTGCCTGAATTTTCCCCAGGTTCCTGCCGGGATTTAGATTTTTGCGGAAATTTGGGACAGTCTTCCCCCTGTCCCGTCTCGTACGCCACTGGTTATGTCCACTTCAGCCAAGAGGATAGTGAGGTCATGCGAGGTAATAGTGGTAAGGCAGTAAGGTTGCGACCCTTGAGACTGCATTGACCCAACATGGGTTTGGTGGTTGCACTGGCCAATGACTGGCGGCAATGCATGCAAATTTCTTCCAACCATTACCAGATTACAGACCCAAATATTCTAATCACCACAGCAAGTATGATTTTGGAACTATTTTGTGCATCCTCAGTTATTGAAAAAATCCCTACAAGAGGTAGAAACATATCAGATTCTAGGAGTACACTTAAATCCACACCAAGGTAGCCAATTTTAGCCACTCCAAATCTGTTACAAAATTATCCACCCAGAAACCCGACGAGTAAAAAGTCAAGAGATTCCGAAGATAATGAAGCTTTTCACAGACTACCTGAATTTATTTCAAAACTCAGACTGGGGCAAAATTGCAGAATACCCTGCAACTGTTTGAAGGGTGAAAATAAACTCTCCTACTTATTATCGCTCATGTGGCCGCGTCCAGGGGGCGAAGCCCCGGAAGGTTTGCAACTTTTGCAGACTGGAAAGTAATATTTGAGCCAAAGAATAGCCGTAATGTAATAAAAGCAACTTAAATTTGTGTAATTACTTTTGAAAAATTTATTTTGCCACATTCGGTTATTGGGAGGGGCATGCCCCCCCAAATTTCATAAAAAAAATATTGGAGGCCAGGCCAGGCCCCCCTGCCCCCCCCTCCCCTCCGCTTCCACCGCCTATGATTTGACGTACTGTGCATTTCTGTTCCCGGAAGAAACTTTGAACTATTGTGCTCAAAATATAATTGAAATAGCTCCAATATTTTTCTTTAGAGTGGTAACTTGCCGGCACACAAATCATGCAACATATACGAGAAGGTGATGTAAGTATTTGGGATCATGTCAGGGATATTCTGTATCAAAAAAGGAACAACTAATTTGATCATTTTCCAACTCTATTCGCCAACGCGCCTAAAGGTTGTGTGACATGAAAACGACAAAATGGGGGGATTTGATGTAAAAAGCACCAAAAGCCAAGAAAATAGACGCAATTCCCATCAGAATCCATCCAAAATTGACCATTTTACATGGCAATTTCTGATTTGCACTTAATCGTGAATATATATATGAGCTCAATATGCAAATCTTGTGATGTCATGGGAGGGACATGCCATATATTTATGGCTAATGGTTTTATTTTGGAAGTTTATATTGTATCCTCTAATATCATGAGTATCAACTATCAAACCATAAGCTATCTGCTGAGTGATAAAGAGATAATTAATATAGGGTTAACAAAAGAGTTGTAAACATTTTGCTGCAATTCACATCATTATGTTTACATTAGCAACAAGTTGCTTTAGAAACATTCAAACTATAAAGAGGTAAATCTTGAGAACCGTGAAAGATATTGAATTGATTCCAACGGATTTTTCCTAACAATAATCTCTTCCATAACTGCCAAGTGAAGGAAGGTCATTTTGTTGACATGACACACTACTTTTAAAGGATAATACTGATGCCTTTCAGCCTTTTGACTAAAATCATGTGAAGTTTATGTTCCTTTTACCTAGTCTAGAATGGAGCTACATGGCAGACCAATGATATAAATGATCTGAGAACCGTGAGGTTCAAGTGGTCAGTTAACTGGTTACGTGATGTCATTTAGTGGACGAAGTTTCGTTGAGAAAACAGTAAGTTGGTACTTCGCCGGAGGACTTTATAGAGTAAGTATAGAGTAAAATACTGATGAAAAGATAATTTCTAGTTCCTTGATAGTACAGTCCGTTCATTTACGGCATTTTTTAAGCCTACACCGTTTAATTTACATAAAGTTTTTACATAATATTAAAAAGAAAGCTTCTGAACTGACGAAATGATTAGCTCAATGTAGACAGAATAAGTGTTAATAAATTGTGGGGATTCAGTATTGTAATTAATGTCATTAAAAAGTACAACACGTCACCAAAATCAATAAATCATCTTTGGTGATGTTTTCCCAAACAAAGAGGGATATTGTAAGTTGACAATTGTTCCAGTCAATACCTGCGAAACCCGACGATGGCAATGCTTAATTTATGCTGCAGGTGCAGGGACTGAATAATTTAATGACTTTTCATATCCTTTGCAAATACTAAGCTATACCGAAGGCAGGAGTCCATAAAACTCATCAATCCAAAATTTTGTTAATATTTCACTTTTTCGGCTCAACTTCAAATCAACCTTTCATGTCCATTAATCTGTTCATAAATAAATACAAAAGACGGCTGCAGTAAGAAATTAGGTGAATGGTGTTAGTCAAGGCCACCTGCAGTGTAATTATGCCTGACTTTGGTCCATTTACATCATGACAATTGCTGAATGCCGCAAAACTGTGAACACTGGTTTGTTGTCAACACAGAATTGCATTGGGAGGCAGTATACACATGTGCGTCCCATATTGTGACACACATATAAACATATAAATTCAAATATCGACATTGATTTTACAAGCAAATAAGATAAGATGAGCTAATGTATGATGAAATTTTTAAACACATCTCAGTATACGCCAATGCCCTTCCTAATCGTATTTAAAGGATTAAACAAGGTGTCGGCGTGAAAAGGCCTGACTCGTAGCAAAGGTAGGGTGCAAATTATTTGCTCTTAGAGACTTTGAAGTTTGCCATTCCGTGAAATACATTTTACCATATTGTGCAGTACCTCGTCTAAGTACGAGGACGGAAAAGGCTGGCAAGTGGGACTGGGTGCGAGGAGTGAACTCCTCCAGTCCTTTCCATCAAGTTTACACCGTGTTAACAGGGGTTTTGAAGCGATGATGC
This sequence comes from Holothuria scabra, assembly GCA_037179385.1. Taxonomy (NCBI): domain Eukaryota; kingdom Metazoa; phylum Echinodermata; class Holothuroidea; order Aspidochirotida; family Holothuriidae; genus Holothuria; species Holothuria scabra. Next base: position 25,313,249 of record CM074198.1, read on the forward strand.
CGATTATATCTTTATCCCTTTTCAGACATATGTGAAGACAAAACCATTTAGTTTCGAATGTTTTAATGGAATGTTGGAATGCACCCATATGTCGATGATGTTGTCCCTCAGCAGACTTACCGTCCTACGCAAACATGGCAAGCCATTGTACTTTTTATTCGTCGTTTAATGATATCAACAATGAACGGGTGATATCACTAATTCATTTGATGATAAAAATTGCTGATATCAGCAATTATTTGCTGACAGGCTAATGTCAACACTTGTTTGATGATCTCATCAATAATTGTAATTATATAATAATAATATCAGCAAAGAAGTTGCTTAAATCAGCATAAATTCATGTGCAAAATCTACGCGTTCATTTCTTGGTGTTAGCAATTGAGTTAGCGATGGGGCCTATGTTGGAACTGCTGATATCACAAATTAACTTGCTGGTTTCAACAATCCATGCGTAAAGTAATCAAAAGAGGATAATTGGAATAGAGCTCCATCAAGTTTCCCCGTGCCATTTGTGAAGAGAACGTCAAGAAAATGTTCACAGATCTGTTGTAGAACAATGACCTGCCCTGTGTTACGGCTTTCCATTTATATCGTGGACAGCTGAAGCCTCAACGTCTGTTTTCTGGGGTATAGAAAGGCTAGTTCGAAATTTTGTCTGCTATTTTTTTTTTATTTATTACTAATTTATTTGTTTTTTGTTTGCTTCCTTTTTCTTCTAGTTGTTGTGATGATAGGCCACCTTTTAGTGGAATCACATTCTCGTCTGAAGTAAAAAATGTAGCTCGTATGGCATGTATACGAACGACAAATACTAATGGAAAGGGGAAGGGGGAAGACTGCCTTCCAAATTTTCACAAATCTGGATCTCGGGTAGAATCTGCAAATTTCGGGCACCCATTTGAGTTGTAATAAATATGACATTTTTTTTAATTGCGCAGAAAAGTCCCTAGCGTTCCTGAATAATTTCAAAATGTTGAACGAAAAAGAGAGAAATATCATGGTCTCGGAAAAAATTTGGATTAAAAGTCATATATATATATTATAATTTGGTGCACATTCGGGTAGCTGATGGAAGGTAATTACATCTAAATCACACTTCATATTCTTGGGCGAAAATGACCGAAATGGCTGCTAAATATCCAAATTCTTTCATAAATTTGACGGGAAACCACACAGGATCATATAGTGGTTACAATTTTCCTTACAATCAAAATGACAAATGATAACAAAACTTCGCTACACATTCTGAGAGCAATACACAATACGTGGATTGCGTGAAATGTCCGAATATTCGGTGTTTTTCTTAAAGTTAACCCAAAAGAAAACTCTTCATAGTCAGAGTGAAGTTTTCAAGAAAAGACGAGAGAACAGACGGAAGGGTGTACAGTGTTCAGATTGCCCACATTTCCGGGAAAGCATCTTCGAGAAGCCATCTTGTGAACTGCGATATAAATCTTAATGATATCTTAATGATAACTTAATGATAATGTTACGAATAAGCCAAAGTGATTAACTGTTCTTGGGGGACTGTATCACATTATTAACGGCGCATTCCACGCTGTTCTTTCACAATTGTCATTAACCTTCCTTTCTTTATATTTTGAAACGTTCGAGCAATCTGTTGAACTGGAACTTTAGGCTTTTTATGAGCAATACCTCTTCATAGATGACCAACTTCTAACTGAAACAAAAGCAGCAAACTATAGAAATTGTTTTTCCTCAAGGATTGAAGACCGTTCGAGAGGTTTAAACACAAAGAACGGATAAAATTATGAAGTGCCGTATGGCAAAATTGAGCAATACAATTGTAGTAAACGTATTGCGTATCTGTCTTCTAGTCTAGAACTTTTAAATAAAGCTTGAATCTCCCATGTTTAGCCCGTAAGCACATCACAACAACATGCGGTTGTTGTTGTGAAATGGTACCCTAGCTTAATTTAAACAGGACATTTCGAGATTTTGATGCTTAACGGTAGTATGGAAATTGGAACTTTCAATGGAAAAGTCAACTTTGTGCGCAAAGCCGTGCTTAACGGCATGTAAATATTTAGTGACGGCAGTGATAACCTTGAACAAATATTCTGAAATCAAAATTTATTTACCCAAAATACGCAAACAAATTTTCTATTTGAGGAGGTGATAGCGCCAGCTGAATGGTGTATCTGCGTTCGGAGGATACCAATTGTCAATGTAATGCAATATTTTCTTGAGATTTAGTGGATTATGGGATATCTGTGATGTCATCACGGCACATTGGTTTGACATTGTATTCAATTTATTTATAATTTTAATGTCGCTTGAGGTAATATTTAGGCAATATCCTTTGTTTTACCCCACATATGGTGCTGGGTAATGCTATATCTACAGAACAATGTTCAAACATTCCTACGGTATCGGTAATTTCAAGGAAAACATGACATTGTGTCATGTGTTTGATTACAGAGAAAAACAAAAGGGATCTGTGGCAATATGCCCATATTACAGAATATCCCGTGTCTTTGTTGAAAAGTGGAGGTATTTTACTAACAAATATACAATTTTTAAAAGGAGATATCTTTAGTTAGGAAAAGGGTATTGCGTCAGGGATTGCAGTACATGGTCAGAAATATTTTCGTCTTCCCTGCAAGACCTTAGTGGACAGCCAGCGCAATATGCCTGTAACTCAAGTTATTTGTTATGAATTTTATGGGTATTTTCTTATCAGTTGTGCTTTTCATTAGTGGTTGCTATTTATAAAGAGGTCGTAACCGTGCCATCCATTTAAAACAATCTTATTAGACAATTTTAAAACAGTTCCTATCAGCCGTATATTGCAATGGATGACAACTTTTTTGTGGTCCAAAAGTGGGCTGGAGTGAGAAGCTTGAGAGTGTTTATCTTCTGGAAAATAAAATGGCTAATCGTCTCACCCTAAAGAACAATTGCTGTAGTAGTTCACAGAAATTTTCAATTGGCACAACTCTTTGACTGACAGCAAGTTCTACAAGTTCGTTATACTTTATCACATACACGGCATGTTCTGTACTGAGAGTGTTTTGATTGCGGCATACTTTGGGGTCTTATATGCCCACCCTGAAGCAATAAACTGAGATGATAAGGAAGGGTGTAAAAAGTTGTAGTTGTAGGAGGGGCAAAAAGTAAGTCATCGAATTGGAATTGTTTAAGGTGAGAAGACTAGCCCTTTAAAGGTTTAATGGGACGGAGCATCTGGGATGAGAGAGTTGCACAATACAAGTCGGCGTAGTTGGCTTCAAACTCTCAAAATTCATTAGCCTCATTACAATAGCCGTAGATCACTTCTCATCTGAAAGCATATGTGCTTGCTTTGTGTGTGATCATTTGATACCTACTGTCCTCGGATAATTTTATATGACTCTCAGCCTGGTCAATGTCAAACTTGTATAGATGACAATCGCTTTATAGATCGCTGTTAGATTTCCAAGCTTCTGTTTCCAATAACAACAAGGGGTAATTACTGACACATCGAATGTATATGCATGTGTAAATATACTAGGTTACTTCGATAAATAGGGAAATTTTACGAACAGTAATTAACGCTTCCAAAGTATTGTTTTCCAACGACGGAATAAGGCATCGACCTCATGATGTTGAACAGGGACCTTGATCGACCATGAAATGGTCCATATCACAAGATGCTCCGCAATGACACTAATTTCATGATTCGTTAAGTAACACACATTTTCCTGGTTTTTGGTGGTAAAATCGCTGTTTCTTCTCTCCATTTAGGCCGTGAAAGACTCGGATCTGATACACGACAGATCGGTGCAATTAATTAGAAGTCGGTGTTTCTGTGTCAGTTTGACGCCGTGGTAGATTCGTGCCTGGGGGATGCACCAGGGACCAGCCACTTGCGTTTAATATCTCTATGGCATGACATCACTAAAACGCAGTTACCACGGCCTGACCCTTTTCGTGAGGTTATTTGATTTTCTTCGAATTTATCATGACTACGAAATTTATTATCTTTTTGAGGATGGAAGAAGTCTGCCTTTTCTTTTCTCTTAACAAACATTTTCATTGGAAGTGGCTCAGATTGCATGCTACTGGTATCGGTTACATCCTCAGTAATGCAGCGATACATCGGTTTTATCCATTTTATCTGCCAGTCGCCAGTGCCTATCGTACTGTTTGTAGTATACTGGGCTTATCATGAGTCGATCACTTACCAAACTTTGTAACCATTAAAATATAAAAACATCTATAAAAATCAATGAAACTTGACAGTAATATTTTGTAATGTGTCATTCCCATTGTGTTATATTTTGGTGTTGCTTGGATTGAGTAATCTGTAGAAAAAATGTATCTTGAAATGTCGGGTGGCAGTACAAGTAGCAATGTTTATTAAGTAATCTTGAGTCAATCGCAGTGGCGGAGCTGCCACATGGTCAGGGGGCCGTCACCCCCCCCCCCCCCGAATGGACCAAAATCGTCTGTCGGCGCCCTTTTTAGGATTTTTAACATACTTTACTTTTGCACCATTAGCCTATTGGCAAAAGACATAATTTAATAGCGTTGTTTTAAGGCCCAGATAACAAAATGCTCAACAGTCATCAGTAACTGTGCACATTATTCTGATGAAAAGGGTTGTCTTCTGTAATATAGGGATAGGTTTTGCTGAAACGTATCTTTATCCTTTATTGGCACTAATGAATGTTACCGCTGTGCTAATTTAACTGATCCACACCAAGCGTGATTATAAGCTTACAAAATACACAGACTGACATTAAATTCACCCTCCCGGCCAATAAAAGATCTTGCAAAGGGCGCAACAATAATTGTAGCGCAAATAGCCCTCTTGTTGTCGTGGAAAATTGTCAACATAGACAATAAAATTGTAAAACGAGTTTATAAAGATACCAAAATAGCTTCCACACATTTTTCAAATTCATTTGAAGAGAAGATTTAGGTTTAAATAAAATAAAACTGTTAAAATAGTGGTAATGTTTCAAGAGTTTTAATGAGCAGTTTCCATTCTACTTTTCTTCAGGTGACCATTCTCATGATAAATGGCTATTTCTGACACTGCACGGTAACCCCTTGAAAATGCTTGTTTCTTTTTTTTCGTGGTCTCAAAAGCCAAAAAATTGCATCTAATAAGCCTAGGTTTAAGCTACTTTTTATTTATTATGAATTCGGTATCTAGAGAGCCAATCAGACCTTTTGTCTTGTCTATTTCTTGCAATGTACTACTTAATTAATGGCTATTTCAGAGTGGTCACATGATGTAAATTGCGTCAATTAATGTTTTTTCGTGTACTTATCTTGATTTCCAGATGCCAAAAATGTACACCTATGGTTATTAATTAATTTCCATAACTTTTCCCCCTGTAAGATTGCTCTCTATTTGGTTCTAGCAGGTTTAATCTTGATCTTCACAAAGTGCCAATTATTACATTAAAATCGTAAATCGAGACCTGACAATAACACAAAATATAATGACCCCCTTCATACTAGAATGTGTAAGAGAGGGATAAAAACACGGGTGCCCGCAGGTAGGGGCAAGGGGGGGGAACTTGCCCTCCCCTGGAAAGTAAAAAACCTGCCAAAAACGAAGAAAACATAAAGAAAAATTAATATCAACATTTATTAACAGTTCACTCAGTGTTTTCCCTATTTATATGCGGTAAATAGGCTTTAGAAATGTCATTTCCAGCGATCTGAGAGGCATTTGGGGCCAAAATTTCCTTGCGCTCCGCGCCAACTCATGGTGGTGCTGAGCTTTTCCCCCTAAAAGAATTTTGTCCCCCTTCCCCGAATTATTTTCTGCGGAGCCCAATTAATAGAAAATTTAAACATGTTTTTATAGAAAAACTTGCTGAGGAGAAATGGCAAAGTAGTCTTCTGCCAGGTGCGGAAAATCAAATGAAAAGTCTGGAAAGCCGTGGCTTCGATCGTGCTGAGGCTCAGGGTATTTACTCCTTCGAAGCGCCCCTGCAGACCATTTTCGCCCCCTCTGACCGAAATCCCTAGCTCTGCCACAGGTCAATCGCTTCATAAACCAAACAAATTACATCCCATAAATTACGACATTTAAAGCAAGTTTTCCAAATAATGATACAGAATATTATCTTTTATCAGAATACTTATTTAGAACTTCATAAAAGACATTCTCTTCATCATTTTTAGTAATTTTGAAACTTGAATATCTGGCCATGACAAACATTTTTGCTTTAAACATCAAAAATATTCTGAAAAATAATTGGTTTTGATGTTTGAAGAGTATGCATCGCATGTTATTCTAACGTTGCAGTCACATCGCACCTACATGCTGCACTGGCGTTTAGAAGGCAGTGATCGACTCATCATAACTTACCATACTTACAGCGGTATCGCGAGTTGCATCGCATTTAGACGGCATACGCAATTTAGCTGATATGAAGACTAACCCTATACTGTACTCAAACAGCCATTCGACACGCTACTGATCCAGTCACATGTGTATAATTGAAATGGATAATCTGGTGTGTAGTCCGACCACAGAATTCCTATATACATGGACAGAGCATGTAACGCGTACATCGTATCCGTAGATGGTCGCACCGTCTGGGACAAAAAGGCGCACAAAGATGGCCGCCATTAAGTTATAATTTGTATGACTTAACGACCACTTTGTATTATTTTTACAAAATTTTAATTCGAATGGCTTGAAGTGATTTTGACCTTACCTTGCCAAATTCCAAAAATATTTCAACTTTCTTGCAAAATCTGTTTATTTACTTGGACAAGTCCAAACTTTCACACAAGACCTTAGCAAACAGCCATCTTGGTGCGCTTTTTCTCACACGTACGGTTACGGCAATGTACCTTGCAGTGTGCTCTGTCCATGTATAGGAAGTCCGCGAGTCCGACACTTTATCCTCCTTTGCAATTGTGTCATGAAATAACGCGCTGTATATCGGGGAGTGGATAATAATACTCAGTCTATTGCACTGAGCGCTAGTCTAGGCCAGAATCTTGGACGATATTATTGGTACACTTCCGGACCTGCCACATGTTTTCAGATTGTTTTCCCGTCCACCCCTTATTCAATCTTGAAAAAAAGAAGAGTGCGGTTTTTGCTCAAGCGCGCAACTTTAATCTTCGAAACCAACACTGAGATGGGATGCGGGGATTTGTCCCATACTTTTCAGCTGTGCAGGATTTGAAGCTGTGCGTAAATCTGCGAGCGTTACAGTATAGTTTTCAAGAGAGCTTCAGGACAATAGTGCCTATGGGCTAAGTCTATATCATAATTGTATGGAATTCAGTGTTTTCTTTTATGTTCTAGTCAGTTTATTATTTGCCCTAACCCACCTAGCCCGATTAAAGTATAATCCTTTCTTCAACAATCCCACAAATCGGGTTCATCTGTTCCGATGTGTACTTGCCTGCAAGTAAAGCTTGCCTAGTTGAGTTCATTTAATAAAAAGCTGGTTCGGCAATACTTTGCCGCATGGAATTGTGGGGCACAGCGCGGGGTACACAAAGCGAGAACAGTGCAGATTTTCGTCAGTACGGGTCTGCTTCAACATCTAAGTGTCTAGCCAACTCGAACTAAAAGAAGGGTCTCAGTCCTACTTTACGGCAAAAATGCAAATTTTTACACCAGAAAGACAATTCAGACACTAACCACTGCACTAAACCACACTTGAGATTCCTCCTGGTGGAGTTGGCTCGGTGGTTTGAGGGAATTGCCTTTCATGCTGAAGGTCCCCGGATCAAATCCCGTTGGAATACACTTGGAAATTTTCCGGAGTCCTAAAATTAGCATAGCTGTTCACAGTGATGCTGAGGGGGTTTAAAAATTGGTGAATTACAAAATTGGGTATTTGGTTGTCCGTTTCAGGAAGATGTCCGCTTGCTCAGTGCAGCTGTTGAGCAGTGGTGCAGAGCAAGTAACCTCCACCCCACCCACCCCCCTTGGGAAAGTGGCCAAAGACTGGGGATACGCCCACGTCCGTCGGATGGGGGCGTTAAATGGTGGTCCTGGGAGCGATTAGTACACGCCTGCCTCGTTACCTTTGAGCACTAGTCGAAAAGAGAAGGGGAAGTTCGCCGGTGTTCATCCACACTCACTCTGGCATAGGGTCCTCGATGAGCCAAATGGCTTCCTGAACCTCAAAACGTTAAAAGTAAATTATGGTTAGAAAGAATAACTTAACGAAATTTCCATGTAAACTCGTTGCGTGATTGGTTTGTTTATCCCGGCGATTTGAAAGATGTGCCCATGTGCACGGCCACCAAAACCAGTTACCGAACTGGTTAGTCTCTGAAGCAGATGTTCAAAATATATTCGGTGATTCGGTTTGGCTTCGTAGGCTATTTTACAAAATTGGAGTCTTTTTGGTTATTCATCAACAACCGTCAACCAAATGGTGTGCATTCCTTAATGAACAAAAGAAATGAGATATCTTACAGCCATTCTCATGTAAGATCTTAATTAAAACTTGGAAAAAATTCATCTATACAGGTCAATAAAAGAAAAACAATTCCACTGGATTTGACCGTCTGTCAAGTGTTCAACAACTGTTTAGCTATACAAGCTCACATGACAATAAGCAAAAAAATATTACGATGAACCTTCATCAGCATAGTCCAGAAAAAACAACATTCTCAGCAAAACCAATAGTGTCAGGAAACAGTTCCACTTTCCGAGGATGCTATGAATTATAGGAGTTAAGAATATTACATTATTAATTTTCTTTAAGTTTGACCATGGAGTTAATAGCAGTTTTAACTACATGTTACACGATTTAGTCGATACAAATTATTTATGAGCTACAAATCAGTGGATTTATTTTGTAGAGGCTGATATTTTCAGAAACAAAGATAAATATCAAAAACTAAAAAAGAAATAATAAAATAAAGAAAATCAAGCACACTGCATTGCGTTTCATTTCATATTCATAAATCATGAAGGACTTAGGAAAATTCAACCGTTTTCTTTAAAACTATTAAGCTCAGTGTGAAATGCCCATAGTAAATGAAAATACTATCTGTTGAAGCCAGAACAAAACTCAATGCATTTTATACATTTTCAGGTCAATTCAACTTCAGCCTGCGTAGCGTGCGTGGCTGTTTTTCCCTTACGCTCCCACCCCTCAAGTTTTTTATCCCTAACGATGAGTTGAAAAATACACGTCGTCCGCGTCCCCATCCGCGGGGCAATTCAGTTCCCGTTAAGTTACATGTCGCTGTAAAAGACATATTTTTTTCCCACACTAAAAAAAAACAACCTAAAAAGGTATAAAAAAAAATTATTTAGGCTTCATTGGCAATATTTTAAACGCCTCTTCCCTTGTCCATTCTTACTGATAGCTGTTACACTGTCACATTTCAGAGACAGAAACTTTGTAGAAGTATATTGCCTTGGCGACAGATATTAAAACTCTCAGTAAACGAAAAAACAAAACCCTTAAAAGTAGAACAAACTACACTCATATATAATTTGATAAGTTACACTTGCCAGACATCCCAGTAATCAGGTCGTCGAAATTACGTTGATTTTCTTTTTAATATTAAGACGCTTTTCATTTTGTACCGAATCCGCTAAAATAGGCTGAATGAGAACATGACATTTGCAAAATTAATCCCCTTCGGATTTAAATGGATTCGAGGAGGAACGGATTTTGAGTTCCCTTGCTTCTGTTGTAATTTACAATTCACGCATTAGCCAAGACTTGTATTTAGGCATAACTTAGTAACATGAAAGATCGCTGTTCGAATCGATTCTAAGATAATGTATTTCACTGGAAAATTCAAACCGAGGTTTATGGTATAACATTTCTCGGTCGTCTGTCTCCTTCTATACTCTGGAAAGAAACGCATTAAAAAACATTTTGAATTTGTTTTCGACTCTTTACTTTCTCGTGTAAAGAAAACTTAAACGGCTCTTACAGTCAAATTTTATTCATGCAAATTTCCCGTGTGATTGATCGCTGGCGCCGGAATACAAATACTACAGGCAGGGAATGCATGATACTTAATAAGATGTATCGCCAGATCCAAGCACATTAATCCATACAGCCGATGGCCGTTTTCTCTTCTTTCGTGTGATTGACAGGCGAAAAATAAGTAACAAGTCTCGATCAGATTTAGTGTAAGAAAATATTTCACTGACTATAAAGAGAAATGATGGAAATGATAATTGTATCTAATGATTCATATTTCTCTGTGAAGGGCAGTACTTTAACGCTACAAGTCGATACATCACTGTACCACGGTTTTTGGCAAAGTTCTCTGTGTTTTAACTTTTCTTTTTCAAGTTTGAAAAAAAAAACTGAAAGAAGAAACCTGGCAGGAAGAACGTGGGTATATGACTGCAATCTGTATTCTCTCCTCAAAAGATGGAAGACCATACAACCTCGGGTGACTGGTAAAATCTTTGGGCACACCAGGGTCGAAGCCAGCCTAAACTTAGGAAAGTGGCGCCTTTGAGGCGAGACGAAAGAAGGGTTTGCGGTCATGTCAAATATTGATATGTTAGAGGGGTACTTATTCTAACCATTTTGGTGAAAATTGCATTGAAATCCGATATGTGGTTCTCAAGATATCTGAAAGTAAAGTTGTCACAGTTTCAACAAAAAGTAAACTTGAGGCAAGCACATATGATGTCATATCCTCACATTAACGGACATTCTTTTGATTTTCTTTAACATTTACAGATTATTTTCTCCTCAAGAATCTCCTGTTATCAACAGATCAAAATATGATAGCATATTAGGGACATCAGAATTTAACAAGCTTTGAATTCCCCACAGGAAGGTCCAACTTATATCCAAGGTCAACACAACACGCTGAAAGAACAAAGGAAAATAAAGCATTCCTTGAAAATATGAGGACAGGATGTGAGGACAATGTAAAGAAGTTATATAGCTTTTGCTGCCCTCACATTGACTTTGGAACAAAATCTAGTAACGTGAGTTACTAATATTTCGGGGTACAAATGTGCGATTTGAATGGAAATTTCACCCCATCGTGTAGATTGATTTGGTTCCTCTTTCACATATGAATATTAAAGTTTTGTTTAAACTTCTCCTTTTAAATATCTGTGCAGCGATTTCCTTTAAACAACGTTTCGGGTATGTACCCTTCATCAGGCGGCAAAGTAATAACTGATCAAGAAAACGTTATTCAAAAGAAACAACAAACGCGTGCCGATACAACTCGAACTCGATATATATATATATATATATATATATATATATATATATATATATATATATATATATATATATATATATATATATATATATATATATATATATATATATATATATATATATATATATATATATATATATATATATATATATATATATATATGTATATGTATGTATACATATACATATAAGGTCGAAATGCTGCGGAGCACTGTTGAAATGTGTAGGTCGAAAAGAGGTAGTAAAAAGTGCTTAAAAGTTTGCGGAAAACTCCACGACGTTTCGGGTATAAACCCTTCATCAGGTGGCAAAAACCAAACTGAACAACCAACAGTAACAATTGGACACGACAAACATCAGATCCGAAGCGATCGCTGTAAAAACAGAACCGAACGAAAGTGACTGTCAGAAAACATGAGTGCGAAGGATGAAACACAAATCAAAAAAAGAAAAAGACTGTTACAGCAGCTGTTATGTGCCGAGGCTCCGATCGTGACCGCCTTAGTGCTGAAAACCGATTGATCATGAGGCTTGGTACTCTCGCTCCACACGGCCTTAATGTTAGAATTGACCTTTTGTAATATTCAATCCTTTTTGAGCCAGTTTTTACTCCTTTTACACTTACCTGTTCGTGCTCATTTTTTACCGTGTAGCCCTAATTGTTATTTTTTCCGGACCTAGTTTTTGTCTACTCTTTTCCCCTTTTTTCCGACCATGTTCGATTTGTACGTGCACTTTTTCATCCAGGACGCTCTTTTTCTTTTTTTGATTAGCCCCAATGAACAAGGGAAATAATAAATAAATAATAAATAAATAAATAATAAATAATAAATAATAAATAATTTATTTCTTATTTCCCTTGTTCATTAGGGCTAATGCCAATGCTTGGGACTAATTTCAATTTAAAAAAAAAAATCGAACTTTAACACTCCTTTCGACCTATATATATATATATATATATATATATATATATATATATATATATATATATATATATATATCTATATATATATATATATATCTATATATATATATATATCTATATATATATATATATATATATATATATATATATATATATATATATATATATATATATATATATATATATATATATATATATATATATATATATATATATATATAGTAGGTCGAAGTTGGTAGATCGAAGTTAGAATGTGTAGGTCGAAAATGTTGTAGTAATAAATTCGATCATGAATTTTATACCGATCCAAGATAGAGTATAAACTCTTATCAAAGAAGGAACGGTTGAAGAAAAACACCAGAGAGAAAAATTGAGCCGCACGGGGGACCGAACCCACCATCCTCCGCTTTCCGGGCAGAGTCTATGACCACTATGTTAGAACAGCTCGTGATTCACAGAAGCGACAACTGGCTATGAATACCCCGCGTGAATCAATTTTCTCTCTTTGTTACCATGGTACTCCCAAACGGGATGAATAATCAGTAGGTCGAAGTTGGTAGATCGAAGTTAGAATGTGTAGGTCGAAAATGTTGTAGTAATAAATTCGATCATGAATTTTATACCGATCAAAGATAGAGTATAAACTCTTATCAAAGAAGGAACGGTTGAAGAAAAACACCAGAGAGAAAAATTGAGCCGCACGGGTGACCGAACCCACCATCCTCCGCTTTCCGGGCAGAGTCTATGACCACTACGCTAGAACAGCTCGTGATTCACAGAAGCGACAACTGGCTATGAGAGAAAATTGATTCACGCGGGGTATTCATAGCCAGTTGTCGCTTCTGTGAATCACGAGCTGTTCTAGCGTAGTGGTCATAGACTCTGCCCGATCGAGTTGTATCGGCACGCGTTTGTTGTTTCTTTTGAATATCGTTTTTTTGATCAGTTATTATTTTGCCGCCTGATGAAGGGTACATACCCGAAACGTTGCGAAGCTTTCTTCCGAATTTTAGCACTTTTTATCATTCCAATCTGTTTACCTCTATATATATATATATATATATATATATATATATATATATATATATATATATATATATATATATATATATATATATATATATATATATATATATATATATATATATATATATATATATATATATATATATATATATATATATATATATATATATATATATATATATATATATATATATATATATATTTATATATATATATATATATATTTATGAATAATACTTATAGATAATTGTATACCTGGTGCAATTAAGCTTACGGAATCATTTTTCTCCTGATGAAACATTGCCATAGACATGCGTGTAAAAATTTACATGTTTGGTAAATAGCTATACATTCCATAGCTCTAGATTCCATTATAAAGTTGTGGATACGGTCGACCTCTGTGCTTTGATGTACGTGTTAGCCATCTGAACTACTCTCAATGTCTTCCACTCCAATTCACACAGTGTGTTACAGACATGCAGGTGTTTGTGAAGTAAAGCATGCCAGCATGCCGAGCAGCAGAAAAATGTCCCTTATTTTTTGTGTAACAAATTTCAGCGATATTCGATTCAAGCGAAGCTACAATCTTCACATTCGTGCTGCTTATAATTCGCTGCTGATCAAAGGAAAAAAAATCTAGTCAAAACATGTAGAAGCACTGCAATTTGGAAAAGAGCAAGTTGAAGGCAAAATTATTGTTGGAAAGAAACTACTGCAGTAAAACCACCGACAAAAGGTCATAAAAGGATCGGGACAATAATTTGGAAACGAATAAGTGTACTTTGAAGAAATTATTGAAAATCATTGAAACGTGGGTGGAAACAGTTGGACACAATTGAAAAAAAATACATTTGATGAAAATTTAAAAAGTTGCTAACATTGTCATGAAATTGCTAAATAGTATGCGTAGAAGGCAAACTTTATAAATTGTATTTGAATGACTAATTTCAAAACGAATTAACTCGATGTTTTAATCAGACCTAGTTTTTGTGAACTTCCTCCAGTCCTGCTAACTTCAAAACAAAGTTTGCATCGGCCCTGGTGCATCTAGACTTATACACGAATCCGGACAGCAAGTGATGGTGTGATTTCAGTCGGCCATAACTGAGGTCCATCACCTTTAAATCTTTCGATTTCCTTGCTTACCTCTATTATGGATGGTTGTACACTAATTTTTATCTGAAATTCTCCAAGTTCACTAAATATGAGGGTTTAAAATTCATGTAAACAATAAATAAAGACGGTTTTAGGCTGATGGACCCCACTAATGGCGGCCTACTGTCACTAAAAAGAAGCGCTATTCGGATTCGTCTATATCTTTCGAAGTTTGAAACGTGTGCGTGTTTCTTATGTACGTTTGTGTGTGCGTGGCCGGGTGTGTGCTTCGTGTGCTTTACAAGTTGGTTGTATGACCGTCAAATGGTCTCAGGAATGAAGAAAAGAAAATGAGACCAACATGGTTCCTAAACTTGAGCGTTTTGCATGGCTATCCTTGATCCCATTTAGACGCTTAGCTATGGGGGAGAACGTTTGAGGTAAAACATTGAAGAATATTACGAACCAAAGTCGGCCATTCACTCCCCTTAGTTCCCTCCACGGGTTCGCCCCTTATCACAAGTACAGCTAGTACTAATTGAAAGTTAAATATACAAACTTTAAACTTGATGGTCCCTCTTCCCCGCCGTATCTGTCGCAAATTCCCTATATTTTTGATTCAATAATTACTTTTGATTCATACTAACAGGAAATAAGCATCACGTCTGTTGTTTCATTTAGGCGCGATTATTTTTTGTTATTTTAATAAACTGACCCCGTGTTTGGTCACTCTAACGGTAAGAGTCTACACTCGGAAGGCCCGGGTTCAATTTTCAGGTGGAGCCACACCAAAGACTCTAAAATGGAACCTACTGCCGTTTTGCGTGGTGCTCCGCATAATCAATGGAGTAGGGAAAACAAGCCAGTGAGTCACAACTGGAAAAAAGGCCGTGTCAGGCTCGACTTGAACCAATAGGTTGGAAAATGGGCCGTAAAACTCAATCTAACTAACTAGTAAAGTAACTAACTGACTGACTGACTGACTAACTAACTAATTTACTAACTAACTACTGGCACGTGTACCTTTATATCATTGAATAGCGAAATCGCTTCGAAAGTGACAACAATGCATTTTCATAGATAAACTTGCAACTAATGACGACACATTTATAACCTCCAAATGATACTTTTGATGGTCTACAGGCATGGAAGATATCTCCGATCCTCACCAATTGCCTGGCCAAGTGCCTAACTCCTTCCTCCCTAAAGCTGCCTGAAACTTATGAACTGTATTCATGCGGAAACGTTTTTGGGGGAAAACTTTTAGCCCTAACATGATGCCTTTTTAGTCTAACAATGTCCTACACATACAGCCGGAAGTTTAGATGGTTCAAATGTTTGGGGGCTTAGCTGTCCCCTCTGACGCCCACTGCTTCCTTTTTGTACGCCTAACATCCAGGTGCCTGAATAAAAGTACAAGATTTTTCTCTCCCTTCTCCTTTTAAGTTTTTCCTCTAGCAAATTCTTTTTCCCTTTTGCTTGCCATCTGGGAAGAAGACAAAGTGTTTATTTTACGTTTTAATTTGCGGCTAGAATCAACTTGATGCCTTAGAAGAGGCGCCATGACACTTGGTACAAACATCTTGACAACTTCGGAGTTTGTGACAACATTTCCGAGGCTCTTTTTTTTTATTTTTCGGTGAACTATAGTAGGCTAAAATAGGCAGGATTTCGTCACACGTGAAAGGTATACCTTCTAGACTCTCATTGTAAGTAACTGTTGACGATATCGTAAAACAAGTCATGCGGGCGAAACCCTGGATTTTATGAGGGACGAGCGGCGCCAGGAACGGTCGTTGGAAGTCTTCTCGAGCCGTCATTTCGTATTCATCTTTTCATAAAATGAACCGGTTTCTTTTGAGTCAGAATATATCGATGGTTAGTGTTTCAATATAAAAGGCAATATATGATTGACTTAAATGGGTTGAACGACATGTCTGCCTACACTTACAGCGTTCAGTGCACTTTGAAGGAAACTCGGTTGACTTTTCATCTTTGCAGATGGCGCTCGTCGCTAATTAAGAAAAGATCATCAACTATGTGAACCTCATATCAGTGTTCTTCATGACATACTAGTTACAGGTAAAACCTAACTGCTAAAAGGTCATACCGAGTGGTTGTAAGTAATTATCCCCTTCCCGAAAGCGTATTTTTTCGTTGAATTGGGAGGAGAAAATGAATTTTTCAAAAAATTGAAGTCTGTTTGAATACCATAACTAGGACTGAAAATTAGGTTCAGGTGGATAAGGGATTGATCTTTCATAATTCAATGTCAAAACAGAAAAAATAACTGCTGTAATTTTGGAATTCGGGGATATGGCCTATTTCCAAGAAGTTGGTTGCTCCATATGAATGAAATTCTTCTCGCTCTCCTAGACAGGATAAAAATATTTAGCGCTTCTCGGACTTAAATTGCCCATGCTCTACTTAAGGAAAGCGATACCACTGTTTCCTACAAATATTCTCTTCCGACAGACAATCCCTGTGTGTGAACGGGTTAACTCCCTTTCAACAAATACGTACATTGTAGTGGTCTAGAGCTATATTTCTGTGTCCTGACTTTCATGGGAGCCCAGTTGACTAAGGCTACCGTCCCAACGGATGTTTTCCTAATTGTGTCATTGCTTTGTAAAACTGCTTTTTACAGCAGCAGGCCCGAAGTCAGTTGAGATATTTAATGGGGAGGGTAAGCTACCAGGTAGGGTATTCTCGTGAAAATATAAAAGCAATTAGTCATTTGAACCCACAAACCTTTAGGGGCGAAAAACGTTTTAGGGCCGAGTTGACAAGTGCGTTCTACTAGCATGCTAAAAGACTTGTTGATGTGTGCCTACTCCATCAGTGCAGTCCCTCCCTCGACCGTTATTTTATCGTATCATGGTGAAAGTAGAATCTATTTGTTTCAAAAAATGTTCATTTGTTCAAAAATTTGGTAGGGCACGGAAAGCTGTTATTTAGAAAATTTCTAAGAAGGTGTCTCGTCCATTGGCATTCATTTCCTTCAGTCTCCTACGAAACAATGGGAGCGCCTCTTTTTCCCTCTTTCTTTACCGCTTCAACCACCTAAGTTGATAGTTACCTGTTAACCGTCTATCACTAATTATACTCTGAACTGTTTTCGGCCTATAAGGAGCTTTGACCCCATCAAATTGTGACCAATCTTTCGTACAAACATGTCATGCGGAAGTCAGTAAGCTTCAAAGCTCAGGTTTAAAATTCTTTACAACCATTTATAAATGACATCGCTGGAAAATTTCGAGCACCGACCGCCAAATTAATTATCTTCTTTGAAGATGGCCGAACCCGACGTTTATTTAACGGATTAATCACTCCGTGTTAATAAAGAGTGCAGGGTACGTGATAAAGGCAGGTCTGTGCAGATTGAAACGGTGGTGACCGGTTATGCAGTGTAGGATTTGTTTGAAATTTACTGCGCAAACGCAGACGATCTGACGTTGCAACTCTCTGAATCGACGAAAACCAACTTATCATCACTAATCGACTGAATGAGAAGGATTCTTAAAATACAAACATTTTTTGATCACGAATTTTTATTTATAAGACGGCGACTGATAAACTTCCAGACTAAAGATACGTTTTATCATGGTTTCCATGACGACTACACTGACAATACATTTTACCGATGAAAATACAGTCCCGAAATTTTTTTGAAGTCGTCACGATTTTCTCTTTATTTGCTTTTGGTTTAATTTATGGATATGTACATTATTTCGTGCATGTATTTGTGATAATGATACTTAGGTGATTGTACTACCTCTCATTTTGGGTCAGGTCACATCGGGAGGAAAGTCTCACAACGATATATTTAAGATAAGAGGAAAGCCGTGTTTTTCCGAAAAGAAAATATCTTTAAACAGCCAGATTATGCCGTTTTTAGCACATGAAAAGGAGATAATCGAGATGATAACGAAAAGGGCTCATTTCGTTTCATATTTTTACATTTTCTTGAAAGAAAAATTCGAAGAAGGAACAAAGAAAGCCATTAGTGTCTGAAAACGGATACAACAATACCCTTGAGAAGATTGATGTCGATCAATTTAATGGCAATTTAACACATCTTAAATTTCGACTTTCTAAAGTAACAATTTGTCCAAGACGCTGCTAAGAAAACCTTGGCACGTTTTCTTAAGTCAATCGGATTTATTTTTCTAACCAAAGAGTGATCGGTAAAAAATGAAGAAAACATAAAAATATCGACGAAATGAAAAATCGTCTTAGGACAATAATTCAAAAATTGATGAACTTCAAACGGTAAGAAGGAAGGAAAGTTGAAATATTTTTTTTTTTTTAAAGTAGCAGCACTTTACAAGCATGCTACTTTATTTGAGGGGAAAAGCTAAAAGCATGTACAATTGTAGCATTTTTGGAGTAAAATCCATCAAAGTCAAGATATTTTATTCGTGTTGGCGACATCTACAATTCGTTCCACAAAATTTTAAACGGTTTTAAATCGATATCGTGAAAGTTACAGAAAATGTACCGTGAAATGTCTTTCACATCCTGAATATTTAAGGGTGAGGGTTATTAACTGCTGGGAATTTCGTATTAAAGACAGCCACTCTTCCTCGAAACAACGACTTACCCTGGTTATACCAACATTCTCTTTTATTTGAAATTGAATTAAAAGCAAAAAGGGGGAATAGCTCATATTACAGATCATGCACTCAGGGTGCTTTGATTATAAGGGTCCATTTGACTAATTAAGTATAAGGGTCTTCTATGCAGGCTCAATGGAATATGCCTTTAAAGAATAACGCAGGATTGTGTCTGGATAAGGGTGAGGTTTAAATAGCTGTCAGAGAGGCTCTAGAAATAAGTAGAACTGATGATTATCTACCTTTAAACCCTTTTCAGATAGTTCCCAAGTTTTACATAGATATTATTGAGCATGGAGTGAGAAAGTCAAAAGACAGCTGCAAAGACATTATAAACATAGATACCAAACTTAAAATGGTGCGGTGACTCCTCATGGAGGCCGATTCGGGGGACGGAAGTGCTGATCACTGATCAGTCGTTTTGGAAGCCAACAGGTAAATTGGTATCTTCGAGTGGAATAAATACTTGTGATTTAAAAACATCTCAAATCTTACGGACGCGATTCTTTAATACCGTTTCATTTATGTCGAACAGTTTCTTGCTTTTCGAGACTTTCCACTTAAGAACACTTGAACATGAACGCACAACGACTGGTTTGAAGTTCATGGAATTGCTGATTAGTCAGTTTCTATGGTATCTTTACAAGCGCACATCTATACACGATTTTACGTTCTAACTCGCTAACAACGACAAATCAACTAATGCGTTCGTTTTCCAAGCACGCAGAAGTGCACGTCAATTACCCCTGACACAAAGAAATGTATTGTGGGCGTATAGAACTCATGTTAAAACATATGAACGCTGACCTCTTGTCACAATGAATTTCTGTCACGCATTCCATAGTTGCACACGCAGATCATTGAACAGAATTGTGCGCATTTCAAAGGAACACTTCCGCCCCTTCGATTGAGCCTGCGTGAGGAGTTATCGCGTCTAACAGTGTAGGGATAGGAGTTTGGTATCTACGTTTCTTTAGACAACTGAATGTAAAGCGCCCTCAATTATCGGCCCTTGGTTTCACCGGACCTCTAGAATGTAGTGAAAGTTATTAAGTATTCAAATATAGAATGTGCATATGATGTCACAGAGCGGAAACTACGCCCTCCTTTGGGGGCAAAACAAGCCAACACCGACAAATGCAAACACCTGATTTGTCAACCAGTCGAATACGCGCTCGGTCTACTACACGTGCAGGGCGAATTCTTATGCGTGCGGCACGTGTTCTATTGTTTTGTCCCCAAGGATGCAGTCAGTGTGTCGTCAATGCACAAGGTCTATAGTATGTGCTACCGATCTGTTACATTCAATTTTGCATTTCATCCTCATGTAACTTTTGACCTACATTTTCAGTAGCCTACTACTAAAAAGTCTTTATTGGCATTTCCGGTCACCTTTTTAGAGGATGACGTTATTCTAATAATTTCCGAATCAAACTTTCAGCGTTTCCGGTCACCTAAGACACAAACTGTCTTTAACCCTGCCATGACACAGCGGTTTTAAACCTGGTAGTTAAGTTTCACTGACCAGCTGACCAGGAAGACTACGGGCAGCAGCTCCTTGAATTGATTGAATAAGGGGTTTGTCCTGCACTTGTTAAAAGCGTGACAAACAAAATTAAAACCAGGTCAATCGTTGACCCTAGTATCTCCAACAAAGCAACCAGTCGGGGTCTCTCAAAGGGGATGGGATAGATCGTTGGGGTTGTTTGGGGGTAACACTCGATTGGATATGATTTGGAGGCCTTGGCTGAAGAGCTTGGTCGGTAATTATCGGAAAAAGTTCCAATATGATTTTGTAGACAGTTAAGGGTCAAGATCATTCCCCCTAAACTTATTTTGAAGCAACAGCTAAATATCACAATTTTCCTCCTACTCCTCTTCAAAGTGTCTTTCATCATATTCTGTAACTTCAATTGTGCAAGTTTAATGTGAAACAAGATGTTACTTATGAAAAAATTCACATTTGGAGAGAAAAATTTCTGTCTCATCACTCTCAACAGCCAATCATGTAAAAGGACAGTTTACTACACTACTCAAGTCGGGCGACTGCGCTTGCCCTTCAACATGCAGTTGGTGTACACTTTTGTAGTGCCTTAACCTGTTAAGACATGCCGCTAAGCGTCTGCGTAGCAGGTTAGTCCGGTTTTCTCTTGTTGTACGCTAGAATGGCTGTGATGGTATGCTGAATGAACTAAGTCCTTTATTTCTTCCCCTGGCTAGCCATGCGGCAAGGTGTCTGAATTTACTAACCACGTTAGTCACTCATATTTGACTAGTTTGTAATGATAGCTGACTGGTTTCGTACTGCTAGACTAAAGAATATCAGTCAAATTTTAATCCAGGAGACCTAATATTTGTTAGAAACTTATTCATTTCAACTGGGTCAAATATTAGTCAAATACTAGTCTATATTGTTGACTAACGTGATTGATCGATTCAGGCACTGTTTGACTAATTTGGGTTTACAGTGAAGTTAGGCGAGTGTCACTTTGTGAGAACTTTGCAATTCACTTAGAACCTGATGCGTTTTATGCTAATAAGTTGAGGAAATGTGGAAGCAGATTTTTGAGCGGATTCTTTTCCTTCAACCTCTAAATGCGCTTTAACTGTGGCACCCCAAATATAGTTGTTTTAATTTTAATCTTATTTCCACACGTCTAATAACATGATAGCAAGAATTCATTATTGGCAGGAAATATCCACCACTAGACTCTGTCGAAAAATCTTACTCAACAGAATTAGCAAATGACTCTAAGTTGACTTACTTAGATGGAGTTTTACGGCCCAGTTTCCAACCAAGTCGAGCCGGCCACGGCCTTTTTCCAGTTAAGGACTTTGAGTTGAATCGCCTAAGTTTCGATAATCTGGCTATTGTTTTGATCATTAAATACGTAATGTAGGACGATAACAAACTGACAAATGCAAAATAATTGATCTGAGTGAGGGTACCAGTTATGCTATTTCATTAATGATTCTTTTGATGATGAAACAAAATTTTGGTTATAATAATAAGGAAGTTTGCTTATTTGTTTTGGGGGTGTGCAGATGCCAATTTGGCATCATTCAAATCTTCGGAATAAGCAAACTTGTTCCCTCATTTACATACTTTGTATTATCTTGATATATAGTCAAATTATGCCTACATAATATAAGGAGGGACGTTAAAGGGGAAGTTTAAGCAAAAATTTAATTTTTCATATGTGAAAGAGAAACCATATCTACACAATGTGGTGAGAGTTCCATTCATCGGGTATGCACTTCTCCAGATATCAGAAAAATAAAGTCACTTGATTAGTGTTCCAACTTGAAAGCGAGTTTGAGGGCAGCAGAGGTTTAACACTTACATTGACAATGAACCACGGACTTAGATACATGGACATAGCACGTACCGTGTACGTCCTATCCGTAGCTGGTCGCCACCGACTGGGACAAAAAAGGCGCACCAAGATGGCCGCCGTGAAGCCATAAATCGTCTCAGTGATTTGACGACGAGTCTGTAATATTTCACGCAAAAGTTAAACTTGAATGGGGGAAATATCATATTCCTGCAATACGTGAAGGGATTTTGACCTAACCTTGCCATATTTCAAAAATATTTCAACCTTCTTGCAAAATATGGTGAAATACTTGAGCAAGTCTAAACTTTCACACAAAAACATAGCAGACAACCATCTTGGTGAGCTTTTGCTCACACGTACGATAGCGAAAATCTACCGTGCAGTATGCTCTGTCCATGTATAGGAAGTCCGTGCAATGAACGCTTTGTTTCCCTTTTATTCTTCAGACTGTTGTGTTGACCTTAAAGGCCCAGTACTCTCACTCAAACAGTACCAATTCTCCTTACCTTCTTACTTAAGCCTCTCCCACAATTTTCTGAAATTTCCCCTTATCCAGTCACAATCTCAGTTTATTGCTTCAGGGTCAGTATATAGAAAAACCTTATTGTATAACCAAAACACTCTCAGTACAGTTCATGCTGTGTAATATAAGCTTTGGCAATCTGCATTGTTTGAATTAACAGTCAGTCAAAACGCTGGGCCAATGGAGAGTTTCTGTACCCCCTGCAGGAAGTGTAGTTTGGTGTGAGAGGATTGACCATTTAAACTTAGTAGGGATATAAACTCCCTGTGAGGAATGTAAAGTTTTTATAAAACTCCTATGCCACTTAAACAATTACATTCTGATAATACAGGATTGTTGAGTAGAAAATTAGCTTTCAAAATGGCCGCCATTGCTCTCAATGGACAAATCTCCGAAGTCCATGTCACCAAATATTACTTTGAGATCATTTCAAGCTTGTATCCGGCATAGAAAAGCAAATTCTCCAAAAACAGTGACCCCATCTGCTGTAGCCAACTGTAATTTCAAAAGTGGTTGACTGACGATTACAAAAGTGGTTGAGA
Source organism: Holothuria scabra (assembly GCA_037179385.1). NCBI lineage: Eukaryota > Metazoa > Echinodermata > Holothuroidea > Aspidochirotida > Holothuriidae > Holothuria > Holothuria scabra. The sequence continues at coordinate 25,336,479 of CM074198.1, forward strand.
GAGATACCTATTACAAAATTAACGAGTGAATACTAGTTTATTACAAAAGTGGTCACTTAATTACAAAATTGGTCGATTTAGTGACCTATTACAAAGTAGTAGTTATTGCAAAAGATATCGTTACTCATATCAAACCTTAATTTGACCTTGATTTGTCTCGGAGTAACTTCCTCCCATGCAATGTTTAAATTCTGAAATATCATTAAAGATGCTTAGCCAGTTTGCAGACAGGAAATTTCACTTCAGCTGAAAGATTTCATCAAAATGCTAAGCTTGGGTACCCTCCTGTCTTATCAAAACTTGATTCAAGTTTAAATTTTTCTTCAGTGGTACGTTGAAACGATATGATTTTAAATAATTCAGTCGAATGTTTTTTAATGATTAAAATCCCCAAATTTAAATTAGGGTGACTGAATATAGTCCCTAAACTTATTTCGAGAACATTAACTGTTGGCAAAAAATGTTACAGAGTTATTCTGCATTTAGCAACCTGAGTTTGACTGTTTGAAGGCGCATCATTGCGTAGGCTAAATTCGTCAGTAATCCATGAGAACATAAATTTACTTGATATTAATCATAGTTAATTGCGTTGTCGGCAAGACATTCAAATGGCAATATTTATCACTCCTCCGCATTTCGTCTAGTCTGAATTTATACGTCAGAGCTTCGCGTTCTATGTGATCAGTGACATTAAATGTAACCGTTCACTCAAATTATTCAAGTTTCTCCGACTGCTAACGAAACGTGGTGCTGTCAATAAAATATATTGCTGTTACCTGGCTCTCAGTAGTGTAAACACAATGATATCCTCATTAATGGTCAATTCTGTTGCAAGAGGGAACAAAAAAGAAAATTTTTCCTTAATTTCATTTAAGTAAAGAAATGAACTTGAAAAAAAGTTTTGCTAAAAGTAGTTTCCTCACAACACCTCTTAAGTCACAACGTGCCTCCATTCGTCCCACTTCTAGTCAAAAGTTTGCGGCGGTCTTTGTGGGCTCCCATAATGACCCCACGGTTATGACTAAAGTGGACGATGGTTGTGATAGAAGTGATTGGGTGAGAGAAAAAAGGTTGACAAACGTGAATGGGTGTGACAAAGGAGATTGTGTGAGACAAACGTGGTTGGGTGTGACAAAAGTGATTGAGTGAAACAAAAGAGACTGTGTAAGACAAAAGTGTTTTGGTGTCACAGAAGTGACTGGGTGTGACAAAAGTGGTAGGGAGTGACAAATTTGTCTGGGTGCGACAAAAGTCATGGTCTAGACAAACGTGAGTGATTGGTCGTGACATAAGTGGTTAGGTGTGACAAAAGTGATTGGATTTGAAAAAAGTGGTTGAGTGTGATAAAAGTTGTCAGTAGTACAGTTGCCCAAGATTTATGTGATGTCGCCTCTTTTTTCGTAGCATGCACCTCTTCATCTCAACCTGTTCTATGTGTTTTCCCCAAGTGCATACAGGGTTTCCAGCTGCGTAGCCAAGAAAAGAGGTCTCGAAAACTATAGACAGCCTATTCAAGTGAAAGTGCCCTTCTAGTTCCCATGAAATTGCACTTACCGGGTGTCATGTTAGGGGAAATACTAGCATATCATAAAAGCAGTAACACATATATTTCCTAAAAATAAGCTTTATGGACCTGGTCTGACAAGGGAGTTGGGCAGTATCAATGGCGCCTTTGGAAAGAAAGGTTGTTTTGCAGGTCTCGAAATGGTGCAATCTATCTGTTTGCTTAACATAGGCCCAGTGAGACTAATTTTACTCATGTCTGAAATTGTTGCAACTTTGAGGTTTGTCGCCCGTGGCCATTCGTTTTTACTGTCATGCCCCAGGATTTACAGTCAAAAGGTCGATCAAAACATGGAGCTACCACCAGGCTCCGAGGTGCTACCACTTCCGATGTGCTACCATCTTCGAGTTTACACCACCCCCGGCTGGTACTATCTTCGAGGTGGTAGCTCAATGAAGGTGGCATCGAAGTGAGTTAAGGCATTGATAGATAGCAGGTCACCGCCTTTACGTCTACTTTGATGTACACACTGCATGGACCGACTTCATGGCCAAGTGGTTAGAGCATCAGACTTGCAGTCGGGAGGTTAGGATATCCAGTCATGGACGGGTCATACCAAAGACTTTGAAAATGGAACCTACTGCTGTTGTGCTTGGTGTTCAGCATAAGCAATTGAGTAGGGAATACAAGCCAGTGAGCCACAACTGAAAAAAGACCGTGGCCGACTCGAGTTGAACCAATTAAAAGCTGGGCCGTAAAACTCCATCGTACCTGTAACCTTTATGTACATACTATAAGTCGGCAGCCAATACAGGTGCATGCAGTGCAATACAGGTCCAACAAGCAAACAACAATGAAGAAGACATACGGCCACTACGGCAACTCCCTGAATACAGTCACCTCAATTGGAATTATTGTACCCCAAACCCTTGTAGAATAAAGTGACCAACTACTACACTTTTGTTTTTAAAATGTTAGTATTTCAACACAATCTATTTTCCACAAAATGTTTGCTTTGAGTAATCTATGAAAGACAGTATTAGCAAGGGAACTGAAGGGAAGACGAAAGTAGTAAGATGGAGGTGTTGTTCTCAAACAAATTTTGGGCCACTGTTTTCAATCATACCACATTATTGAAGTCTGAAAATATGCTATTTAATATTCAGAAAGTCAGACGGAGGAGTGGCTAGTGAGACACTTTCAATTCTCCGACTAAAATGGGTAGGGTCTGCTGGAAACCGGACAAGTTTGGCCATCGCAGGGAGTTGTTAGGAACAACTCCCTGGTCATCGAAACTGGCTAAACGCATATTGGTGCCTCCTACCGATCGATATGAAGGTTAATGGTGTATTTTGGATTTGAGGAACTGCTGTTTGTTTGGTGGTTACCAATTCAAAATGAAATAAGGGTTGAGAAGATTTGAATATTCGATATCTCGTGGAAAGGGTCTAAAAGTAGGTATAGTTCTCCTCCGTTTTGGATAATTTTTGCTTTTATAGACTCATTTATGTGTACCAACAAATTACGTCACGGCTGCTTGGCAACAAAATTGACGAGGCTCGCATACATTTTATCACAATGAAATGTAGACTCTAATTTGTCTTCATTCTGCGTACAATCTCGGGAGATCACCGCATGCGCAAAACCGATCGTGCACGCATATGTTTCTTCGCATGTTCTGTACCAACCAGTGTCGTAAGCATTAATGAGTAAATAGAAGGGTTATTTTAAGGTTGAGTTGCAAACGGGGCGTAGCCAGAAATTTGTCGCGGAGGTTCGAAACTTGTAAACATCTTAACTGAACTTAGCGTAGCACCATCCAACCTTATGATGGGTTGGTTGGCGTCATGCTGGCAAAACAAATTATGCTAGCTGAAAATACTTCTCAGATCCGCGCTGAAACCAGCCATTTTCATGCCTTGCAAGTTAAATTGAAGCATATTAGTAGGGCGCAGAATCCAAGCGATGTAATAAGACCACATAAATGATTACCAAAACAATGCCCAAGGATTGAGGGATTTCCCTCCTCTCCCTCCTTGGCTATGCGTCAGGATGCAGACTGGTGATATTCTGAACCATTCTAATGCACAACTAAACACACGTGACGGCCAACAGAATCCTCCTGTTGCTCGGTCCATACGGCTATGGCTCCAGTGATCTTCCCCGAGTGGCTCGTCCCCTTTTTCTTGAGCAGAGGGACATGTGGATGCTACTGTAGCAAGTCATCACCTCAAATGAAACTGTCGTATTCGAGCACGTTCATGTTGTGACCTCACATGTCTTTCTTTTTGTGCTATTACAAAATACTTTTTTCAGAAGTTGATAGGGGATATGTTTTATGACTGGGTTCATAAAATTTGCACTTGTCACTCGAGCAGCCGTGCCGCTACGAAGGGCAGGAACAGCTAATACATACTTTTATGAGGGCATCCTACTTTAAAAAGTTGTGTGGGCCTACCTTGTTTTGACAATCTAGGAAATTGATTGTCGACTTATTCACCTGAGGTCCAGTCAATGTGGGCTATGAACAGATGAAGGTAGTTCTGATATTCTACCAGAGTATTTGTTGTAGTTTACTCATTTGCGGCGCAACGGGGGTATGATGGGACATTTTGCCCCCACACATCTTCCTTGCCCTCCAGTTTCCACCTCCCCTCAAGTAAGTCAGTTAAGAGTTAGATCAAACGAAAAACTCAACAACGTACCCCAGAGTTATGCCCTGCAGCCCACTTGGACTTTGCCCATCATGGACCCCCCACGTAAGAGGGCGCGCTTCGCGTTCGGCTCTGCGAGCGAAATTTTCTTCCCCTAACGTTTCCCCCGCCCCCACACACTCACCCCCCACACCCCCACCACCCCCACCCCCACCCCCCACACACACACATACTCACACTTTACTTGAATGCGGAAGATAAGCACTTCCCAATGATGTTCATTTAAAATTGTATCAATATCCTTTACTATTGTCAACATATACCTTTAAGGCTTCAAATTTTGAATGCTTCAAGAATAACTTGGTAGCCACCCATAATGATTGATTGAGTGTTGCGAGTGTTGACATTTCTTTAGTAACTCTTGAATTAATTCTCTCTTAATTATACATCAGATAGTCTATGGTTTGGGAAGTAAACATGGTGGTTATCAAGGACACAATTGGGACTTTCATATCGGGAAATAAGAAATTACCTTGTAAAAACGGTCATTTTTTAATGGGTTTTGATCGAAGTTGTGATCTTTTCCAAGTTAAAATGCTTTTACTTCAATACCCAACTGTTATCTTCATGTCGTCAGACCTTGGAAGTATTCGTAAACACCTTCTCCCTAAAAAAAGTTGCAAATGAATGGGCTATGCTTATCTGACTAAACTCCCCCGTGATTAATTTTTAATCAAGTTTTTAATATGTGGGCTGGGCTTGAACATCGTTGGGTTCAATCAGCATGGCATTTTTGGCATGAGCTCGCCGTTTATTTTGAAAAGTAGATTTAGATGCATATAAGTACCTTGTAGCTGCTACGCCGTTTATTCTAGTTGTTACTTCATACAAGTAGGCCCTAAGCTCTTCTCCATGCAGAGGGATTTTAAAAATGATCGAACGCACAGATTTTAAATCTTTCAATCAAAAAAGCCTTCTATGAACCACAGTCACCGGAGTAAACCAAACATGTTGACATTACGCTTTCCGTCGACTGGCCTTCTTTAAATACATCAATCTACTGGCAGTTTCCTAATCAATCTGTATGATACCGTGGTTTGCCGAACCCACCGCTACATGTGACAGGGCTATGACCGATTGTCCTTATGTTTACAACTTGGCAAGTCCTGTCCTCAACTGATACTCCATGAAAGCCTTTCCCGCCCGTAAATTATCACTAATTAAACAAACTGAGGTACATACGATCCGCCCCAAGCCAAAAAACCAATACTGCTTTAGTTATTCGAATACTGACTCACAAAGGGACACCGCTAAGATCCATATCTCGACAGCCGACCGCCGATAAATCTTTCATCTAAAAATTTGGCAATGTGTCGGAGGCATTTTTTGATGTACGTCAATTTAAACTTGATGGCTGCCTGTTGCCAGCCGGCTATAGAAGGTGATGGATACTGTTAGCCGATAAACACCTTCGAAACGGACGGGAAGCTACGCGCGTTCGTATTCAAAAGCGATACCTCATTCAGTGTCGGTGGCTGCATATTTCGGTCGAGGAAAATTAAATTTATTGAAATTGGCGAAATTGATCACAAGAAAACTGTCTACTTCCTCCCTCCTCATCAGTAAGAGATGAATTTATGAGTTAGATCTGGACGCCCGTAGATTCAGTAGCTCATTTTATCACTAGTCACCCTTCATCGCTATAAATCATCGACTTCTGAGTATACACACGCAGAGTGTTTACATCACGCCAATGAGGTTCAATGCGATGAAGGATCCCACATAATTGGTAACTGGTGAGAAATTTAACAAACCGGGGCAAACTAACAACCTTCAATCCCAGTGCATGTGAGCCTGCGTAACAGGTCATCTAGCAACGAAATGAGCCTTCCGTTTCTTTGAAATATGTTTGGCGTAAGCAAAGGTGGCTCATACTCATCGACTCCAGAGTCGAAGCCCTTTCTGTTAAAATGCTGCAGATATACAGAACAAGGGAAGAAATAAAAAAAAGGTGCAAAAACATTACAGATAAGCCGCCTTCTGAACCTAAGTTTTTTAACCCTTATTTGGTTCTGTGCGTCTATTTAAAAAAAGGGAAGAGAAGAGCTAAGCAGTCCAAAAGCAACCAAACTTTAATAACCGCCTAGGTCCGCATGCCCTGTAAAATAATTTTACTGTAAATTATTGTTAATCGGTTGGAACAATCCAATCGTTTCCTGTTACTTTTCAGAATGATAAACATTGCATTTAACTGGGAAAATCGTGTTTTCTTTAATTTTGTCGGTGAAGTGTTTTTCAAGAACATACTCTGCAAATTGTTTAGCAGTGATATTTTTGTTTTCAGTGTGTTTCTTGAGGGGTGATTCAAATTTTTGATAACTTGTTTACTTGGAGACACCAAACATGGTTGTTGCGGCCATACTCCGAAGCAAGCAAAGGAAAGATAGGGCGATGCAGAAATTTAAAAAGTTTTGATTCGTACCGTGCTCAGTTTTCTAAAGTCCTTCCAGCTCTCTGGCAAAGAGTCGTTCGGCAAAACCAAAACGTACACCGGGAGGAGTTTTGTTTTCCAAGGAAGCTAAGGGAATGCACCTATCTGGCCAACTTCACGGCCTTTGATTCATTTAAAATCTTTCGAATATACACAATAGACCTACTTCACTCATGTTGGTGGTCGAAGAGGCTGAAATCTATATTATTTAAACCTATATAATTTAGATGTAAAAGAAATAATTATTTTAAGAAAAAACTTTACTATGCAAAGGATAACAATATGCCAATTTTAAAGATTTTGAGGCACTGTTAATTCATAATCAGTTCTTAATAAACAAAACGTACAAAGACATTCATGAAATAAGGTATAATTGGCCTAGTGACCTTTTGAAAAAATCTATGAACAAAAATTAGCCAGCATGCAATTCTATGATAGTGTGTTACTTGCAAAATAACAATTCACTTCTGTTGAATAAACCTTGCGAAACAAAGAAATGATATGTTTATTGGGCTACTTAAAACAAAATGGTATGTTATTTGACAGACATGTCTACTGAAGTTCACAAATTAACACGGATTTTTTTAGAACTAAAAATGTTTGTGTTTTGGAATGATCGAACCATTATGTAAAATATGTTGAAAAACCGGACTTTACGGCAACAGCATTGTGTACCGTATTTCATTTGTTGAAAGAGTTTCACCTTTTAAAATATCGTTACTGCAATTAAAAATGAATCATTTTGGCAGACACCCATCATCCCAAAGGTACACTCTGAAAAATAAAAGAGTGAAATTTCACTCGTCAGGAGATTGAAACATCTTAAAATTAACTCCAAATGAGTGCAAGCTCTCTTTCAGAGAAGTGAAATTCACCCCAAGTCGGGTTAAATGCACTCCAAAAAGAGTGAAAATTCACTACTATTAGCGTGCATGCGGGGATAACTCTTTTACAACAGTGGTTGCCTTGGTTGCACTCCATCAAGAATGAAACTTTCGCTCTTTTGGAGTGAATTTTACTCTTCTTAAAGAAAACGTCCGCTCTTTTGGAATGAATTTTACAACTTTCACTCTTGTGACAAGAAAAATTTCACACTTTTTATTTTTGAAGTGTATAATCTTTGTGTGTTCGTTTTTAAATGACATATATTCGCATTGCTGATTCAAACTGGCCTTTGGGTATTTAAACCAAAATGCAGGGGCCTGTTTCAGATACCTCTCTACCAAGCTATGGCCTTATGCATACCTCTTGTTAAACGTTCGTTTTTTGGGACAGCATTAGACCGGCAAAAAGAGAGACTGTAGCCAGAGGAGCAAAAGTATTACACAGTATGTTCCAGGCAACATTCCCTCCCTAACTCGCGATAGGTATGGATCTTACTGAGTTTAAGGCACTGATCACATCTGGTCCGTCAAGAAGGCTGACAAAAAGGAAAGGCATAGGCTCATATGAAGGCATTGTATCAATTATGTATAGGTTAAGTTAGCTGTTTTCCTAGGGCTGTGCGGAAAATAATCGGGCGTTTTAATCCAAATGTGTCCAAGAAATAAGTTTTTGTTCCGGAACCTGGAGTTACGGAACCAAAGAATTACCGTATTCCAATTCTAAATACATCTCGTCTCGTGAGCCAAGCAAAGTATAAATAATCACGAATGGGGCTAGCCATTTGTCCAGAGAGCAAATATGAATAAAAATGATAATAATAATAAAAAATAAAAATATTATAGACGTTCTTCCTTTCATGTGCCTTAAGGTGTGCTAGTTAGCTAGATGGAATTTTACCGCCCAGTTTCCACATGATGAATTGGTCACGGTAAACTTATACACTTGATTTCCTTCCTAGCCCACTTACACAATTTGATGATTGACAGACAGTAATACCTAATGCATTGACATTTAAAGTGTACCTCAAGTAAAAAAAATCAAAAATATGTATTAAAGATCATGAAAAATGCATTCTAACAGTCCAACTCCCATATTCATAGGACATATTTGAGCTGAGGTATAAAATGTTGAAGTTTATTCACTCAAATTAAATGGTACATTGCACAATAATTTGTGATGTCATTGTTGTACTACTCAAATTACAATCTTTGTATTTCTTTGTTTTTCTAAATGTTACTGCAACTTGTACCAAGGTGTGATAGTATTCTTCAACTCTTATGAGGTGATGTAATTAATTAACCCCTCCCTGTGCATGTGCTATGCAAGCAAACAGGAAGTGATCAAGGTCATAAAAAATGTTTGATTATAAAGGGAAACAAAGCATGTTGTGTGAAATTGTAAAACAAGAAATTCACAAATCATTGCGCAATCGACCAATTTGTTTTAACTGAATAAACTTCAATATTTTATATCTCAGCTCAGGAACGTCAAATGGAGATGGGAGCGGCAGTGTTAGAATTCATTTTTCCTGCTCATAAATATTTTTGTTTTTTTAATTTTTGACTTGAGGTACACTTTAATCCAGGTCAAGAAACCCCGCAGTCACAGCATAAAGCGCATGCAAAGAGGGTTTTGATTACAATCCTGCTCAAAGTTCCAAGTAATTTTTGTAACCCAAGTAGAATAGAAGCTCGTTGAAGTGATAATAATAGACCTCCATGAGTGGGTTTGGAAACTTGATATACCTCACTGGAACAATAGATAAATTAGGTTAGAAAATCAACTTTTTACCGGGAACAACAGCAATCTATTGGTTCAAGTCGAGCCGGCTTTTCCAGTTGTGGCTCGCTGGCTTGTTTTCCCTACTCCATTGCTTATGCGGAGCATCGCGCACAACGGCAGTGGGTTCCATTTTTTAGAGTCTTTGGTATGACTGGCCTGGGAATCGAACCCGGGCCTTCCGCGTGAGAGGCGGATGCTGCAGACCGCGTGATAAACCAAACACGCGGTCTGTTTGTGCCAAACACGCGGTCTGTTTGTGAAGTTCTTTCGTCTACTAGTTGCTAACTAGCATGTGTAGGTCTCCAATCTAATTTCCCAGAACAGAATGACGGATCGTTGCCGGATTGTAAAAACCTCACCTAAATTTCGTGAGAATATATTGCCATTTCCACTCTTTAATCTGTCAGCTGACTGAATCTTTTAACAAAGGATATTCACATTATAATTACTGGGAAATTGTAATGAATCTTAAACAAAGATATTTTGGAATAGTATAGGTTTTTAATTTATTAATTATGTAACAGTAACTCCCGCGTGAGACTGATTTCGCCATGGCAACAGCCTATAAATTCAAACAGAGAGAGTTAATGTAGGGTCCCGTCTTCCTTTAAATACTTGAAGAGAAGATGTAAGATATATGAAATATGTCAGACAACGATCACCACTCCAACTGAGAATGACTTTACGATCATATCATCAGATCATATCTTATTGCTATTTGTCAACTGCCGAAACAAGATTATCTGTTTTGCTTATGCAGTGTAGACTTTACGAATTGATGCCACGTGATATGAAAGAATAAGCCCGCATTCGACCAGTGCAGAAGCATTGACGACACACGGACGTCATGATTGAAAGAATTACAATGAAACAAGTGGTCGCACCCCACCCTACATATTGTGCAGGACTCGACATCGGTGGCTTGCACTTGCATTATGGAATTCGTCCCACGTGTGTAAAAGACTTACCTGAGTGTCCGATTAGTTGACCAATTAGCTGCTTGCACTTGCTGTTGTTGTTGGTTTGTTGAAAGATTACATAGCCATAGGAAGCGGGGGCTGGGGTCGAGAACACCCGGAGCAAAATGAAAGGGTGGATGCGTATCTCCTCCTCAACTTCCCGGATCAAGAATCCCTTTTTCATTTTCCAAATCTCAAAAGAAAGCAAAATGCAATGTATAGTGCAGTAGTGCTCGCTCATTAATCAGTTTGGTAACCTTTTCCGAGCTCTGGAGCGCTGGAAATGACAAAGTCGGATATTTAAAACACGTGAAAAGGGTGGGTCCAAAACGAAGACTGAAGACAAGGAGGCAGGGAAAATCTCTAAAACAAAGACTTCCAAAACGAATACCCGGAAGTAAGAAAAAAATCACTCTAGGCTGTGATCAATGCATCAAAATGGGGTTTCGCGCGCATTTTAAATATGGATTTGTCAAACTTGACCACTAAAGTTGTCAACTGTATGCCGCAGCTAGTCAACAGACAAATATTTGACTATTTGGGGGGTTAAATGCAGTAACATTTTGGTGATTTCGCCTGCCGTTCATGGGAGTCGAGTCGTAGGGTAGGCAAACAAGATATTATTCCGCGTTATTACCATTTTTTTAAAAAAAAAACTGCTCGACAAAATTGATGTTTTCGCCCTTCTGCAATTAATTTTTTGAAATTTATTAATGCATCCCGTTGTTAAATCTCCCTTGTTACTAATTTACCCCAAGTACGGTAGCAAATACTACCCGTTGGTTTCCCGTACACGTGCTCCCCAGGCTCATGATATCTCGTGTAAAAATTGAGTACTGAAGTTCGAAATCTGGTACGATTTGGGTGCTATGAACAAATGACACCTCTAGGATTACGGGGACATCAGCTGAATGTGAGTTTTTCACATTTAGCCTTTGACGATGATGCTATCGAAAAAAACTCCCTTTTGTGGTCTTCGTTTTGGAGATTCCCTTATTATTCAAATGTCCAAAACAAAGACCGGAAAACGAAGACCCGTAAGTAAACAGAGAAATATACGTCAGGGCCTTATGCAATGTGCTTGATAAGGCAGTGGTCATCTTTCCATGCCTCCAGTAGCATGCATACAGTTATTGTTCCTGTAGAGGTGGTGCAATCGAAAAACTTCCTTTCGTGGTCTTGCTTTTGGAGATTGCCTTATAATGTAAATCTCCAAAACGAAGACTGAAAAACAAAGACTGAAAATGAATGATGCAACGGCCAGTTCATTAGCTGATTAGCTATTTAGCAGTGTTCCTATTTTATTTCGTTTCTTCAAGTTCAATGGCAGGAACATATTTTTACATTTGTTTTACATCTAGGTATTTTTTTTTTTGGGGGGGGGGGGGCAGATATCTCTTGAAACAACATTATGACGGAGTTCCTTTCGAATACTTTTTGTATCATGGTGTGACTTACCCCGTGGACTGGACTCGGTTTGTTCGGTCCCCCTTTGAGGACGGTGGGGACATGACCAACCAAGGAAAATGCCTCACAGTCTGCTACGCAGGCAAGGTGTGACTAGAAACGAGATGAGAGAATTTAGTATTCGGTCTCTGTTTTAGAGGTCTTCGTTTTGAGTCTACTCACAAATGGGTCTTTCATAATGTTCCAAATTTAGTTCTCAAATGAAAGCTCTTGATTTGCCAAAAATATACGAAGGAAGTGCAAACTCTTCAGTAATCCCCAAACTCTATAAATTTCCTTACAGGAAACCCCAGAATTCAAAAAATTTGCAATACGAGCTCCATATCTTCTTATATTTGTTTAAAAGAGGCAAAAATTTCGGCAAATTTCCCATAATTTCCCCAAATTTCCCATAATGCAATGTCTTAGGTTACTGTTGTTTGAATGATTTCTTTTTTTTCTCTCTTTAAGTCATAAGTTTTAAACGCAACATGCTTTTGAGACGGAATTTTAACCTTTGAAGCGAAAACAAGTGCCTTGATTTTTGAATCTCTTGAAATTTATTACCGGAAAATCCCTTTAGGACCTGTTTTTCAGTGACGGTAATAACATCTCTGTCTCACTTCAATGCAACGACAAACACGTTTAATTTATTGATTTCAAGATAGCTGAACAAACAGGGAATTTTGTGATAGATTGTGGATTAAAGGCAGTCAACTATCTCACCTACACTCTCAACTACAATTTTTGTAGTAGTCTACAGACATTTCCAATTGCCACAGCTCTCTGTCGACCCTTCGACATCTCGATGAGAAGGGCAAGGGGATAGGGGGCCAAGCTACCTAAAATCTTTTCGCTCCTTACGGACTTTTGAGTTTGCCATTGCCTTAATACATTATTATATTCACATTTGGACCCCCTGAACAATTTTCCCTTGGAATAGTTTTGCAACCCCCCTCCTCCCCCCACCCTCTTCGGTTACTTTTGCTGGTTCTTTAATTGATAGCAAGTTCAAAAAGGCAGAGTTCTGTACAGTGGCGGAGCTGCCATATGGTCAGGTCGCCCCCTGACGGACCAAAATCGTCTGTCGGCGCCCTTTTTGGGTTTTTAACATACTTTATACTCTTGCACCATTATTGGCAAAAGGCATAATTTAATGGCGTTGTTTTAAGGCCCAGATAACAAAATGCTCAAACAGCCACCAGTAATCTGCACTCTATTCTGATGAAAAGGGTAATCTTCTGTAATATAGGGATAGGTTTTGCTGAAACGTATCTTCATGCTTTATGCGCAATAATGAATGTTGTCGCTGCGCTAAGTTAATTGCTTCCACACCAGGCGTGATTATAGCTACACAGACTGACATTAAATTACCCCCCCCCCCCCCGACCAAAAAAAGATGTTGCACAGGGCGCAACAATAATTGTAGCGCATATAGCCTTCTTGTTGTCGGGGATAATTGTCAACACAGACAATCATAATACCAAAATAGCTTCCACAACATTTTTCAAAATCATTTGAAGAGAACATTCAGGTTAAAATAAAATAAAACTGTTATCATATAGTAGTAATGGTTTAAGAGTTTTAATGAGTAATTTCCATTTTGCTTTTCTTCAAGTGACCATTCTCATGATAAATGGCTATATTTCTGACACTGCACGATAATCCCATGAAAATGCTCATTTCTGTACTTTCGTGGTCTCAAAACCCCGAAAATTGCATCTAATAAGCCTAGGTTTAGGCTACTTCTATTTATTATGAATTCGGTATCTTAAGAGCCTAGTAGACTTTTTGTCTTCCTTCTTCTTTCAAAGTACTTAATTAATTGCAATTTCAGAGTGGTCATATGATAAAATTAATGTTTCTTCGTGTACTTAACTTGATTTCCACTTTCCAAAAATGTACACCTAACGGTTATTAATATCCATAACTTTGCCCCCTTGTAAGATAACTTGCTAGTTACTAGAATGCAAAAGAGAGGGACAGAAACAGTGTGTTCGCAGGTAGGGACAAGGGGGGGGGGGAACTTGCCCTCCACTGGAAAATAGAAAACCTGGAAAAAAAACGAAGAAAACGTGAAGAAAAAGACGAAGAAAAATTAACATCAACATGTCTTAACAGTTTATTCAGTGTTTTCCCTATTAATATGCGGTTAATAGGCTTTAGAAATGCCATTTCCAGCGATCAGAGAGGCATTTTGGTCCAAAATTTTGTTGCGCTCCGCGCCAACTCATGGTGGCCCGGAGCTTCCCCTAAAAGAACCCCCCCGGAATTTTCTTCTACGGAGGACCATGGATAGAAAATTTAAACATGTTTGAATAGAAAAACTTACGGAGGAGAAATGGCAAATTAGTCTTCTATTAGGTGCGAAAAATCAAATGGAAAGTCTGAAAAGACGTGGCTTCGATCGTGCTAAGGCTCAGGCTATTTAGGCTACTCCTTCGAAGCGCCCCTGCAGACCATTTTCGCCCCCTCTGACCGAGATCCCGTGCTCCGCCACTGGTTCTGTAGCTCATATTTCACAACATGTACTGTCAGACGTTACTGAAGATGTTTTGATTATACATTGAGGTCTTGCATACTCACCAGAGCAATAAACTGATATTTTGTCTGGATGAGGATGAGTTTAAGACATTTGTGGGGCGGAGGGGGGGGGGGGCTAAAGTAAGGAGGTTGGAAATTTGGAACTGTTTTGTGGTAAGAGTACCCCGCGGAGCGTACGGTGGTTTTCTCAGCTTCTTAGCTTTCAATACTAGAGATATGACTGAAAAAGGAATATGCCGTGCAGCCTGCTACGCAGGTTAAGGTAAGAGGTGTCTTTAAGAGTGGGCAACTGGGGATGGCTAAACCTTGCTATTCGTTTCTGGCGTCATGTAGAGGCATTTTAAGAACCTGGACACTTATGTCATTTTATCCGTAAGCTACTAATTTCATGTTCCAAAAAAATGAGGGCGGATGTCAAATAAATTGCATAAATGCAAGTATTGTTTTTATTCCTTCATTTCATTCTACTTCATTATTAGATTATATTATTTAATGAAATTTTATTGTCGGATAAAGCTCCTTTTGATCTGCATGTGATTACGTAGAGCAATGTTCAATTAATTTTCGCTTCTTCGAATGTTGATTTAATTTATGACACTGGAATAGTGAGGGCTTTCTCACCGAACTTTCAAATTAATGTTTTGCTTACTGTGTTAATTTGTGTAGAGTTAGGGTTTTGAACAATTCTGATAGAAGCCACATTCTCTTCATAATGTGATCAAAGGACATACTGAACGTAAAAAAATACCTTTCAAAAATAACATTATAAAGCCTAACCCCTCTATTATAAAAAGCGGTCATGAAGTGGTTCTTGTTCCTTACGTATTAATGGCAAATGATCAAACTTAGACAATCCTCATATCCTCATAGCCTGTAAAGGGCAAGGGCAGTCACCCCAACTTAAAGTAGTGTAGTAGACTGCCCTGTTTCAAGATTGGCTGTGTAGAGATGATGTGAAAATTTACTGCTTGGTTTACCCTGAATATGCAATATTTACCGAGACTAAGTCTCGAAATATGATGAAAGATACTTTGAAGAGATATTGATTTGTTGCTTCAAATTTCAAACTAAGTATTTTTTTTTTTGGAGGGGGGGTACTCTTTGGGGGGCTGCTCTTGACTTTTAATATTGTGTGAGTGAGTTAGTCAAGTTACCGGGTACGGTTAATTCGGTTTTTAATAATTCCTGATCAGACAGATTTTCAAATTATACGGTACACAATGTTGTTACTATCCACCAGACAAATTAAGCTGAACTTTTAACTCTTTGTCTAACTACTAAAAATCAAACTGGAGTGATTATGCTAATAATAAGCATCGCTAGTCAACTAGTGGTAGTGCCCTCCAATATCCCTGTTTAGTTATTGATATCAACTCAATAAGGCCTAATTCTAGGCAAATCCATAAAAAAGCTTTGTTAATTTCTAGTCATACAATACTTTTGCAAAGTAGGGAAACGTATTTCAACACCAGCAAAACAACGAGGTAGAAACATATGACAGGCGCACTTGAGAGTTGCTGAACCGTTACTCTTTCAAGTAAATGCATCCATATTATTTTTAAACTTATGTCGTTTTCAGCCGGCAGGCTTCTGTCAGAACCTGCCAGTATAATGTCATCGTACTTCAAGAATCAAAACACGTCCTTCTTGACGAGCACATTTTGGATCCCTACTGCGCCAGTTCGTTTCAATCTTTCAAGCGCTGGCTTCTGTTCTCTGTTCATTTCGACTCCCAAGCCACCCAAATGGATGTCCGCCCACTCCTAATTGAAACAATATTTCCAATAAATTTACATTTCGAGGAGGGTCTAACTTACCACGTCTTTTTGGCCGCTACAATGTGTCAAGTGCATAGATTCGTAATGATGAACAAACACTATGTGGCCGTCTACTGCGGGTAGACTCAAAGCGGTTGGATGTCAAAGCCAATTTAAGTGGGAGTGAAATTTTGTGCGTTGTTGCAGCATGCTGTGGATTGACGATACGCACACAAAAAGTCAATTCACCCTTGACCCAGTCAATAACAGACTGGTCCCTCATTTGAGTGAACATTGCAGGACTGAAAGTACTTGAGAATATATGTCAGGGAAAAACAGGAGTTATAATGAAAAAGAAGAAAAAATAGCCAGAGAAACCATGAAACGAGTGGTAGCTCCCTGTGCCATATGACCCTCGCCAACAGCTGTCTGCCTACATCTCCTTCGCTTAGAATGAAACGAGGCGAATTGTTTTGTATCAGAGCATGCCTGGGAGAGGGCGGGATACGAGACTGACAGCTTGCCGTACGGTATAATTCGGAAGTCTCCTGTCACAGCAGTTGATAACTTCCTGATTTTTAGAGATGCTTTTACCCTCCAATCAGGATTGCTAAATTTACCCTTTTAATGCCAGATTGACCCGTGTTGTGAAGTCGGATTTACTAGTTAACGAAAGAATATACCTGAGCTACACAGCTCAGGGATATTCTTCGGCTGCGTACAGTTATCTTGCATCATTAGTAGTCCCCGGAAAGTAAACATACCGAACAAGAACGGAAGGCCTACATAGTCCCAAAGTCAACATCCGGGACAAGAACGGTACATTATAGACCCAAAGCCAACATACATGTCAACAACGTACATAAGAGTCCCAAAGCCAACCGTACGGAGCAACATAATGGTTCCAAAGAATATTGATTGGTGGTTACTGTGTCATGCACACCAGTTTAAGCTTCTTAAGTTTTCTCTTGTGTAGATGGGCACTTAACAAAAGTATTTGACATCGGTCAGACGATGATGACTCTACAACATCTGACCAGTGCGTCCATGGTCAGAGTTTTCCATGCATGTAGGCCTATCACATGTCACCGTCCCTACGTTATACATCGTTAAACTGTGTTTAGGCAGTTCAATTGCCCCACATTTATAACATCGTGACCATTACCTAACCTTTTGCTCAACTAAAGTCCATTTTCTTAATTCTCAGAGAATATGTTGTGACTAATCCAAACAATGATGATTCAAGGAGATAATCTCAATTCAGGGACCACGGAGGCTGGAGAGGGCAAGAAGGGCTGAAACCCCTCCGCATTTTTATGCAGTAGGCATTTTTGACCGCCTCAAATTGCTATAACAATGTCAAACATATTGGTCCGCTTTGGTGATTAGTCCCCCACTTCAAAATTTGCTCCGCGCCCTATGCAATTCTGAAACTGCTATGCTGCTCGTGCCCACATCTTTTCAAGTTGGCCAAACGTGCAGGTAAATCTTTCGGAAAGACAAATAGCTGAAGCGCTGTGTCTAGTGAAGCGGGAATGACGTCACAAATTTTTGAACAATCTACAAAAATAAATTTGGTCTAAAAACTAGCCCAGGATCATCCCGTGAGGACGAGAGTTGGGCCATTTGGAGAGATTTTTAGTTTCCCGAAAATGAAAACTTACAGTAAGAGTCAGCCTCGACCCTCGACCTTGCGAAAACTTAAGCAGGACCACGGTCGTAATTGACTTAAACAAGGTATCAGTACGATAATGACCTTCCACATAATTGTGTTCTTTACTGCTTGAGACTTTTTTTACAAAATAAAGCCAACGACGTTTGTCTTACCAATAGGGAATAGCTTATGGGTTCATCATGGGGTATATCTAATATGATGTAACATATTTTACGTAGAAAGATGCCTACCCCATCCTATACAAAAATGAGTCGGACCGGTTACAAATTTCCTTACCAAATTTCTGCATGTGCAATGCTCCCAGGTCTCCCAACTGGAACTCCATTAGTGTAATGTTCCACAGAGTTAACTTGAGAAGTAGTTTTTTTTTAATTCTAGTGTAGACCAAATTTTGACAGGATAACCTGCTCGTTAAGAGAGCTGAATGAACCTGAAAGAGAATTTGCCAGAGAGTGGATGTTAAAAATTTGCGTAAGATTGATGGTGATTTAGACTGTTTTCAAATTTGATGTCAAATGGCGGACGTGTTCCGTTATGATGAAGAGGCTAGGGGAAGGTGTACCCCCTTCAGCACAAAATCTCAACGGGCATGGTATGGAAATTTTGTAGAGATGGGCAAATTTGTCAGCTTTCAAGTGATGTGTGTCTTTACTAAAAAGCTGAGAACTTTGACAAGGCTGCAGAGGCCTCGAAAAAGAGCTAATTTAGTGTGTAAGTCAATTAAGTCACTAGGAATTCTTGCCAGTTCGGTAATTCGTTTTGGTGGCTATGCACATGCGCACATTCACCAAATCGTCGGGATAAACAAACCAATTTCGTACCTACAGCACATATTTCAAAATTTGAGTTTACATGAAAATTTGGTGAAATCACTCTTTCCTAATCCATCTATGACATAAGGAGGGATCTCAAGTGCGGATGTGTGCAGTGGATTGTGTCTAAATTGTCTTTTGGTGTACAAATTTGCATTTTAAAGGGTCAAACCTCTCACCCCAAACTACAGTTTTGGTACCCGGGTACCGAAATTCTCAATTGGCTCAGCTCTTTGACTGACAGCTACTTCAAACAATGCAGAGTGCCAAAGCTTATATTACACAGCACGTACGGTACTGAGAGTGTTTTGATTACATAAATTGAGTTTTTCTATACTCACCCTGAAGCAATAAACTGAGATTGTGTCTGAATGAGGATAAATTTCACCAGTGGCGTAGCTACTGGGGGGGGGGGGGGGCAGGGGGGGCAAGTTGCCCCCCTTGGAAAATATTTTTGGGAAATTTGATGAAAATGGGGAAATTTGATGAATCTTCTTATTATTACAAAAATTTCACAAAAATTTCTCAAAATTTTTGTTAGAATAAGAAATTGTGAGACATTTCTCATACACAATTCGTATTTTCATGCAACAAATTAACCCAGATTTCGTCAGTGTCGCATGAACCGGCGTTCCACAGAAATGTCCTCGCCGCGTAGCAGATTGAATGTTCTCTTGTGCTTGTATACGCACGGGGGTTATGATCAGTGCATTTCAGTGCACAGGAAGCTGTTATTCAGGTGATACACTTTGCAGTTTGCGAACATATTTTGAAGTGAGCATTTTATTGCAAACGACAAAAAAGACAGCGACTGGCTAGATTCTTCGTATAAGCCTGGAAAATGCTATTTCAGGCCATCTAAGGGGTCTAATTTTTCCAAATTTTCTCTACGCTCCGCGCCAACCAATGGTGGCGTTCCGCTTAGATAATCTTTATGACAAAATAACATTTTGTGGCCAAGAAAAACCACTTATACCGATCAATGCTCTTTTATTTTGACTCCTAAAAGTGTGCAAATTTAATGACAAGTTTTCCTTCGTAAGGTAGCATGAATGGCATAAAAAGAAATGCATGTCAAGGCACAAAAGTTTCAGTTTTATCCTCATGAACCACCACGATTCAACTTTTAACACTGTTCCTGTCAAAGTCGAAAATCTTGCACCATTTTGCATGTAGGCTCCTTGAAAACGTCAAAAAATTTCCGGACACCCCTCCCCTTGACCATACTGCATGTCCTTCCCCCTTCAGAGAAATCCTGCGTGCGCCACTGCGTTAGAACATACAAATAAACCAGATATTGTTTACCAAAATAATATACTTTGTTATTTCCAATTGCTCTATGTTATACTTTAAGATTAAACTGCAGGTAATGTTACAAAATGGCATGGTAATGTTGTTATACTTGTAAGTTTGCATATTTTATATGAAATGCATACACATTGACCGGGAAAAGTTTTGGGGAAATTTCATACCTTTGCCCCCCCTTTGCCTACCATGCAAAGAGGCTTCCTTCACATGTTAATGAGGTGAAGGGTCACATACCAAGGACAAAAGTCATCGTAAACCAAGACGTGAGATCGTTCGAAAGGGGCCCGGACCATTGAACTCAGTTCAAAATTAAAAGAATACGAACTAACATATCCTGCGTAGTGTGTCTGTGGCCGGTGCACCCTTAAAATGTAGCGATGCGATGAACGCAAAAACTTCGTCAGCTTTGAAGGTAACATGCGACACGGATTCATTTATTAATTATCGGGAGGGCAAAAGTCACAGAGGATGTTAAGGTCAAGGTCTCAGTATCGAGGCTTAAATGTGAAATAGTCTGAAAATGTAACTTTTTCCTTTGTTGAAAATTGAAACACATTACCAAGTAAACGAAGATCATTTCAAAGGAATACCTTCAAAATGATATTGAAGTCAGTGGTGAATAAAGGAGACTGCCACGCACCATATTAAATGAAATGACAACGTAGCATGGTGATCCTGTACTATTCTGTGTCGTTAAGACTACACCTTGAAATTAGGACTTGTCCTCCTGTAAAAGTGGGTTCACACCAAAACCGAAGTCTGCTGGGTTTTAAGGTGAAATGCTTTCCCGGGACGAATCGGGGAAATTTGATATCAATGGAAATTTCCAAAAATCTCCTTTACTCGTCCTGGAATTACAATTCTGCGTCCCGCAAAAACGTAACAGATCGTTTTCGGTGGAAACATGGGATAGTGAAAAGTCTATTATGAACTTGTCTAGTAATGTGCCCCTATTGTACCGCAAAGGGCCAGGTTAGGTTAGATTAGATGGAGTTTTACGGCCCACTTTCCAGCCAATTGGTTCAAGTAGCGTCGGGCCCCCTTTTTTTTTTTCGAGTTGTGCCTCACTGGCTTGGTTTCTCTACTCCATTATTTATGCTGAGCACCAAGCACAACGGCAGTAGGTCAGTAGGTTGAAAGTCTTTGGTGTGATCCGGCCTGGCCTCGAACTCCCTACCTCCAGACTGCAAGTCTGATGCTCTAATCACTTGACAATGCAGTCGTTACCGCAGAGCGAACTGGCGAAGGGAGCCGGAATTTTTAGCATTATTTATTTTCTATTGGTTGGGCTTCTCGAGAAATGTCCGCGGTCCCACCTCTTAGCGCGAACATTGAATTAGGATGCGAACTATTCTGCAAAAATAAGTAGAAAACTCGGCCTTATCCTGTTGTCCAATGCCCTCACACACAAAAAATATGGAAGAACGACAACGAATTAACATCGAGTAAGACGGATCAAAACACGATGAATTAGAACATGAAAGCACGAAGAAAGCGAAAATGGCAAGAATATGAAAAGTGTAGTTATGAATCAAATTTAAAACTGTGAAAAAGAAAGATTCACCATGTAAAACACATCTAACCGAAAAATTGCCTTTTTCAAAAATTTCCCCTTCTAGTAAGAGCAATATTTACTTTCCCATTTCACCCAAGCCCTAAAATGCCAAACTCCCACTGTTTCAGGAAACTTTGTCACTGTTAGCCTACATCGCATTATCTTCGAATTAAATCAGAAAATCCCGAAAATAATATCATTTATGGAAATGTTTACTTTAGTATTCATTAATGCTTCGATAAAGATCTACTCACCTTTGAATGCAACGTGCCGATAGAATATTTAATATAGGCTACTGATAAAGAGCGCAGTTTTTCGCCCCATCGTTCTACAAAAGTTTTGGAACTGCCTGAATGCATATTCGCCCCATTACCAAATACGCCCCTACACGCCTCTGCATGGCCTTGTTCGCCCCCTTCACGCTGTGCGGTAAATGTAGATGTCTGTACGAAGTCTGTGTACCACTGACTGAAACTAAAACGCAATGGGAAAAAATCGGACTAAGTATATGTGAGCCATCGTTAGATCGGTGTTTAGCCTACCTAGTCGTTTTCAGTTGTTGCTATGGAAATTAATAACTTTCTAGCGAATTGTCAATATTTTTGCTGATTCTGACAGAAAATATACTTACGGATTTTGTGTGGTTAGCACGGATGAGGATGTCAGTGTGCTCGTACAGCAAAAACGATGCAACTACTCAACGAAAAATCAATATCCACGGGGGGGGGGCTGAACTGCCTCACCGACAACACAGTATAGTGTATCGTAGCACAACACAAGAACAACACAGCGGAATCATACTTTAACAGTAAACGCAGCCCACACGTCTTACTAGCTTTAACATAAGGACGAGAGAAACGCAACGTATGCTGCATGCAATAATAACAAAAAATGAGAAAAAGGGAAAAAGAAATGGCCCCTCGGCCGGTTTACAGGTTCAGGAGCACGTTATTATGCAAACCCTTTATCTGTTTATGTACGGTACTACGATACGGTATTCCGTATTACCATATCGTAGTACCGTAGTTAGAATTTAACCGTATAATTTAACTTGTCGAGCGTCTGGTGTGTTTCCATTTGCGTAAGTTCTTCAATTGTATTCCTGTCATGCTGGTCTAATTTGCACAAATTGCAGATAAAAAATCAGCATTTTATGATTTCTTATAAATTGTCTTGCTAATTTCGAGAAATTGTTTTTGGGCATAAAATGACGATGATTTATGCCGTAAATCGTGAAAACATATTTTTAACTTTAAGAGGTTGTTATGGCTGAAATCAAGAATATTGTAGACGCGTTGCTTTCTTACTAAACGTCAATTGATATATTACGGTAATTACTTTCGCTGATGATTTCCAAAACGAACCGCGAATCGCCCGCTGTTCGTTTTATTTGCGGAATATTTCAGGTTAGGAATAGCATAGGATAGAATATGAATAACGGCTTTATGCCATCAAGGGAGATATCTATAGCATTAAATTTACCGTCATATTGATAATTTCGTGGAATTATCTTAAGAAAAAAATGCTTTCGTCGTTGAAAGATTACAATTCTTTGCGGATAGGTGAACTTTTGTTTTGAAGCAATCGTGCTTCATGATCTTTTATATGTAAATTACCCTGACAAAGAAAACGCATGTAAGCCGTAACTATTATGAAAATGTGTACGCGATAATCAGTTTTACACAATTTTGACCAGTTAAATCGTCTTTTGGATGTCCAGTTGTGGACTAATTTGTAACTTTTCGAAAGATAAAGAAAAAGTGTTTGAAATTCGCCAATACGCAGTTACAAGCAGTCTTAAACATATGCGACCTTAAGAACGGGAAATTGTGCCAAAAAATGTCGGCCTACTCTATCACATGTGCATTAAAAGAAGTGTTCAAGTAATTAATGCCTTTCTTAATTTGATTTTTTTAATGTGCCTATCTTGACGGGAACCGCGTGGCTAGTCGATGCTAATATAATCGTGAATGACAGGCTGACTTTTCATCACATGTGAGATGTAGCTTATATAGCGCCACCACTAGCACAATCTCATTGGTGAAGCTTATATTAAGTCCATCTGCTGCCATCTTGTATGAGTAATCAGATCTCTTGAAACAGCTGACAAAAAGATAGATGAATTACTTTGATGAGTTTGAGCAGTTTCAGCTCACTTGACATTCTTTAATACGTCAAGCAGAGCCTTTGACGGCTGGTATATATATCTTTGCGAACCCGTGCCGTTCGCTCCTCTAAGCCTCTATCGACGGCAGTGCCCAGGTGTCAAAGACTGTTGATCCGCGATATTAATTACGTTTTCAACTCTCCAGCAAAGTTGATAAGAGCAGCCTCTTTACTGGCAAGTGGCCTGTGCGCATCCATGCGTCGCGTTGTTTCGTGCTTGGTTAAGCTGAGCAGCTTCGCGCTGAATCAATTTCTCCCCATGTAGCTGTTTAATTCGCCCTGCGATCACAGCGTTCCGCGACGCGTGAGCGAGTGCTATAAGTCGGTGAGAATCGCTTTAATTTGGTTATATTCGACTTTCGTGGTCTTGACATCCGATTTCGAAACAGACGAGCCGACCATTTCATCTGTTAACGCTTAATCTACTTTGAATTTACTGATAGGTCTGACCGGTCATACGGGCATTTTTCTTGGCAAGGAATTGAGGTATTTATGCTTTGAGAAGAAGTTAACCCCTCATAAGGTCGGGTTGAATGTAAAATTACAATTGGTCAGAGTATATTTTGTAATTTCCAAATCTGAAAACGCTTCCTGAACCCACCGACATGGCACCACTGTCATCCTCTGGGGTAGCTCAGAGTCATATCCATTCCAAAAACTTCGCCCCTTACAAATTAATCCATGAATAATTTTTATACCAATGGTTCCCAAATATGAGAGAGTTGGGACTTTCTTGGAAGTTTCTGCAAGTCTCTCTTAGTACCCCTTCGCCCACCATGAGGTCGGTCATAGGTCGGAGGGGAACACAGGGAAATATTGTCTTGTACGTAAAACATGTTATGACTGCTTGTTACCACATTTGATGATAATATATTCAGATATTACTGCTTCTTTAGGACTGTCTAAGAGACTTTTCAGGTACCCCCCGAGGAGTTCATTCGGACCTGGGGGCTTGCACTAGGATACTTTTGGTCAAAAGCATCATCATGCATTTTTATAAAGTGATTGTTAGCAAGTTAGTGGATAAATCTATCGTGTGGACTGTTTTCCCAACAACCGTGGAAACGAGGGGACCCTTGGAAGGGGGGGGGGGTACTTTAACCACCACTTTTTCTGTCCTAGGTATTTTGGGCCTCCTGTCCTTTCTATTACACTGTTGAAAATTCATTCCGCGGCCCCTGCTTTACAGTAAATTAGTGTGATGATGGTCATGTGCAAACATATGGTCGCATTTTCCTGGACCTGTACCAAATGACCCCTAGCTTAGTCTCCCCTGAGCAAAAAGGGTTCCCACGAACAATGTCACTCATTACAAAATCATACCTGGATAAAAGACTTTCCCAATGAATAAAGTATGTCACCTCAGTATCAAAAAATCGCTCGTCCTGAGTAATCATTTGCTTGGAGAACTGAAAATCAAGGTGGCTCTCTTTGCAGGAATCGGAAACACGGCGTGATCTAGTCTGTTTGACAGTGTTTGTAGGCATTGGATTATTGTAGTTGCTTTGGCAGATAGAGGTGTGGTTGTGAAGGGAGGTGTGTTTTTCATAGGCCATTAGAAATGACAAGGGGGTATGTTGTCTCAAAGAAAGGTCATTCAGATCGTTTTTGTTAATTGGCTAACTGCATTGAAAATGACAAACCCCAAACTCTCCACCCCACAATACTCGATAGTTGCTGTTTGGAAAAGTATATTCCATGCTTAAAAGGAGATTTCTTGCAGGATCTTCTAGCTGATAATCCCTGATCAACCTGAGATATTCAACTCATAAGGTGGCATTCAACTCAGGGGCATCAGAACTTTGTCGAGTGACATCGTAACATTTCCGGCTGTAAGAATGAATTCGATTTATTTCAATGACGTAACTATATTTGGGGTGTCCTCCACTCATGAAGGCAGAATTTCTCCACATTTCAAAATATTATTAATTATTTTTAAGCGTACCTCAAGTAAAGGAAAAAGTAAAGTAAAGGATTAAAAATACGTGTTAAAGACCATGTGAAAAGTGAATTCTAACAGTCCAACTCTCATCTTTATAGGACATTCCTGAGCTGAGATATAAAATATTGAAGTTTATTCACTCAACTTAAAATGCAACATTGCCCAATAGGCCTAATTTGTGATGTCATTGTTGTACTTCTCAAATAACATACTTTGTACTTCTTTATTTTTCTAAAAGTTACTGCACCTTTTACCAAGGTGTGATAGGACTCTTACTCTTATGGGATGATTTAATTAATTAAGCCCCTTTGTTTAACATGTTATGCAGGAAACAGGTAGTGTTCAAGGTCATAAAAATTGATTTTAAAGGGAAACAACGCAGGTAATGTGAGTTGTGCAACAAAAAAGTCACAAATTATTGTTCTTTGGACCAAATCGTTTTAAGGGGATAAACTTCAATATTTTATATCTCAGCTCAGGAATGTCATAAGAAAATGGGAGTTGGATTGTTGGAACTCGATTTTCATGCTGTGTCAGTAATATAAAGTTTTGAATTTTTTGACCTGAGGTACACTTTGAGGTTATCAAGAGGGTCATAGACCTACTTTGTAACTAGTAAAACATTCGTAAATACATGCATCGATTCAACTTCATATACTTTTTGGGTAAAGTATATCCTTTACATATAGTTCATAGCCGTTTACACCGAAGTGGCACAGTTCTTAATTGTGTGTAGCGATTTAATTGATTTATCACAATTAATCCATACGTCAGATTGAGTACAATCTTTTGATTACCATAGAAACAATAATAAACTTCTCAATGATTTACAGATGAACACTGATGACTTCCTTGAAACTAATCCAACCTCCACTGCACTAAGAGAAAAAGCCACTTGCTTGTGCAACACACATCGTAACATAAGGTATGCTTCGCCAGGTGCGCAGGCAGCAAGTTCACGTCTACTTTTCAATAGTGCAAAATTGTATCACAAATTTGCGACGTCATTCAAAAACGTTGACTTTGATTTTCTCCGCCGCCTTTCCATCCAAATATCACTTCAATGGCACCGGATACTACGTATCACGACCACTTAGGCAAACCGTCCTCAAATTAGAAAATTGTTTGGTAAAAATCTTTTCCTTCCCGCTGTTCGCAAGCGTGACATCATCAAAATAAGATTTTCATATTAACCGCGGGGTAGCAAGACCAACCTGGAAGTTATTCGGATTGAAAGGAAGCACGATATCACGAGGAGCACTGAAGATGGGTACAGATCTTTTAAGCCGTAGCAGTCATAGCACA
Organism: Holothuria scabra; assembly: GCA_037179385.1. Lineage (NCBI taxonomy): Eukaryota > Metazoa > Echinodermata > Holothuroidea > Aspidochirotida > Holothuriidae > Holothuria > Holothuria scabra. Next base: position 25,363,264 of record CM074198.1, read on the forward strand.
GTAAAGTAACGATTGTGTTTTGAAGGCCATGGTTATGGCAATATCGTTAATCGAATCGACTTGAAATAGATCATTGATGGAATTTAACTTCGAAATGTTGTGAAATCGGAATCTTTAAGTGAAAAACTAATTTCTATGTAAAGCTTTGGACAGTTTGAACTGGTCAAGTTCATTTATAATCTGCTGCAGTTTATCTTTGAAACTGGTCTGTAATTGCGTGACTTATACGGATGATTACACCTCTCTACAATATTTCAATAATTTATTCCCGTAGACTTTCACAAATTACTCAAAGTGATATCTGAATGAGCTTATAGTATGTAAGTCACCCATTATTGACAAATTTTAGATGATATTTGAACAATTATGGAGTGACGGATAAAAGTTTATCAGTAAAAAATTATTAAAGGAGACTTAAAATTTGTCATAAACTAAGCCAAATAACTATTGTTTTGAATAATTTGTCTTTGCAGTAAATTGTATAGTGCATGGCGTACCTTTGGGTACGTAAGTAACTGTGCTTCCGGATCATTAATTTAACAGTAACTTGTTTTACAAGAAAATTTCATCCTTTTAAAACCAATATTTATGGGCAAAGAGTGATAAATGATTACAAATAAGGCAGTATGGTATAGCCTTCTTTTCAAGAAATAAGTCCCCTTAGACAGAAATTCAGTTGTTCGTTTGTTGCTCAAGAATAATTTGTTCACCCAAACTTTCAACATTTCAAAAGATGCAATTTCCATAACTCTTCTTGTGCTTAATATTTTGAGCAGAGGAAGCCTTTGCTGGGGTTTGTTGTTGATACCGAATGGTTTGAAAATGACTAGAGCTATTTCCTTTGAATGCTATGTTGGAGCATATTAAACGCAACATTTCCCTTTAAGGAAAACAAGAAGTTACTCCTAGTAAATTTGATTTCACTATCGAGGAAAGAATTAATCCTTAAGAAGAGCTTATCATGAAATAGGACAGACTATAGTCCCTGTAAACATAAATTAGTCAAAGTGGTGTTGAATTGACTAACCACGCTATTCCCCCATATTCGACTAATTTGTGATGATATCTGACTAATTTCGTAGTAATGGACTATAGCATACTTAGTCAAGGGGATTTAATATTTTTAGAAACTTATTCAACTGGGTCAAACAGTTGTCAGTATTGTTGACTAACGTGATAAGTCAGTCCAGGCACTTTAAGTTTGAATTTTTTGTGTTTACAGTGGACTACACTAATCCAAGTTGGAGTCACTGCACCTCCGGTATAAGATATATAGAAGTTAGATGTTTTACGTCTCAGTTTCTAACCAATTGTTTAAAGTCGGGCCTGCCACGACCCCTTTTTCCAGTTGTGGCTCACTTCTCTATTGTTTTATGCTGAGCACCAAGCACAATGACAGAAGGTTCTATTTTTAAAGTTTTCGTTGAAAACCAGCAGGACTATCTAAGCGAAGCACCACCATTAGTTAAAGCGAAGAATAAAAGAAAATTTGGGGTTTTAAAAAAACAAACCCTCCATATGCCTCGACATAGCACTTTGCGAATGAAAAAAATGTGAAAAGCAGTGCAATTATTTTTGTTTTGTGCGTGCAATGACTAAATAAAAAGCCAGAATTTGAGACTATAATACTCACAATATGTCGTTTCTAAACTTCAAAATTACTCACAATGAATAATTGTCCTTAAGAGAAACGATTCTTGCATGGAAGAATCGTGTGAATCCCTTTTCCTTTAATATGATTTATAAGGACACTAAATCAAAGTGCAATGGTAAAATTTATATTTGAGTCATTAATTTTAGAGCTCCAGTATAAGGTCAGCTACACCTGATATCACAGTAACAATATATGTTAAATGAACTACCACATTTTACAACTACAATTATTCAATTCTAATTTTCATTTAAACCTCATATAACTACAGCCAGTTTTCTCCTCAAATATCTTATGGACATGTTTTCCGCCAGAAATGGCAAGTTAGCAAATATCATGTGCACCCTGCCGGAAGATCATAACCACATTATATACTTGAATATCAAAATATTGCAAAAATGCTCAACGCTGTGTGCCGATTCATGTGGGTGTTGACGGCCCGTCAAAATGATGCCCTGATTTGTATATGGGGGTGTTCAGGAAGTTTACTAATACAAGATCCCACGTGGGATGCACATTTTATAAAACTCGGCAAAAAGTTCGTTCTCCTACAATTTTTGGTGTTGCTTCATTTTATGCTATACATCAATTTGAATAATATTTATGTAATTTTTTATTCATAAAGTATGAAAATCTGTGTACATTACAACAAAACATTCCTCGTGTACAGTACCAAGAGCTGTTAATTGTTTGGTAAATTTCTTTCAAAACTGTAGGAGGGACCTGACTTAAAAATCGGGTATTTTAATGATCGAAATAAGTTTGAAATTGACCATAACTTGGTCAAAACTTGACCCAGAATGTGGGTTCACTTTCCTCCTGTCTCAAGTGGTTTAGAATGTGTTCACTCCCTTGGTGTTAAGCGTGACCAAACAGTGACCGTCGACAGAGCTAACTCTTTAATTTGAGTGACATTTTCACCCAACTATAGTAGATTACGTACGTTTGTTAGTTAGATGGAGTTTCACGGGTAAATTTCACCAAACAGTTAAAGAACGTCATGGTTGTGTAGGCATTAATTTTTACTTTAGCAATCAAGTTTACTTTTTCCACTTCTTTAAGGGGACTTCGAAATACAAAGTTGATGTAGATTGCACATTATAAGGAATGAATGTCAACGAAATATATGTATTGTTGTTAAATGAATACTTAATGAACGAGACAAAAACTGCAAGGAGTAAAGTGTTGATTCAAAGCGCATAATGAAAAAACTTGAAGGTAGAATGTATCAGTCACTCCGATTTGCCAACTGTTTGGCTCACCTTGAACATGCAAATATGAAAGATACTTGGTAAGGGAATAAGGAAAACAATTTGCTATTTAGCTGTAATTACCTAATTAGTTTGGGCGAATACTATCGCATTTTAACACGAGCGTTATTACAGTGGCATCGTCAATTGGCGGAACAACGGCAACATTCCTAACCGCTGAAAGTGGCAAAGACAAGCATGGCATAGCGGCGAATATGATGCCGAAAACAAACTGCGTTCTCACCGCAGTGTATGGAATTGGGAGTGAAATTTTCCAGTTGTTAAAAGCACAAATCAAATGTCATGTATGGTCACACGTAACCCTCCCCATTTCGTATTATTTCTCATATGTTTAATTGAGTAGGGAAAACAAGCCAATGAGCCACAGCTGGAAAAAGGCCGTGGCCTGCTCGACGTGAACCAGTTGGTTGGGAACTTGGCTGTAAAAATCCACCTAACTACATAACTACACTCATCCCCATCGGCCGGTGGATCCGTTCCCCCCCCCCCCCTTCAGAAGCCCGCCCTCGATTGTTTTGAACGCAGCTGCTTAAAAGCATGATTCATTGGACTAAGACAGACGTAAACTATTTTTGTACATAAACAACTGGAAAAATGTTTTTCATATTTTATGGGAGAGCTTAAAAGTAATGAATGACTTTATTTGTTGTACTGAGAAGCCCGTGATTCATTTAGAGGAGGTAACGACCGCCCTAATTGGAAGTATTTCGCTGGAGCCAATTAAACTATTTACTGGGTCGGTCCAGATTGAGTGACACGATGGAGTTACATGATATCGAAAGTAGAGAAAACAAAGACACAAACAGGGGAAAAATTAAATCACCCAGCAATCAGGTTCAATTTAAAGCCTGGGGTGAAGACGGATACCACAATGTATTTATTATGTTGCTGAAGGGTTCCTAAAAGAAAAAAATGACCCCTTCCAAAAATATGCTTGAACATCTATGTTACATTACATTATTTTCATTGCTACAGTAAAACTAACAGTACACAGTTAGCTTGACAAATATCAGCTGTACTCGATTTTCATAGATATATAACGAAAGTTGCTACCGTGGACTCTTTCTCTGTCATGGAGGAACATGTACGAAAAATGCGGTCATTTTGTTTTCCAGTCAGGAATGCAGATCACAACATTTTTACCGTGTGGTGATTCCATTTTAAAAACCGAATGTAAGACACTGTCGAGAAGCGGATTAAAATGTATAAGGAATAATACGGTATATAAGAAGATTAAAAAAGTAAGACTGAAACAGACTAAGCTTTAACGGTAGTAATATCGAAAAAACATTGAAATGGAATTTCTCTTTGTGAAATGAAGATCAATGATTAAAGCACTCCGATAAATATGTGTGCAATCCAGTGGCGTAGCCATGGTTTCTGTAAATGACGCTGTAATAGCCGGCCTGACAGACTAGTGTAAGGGGATTTCTAGACGCTTACCCGTTAGGTGACATCATTGAAATTGCCTTATACACCCATTTTTTCAACAATTTCAAAGGAGAAGGGGGAAATTCCCTACCCTTTGAAATTGTTGAATGAAATGGGTGTATAAGGCAATTTGAATTGACGTCACGTTTTTTTGTACCAACACGCTTAGTTAGAGTGCTTGCAACATGCGCAGTGTATGGCACAGTAATTTCTATGGGAATACCGTTTCCGTCTGCTGTAAATACATTTACCGCGTGCGTGTTTTGCCCTTCAGTGCCGGGCAAATGCAATCACGTGACGTCTCTTGAAATTGCCTAATTGAAATATGTTGCACTCAGTACATTTGTCATTGTTAAGAAGCTCCAAAGTGACATCAGTGAAAGTAAAACGACCCAATTTTTCCCTGGCTACGTCACTCGTACAATCACGGAGTTAATTTTAATGGTTTCAATTAAACATGTGCAGATATCACAAGTTTATCAGTTTTCTGCATGATTAAGCATCAATCAGATGAAAATTTTTTTAGATTGCACCAAACAAATGTCAGCCTAAACTTTACAATAAGTCATTTCTTACTTTCACCAACTTTTTCACTTTTCACCAAGGTGTTTGGGTAATATGGTTAAATTTTGTTTGACTAATCTGGTTACTTTTTATCTGTGTTTTGTGTGAGTGGAGCTTGGTACAGCGTTATTCTTTTAAGTTGCTGTTTCTGTTGTGGTTCATTCAATCAATCTCTATTATGAATTATTGTACGGATCACTGTACTTTTTGAAATGTACTTTCCGTTCCATACGGCGGTAAGAAGTTCGACAAATAAAACCTGACGAGAGGACGTTAAAATGGAATCGACGTCACTCGGGAGTAGGTTTTCAATTGGCTGACAGACAAGAAGAGACAAAATACGGATCAAATAATGATCTCACCTGACAGGGGTTTCTCATTACTTAATTTCTTAAATTTGATCATCGTTAAACAATTGCACGACGCTCGGGTGCGTAAACAATTTGGGCATGAGGGAATTCCGTTCGTAAATTGGCTTTGAAGAATCTATTTGTTCGCCATCGTAAAGAGGGCGCTAGATAACAATAAACCTCAATGACGTAGATATCCACCTATTTCAGCCGTTTTCACCGAGTACAAAAACTATCTAAGGAATAATGTCAGTAAAAATCTATGCCAAATTGAGTACGGCGTGAGCCCATATGTTTTCCAGACTGAGGCAGACACTCCTCGAAAGAATACAACCAATGGAAGGTCATTGTTTCTCGCCATTGCATGAATACCACGAAGTGTGAATACGCAGGTCGCCTAGACCTGAACGTCTCACTAACAGAATCCGTATCGTAGACCATTTTACCACAAAAGGAGAACACACAGTTAATAAAAATATCAGGTCTTGCCCCCTCTCTCTCCTGCCTTGGCTGTTCAGTTGGCTTATTGGGGGAGGGGGTATGGGCCCCTATACATTTATTTCCGCCTAAAAATTCAGTCATATTCGAAAATAAATAACTGTTACCCTCGTGCTCTTTTGCGTATTTTCCCCTCCAAACTATTTTCCCAAGTAAACGTAACCTTCCGTCTAGTACTTTTTTGGCTAGCGACATGCAGACCATTAACCAATGAAAACCAACCGAAGCTTTCATCACAGATGGTCCTAGCTCTGTAAATTTGTACAACCTGTGTACGAAATAATTCTCTGTTACGACCCATTTTTGTGTGAGCAAAATGTATTATTTTTGGCCCAAAGTGTAACAACTTCAAAATTTGGTTCAAAATGTAATAGTTGTAATAGTTGTTACATTTTTTGGCAGAAGTTGTAACATTTCGGTCAGGTGTTACAAAATGGCTCTTAACATGCTTGAATCCATAAATAAATCCTTCACATCAGAAATAATACACTTTTACAGCTTATACTAAATTGAGAGAGACTACATTGAGAGAGGAGACATGAAGACCGCGAAAAATACACGTCCTCCAAACGGGGAGTTGCTCACTGAAGAACATACATTGTTACCGCAATGTCTCAAGACGCATTCCAGGAGGTGGCGTGCTCCATATATTATGTGACATACCTTTTCCCAGTGGAACATCACTTAGTTTCTGGTTTCCATCGATTGCCTTAAAGAAGTCTCTTTTATGAAATACAGAGTACATTGCCCTTGTTAATTCATTTTTCCCTCTGGAGCCGGATATAATTTTTCAGTGGTTTAGCGTCACATCGTTTTCGGCAATATTTTGTGTCATCTTTGATGACCACAACATGCAAACTGGAGAGGGCGCTATTCGGTTTTGCCATGTACACAACAAACATTTACTTCTGTGACAGTGTACCAGCACAATTCATCGAATTCATTCACAAAACAAAATTAGTTGTGGGCCAATTATAGGAGTCTTAATTACGCATATTTCTTCATTTTTTAGAAAAAATTCTCTGTACCTGTCAATAGATGTAAATATTCCCCGACCATCGATTTCATCTGGTTGTATATGAAGACACCCCGAACCTCCGAAGGCAAACACAGGGTCTGATATCGGGTTTAGGCCTACGGAACAACTGCAGTATGCCTACCATTGATTCTGTCAAAAGAGGCACATATTTTCGTGCGTTTAAAATAGGACGGATGTTGTTTACACTGGCACTGGTTATACTGGTTATGATTGCAAAAAAGCACCCTTTTATTTCGGTCTAACGAACTCTTTCGGATTTCAGTCACGCGAACGCTTTTTTATTAACATTTTCGGTCTTACGGATCTTCAGTCTCATGAACCTTCGGTATCGTCGGATATCGATGCCCCAATCTGCCAAAATACTTCCTTGGTTTCACCATTTTTTCACATGTGACTTTCAACAGCCAATCATGAAACAGGATAGCCTACAGGCCTACTACATTACTTCAAGTTGCGGTGACCGCTCTTGCTCTTAAACTGGTGAACAGTGAAGTAGCGTACTTTGATGCATTAAAGGCTTATCCTGGTGGCTTTTCACCCGAGTCTAGTTAGCAAAACCAGAATATTCCACACCATGTCCTTCAAACCATGTTGCAATGCCCTTTTCCCAACTCAAGATATCTCACTTTTAATAGCCTATTGGTTACTTTTGTTAAAAAAATCTGCTTTTCAACTTTTAACAAAGCCACAGAATGTTATCTAATGTGAGCACATAGCTAAAATTGCGTTTGATATGGTAGACTCTTAAGTTTGAGGGCAGGGGATCAACATTCAGAGATTTTACGAGTACATCTCTAAAAGGTTTACGGAGTTTGGAATGTGCCGCGGTGCCGTACATTCCCAGGGGAACGCATTGAGACACTTTATCCCCATGCACAGATTATCAAAATTCTCAATTTATTATAGTTCTTTGATTGACATCATTTTTTTCTTTGGAATTTTCAAAAAAGGCAAAATGCTCTGATTTTATACGGCGCACGCAAGTGTTCTGATAAACATTAAGATAGAAATTTCCATCAATATTTCCAAGAGAGCCGAACTTCATTATGTGACATTCTTCGGCGACCCGCAGCGGCGATAGTGCAAATATTACTGCAGCCTTGGCGAAGGGGTAAACCGTGCAGTCGTCACATTTCTGGGATAGGGGTCTACGCTTTATGAAAAAAGCAAACTGGTCAGGTACACAATTTCGCATTTGCCAAACAACCGCAAGATTATGTTGTGAGGCTCTAGGACATTGCGTGCTAATCTATAACCTTCAGTAGGTCATGAATATGTACTTCCCTGTGTGCGCCCATGGTAATGTAGACGCAGATTTAATACAAGTCCTTCGAGCAGGCAAGCCAGGATACGGCTTTGAACAGTTTTAAGTAGTATGTGACCAAAAACGTCGTCGAGAACGTATTTAAGGGATAAGAAGTTCCAGAAGGTCTTTATTTGCTCGAACAATATTCTATATTCAGTCTGTATCTGGTTGAGAAAAATGAACGGAGTAAGGGTGAGGGTGCATGGTATGCACTACTATCTGTTACAGAACAGTGTTCCAGACTTAAGCAATGCTTACAAACGAAAAAACAACATAACTAAGCTTCTACAGAAAATGTTTGAAACAAAATTTGAGAGTCATTTCTCTGTACGATATGTTTGGAGGACACTGCTTACTTTCCAAATCTCACTTGATGGCGTAAAAAAGGAGAATAAAATACACAAATTTCACACACCATTATTATTTTGGAATCGTAACCAGGATTTGAAATAGAATGCATCGAAACTGAGCTAGCAAGGGAGCCGGATAGCTAAGTTGAAGGGTGACGATGACACAGAATGTTAGGAACACTCATCTTATAATGGGGGTTTGGTTTGTTTTCAAAGCCATTGTGTCAAATTTCAACCCGTAGTGTTCGTTACATTCTGTTTCATTATCTTCTTATAGCATAGTATATAAGGTCTAACTACTCCATTAGGGTTGTGTTCTAGAGCGTCCCTGCTTATCCTTAAAGGAGTAGTTCTTTTAACTCTGGTTTGGACCAAATTTTGTCAGGATAACCTGCCAGCTGGGTAATAAAAGTCCATAAATATGAAAGAGGACTTGCCAGGGTTTGGATGTTGAAAATTTGGGTAAGATTAATGACGGATGATTAAGACTGTTTAAAAAATTGCTGTCAAATGTCGGAAGTGTTCAGTTTTGGTTAAGAGACCAGTGGTGGGTGTACCCTACAAAAAATCTAAACCGTCATGGGTATGGCAATTTTTTAGTACCATGACGGAGAAAACTTGTCAGCTATCAAGAGATGGGTGTCTGGAAATAGCTGTGAACTTATCGGGGCTCTACTTGAACTGCGTTTAACGTATTTTGGAAAAATAAAATCAAAACAGCGCCACTACTTTTAAACGCTGCACGGACGAATCGGTTTTTGACGCAAGGTGAAGCTGCGTTCAAAAAACATACAGAAGTACAAAGATTTTAATTTTAGCATGGAGCTAATACCTTGATAAGGTATTAGCTCTGTGAATGTGATTTGAGTAGAAGAATAATGGCACTTCCATTATAACACAATTTACGGTTTCAATTTGAGTGAGTTTTAAGTCCCAGTACGAATTTTTTAAAGGAAATTCCAAAACCCCCCAATAATCTTGAGAGCCTGAAATCAGATAAGCATAAGTGAAGTTGTAAAATGTTTGAGGTTCTACCATACTGAGAAGCAAGAGGTTTGGTACATGGACAATCGCCCTCCAAGTTAGCGCAAAAACATTTGGTCCGGTCCATTCGGGGCAAAACATGATAGGCCTAAATGGTGCCATTATTCGGTTAAAAAATTGCTCTTGTCACCCAAACGAAAATTACTCCTCTACGGCCTATATGCTAAGAAGGACAGTCGTAGCTTCTTTTGGGAGTCATCTTTGTCCGAAATGCAGATACTGAATTCGATTCGCCAAATGAAAATCGAGCTATTTACCCTTTATGAGTCCATCAGTCAGTAGTGTATCAGGTGTCATGACTACGTGCTCAACTGAAAGTGAAATGAATACACATGCGAGCATTTGCTTGTGTGTTCGACGGATGGCATATACATTACACAAATAGCTTATGACTTTATAGTCTTGGTCAAGCCGGTGTAACAGATTCCGCCCGCCGAGACTGCTCAGGGGGCGATACTGCTCTGTTACACCGGTATTATTAGTATTTACAGTATTTGCACACACAAACGTCTGTACAAGAACAATTGCGAATACGCCTTCTATCCGCCCTGAAATTTTATTTATATAATAGTAATGAAAGAGATACTCGAGTACGTACAGTCTAGTTGACCAGCGCCCTCATTTGGGATCTTTTGTTAAAGGGATACATTCATAACCCCAAACATACTTTCCGTGTACATACACCAAAAGTCGGGGTTGGTTAAATACTTTTTATGACGTCGGAAAAGGCATGTTCAAAACTTTCGCTGAAATGACGTATGACACTATGACTGGTCATGGTACACGCATGCGCAATGTCAGTTTACACATGTACTGTGTACACTTCGTTGTGTGTACTAACTGCACGTTCACTGCACTGTTTACACTGTTGTGTTGTTTTCGTTAGTGCCAATCGAATTTCTGTGTACATGATTATTATTGACAGTCTGCACACTGTAGCCTACTGCATGTACTGTACGGAGCTAACACTACTGTATCATGAACGATGTAGTCGGTGTATGCTACATTGATGTTTTACAAGTCGCAGAAGCTGTTGGGATAAAACCTTACAGTGGATTCCGGTCCCGATCCGACAAGAAAACCCTACGAAAAGGAAGATGGGTATCAGCGTAGCGTACTATGGTCGCCTTGCCATCGGCGTTTGGTGCTTGGACTTCGGAATGGAACGCTGCAGTGTACAGTTGCAGTAAACACATATTTTGACAGTAGAAAGAAAGTCTGACGTATTATATCTTTGTTATGTGTGCGAGAAAGAATTTGCAATAACGATCAAGTCAAGTGGAAAATCAGTTACTAACGTTTTGAGCAAGACTAATGACTATACTCAGGTTACTGTAGGCTTAGAACTGATTTCTACCAAAGAAACATTACCCAATGTAAAGAAATGGTTGCCCCAAAATGAAGAAGGAACCTCATCAATCTTAAGCGGAATACTGGAGAACGTTGCTTGGCCCATCAAGCCAACATAGGCTTAGACTACGGTATGATATGCTCAGGAAGCCTCTAGCTATTCATTTTTCGTGCATCAAGAGCATCGTAGCCTAACATTCGTCTTAAATTAGTGTTCAATGGAAATATAGTTCGCGTATATCAGGCGCCGCTTTAAGTGGGAGGGAGGTCTTTGAGACTCAATCCCCTCCCAAAAATTGTACTCAAGCCCTCCCCTCCCCCCATGTCTGAGGTTTATATACCTTAATGCTGTATTTGAAGAAAAAAAACTGCCCTAAAGATCTATTACGTATTCTGCTCTGCCCCCTTCCTACCTCTAGATAATTTCCGCATTTCACTGGTGAATAAGTCTTATTCGGGAAAACCACTGGTACGTATGACTTCAATTTAGGCGATAGCTGTGACATTCAGGGTAGTGTTGTTATCTCGTTACTTGTACCAAGAGATTGACGCCACGTAAATGGGCTACGTCTTGATTGACTGCACGTATTTCGTACAAGTCTTCCAACCAGGGTGCTACTACATATATACAGAACGGAAACACATTGCAGGCAATTGTGTAGCTTACCAAACTTGGAACTTTTACGTCGGATGTCTTATGCATGTAAACTCGAAAGCGACACAATCAGCGGCGTAGCTACGGGCGGGTTGGGATGTGAGGGCGGTTGTCTCTTGGCTCTGATTAACCCTTTACCGTTGTTTGGGTCCTTTTGGACCCATGCGGAGAGCTCGGCTGTCACCCATCTTTACTGTTTCACGCGGAGCTCGAAACTGCGAGCAGCTACCCGAAAATTCGGCCACAACAACGAGAGAGACAATAGTTTAAGGTCACGGGGTCAACGGCCTGCGGAAGCCGATGCGGGGCGGGCTACGTCCGCTTTTCCGCCCACTCCCGAGGCGCGCAGATATGCCCCGATCAGAGCACAACGGTAAAGGGTTAATGAAAATTCCGGAAATTTACCGGCCAATATGTTACATTAGATTATCATGTGCCGGTAACACGGACAACGGCATCGCGGTTTTCCTAACTTTTCTTCCAGAAAATTCCGAATTCTCTCCAATAGAAGTATATTTCAAAACATTTTTCTGATTTCTGATCTCTTTGAGCGCTGCATATTGCAGCCAATGCAGTAATGTTCAACCTTTAAGAGACATCAAAGTTTGGGAAACTTTTCGGATTTTCGAAATTAATCAGTATGTGACAACTGATTGACAAAGACACTGGTCAACTTCAGTGCTGTTTTAATGAATTTTCTTTTATGAATTCCAAATTATCTCTACTGCAAGTTCTTCATTTCCAAATATTTGTCCTCAAAGGACAACAAAGTTTTGAAAATATTTTGAATGCCGTCGGGGGCCTCAATCCTCAGGCCTAAGGTTAGGGGCGTGGAACTGGTTTGTGGACTGGGAGCAAAATTTTTCAAACAGCTGAAACCTGAGTTCTTCACCGTAACCTGATTCTTCTGTATAAGCAATCCACGCACACGAACGAGAGGCACACACCCACGATACACGCATACAAGCACCCATACACACTTACATTGACACGCATATACACAAAACAGATAGATGGAACATTTAATTCAGTATAATTGCCTTAAAGTAGGCCCAAACTGACGACGTCTTCTAGAAGCCCTAAATTCATCTGTATACTCAGTGGCATAGCTAGACATTTGCCAGGGCCCGGGGCGAGCCCCCAAATTTTTCTGAGTTTTTTCTTCAACACCACATAATGAGGAAGGAAGCAGCGCTTAAGGTTAGAAAACACATCGGCGAATCGCGCCGAAGTATTTTGCCCTTTTTAGGCAAATATTTGAAAATATAGAGCTTGTGTTTGGAGAAAATTTTGGATCCTGGGTTTCCTGTAAGAAAATTTGATATCTCGGGGGACTACTGAAGAATCTGCATTTGCTAGTGGCAAATCTGAGATTGCACGGCGACCAAAATTCGTTTTTGCATGCATGAAGCCTACAAATTGAGACTCATCGACGACATTTTAAAAGTGAAGAACTTACATTGGAGAAAATTTGGAATTTAACAAGTAATTTATGGAACTAGCACTGTAGTTGACGGTGTGGCTTGATGATCTGGTGTCACATAAAGGAAACTGTCCCATTTTGTCTTCTCCAGGGCTTGAAAAAGTTTACTTTTCGGAGACAAATAATAACAAATATTGAGCTTTTAGAGATAGCTGGGAAAAACATACTGTAGTTTACTGGTGTCCCAAATGTTTACTTTGCCTGTTTTTTTCCAATTTGCCGGAAATATTGGGGGACAAAACAATAAGTCTTCCCCCATTATTTTCATCGGTTGGGAGATTGCTCCCGCCCCTCCCCAGAATCGACACCCCTGCCTAAGGTAACACAATCAGTGAATGCAGCAACAATGATCACTAGTCGCCGTGCAATCTCAGTTTGCCTTGGGGCCTTAGGGGCAAGATAACATCCCCAATCAATTCAAGGTCAAACTAATAGGATGTAAAATAAAGAAAAACAAAACATTTGCCAACAATGTGAATTAACGACATCACACCTGCTTGCTTCAAGTTCATTTTCCATAGAAAATGTGTCAACTTCAATTGCTAATATATTGAAAACCAATTGGAAATAAAGAAACCTTCACCATAATGCTCAGAATATGTTCCTCTTTAACGTATCAAAAACAAATCTGGTTCTGGACAATTCTTTTGTTATAACATTAGGCACTTGGAAGAAAAACTAGATAATAAAATGATTAGAATAAGCTTATTTTTTTGCTCAACTTATTTTGCACATGGTTCAATAAGTAATCTGCATAAACTAACTAACTAACTAACTAACTAACTAACTAACTAACTAACTAACTAACTAACTAACTAACTAACTAACTAACTAACTAACTAACTAACTAACTAACTAACTAACTAACTAACTAACTAACTAACTAACTAACTAACTAACTAACTAACTAACTAACTAACTAACTAACTAACTAACTAACTAACTAACTAATTAACTAACTAACTAACTAAATAAATAACTAACTAACTGACGAACTAACTAACTAACGAACGAACGAACTAACTAACTAACTCATGAGAGCAAAGAAGATAATAAATTGCCGTTTCACACGGGAAATAATAATACGGCTCACAGTGCAAACAGTATTGGCAGGTGTAAGTAAAAGATGCTGGTTAGTATAGTCCCGTATAAAAGATGAAGAACTTTCAGAACTTCGAATTTACTGCAAAAATCTAAATACCACAAGTTGCTCACCATATGCTAATATTTACCCTTTCCTAACAACAAACATACCACACCATAAACGTACTATAGGCCTATACATATCATGGCCCACGTAAATGCGGGTGCCCTGAGAGGCGAAGATAGTCTCTCCCAAATTCGCACATTGTAGATGTGTGTTTGTTGTACACTGACCTGCCCACTCTTTCCCGTTTTACAGGAGTAGGCCTACTCAAATCTTCCATGACTAGTAACCTACACACAAGAAGCAATCTTACATAAATCTAGTCTTTTTTTTTGTGGAACACTAACTAGATTATTCTTCCAACTTGTCGGATCAGATATTGATGCATTCTCTGATGAAAGCTTTGAAACTCTCTTCCTAAACTTACGTCTCTGGTCAACATCATACAACGATACATCTAACTGACGGTAAGTCATCACAGGAAGGTATAGGCCCGCGGAGTAGGAATATGACCGCATTTTGGCCTTTTGGAAATTTTTGGCATGTTTTATTAATTAGTAATATAAACAATTTCGAAACACTTTATCAAAGAAATTTCAATGTTAAGGTTAATCAATAACAGTTATTAAAGGGTTAAAACTTGGACATTTTTAAGGAAGAATTTTTTTTTTGCATGCTTTGCAGATTTGATTAAAGGACTTATGCTCTCACCCCAAACGGTTCCATTTCCCCTAACAAACTTACTGAAGCCCCTCCCACAACTGTCCATCCTAGTCAAGACAATTCAGTTTACTGCTTCAAGGTGAGTATGCAGGATCCAAATGTGTAATCAAAACACTTTAAGTAAGGTGCATGCTATGTAATATGTGCTTCGGTACTCTGCATTATTTTGAACTAGGTGTCAATCAAACAAATAAAAAAGATCTGCGAACCAGTTGGGTAGAATGTGAAAAAAAAGGTTTTCATCATCCCAACTTCACACTGTAGTCTTGCAAAAATTTGCCCGAAATGATCAAATATTCGGGCAAAGGTTAAAAAAATGTTGGGTTGTTTTCAATTGCCAAATTGATTCAGCGGGTAGACAGGAGGGTGTTCAGGTGCCCAAAAGTTTGCCATCTATCTTGCTCTAGAGCCAAATACGGGTAATGGTTATGAAAATCGGGTAATTTGTTTTTCGATAGATTAATGATGCAGGGTGAGAATGTCTTCCCGTAAGTCTGCTTGAAAATTCATTTCAACACACCTTGTAACGTGACAATTCTGTCAATAAGTGTTACAAATAGAAGAAAAATCATCTACTTCATTTCATCCAATGGTAGTGGTACATTTTATCTGATTCTTCTGATCAAAATAGCGACTGCTAAGATCCCCATAGGCCTAATTTTTCAAAAGTAAAATCATTTATAGTCGGAAGTTCGGGCACACAATTTTTTCAATATATATTGAATTTAGCCAAGAGTCACAATAGAGTAAATATTCATTACCATGTTTTCAATTCCGGTTTGTAGTTATGCGGGACCATTTCATCGGTTGGTGGTGATACATTTTATCTGGTAATTTTCTGATCAAAAAGCGACTGCTTAGATCCCCCTATAAGCCTGGGAAATGTCATTTTCGACTGTCTCAGGGGTCCGATTTTTCAAAATTTTCTGTTCGCTTCTCGCCAACCAGTGGTGAAGCTTCGCGCGGATAGTCTTCCTAGCAGCATTTTAGTTTCAAGTGAACATTTTTTGTGCAAACATAACCTCGAATTAGCGACTTCTAAGACCCCTATAAGCGTAGGAAATGACATTTTTGACTGTCTGAAGTGATCAGACTTTTCAAAATTTCCTGTACATTTCGCCCCAACTTATAGTGGTGCTCCAATTAGACCGCTTAATAGCAGAATTCAAGTTTCAAGTGATCATTTTTTACAAAAGGAAACTCAAAATAGCGACTGCCTAGATCCCCATATAAGCCCGGGAAATGCCATTTTCGACTGTCTGAGGGGTCGGATATTTAAAAATGCTTTGTACGCTTCGCGCCAACTAATGGTGGCGCTCCACTTAGTCTTTCTGGCTGAATTTTAGTTTGGAACGAACGTACGTTTATTTGCAATTGAAACTTAAAAAAGCGACTGCTTGTATCCCCTTATCAAGCCTGGGAAATGTCATTTTTGACTGTCTGAGAGGTACGAATTTTCAAATTTTCTGGACGCTCCGCGCCAGCAGTGGTGGCGCTCCACTTTGACTGTCTTACGGGCAGAATTACATTTTTCGGGCAAAAATCTTCTGCCCCAAAACTGAAATGCTCCCCTACGCCTCTGGAAATACCTTCCTCAGGCGTGCACTGGAACAGCTGCTTGCAACATTCAGCAGATTCCGGATTTGCGATCCTAGGATACATAGTCCAGTGGAGTAACGAACTGAGCTAATCAGTATCTTAAAAGTGTGTTTTAATATTAGAAAAATCACAAAATTTTCTCACCAGTATGAGCGACAAATATACCTGGCAAATGCCATTTCCAGCCATCTGGGAGGTTTTAAAATCCAAAATTTTCTTTGTACGCTCCGCGCCAACTGATGGTGGTGCTACGTTTAGATAGTAACCTCCACCCAACCCCTACAAAAGTATCCAGCCTCCCCAGTGGACCCCTACCAGGGCTTGGTCCCCCCTGAACCCCACCAGGGGCCCTTAAGCTCCCCCTGGACCCAACGCCGATGGGGTTTTGTGTTTCGTGCAAAACCGGACGCCTTACGGCGTCACCATTATGTCGGCTGCCGAAAACGTGTCCCCCCCAATAAAAAAATCTTCCGCCGCCTATGCTATTAATATTTTGAAACAATTCGACACCTTCATATATTTTTTCATTTTTTATTCTAATATTTTACAGTGTATCCATACTTTCTTAAGCTCCCCCTAGGGCATGGCTCCCCAACTATTTTGTCTAGGCGACCTCATTTCAGGGGTCACCATCAGATGGTGTACCAGGGTACCCCCCCCCCCCCCCGAAAAAAAAACGTAAGAGGTCGCCTGTCTAGGAATGTGTTCAGTGAGTACATGTGAGGAATATTGAGCCTACTGTCTCTAACATTACAAAATTGCCGGATAAGTGATATTTACTTGCTTTGACTAGGGATTGAAAAAACACTATAAAATCAAAAGAGTGAACTAAGTTACTCAGTAATAGAGTGAAAAGTGTGAATTCACTCTATTAGAGTGTTCATTAACTCCCAAAAGAGTAAAACTCACTCCAAGAAGAGTGAATTTTATTCCAGAAAGGGTGACAGTTCACTCTTCCACGAGTGCCTGCAATGATCACTCTTTTTAAGAGAGATCACTGTAGGCACTCCATCAAGAGTGAAACTTCGCCCTTTTGGAGTGAATTTACTCTTCTTGAAGTTAATTGTAACACTCCAATGAAGTGAATTCAAACTTTTCACTCTATTAGAGAAAGATCAAATTAGTGGCGGCGCCAGAATGTCAAAATTGGGGGGCCAAAGGGAGAGAAATTTTCGGGCTAAGCAAGAAGCCGAGCCTAAAGCGCCCGTTTCTGGGGGTTCCTGGGGCCAAGCCCCGGGAAGCTCTGAGGTTTTAGCATACCTCTGGATAAAAAATAAAGTCTCTGGAGAGGTATATTAATTATTTTTCGGTTAACCCAACTCCTAACTAACCTTACTTGGAGAGGGGCAAGTGGGGGAAAGGAAAAAAATTGGCGGAGGGGGAAGATTTCCCCCTCCCCGTAGCGCCGCCACAGGACTGACCAAATTTACTCGTTTGATTTAAGAGTGTATGGTTAACGACCGCTTTCCGAATCGCAGTTAAGTAAACCATGCTCTATGTACGCCAACTCTGTCACGTGATCTCATCTCTTTACCTATTCACGTGTTGTATTTGTCTCAATTCTTACAGCTTTTGACGAGCACTAAATATTCATAAGCTGTTTTCTACAGAATTGCAACAGAGCGAAATGCCAAGAAAAATTGTACCCAACATGTCCACGCCTATAGTGAGCTCCTTGGAAGTTGAAGATAATCGGTCTAAAAATGTTAAAGAACGTTCCATCACCGGTGTTCTTAAAAAATTTGCCACCGTGACCACGGCTCATGGACCGTTTCACATTGCCATTAGCGATAGTTCTCTTTCAAGGATATTTTGGACTATAATGCTTATTCTGGCGGGAACCCTTCTCACCTGGCAGACTTACGAGTTAATAGCTGACTTCAATGCCTACAATACTGCCAGCGAGTTGGTTCATAGCGAGAGCGTTGATTTTCCAGCCGTAACAGTTTGTAACGTTAACAGGATGAAACGAAGCCTTCTGGTATGTAAAATGAAAGTTTTTTTTAACAAGTTTCGTTTATTTCCCGTAATCGAAAAGTAAAAGATCTTTTTGTTCTTAACTACTAATTTAAGTGGAGATTGTATTCATTTCCTAAAAATTGGGTTGAAGATTTCATTGCCGAAATAAAGATCTAACTGATTATCTTTCTGCATTAAGTATCAGTTGGTTACCTTTCAAAAATACAATGAACGCGTTCTGGAGCTGTGAATATATAAATTTAAACGAATCTCTGATCAAATCAAGCTTGAATATATTAGTATGTTGGTGAAATTGTATTGAAATAAGATATATGGTTTTCAAGATACGAGCAGGTAAAGTTTATTTTAACAAAATGTAAACTTGAAGCATAGCCTTACAGAAATGAAAAGTCGTTTGTTTTTCTTTAAACTTTACGTCCAAGTTCTCGTAAACAATGCCATGTTATCAGAATAAGATTGCTGGCCCAGAATGACATGGGAGCTTTACAAACTGTATATTCCTCAAGTTCAAGGAAAGTCATATTCCAATAAGAATCAAGGTGAAAACGACAGACATGAAAAACAAAATGTTACAAAACATTCTTTGTCAGTGTCGAATGTGAAGAAGTGATATAACTGATGCTGCCCAAAAGACTCACTTGCAACACATATCTGCTAGATTCATTCTCTTTCTTGAGAAATACCCAGTGGCGTAGCCACGGAGATGGGGGTCAGAACCCCCCCCCCCTTCGATCCAACCTTGCAATGCAAAAAACACCTAAAATAGCGGGTTTTCTCTCTACCCTTAGACTTTTCCCTCATTTCGTGCCCCCAACCCCCCCCCCCCCCCCCACAAGACACCACCCCGTCCCCATGACACAATCCTGGCTACGCGCCTGGAAATACCTGTCCGACTTTAATGGAAATTTAAACCAAATTTTTTAGATCAAGTTCGTCTTTTACATACGGAAATCAGATTTTTGCTCGAAATTTATTTTTAGCCTACACATCCCGTGAATTAGAACTAATTTTATTAAAATGCAACAACACGATATATAAAGAAAATAGCTCAATCATACTTAGATCCATCCATGTAACCCATCCATCCAGATCCATCCATGTAATCTCAATGAATGAATGAATGAATTACATCAAAAACCTAATCTCCTGAAAAAGAATTACACATTAATCATTTAATACCAGTTTTCATTTTTGAAAATTTTGGTGCACAAATTATTCTTGACCAACAAATAGTTGAAATTTCGTTTACAACTTTATTTTTTTAAATTTATTTTTACTTATTTATTGTAAGCAGAACGACGTCACTGTCGCATCGTGAATAATCTATAGCAGTCTTCGTATATAAATATTGGTTTTAAAAGATATGGAATTACCCTTCAAAAAAGAGCAATGCTTCATTTAATGGAGCATAAAGGAGGGTATTGAAGGGTTCTGTCACGTGACAGCAATGCTTAAAGTAGCACACTAAGTCAAGTTTCGCATCCAATACGATAGTTACCCAAAAAGTTAAAGATTATGAAATTTTGTACTGTACCTCGATGTGTAACCATGGCCGTACGGGACTCTTTTTCTTGGGGCAGTGGCTTTTTGCTCGACTCCAGATCCCAAGCCATGACATAATCTCTGCCCGACTGAGACACCGAAGTCTGCCCGACTCAGCAAGGTTTTGTGCAATTGGGGGCTGCAGCTCCCCTCTCAGCCCCCGTTCCGTACGGCCATGGTTGTAACGAGGTTTTTTTTCGTATATTAGAAAAAAGGTCACGTTAGAAAGGCCACGCATTCTAAAAATGCTAGGATTGAATCGCTCTTGAATCGTTCACTTTCAATACATGCAAGAAGTTTGACCGTTTGTCGTTAGTATTTGTGCAGGAAACTTCACAAGCTTTGAAATATTTTGATCAATTTCATGAATCAAGTAATACCAAAGCGAAATCGAAATCCTTTGCCGGTTTCAAATTTCATCACAGGAGCACATGTACTTTTATGTGTAGAAAGTTGAAAACCAGTTTTGAAGCGACTTAGATCTGAGCTTCTGATGTAGGCTTCTTTCTGCTATAATCTGACTTCGATCGTTTTAATCAATGCGACCTTTTTTTACATGAGTAAACTTGCTGTCATGACTCGTACCGCTTCAAAAAGCAGGAATGAGAAGCTGTTTTTGTTGGGTTTTGTTAGAAAATGATCACATGAATGATTAAAAGACGGACCAATGTGGTTAACGGACGCTTTCTTGCCGTCTGTAAGTGTTACTTTTTGATTTAGAGGGGGTCCCATTCCCCCTTTGAAAAATTTTGATCCTATCAAGTGCCATCTTGGATGCAGTTTGATTGAAGACTTTTTCTTAAGTCCCCCCGACTCTCTGGCAAAGAGCCGTTCAGCGAAACCATACTATAAAACTGCTTCCCGAAGAAACTATACGTCCACTGAAGGACAATACTTGATCAACCTCATGGCCTCGGACCATTTACACCATTGGTCTTTCATGTATGGTTCCATTCTTGATTGGATGAAAAGGACAGATAATACACATGTTCTTAGCCAAAAGACCGGGGAGCGATCGAGTATAGTACCATACGACAAATTTCGTTGGTTAATTAGATGGTGTTTCCTCGGCTCAGACTCTAACAGGCCTACATGAACAATCCAAATTTAGTGTTTACCTACACGGAGAAATAATTAAATGGTGCACTCACTAAAACGAACTGATACAGCTTGGTCCATTAAAGGGTATCATTGCTTTTGTTTTAAAGGGCATGTTTGTGTTTAATTTTAAAGCCATACGTTATAGACACAAAGTGATAGATGTTTGAAGTCAGTATTTGTTGCCCAAGAATATATTAGTTCTAAGCCAAAGTCTCTGCCACTTAAATGATGTAATCCTACAGTGTGTAGTTAGGTTTTAACTGTTTCAAGGGATTTAGTTGGAGTTTATTTGTTAAAATGAGTGTTCTAATATAACTAACGACTGAAGCTTTTTCAAATTGCTTCACTGTGCAATATTCACTAAAAGAGTTTTAAATACAGTCCCTCGAACTTCAATTGGTAAAGTACATTGACCTGTTTCATGATTGACTTTTGTAGATCATGTTTCATCTTGAAATTACGACGAATGACTGTGTTTGATTTAACTTGAATAAGCAAGTATGAATGGTACTTGGAAGAGAATAAGGAAAAACATTGTGAGATTTAGCCGTTGTTTCAAAATAAGTCTGAGACGGCTGGTCCATACGTTCTACCTTGATATATCTGCAGTTCTGTTACCAGTGTTGCAAAGTGACCTAAAACCTGATACAGCTTTTCTGAAGAAATGATACGGGTTGGCCCAGTCTAGTTCTTTTCATCAAATAACAACGCAAGTTTCAAGGACCCTCACCATATGAACAATAGCATATAAACCTATTGTTGTACACATGCGGGTAGAGTTTAACCCAACAAAGAAAGTTATTAAGAACCATCTATTTACATTATGGAAAATGGAAGTATACTACATTCGAAAACTACAACAGGATTGTAACAGTGTATATGACCGTCGGCATTACACTGCGGGATGAATTTAAAACTGTAGTGTTTTAATGTTGAACTATTAAGTCAAAAATTTGGAACCCGAGGGACCAGTTGCGTAACCACTGAGGATTTTCTTGATGGGGGACTGGGGTAGGGGACTGAGGTATGGGACTGAGGTATGGGACTGGGGAAGGGGACTGGGGAATGGGAATGAGGAAGAGGACTGGGGTAGGGGACTGGGGAAGGGGAATGGGGTAGGGGACTAGGTAAGAGGACTGGGGAAGGGGACTGGGGAGGATTGTATTTTTAAGGGACTTTGGATTTCTGATGCGACTGGTCCACTTGCACGGAGCGTAGAGAAAATGTTGGAAAATTACATTCTAAAATGAAATGACTGAGCGTAAACACTCTATAATAGAGTGAAAAGTGTGAACTCACTCTATTAGTAGAGTGGTTATTCACCACTCTATAATAGAGTGAAAAGTGTGAATTCACTCTATTATTAGAGTGGTTATTCACTCCAAGAGGAGTGATATTCACTCCAAAAGAACGAAGCGTCACTCCTGATGGGGTGTCCACAGTGATCACTCTTAAAACAAGAACGGTCATTGCAGGAGTCTTTGGCAAATGATAACTAAGTGGTAACACTGATTTTACGATCCGTGAAGCATAGAACAACTTAAAATGCATCTGTTTTTAAAAGTGGTTTGTTCGGCATGGTGGGTATTGCAGTGACGGAGCTAGGGATTTTGGTCAGAAGGGGCGAAAATGGTCTGCAGGGGCGCTTCGAAGGATTAAATAGCCTGAGCCTCAGCACGATCGAAGCCACGGCTTTTCAGACTTTCCATTTGATTTTTCGCACCTGATAGAAGACTACTATGCCATTTCTCCTTGGCAAGTTTTTTCTATTAGAACATGTTTTAATTTTCTGTCCATGGGCCACCGCAGAAGTAAATTCGGGGGGGGGGGCGATTTTTTAAGGGTAAAACTTCCGCTCCACCATGAGTTGGCGCGGAGCGCAAGAAAATTTTGGCCCCAAATGCCTCTCAGATTGCTGGAAATGGCATTTCTAAAGCCTATTTACCGCATATACCAGTAAATAGGGAAAACAATGAGTAAGCTGTTAAGAAATGTTGATGTTACTTTTTCTTCGTCTTTTTCTTTACGTTTTCCTCGTTTTTCAGGTTTTATATTTTCAGGGGGAGGGCAAGTTCCCCCCTTGCCCCTACCTGAGGAAGCCCATGTTTCTATCCCTCTCTTTCACATTCTATGAAATAGCAAGCAATCTTACAAGGGGAAAAGTTATAGGAAATAATAACCGTTAGGTGTACATTTGTGGTATCTGGAAATCAAGATACGTACACGAAGAAACATTAATTGACGTAATTTACATCATGTGACCACTTTGAAATAGCCATTAATTAAGTACATTGCAAGAAATAGCCAAGACAAAAGGTCTGCTTGACTCTCTTGATATCGAATTCATAATTAATAAAAGTAGCCTAAACGTAGGCTTATTAGATGCAATTTTCTGGCTTTTGAGACCACGAAAGTACAGAAATAAGCATTTTCATGGGATTATCGTGCAGTGACAGATATAACCTTTTATCATTAGAATGGTCACTTGAAGAAAAGCACATTAAAAAAAAGCTCATTAAAACTCTTAAACCACTACCACTATGACAACAGTTTTATTTTATTTTAACCTGAATGTTTTATTCAAATGATCTTGAAAAAAAATGTTGTGGAAGCTATTTTGGTATCTTCATAAACTCTTTTTATTGTCTATGTTGGCAATTATCCCCAACAACAAGAGGGCTATTTGCGCTACAATTATTGTTGCACCCTTTGCAACATCTTTTATTGGCCGGGAGGGTGAATTTAATGTCACTCTGTGTATTTTGTAAGCTTATAATCACGCTTGGTGTGGAAGCAATTACCTTAGCACAGCGGCAAAATTCATTGGTGCGTATAAAGCATGAAGATACGTTTCGGCAGAAACTATCCCTACATTACAGAAGACTACCCTTTTCATCAGAATAAAGTGCATATACTACAGTTACTGGTGGCTGTTTGAGCATTTTGTTATCTGGGTCTTAAAACAACGCTATTAAATGTCTTTGCCAATAATGGTGCAAGAGTAAAGTATGTTAAAAACCTTAAAAGGGGGACGACAGACGATTTTGGTCCGTCGGGGGGGGGGGGGGCGACCGCCCCTGACCATATGGCAGCTCCGCCACTGGGTATTTGCCATAGTCTTGGCGGATTTCGTTATTCAATCATTGCATTTTGTTTAAAAATATGAATGTATACCTGTGAACAGATTTATAAGCAAAATAAACTGAGCCGGTTTGATTTTGTCACGTAACTTATTGAAGACGTATATACGATAATATTGGTCTTACAGACATTTCACGAAAAATTCTCAGACGTGGTTCGACTAGACGGAGGATGGCAAAGATCTAACTTCGAAGATTATGACTGGTTTTGGGAGAAAGTTCCTGATTGGTGGGATGACTATGCTGAAAGTTTAGCCAACGAAACTTCCGGGACCAACGATACTGTGACAGAATACCCGGATGAAGAAAGAGGTATTAAGTACTTGATAAACCACAATGTTGGGTGGGGAGTGAACAATGGTGAATTCCACATGCAGACTGGTATGAAAAAGGTCATTTGGGCGGGAGGTTTTCGCCATTGAAGCTGAATATGCAAAATGGTTCGTCTCAACTGCCAACATGAAGTTAGATGGTGGATAAAGAAGATACTAGGACCTGAAGTTTGTTAAATGGTGACCATTTGATCTTTTTTCAATTGTTATGTTTGTTCCGCGCTCACCAGGAAAGATCGCCATACGTCCCTGTTTGTAACCCAGCCCCTATAATTCACAGCTAACCCCTGCCATTTTGTTCTATGTACAGTAGTTATCTGATGGCGAGGGTTGAGTAAGTTAGGTAGAGTTTTACGGCCCAGTTTCCAACCTATTGGTTCAAGTCGAGCCGGCCCCTGTCATTTTCCAGCTGTGCTCATTGGCTTGTTTCCCCCACTCCATTGCTTGTGCGGGCATCTCACACATCAGCAGTAGGTTCCATTTTTAGAGTCTTTGGTATGACTCGACCTGGAAATAGAACCCGGGCATTCCGGGTTGGATAAAGGTTGAGGGTTCATCGTCTCTGGAATACGTTTTGGGGAATTTGTCTAAATTTTGTGGAGAGCGACTTTCGACATCCTCTACACTGATATATCCCCTATCTCCATCTCATAACACACCTCATTGTTTCCACAATATTCTAGTATTCTAGGAAAGTCGATACTTACCGATAAGGTCATAGCTTGTGAATTGAAATTATGCAATGTGTGCGACTTTATCTCATGATAGATTTGCTCTCCTCATAATCGGATTAGAAGCATATTCTATTGTAACCTCAAGACCTAAACGATGTACAATGGGAAGGCAACAGATGGAAACTAGTTGTATATGATACAATTGCAGTTTTTCCTAGGGATAATATGGAACCACTGTCAAGTTGTAAGTGATGCAATTCATATTAGAAAATTGTAATCAAGAGCTGATGCATGATGTGACATCAAGAGGAAGGTGAGGGCATATCTCCCATCCATGACCTTGGCCCACTTGCTGAGATTACCCCTGAAAAATGCAACGCAGGGTCTACTTACATGCAATTTCTTTTGCCCCCCCCTCCACCACCTCAAAAAAGCTAATTTCCCCGGTTTTGAAACCCTCGAAGCAAAAGTACATTCAAAGCAGTTTACCGGTTTGTGTCTGGAAAGGTTGCGTGGTGTATTCAAAGCAGTTCATTGAATTGTTATGTGAAATGAAGCAGATTTTTCCAATTCATGAGTGTTCTTCACGATACAGAAACAAATGTTAAAACTAACACCATCTCAATAACTTGCATGCAAATACCTGTTTCATGATTGAGTAATTAACGATTTAATTCGGTTTTCGAAAAATTGTTACAGGACACTTCTTCAAATTTATACAAGCAACCGTTTCGAAATTGTTTTCTTTCTGCGCCATTGCCAGTGGACGTGGAACTTGACGACTTATGGTTTGTCATTGGCATGAAGTGTCCTCAAACACTCCTTAAAAGAAAAATCCATAGCCAAAATTATGTTTAATATGTTAAAGAGGAATATATTCTGAGCAATCTGGTGAAAGTGTCATTCATTTTCCATGTTCGGTTCTCGAGATATTGACAATGGAAGTTGACACATTTTCTATAAAAAGTGAACTTGAAGCAAGCAGGTGGGATGTCATGGATTCATGTTGGTGGGCAATGTTTTTTTTTTTTTTTTCTTTATTTCTCATCCTAATAGCTATCCTTGAATTAATCTAGGATGCCATCTTGCCACCAACATATTAAGTTTTAAAAATTCCATTGCTCATGACGTACCTGTGGTATCAGTATCAGAATTTAGTTGCATAACATTGGTGGTAAATAATAAATAAAAATTAAAAAAAAACAATGGCCAACGATGTCAATTCATGACATCATACCTGTTTTCTTCATGTTTATTTTTTGTAGAAAATTTTCTACATTAATATTTAATATCTGAAGAATCGAACAAGGAAAATGAATTAAAATTTCTCCATACCTGCTTAGAATGTTTTTCTTAATTAGCATATCAAAAGAAAATTATCTTTGGACTTTTTTTTGAAAGTTTTCGATGTCAATACACATCTTTTACAAAAGAAAGACTTAAAGTGTGCCTCAAGTCAAAAGATTCAAACACTTTATATTAAACAGCATGGAAACTGAATTCTATCAGTTGACGTCCCATCTTCATAGGACATTATTGGACCGAGGTATAAAATTTTGGACTTTATTCGCTCATATTAAAATGTGTTATTGCTCTATAATTAACATAATTTACTCAAATTACGTTCGTTTGTATTTCTTTGTTTTTCTGAAAGTCACTGCACCATTTATCATGGTGTGATAGCACTCTTATTCTTATGGGGTGATGTAATTAATTAAGCCCTCTCCGTGCAACATAATATGCAAGCAAACAGGTGTTAAAGGTCATTAAAGCATTTTTAATTTTAAAATAAAGAGAAACAAAGCAGGTACTTTGAGTTGTACAAAAAGAAAGTCACAAATTATTGCCAAATGAACTAATTATTGCGCAATGAACTAATTTGTTTTAAGTGAATAAATTTCAACATTTTATAAATAGGTTCAAGAATGGCAATATATTATTGACTAAGGTCACACTTATGACAACATATTTTCCTATATAGACAGGAGACGACGATCCCAACAAGATTATGACCCCGATGTCTCCGAAGACTTCGTGGATTACGTGTACAATGACTACGGTATCAAAAACTCAGATTGTGAAAATGAAGATTATGTGAAATTCTTTGAGACTCTCGGATCGAACAACTTTATGCATGGAGTGAATCGACTTTTCACTCCAACGAGAAATGATTTTAAGGAGCTTGGGCACAAAAAGGAAGACTTTATATTGCAGTGCAGTTTTAATGGCAAAAAGTGCTCACACAAGTAAGAAATTATGTACCAACTTTTTTGTTTTGTTTTTGTTTTGCCTAAGTCATGATCTTACAGTACTTCTGACCAAAATTGAAAAATTGTTGATCGCCTGCCGGAAGAGGTTTAAGGAAAGGGATGGCCCAATGACCCAATGACCCAAGGAAATGTTGAATGTCGTTAAAGAGGCTTTTCAATTACGTCACGGATCCACCATGGTGGAGGACAATTATGCCAAATACACGTGGCTTTGTGCTGAACGCACTGCACAGTGGGCCTGTGGTATGCAAAGTGTAAAGTGTACATCGAGCAAGGGCGTCGAGTGTGGTCTAGTCACAGAAATCTTAAGTTAAAGCAGAGAATTTCTGTAGGTGTAATTCTGGTTACATGAACTCCAACGTGGCGTCCGGGGATCATTATGACGTCATATGAAAAGCCTCTATGTGGAATCTAGTTTCACATATCCTACTTGTTTGAAGTGAATTGTGTGTAGAAGTATTTTACAAATTTCGGAGCTAAAATATTGTTTTCAGTGATGGGGTGGTGGGGATGGCCCAAGAGCCCACCCGCTGGACACAGGCCTAACAGTCAGCAAAAAATGGGACTCATTACGTAGTGAGACAATCTCCATGACGTAAAAAAAGGGGGTAGCTCCCTGTTCATGAAAGAGGGGTTCCATGGCATGTCACAGAAACTTGCAATACAATCGTGGTTATAGAGGCGCGGATCCAGGCATTCCAAAAAGGGGGGCTGACCGTCGAGAGAACAGGGGTGTGAGGGAGTCGCATTGCTAAAATTAATATTTTATTGTCGATGTGGCGAAAAAGGGAGGGCTGAGACCCTACCCCCCCCCCCCCTTGGATCCGCGCTCGAAGGGAAGAAGTAAAGGACGCCGAGGGAAGGGTGGGGCAATGGTAAAGTAGGCCTATATATTCTACACAGAATACTTTGAGGTTAAGGACTAATTATGTCTTCTTTTCGTAATCATGCAGAAACTTCACCACTTTCCAGAACCACAGGTATGGAAACTGTTTTACATTCAACAGTGCATCAGATGAGGCCACTGTCTCAAAGGCTGGCTCATATTACGGTAAGTTGTTCATTACAACCTATAAAACGTGAAATAAGGCACTGCTATAAATTTGGTAAAAATTTCAACTGAAAAAATAATTCTTACTCTTTTAGTATAAATGTTCAGTCTTAATTTTATATCCGTCCCTAACTTGGGGGTTTACAGAGTGCAAATATGATTGTTTCACACGTGTCTTTGGAAAAACAACTCAACCAGAAGTTGCCCCTGATAATCGTGGCAACCGTGACAACACACTAAACAGCATGGGCGTCCGCAGGTATGGGCAAGGGGGGGGGCACTTGCCCCCCTGGAAAATCAAAAATTTGAGAAAAACGTATAAAAATCAAACAAAAACCCCAACAACAACGTGTTTTCCAAGTTTCTATGCGAAAAATAGACTTTAGAAATGCCATTTCCGGCGATCTGGGAGCCATTTTGGGCTGAAATTTTGGCATGCTTTGTGTCAGTTCATGGTGACTTGGAGGTTTTGCCCCCCCCCCCCACCCCCTAGAAATTTTGTCCCCCTCCCCTGACTTTTTTTCTGCGGACGCCCATGCTAAACAGGACAGAACGTTAAACACTTGGGTTCAGAAGAAGGCCAGAGGGTGAAAATATTAGAGGTTTTTCATATGATGTCACAATAACCTAGAGGCCATATTTGGTTACATGTTGCTACTTAGTAGACCACACTCCATACGCTTGCATGTTGAATGTGTACATGCCGCGCACTTCAGAGGGCACACTGCACAGTGCGTTAAGCACAAAGCCACATGCATTTGGCATGGTTGTCCTCCAGCATGTCGAATCCGTGACGTAATTTTAAAAGAACTGGCCGACTGTTATACGGGTAGAGTGAGGCATACACGTCCTGACGAACGATTAACCTTAGCACGTCATTTTTGACCTTACATAAGTTTATTGCACCAAATAAAAACCCTGGACTAAATTCAAAATACAAAATGTATGTACAAGTATTTACAACAGAAAACGGTACAAATAGATGATTGGTTAAAGAAAGCCTTAATCTAATTAATATAAACAAAAAGGAATTAAATTGACTGGTTGTTTCTCTGCATTGTCTTTGCAGGCGCACCATCATTTTATTGTAATAACCTTCTGCTTGAAATTCGTATTTACAAAGTATTGACATGCACCTAGATTTTACCCTGTGCAGCTTTCTCTGTAGTCCTGTGGCGTAGCCAGGATTGTGTCATGGGGGGTGTCATGTGGAGCACGACATGAGGGAAAAGTCTAAGGATAGAGAGAAAAAACAGCTGTTTTATATGTTTTTTGCATTGCAAGGTTCGGTCACGGGGAGGGGTTCTAACCCCCCAAACCACCCCGTGGCTACGCCACTGCTGTAGACCGTCTGCAATCAACACTTAATCGTTACTCTCTCGTCCTATATAATCAGCATAACGACTTACAGTAAGTTATCGCCCTATAGGTGTGCATTCGGTTACCAACAATAGCACATAACAATTGTTTAGAACCTAAAAAACAATACGCAACAGAAAATCAAAACAGTAAACTTATGGAACTTAAAAGAAGGGTTTAAGGTCGCATCAAGTTTTGATAGGCTAGAGTGGTACTTATTCCCAGCATTTCAGTGAAATCTGGGGTAGATGCGCACTGTTTAACAAGATGTTTCTTGATTGGTTGTCGCCATTGTATTGTATCGATTGTATTCTTTGTTCGGGTTAGGGATTAGTTTAAGGATTAGGGTTACGTTAGCCAGTTAGGAAATTTCTTGTTAAACAGTGCGCATCGCCCCGAAATCTGCATTGAAATCCGATGTGTAGTTTTCAAGATATGGATAGGTAAAGTTGTCACATTTTCAACAAAAACTGAACTTGAAGCAAATACATATGACATCAATCATATCACCACATAAATGGAAAGTTTTTTGCTTTTCGTTAAAATTTGCAGCCAATCTTCTCAACAATTCAATATTATCAGAATGTGATTGCATAAGTAGCATGAATTTTACAAACTTTGCATTTCACACAGGGAGATCTTATTCCTAAAAACTATAAGCACAACACTGAAAAAACAAAGAGAAACACAGCATTCCTTGCCAATATGAGCGGAGAGTGATATAACCTCTGCTGTCCTCAAGCTCACTTCGGAACACAAATCTAGTAACTGTATTTACTAATATCTCGAGAAATATATGTCCGATCTAGATGGGAGTTTCACCAAACTGTGTAGATTTGGTTTCTCTTTCACATATGAAAATTAAATTTTTGCTTCAACTTCCCCTTTAAGTAGGTTCCGGCTTTTTTACAGGATTACGACAGGCTTTTATAGACGCTGATCAAGACATTTCAAAAACTTGTTACGGCGGGGAACCACAACCGTCTCCTAAGCCTCTATACTGCAGCTAGCTCACAAAGACGCTAGACTAACTGCTGCGGGCTAAAGCCCAACCGACATTGTGTCCAACTGCCATCGGTCTGTAATGACGACTGTGTTCGCACACAGCAACCCTCGCACAGCCAGAACCGGATTTAAATGTCACAATCTAGCTTTTTCACCTGACCTCCTAAAATCACCCAAATTCTGCATTTTATGCCAATTAAGCTGCTGACCGAACATATAACGTAAAACTCAGTAAACACTGAACATGCTAGTAGCAAAATCAGTGAAACGAACAAAGCGCATTCAAGTTTCGACCGTAGCTGCAGCAAACTTTATCCCGGTGCTAAGTGGTACGTATTAAGTGGGTGCTGACAAAAAACTATGAATATTCATTAGGTAAATTTATACAACTGCACGATAGACTTCATTCAAGTATCTTTAGACTTGTGCCAAGCATACTCGTGACACCTTCCTCTGGAGGCCGGCTCGAGATGTGACGTATCAGTTACGTTTTCTCCAGGCGAATGACTACTCGAATCTCTAGAGCCACTCGAGTCGCCCAGTCAAATGCACCTATATTTTTTTCACACATGTCCACTGGACAAGGTGCCGAGGCGTTCAAATGTTAGCAGTAATACGACTCAATCCATAAATAAGGGGTCCAAAAGTGTAACATAAGGTCAAAATTTAAATATCATCAAAACTAATTGGAATTTATACTCATGATATAGTATTATTAGCATGAATAAAAAATACAGATATTTTTACATACATCATTATGTATGAAGGAGTGGACTCAATTAAAATTATACCGTACGTGCCTGTAAAATTGACCAACATAACAGGGACACCAAAACAGTCTTTAATCTTCTTTTAAAAGAACAAAGAAAATCCTTAATGATTGTAAATTCACAGTTGAGTGTGATTCAGTATACCCTTTCTAAGAAGACCATGGAAAAAGTTTGAAAGAATTTTCCAAAACTTAAAAAAGTTCATTTCATTTTTCTCTGTTCTTTAAGACGTCAATTAGGCTACACAATCACATATTTGTACTAATTTGACTGTTTTTAAGAGGAAAATTGTATTCAACTATTCAAATGTCCCCTTTAATACTTAAATATTGTTAGACTTACCATTTGGTATCTTTTTTCCATCTCTTTATTGACAGGTGTGATAAACAGTAACAAAATATTTTACTCCATTCTGACTGTCACATGTATTAGGGACACAAAGAATTGGTGCCCCCAATACCTAACATGAAAACTGTCAGTTTAATTTTTAAATCTTAATTTGACCTAGAATAGTTTAAATTCAATAAAAACAACTCTTTGCTGTCATAAGTTACTATTTAAAGCCCAAGTTTCATTGAACTTTTATTGCTCATACATCAAAACTACATATATAACTATGATGTTACTATGACATCATGGGGAGACACCATCAGCATAAAATACTTAGTTCACAACACATGGGAATATGTTTAAGTAACATTCTGCTACATTCTTTCATGTGACGTAATTCACCAAAAAAGGTGTTTGTGCAAATCGTGAAGCACCAAATTTTACCAGCATAACTGGCTGAGAGGGGAAACCGAAATTCTGCCGATTATGAATGATGCCTTGACAAAGTTTGTTTTATTTCTTTCCAAATGCGCTACAGTCTAAAAGAATTTGACCTAGTTCTTACATAAAATGAACTTTAACCACCGGAGAGTGACCACATTTGAAAGAATGATGAAAAGTGCAATAAATTAGTTATGTTGGTCACTTACCTGCTTACTTTTCTATGTTCCCGTTTGAAAAAGAGAGTGAAGCACTAATACTGATATTTTGGAAATGTTCACTGTTTGTGATATCCTTACCATGCGAAATTAACAAAGCAATTCAATTTATGATAAATATGTTTTTCAGGAAAATCAAATTTGTGTAATTGTATGCTACAGCAGTTACCAAAATATCGTGGGGGACACGAAAGCCAAATAGTCTATGTTCTAGAAAATAATAAATGTTGAAAATTTAGTGTGTATATCATAAATTAGCCATGTTATTAAGGTAAAATAAAGCACCTGATACACTGGTTGTTGTATTCCATGTCTTTGAAATTTAGAATAATATTGGCAAAATCAGTGAAACCCCCATTGGACCCCTTATTTATGGATTGAAACATAACCGTGACAAGACGCGACAACCGTGACGTCACACTAACTGCGACAGTGCGTTACAAATTGATAGGAACCCGGAGAATACGCCATGCTCTTTTCGCACTTCGGGTCGCCTTCAGATTTTTTTACTCCCTGTTACCAGGTTATGTGCTCTCACGTATGTTTCTATGCTCACCCTGTTTTATTACGGCATGTTACCTTTCTCATCGTGACTGCCGTGACAAAATGTTTGGGTGTAAACAATTCTGGAACGCATTTTCCTTTCTCGTATGTCCATCCTGGACCCTCACGTTGTATCACGTCCATCCCGTTTGGTTGTTCCGGTGGCATGATACGTGACTTTCTTGGCAGTCGGAAACACAGTGTAGACATAGCACTGGGTCCTTTCGTGGAAACCGTGTCAAGCCGAAAACAAATATTATACCGGCTCCTTTTTTACTTTAAATTATGCAAAGGGCGTTTTAAATGCAATCTTTAAGGAGTAAGTTGCATCATTTGTTTGTCAAATCGGTGTAACCTTACCGTTTCAGATATGTCATAGAAAGCCCTTAACGGCCACCTTATAAGAAGGGATGTAAGAAAGGACTTAAAGGACTAATCCTCTTACCCAAACAGTTGCAATTCTCCTAACCTCCTAAACTACATTCTCCTAACCTCCTAAACTACATTCTCCTAACCTCCTAAACTACATTCTCCTAACCTCCTAAACTACATTCTCCTAACCTCCTAAACTACATTCTCCTAACCTTCAACAACTGTCTAAAACTCATCCCAATCCAGACACAATCTCAGTAAACTGTGAGTATGTAAGACCCCAGTGTGTAATCAAAACACCCTCAACATAGTACATGCTGTGTTATGTGAGCTTAGACACTCTGCATTTTTGAACTAGCTGTCAATCAAAGGGGCAATTGACAATTTCTGTGGGCTACTACAACAATTGTAGTTTGGGGTGAGAGGATAGCCCTTTAAAATGAGACCATTTTGTATCCCTGGAAATATCTATAAATTTGATTGATGTATTGACCATATGAGGCACCTTGGCAGGAAATCTACCAGAAATCATGCATCTATATGAATAAGTATGACGTGTATTGACGATTTGCTCTTTTATTTAAAAGGACTCCACCTTACCCTATTTATCGAGGAACCGGAATACGTCGGGGTCTTTTCGGAAGAAACTGGAGCTAGGCTGCTTGTTCACCCCAGGGATATTTTCCCTCACATCGACGACCTTGGGGTAACGCTTCCACCTGGGTTTGCCACGCAGATTGGAATTCGACAGGTAATGTTGTTCTTAAAGGGAAATATTGCGTTTGTTTTACAAGAAAATTTCATCCTTTTTAAACCAATATTTATTGACACAAAGTGATAAATGATTAAAATGACCAGTATAGTGGTCTTCTTTTCAAGAAATAAGTTTCCCTCAGATTGAAATTCAGTTATTTGCTGCTCAAGATTTATTTGTTCACCCAAACTTTCAATATTTCAAATGATGCAACTTCCACAGCTCTTCTTTTTCATAATATTTTGAGGAGATGAAGCTATTGCTGGGGTGCGTGTATGGTTGACAATGAATGGTTTGATGATGTCTTGACCTATTTCCTTTAAACGCTATGTTGGAACATTTTAAACGTAGTGTTTTCCTTTAAATTACAATTAAAGATATACCCATATTTACTTTTTTTTTCAAAATATAACGGATAAAATGAGTTCACACCTAAAAAAAACCCTCTAGAGGTTTTTTTTTTTTTTGGGGGGGGGGGGGAATAGAAATTTCTTTAGTGTCGATTGAGGAAATTGCCAATCCAGAAATTTTTTAGTAAGATAAACAAGACGAACGTCTAGACGAGTTGCGGTGCCGACAAACCAAGTCGTCTTATACTTTTAAGGTGATTTGACGACTGTTAGCTACTAAAAGCTTTTGGACTTTGGGCATGGACTCTACTACTGTAACAAAGAAGTATATTTGCCTTTTTAAACAGGATATTCAAGGAGGTTTCCCTTCATGGGCTACTTCATTTTCTGTACAATTCGCGCCAACCTATGGTGGCGCTCTGTTTAGAATAATCATCCTTCTTTCAGAGAGGTTGAATCCAACTCAATACCACAGAGTGCACTCTAAAAACACTATGGTGAACTATGCACCGACTCAAACGTATGGTCAAAAAGTGACCAATTAATGGTTAGATTTGACCATAAATAAGTAAATTTTGACCAAAGTTGGAGGTCAATGGTTTGACCATTGTTTAGGTCGGTGCATAGTTAATTAAATCAATGGTTAATTCGAGGCAAAGAGATGAACGAACGATTTGGCTAAAAATTTAGGAAAATCGGCCCATGTTTGTACAGGGTTTAGACTGTTGGCCCAATCAGCCTGGGGTCCAGGGGCCGCTTTAAGGGCCCCTGGTGGGGTTCAGGGGACAAAGCCCTGGTAGGTGTCCATGGAGGGCTGGGTACTTTTGTAGGGGGTGGCTGGACTTTACTATCTAAGCGTAGCGCCACCACCAGTTGGCGCGGAGGGTACAAAGAAAATTTTGGATTTTTAAACCTCCCAGATGGCTAGAAATGACATTTGCCAGGTTAATTTGTCTCTAATTCTGGTGAGAAAGTTTTTTATTTTTCTAAGATTAAAACACCCTTTTGAGATACTGATTAGCTCAGTTCATTAATCCACTGAACTATGTATCTTAGGATCGCAAATCCGGAATCCTGCTGAACGTTGCAAGCAGCTGTTCCAGTGCACGCCTGAGTGAAGTATTTCCAGGGGCGTAGGGGAGCATTTCACTTTTGGGGCACAAGATGTTTGCCCGAGATGTGTACTTCTGCCTGTAGGACAGTCAAAGCGAAGCGCCACCACTGGTTGGCGCGGAGCGTCCAGAAAATTTGAAAATTCGTACCCCTCAGACAGTCAAAAATGACATTTCCCAGGCTTGAAAAGGGGATCCAAGCAGTCGCCTTTTTAAGTTTCAATTGCAGATAAACGTACGTTCGTTCCAAACTAAAATTTTAGCCAGAAAGACTAAGCGGAGCGCCACCATTAGTTGGCGCGAAGCGTACAAAACATTTTCAAATATCCGACTGCTCAGACAGTTGAAAATGGCATTTCCCGGGCTTATATGGGGATCTAAGCATTCGCTATTTTGAGTTTCTTTTTGTAAAAAATGATCACTTGAAACTTAAATTCTGCTATGAAGCGGTGTAAGTGGAGCACCACCATAAGTTGGGACGAAGCGTGCAGGAAATTTTGAAAAACCTGACCACTTCAGACAGTCAAAACCTTTGCTTATAGGGGGTCTTAGAAGTCACTAATTCGAGGGTCTGTTTGCACAAAAATTGTTCATTTGAAACTAAAATGCTGCTAGGAAGACTATCTGTGCGGAACTTCACCGCTGGTTGGCGCGAAGCGAACAGGAAATTTTGAAAAATCGGACCCATTAGACAGTCGAAAATGACATTTCCCAGACTTATAGGGGGATCTAAGCAGTCGCTATTTGATCAGAAAATTACCAGATAAAATGTATCACTGCAAATCGATGAATCCCGCATCATTTCGGGGAAACTACAAACCGGAATTGAAAACATGCTAATGAATTTTAGTCTATTGCGACTCTTGGCTAAATTCAATATATATTGAAAAAATTGTGTGCCCCAACTTCCTACTATATATGATTTTACTTTTGAAAAAATTAAGGCTTGTGGGGATCTTATAGCAGTCGCTATTTTGATCAGAAGAATCAGATAAATGTACCACTACCATTGGATGAAATGAAGTAGATGATTTTTCTTCTATTAGTAACACTTATTGACAGAATTGTCACGTTACACGGTGTGTTGAAATGAATTTTCAAGCAGACTTACGGGAAGACATTCTCACCCTACATCATTAAATTATCGAAAATCAGATTACCCGATTCTCATGACCATTGCCCGTATTTGGCAATAGTTGCAATAGTTGAACAAATCACTTTAAAGAGAAAAATGGACTTTATGATGAATAAGTTAAACGTTTTCCTGATAACACCACAACTCCCTGACATAATTATAACAAACTAGAGAATAATTAACTCATAAATATCTTGCGAAATTTCCATTTCCGAAAAGCTAGATAGAAATTTACAGTTACGAAATGTCTTGAAATGTTCAAATCTTCGTCCGTAAACCAACAATTGTACCCTCTGTGCACCGTCTAATTTTAGTGTCTACGTCACATAACATAAGCTGATAAGGGTCAACTTATAGTAAGCAGAAAGTTACAACTTCCCGTATTAAAGGGCCATAACTTTTCACCCCAAACTACAATTGTATTGCAGACGGGTTGTTGGAATGATGAAATTCGTCTTCTACGGAATCTTTTACTCGACAGTTTATTCGTATTCATAGAACTGTCTTACTTATTGCTTTTACATATTTTAGGTAATCGTTTCATCAATTGCGAGTCATGGCCATACATAAACTTACTACAATGACAATATTTTCTTCCGTAGTAAAAGGACATCGTCAAAGAGGCGACAAAAAGTTCTTGCTATAGAATGTAATAAGAAACGTGTCTGGTTAATAGTGTGATGACAGACGAATCGCAGCCAATAGCTATAAATTATAAACATCGACATTTTGGTATTCACGTTTCATTATAGGAAGTAAAAATGATGCAATGTATCTTTATGATTGATTACTGGATGGTTCGACACTCTGATTTGTGTAAGACAATATCGTTCAAGTTTCATTAAATGCTGAACTTAGAAATAATTGGGGAAGGGATACTAGTGACGTATATGAACTGGACTAATACCAGGGAGCTGCTTCTAAAGGCAGCTCCCCGCTGTGACCTTTTTTGAATATAGTTCTTCTGTCAATGCAACCATGGGACGACCCCCATGGTTTTTCACGGACACGGATGAGTGATATGTATGACATTGCAGTGAAGACAAAAGGTAGCACACCACTAATTCAAGGGGAATCCCGCCGAAGGAGGTTACCCTACGAATTTAACACCCTAGAAAAACTTTTTTTTTTTTGGGTGGGGGGGGAGATTAGACCATGTTAGTGAAGAGATGTGTTCAATTTGTGATCTCTATGTGGTAGGAAAGTAGTTGAAGTAATCATTCAAAGAAAATTGAAGGTATTTCAGGCATTTTTTGCAATATATCCTTCCGCGATGCAAAACGGCATTTTGAATGAGTCAAAAATAGGAACCTGACTACTCTATTATACAGGCCCTTCTAGCGCGAACTCAACATCGTGTAAGCAAGTAATGGTGGTGTTAGTAAAAGAGGGGCAGCAGACCCACTTACCGGAAGTTGTTCATCCTTTTCAAAACGGGTCTTCCTTTCCTAAGTCATTGTTGTGTATCTTGATATCCTCATTTTCTATCAGCCAGCGATCAGCAAGAACAACACTTCTAGGCCTAACATTTTCAGAAAAAACCGCCGTTTTATAACTTAATTTCCTCTTAAATTTGACAGGAATTACTTGGCTCTCTTCAAGTCTTATAGGTAAAGTTTTAATTGTTGTCACCACATCAGACGGGGCTTTAACAACATTTCCCTTAATACTAAATTGCCCTCCTCGAGGAAGCTCACGCAACTGCATAAAAGGTGTTCGCAAAGCGACCAACCTTTCTTCAAGACGATGTAATTTCAATTCTTCTGGTATCTCATACATTTTCATCTTATTATCTCGACTTAATAACGGAACTCTGCCTTCTTTTATATATTTTAAACAGGTTTTACAGACCC
The DNA here is from genome assembly GCA_037179385.1 of Holothuria scabra. Lineage (NCBI taxonomy): Eukaryota > Metazoa > Echinodermata > Holothuroidea > Aspidochirotida > Holothuriidae > Holothuria > Holothuria scabra. The sequence continues at coordinate 25,402,057 of CM074198.1, forward strand.
ATCCTTTATCTATACCTTTTTCCTGCTTACAAATACTAGTATTTCCACTAAATCTAACTAAATTCACCCACAGTGCACATTCTTTATACCATAACTGCTCACAATAAAAGCAAACATATGTAGGCCCCTCCATAATTTTATTCCAAAAGCGATGTTGCAATTCTCTAATTGGACTTTCCTCTTCTTTTCTAAATTGACGCTTACGTATTTGTTCTCTAACCATCATTTTAGTACTATCACTTGCAATACCCACACTACGTTTTATCACAAAACCTTTATTTTCCCAACATTTATACCTATCTTCACCCAGCCAACATGCCCAGCTGGGCCCCAACTGGGTTTCAGCTGGGCTACTTGCTGGGCCCCAGCTGGGACCCATTCGTGTTTGTCAGGTGTTCCTACGTGGGGCCCGACTGGGCTAGACTTTCCCAGCTGAAGCCCAGCTAGGCTTTAGTTATTGAAGCGGGGCCCAGCTGGGCTTCATCTGGGCATCAGCTCGGGAAGGCTAGCCCAGTTGGACCCCACGTGGGAACACCTGACAAACACGAATGAGTCCCAGCTAGGGCCCAGCAAGTAGCCCAGCTGAAACCCAGTTGGGGCCCACCTGGGCATGTTGGCTGGGCAGTCACTCCCATAGACCCTTTCACTAATATATGATTACTCCCCTCATTTATACAAACATCTGCTCTCTAGCTTCACATAACTTTGCACTGACATTTGATAACGCTCCTCTTCAAATAAAATGTCTCCTCTTTTCAATATGTTACATTTAACACCGAAAAATTCTTCACTATGTTCATTAACACAACTCTTCAACCAATTCTCTATAACGCTGCTCTCATGTACAGACTCATGATCTTCTATTTCCAACACTACGTATCATAATGTACTCCACCTGTATTGACTAAATAAATGGCACGTTTTTCCCGATTAACTACGCTACTTAAAATACCACTTTGAGGATAACGTACCCATTTCCATGAACCATTATGTTCTATAAAAGTATATATATATCAGTTTCCAAAAGTCTTGCAGCTGCAAATATTTCAATCTCTGTAGACCATACACCATCCCTATCCATTCCAGTAGAAGTAACATATTCTTCCTTAGTCTTTATTGGTACCGGCAACTCACTCCTACACAATGAACTTACAATGACTTGTCTTAAATAAAAATGATTATCTTCTACCCCTGTAACCAGTAATGCCAAACACCGAAAAAAAATTACCATCCCCACGTACTTTTCACACGAATCGGCCTACTCTCAACTGAAACACATTTTCCTATTTCAATAGACGGCAAATCAAACTCCCCAGTTTTCACAAAACCATGTTTGAATCTATCAGCACAAGCTTCCTTAAACGTTTTTTCTCTCCAACAGCTATCAACAACGAAAAAATTAAATGTACATGTAGATCTTTCGGAACGTATAAATAATACCTCACAATCGTCATGTTCCCTTCTTTCCCCATCATCACACCTCTGACTTTTTTCACATTCACTAGAACTTTTTTGGGGGGGTTTGTTCCCAACTCTGATATCATCATTTTTCTCCTCTTCATAACTTTTATCTTGAAATTCACCCCCATACTTTCTTTTTCTTTGTTGCCAACCTTTCCTTTCTAAATTAAAAATCTCTGAACGGCCCTTCTTAGGCATTGTAATATTCTCCACATAATTTTAAACTTTAAAATAACAAATTTACCATATACAGACACCTTCATATAACACAAATATTAATACTCGCCAACTCATACAAATAATATTTACCTACCAGTAACAATGTTTTCCTCCAACAGAAACTTACTTTGTGAATATTGTCGTTAGTGAGAGGAATTCACACAGCCCTTTAGAGTCACAAAAACTGTGAACAAAGCTCCTCTAAACTATCAAACTTTTTACTTCACCGCAACCCCGACCATGCCACTTGAAAAGAATAAATCCCTACAAAGAAATCCTCATATAAATACTCAAAATTCACTTAACACCAATCTGTAATGAATTAAAAAAAACAACCAAAATGATAGCGCTGTGTTAAATTAACAAACAACCTTTTCCCCAGAGTACATACGGACCTGGTTTTTCCGCAAGATTGTTACTAAAAATAGAACACGTTTCCAAATTTTACATGAAAAAAACCCCAATTTTACACTCTCACGAAAGTCATATTTCCACCAAAACTTAAAATTGCACTAAACCGTATTTCGATACCACAAAGCATCTACAAGAAGATAAAGTGCCGGAAAAGTCAGAAATTGACATCGCGAGAGTAACTGCATTAGCTGCGGTGCTGCCTGCAAGGCAGGCACCGCAACTAAAAATTGCGTCCACCCGCAAAAAGCAGGTTTTGGTTTCAGGAAGAACGCGTTCTAATTCCGATAAATCAAAAGTTACGCGTAGTGACCATGCGGGGGTATGGAGGTAGGGGAAGGCACCCGTAATATTTTCGCGCTCTTAGGGGAGCACCAGTTACAATTTCTTTGCGTTTTAGTGTGTTTCTGGTCACTGTAACTTAAAGGTCTCTACGCTGGAACACACTGTAATGGGCATTTCCACTAAATGATGTGTCATTTTCTGAAGTAAATTATTGGGACCAATTCAAACTTGGCGTATAATTTTATGGTGAACTGAAGGTCGATAAACAATACCTATATATAAAATATTGTCTTTTTGACAGTTTCTTGAAAATGAATGTTGAACAAAAAGTTGGATATATTTCAAGGGACTTGTATAGAAAGACAAGGTGATTTACCAGGATAGAAACTTTCAGAGACATCCTAGAAATTAATAAAATGTATAAGGTCAAAGAAGCTTGAACATTTTCAGATGGGCGGTTCAAAGAGGATGGGCGCTTCCCTTAGTCCCATTGAGTACGGATCTGCTGACTGAGCTTTCAGATAAATATTTTACCAAGTAAATGCCTTTGTCTCATTCACCTTGGCACGTCATTGGGAATGCCCTGTTTTAATTTAAAGGCCTTATCTGCACCCAATGAACAGTACAGTAGCACTGAGTCCACAGAAATTCTCAATTGACACAGCAGTTGATTGACAGCGAGTTCAAAAAATACAGAGTACCGAAGCTTATATTACACAACATGAACTGTGCTGAGAGTGTTTTGATAAGACATTGGGGTACTGTATACTCACCCTGAAGCGATGAACTTATGTCTGAATGAGGATGAATTTCAGACAGTTGTGGGAGGGGCTTAAGTGTGAGAATTGGAGCTGTTTGGGGTGGAAGGATTAGCCTTTTAAATCGTGTAAATTTTGTAGACGTCAAGGCCGGAGCCTGCAAAAACGGGTGGGCGGGGCAAGGCCCCCGAGATTTCTATATCGTACATTCATTACGCATTTAGTATGGTGGCGCTCTAAGTAGGTTGTTTTTGAACTGCCTTCTTCGTATTTGCCCAGGCCACGGCTCTGGATGTTATTTCTACCTTTATGTTTTATCATTAGGTGGAGATCATTCGTTTAAGTTTACCATACTATAACTGTTCTCGCGGTAAAGCCGACGGCCACTTTACCATGGAGTCGCGCAATTACAGTATCATTTCGTGCCAAAAAAGGTGCTTATTGGATGCAATGAGGCAAAGATGCGGTTGTGTTTCTGAAATCTATGACGAATACGCAGGTGTCAGACTTTGTTCTTGTAAGGATGGTAAGTGTCATACATGTATTTGAAGTTTTCTAGTCGACAATCCATGCAATAGACCTATTTCCAAATAGCAATTACAAAGGATTGTGGGATAGAGTTTTGGTGTTTGCCATTTTTGTCAAAGGCATTTTACTATGGTGAAAATTGACGTACACCCAAAACTCTATCCCACAATTCATTGTAATTGCTATTTGGAAATAGGTCTATGATCGGGTCCATCCTTTAGCTCATTGTTGGGGATGGGTAATTTGAAAGAAAAAGGTGGGGCCAGTGGCGTAGCCACGGGGAGGTTTGGGGGTTGAAACCCACATGATCCAACCTTGAAAGAAAATTACTGCCAAAAACACCTATATTTGCCGTTTTTCTCCCTCCCCTTAGACTTTTCCCTCATGTCGTGATCCAACCCCCCTCCCCGATGACACAATCCAAATACGCTACTAGGTGGGGTCATCATATGAGCAAAATATAGTTTTCTAATTTTCTTGATTTCTTGAAAAAAAGAGGGGAGACATATTTTTGTATTGGGAGGCACCAGATTGGTCATGAGGGGCAACTAATTTCAGTCTCCCCCCGCCCCCGGAAACCCATTCATCCTAAACAGAATATGCATGACTAGAATGGCTCGGTTGGCGAATAGAAGCAGAACCAGCCGATTTTTTCCGTTTTTAATGTTGATAAGATTTTTACCACTTCCATATACAAACAATGGTTCCCTACATTAGTATATACTGATAAGCCTATACTTACTATCCTTCATCCATACTACTCCCTTAAAACTTGGGAGTGAAATATTACGATTCTCTTTAAGAGTGATATTAAGGAGCAATCCTGTTCTGGGGTAAACAGTTCTTATCGGAAAAAAATCATTGTCACTGTTTACTCTAGGGTAAATATTCAGTGTAATTTGTAGGTTTGTCACTAATTTCCCTCTTTAAATTTAGAAAGAAGGGACGACGACAAAAAAGTCAGTTCAACCAATTTTGTCTGTTTGTTTATTTGTTTATTTTTTTTCGTAGATCGATGTCGACAGCGTATTGAGGATCTTTACGTCAAGAACTCGTTAGAGTGTGAATGTCCTCCACCGTGCAAGTATGTTAGTTTATAGAGTGCTTTCACTGACGTCATAAGCTCCGCCCCTTTTGACGAGCAAGACAAGTGCCGTTCGCTAGCTAGTGTAGTTAGCTTAGAAGCAGCTGACTATCCACGTGTGATTGTTGTAAAACTTGATTTTTGCCCGTGAGTTGGCGTATCCTAACAATTATGACGTCACATGAACAGATGAAAGCACTCTATGCGTGGTTTTTAAATTAAAAAATTAAATGGACTGAATATTCATAACCTAACAACTTTCATGCAATCCACCTGGGGTTAGATTCTCATTACGGCCCTATTGACCAACAATAATTTGAAAAACTTACTCATACCAGGTTCTTCTCATGTTCTCAATTCTGAACTGTTGCGTAGCAATGAATTAGCCATGTGAAAGTTAATCAAAACTGAATTGTGAAACGTTTCCCGAAAGGATAATTAAAGGTATATTCCCGAGACAAAATTCAAGATATGCAGAAAAATTTTCTTATTTAGGAAGCGAAAAATTCATCTCAATAGCATATAGCGTTCGAAAGATACAAATTCATAAAGTTGTGCAACTTTTGATGTGGTGCATTATGTAAATCTGTGATATCATCGCGGCTCATTAATTTGACATGACATTCAATTTATTTATAATTTTGATGCCGCTACAGGAAATATTAACCAAAAGTGGTAGCTGTACTCTACGTATGGGGAAGGGTAATGCTTGATCTCCAGGCAGTTATTTGAACATTCCCACAGTATAAAATTTCAAGGACAAAAGGACTTCCATTTGTAAAGAAAAACAAAAGGAATCAGAAAAGATGTGCCCACCATGGGCGTCCGGAAGGGGGGCAAGGGGGCACTTGCCCCCCCCCCCCCCCCGGAAAATCAAACTTGTGAAAAATTAATTAAAAATTAAAATAAAAAAAAAAATCAAAAATAAATCATCAAAATATCTTCACTCACAGCGTCAGTTTGACCAGGAATAGCAAAAGAGAAGATGGTATGCTGAATAGTGAAATCGTAATTTGGGGACCATCATTCGTGATATCTATTGGAAATTTGTAATTGTAAAAACTATGCCAAAATTGTACTAGTTGTCAAGTGTGTAGTGTGCATATGGCATCCGACTATTGATGAATGCGTTGGTCTTGGTTTGGTCCCGTGCTGATCTCAAGTGGCGACGCGCGGATGTAACTGGGATATACAAGGTGAATATGGGGGGGGGGGGGGGGGTTGATTCATAATTGGGTAATGGATATAGGCCTATATAGGCTGTTTGACAGTTGTAAGTTTTATCGTGCTCATGCGTGCGAGGCCGTGGCCGATTTACCTTCAACAATTTTTTTAGATTGAAAATTCTAAAAATCTAAAAATTACAGACATGAAATTCCTGTTTCAGGGCTGGGTACATGCAGCTTATAACATTCGCCAAGTGTCGTTTCCGGCCATCTGGAGGGTTTGTAAGACCCCAAATTTTCTTGTACGCTCCGCGCCAACCGATGGTGGCGCTCCGCTTAGATAATGTCAAAGATATTATAAACATAGATACCAAACTTAAAATGGCGCGGTGACTCCTTATGGAGGCCGAATCGGAGGGGCGGAAGTGCTGATCACTGATCAGTCGTTTGGAAAGCTAATAGTTAATTGATATCTTCCGGTAATATAAATACGTGTGATTTTAAATCATTGCAATTCTTGCAAACACCGTTTTTCAATAAATTTCACTAACATGAAACAGTTAAGGCTTCTTGGCCGGCTTTTCTGCTTAAAAACATTTGAACATTAACGCACAACGACTGGTTTGAAGTCCATTGACTTACTGATTGGTCAGTTTCTATGCTATCTTCACAAGCGCACATCTATACACGCGTTTACATTCTTACGCGCTCACAACACAAAATCAACTACTGCGAAAGTACGCGGCAATTACTCCGGACTGCACACGGAAAAATGCATTGTGCGCGTGCAGAACTTGCTTTGAAAGTGCACGCACGCTGGCGTTTCGTTACAATGGAATTTTCTGTTACGCGGGAGAAAATGTGCACGCAGATAACCGAATAGAGCTGTGCGCATGTCAAATGAACACTTCCGCCCCTCCGATTGAGCCTCCGTGAGGAGTCAGCGCGTCTAACAGTGTAGGGATAGGAGTTTTGTATCTACGTTTATAATATCTTTGGATAGTGTACACAATTCAATCATCCATGAATGACCTTGCCCCCCCCCCTTGTAAACAATTCTGCGGACGCCCATGGTGCCCACATAGCATAACTTTTGTGTCTTTGTTGAAAAGCAGTGGTATTTTTTGACAAAAGTACCCAATCTTTAAAATGAAATATCTTGAGTTAGGAAAAAAAATTGCGACAGGGTTTGCAGTACACGGTGTGGAATATTTTTTTTTTTACAAACCCCCTGTGAAAGCCACCAGAAGGCCCTTAAATAATTGCTGAGAAAATGATGCCTCCCCCCAAAGTGCTAACGCATAATTATATCTTTCCTCTGTAAGCTTTCTCTCGGCTTCCATATGATCTAAACAGGGAGGTGTGTCTAGTTACACCTCCCTGATCTAGATCTCATTTGAAACTCGATAGATACCAATTACGTAGCTCAATGTCCAATGAAGGTTAGAAACATTTCAAAGGAGGTAAAAATATTTCTCTCGTCCAAAATTGCTGCTGTTCCTCAAAGTTTGAACTATGAAGTAAAAATCTGTTATCATGAAATGTATAAAACGAATCAAACAGAATAAAAGGTGGTCGGGTTTTTCTTTAATTGTAAACAATACTATTTTTCTAGAAACAGAACACACAATTGCCCACGTTATAAATGGTCTCGTCTGACTGAGTCATCAAAACCAATTTTCGATAAAGCCGGTCATTGGCTTCAGACAGTGAACAATTACGTAGTCGCGTAGTACTTGTGCACCAATGTTAAGGAAGTCGATGAGCCATAGTATACGCCAACACTAAAATGCACGATCCGACACATGTTTTGCAAAATTCCTGTCTGCATGAGTTCATAGGTTTTCCCTTTTCGGGAAACCAAAAATCACAAGTAAATATTCTCGGCCGTGACTCCCTGATTTTAGTGACATTGACAGATTTATTCTTACTTTTCTTTATTATTTATTTAAATATTTTTTTATTTTTTTTTTATTGCAGAGGAAGAATATTTTGCATTGCAACCTTTGCGACGAAATGGATATTTTATTTTTAAAGACAGACAGTCGTCACCCCCAAATAGTTCCGGTTCTCCCATCCTATTAACTTCTACCCCTTTTCTGTCTGCACTGCACTGAACTCATCCTTGTCCGGACTCAACCCTATGTATTGCTTGATGGCATATTCTTGTGAGAAAATATACACGGCGCTTATGTGCTCCTAGAGCATGTTATATAATACCATGGAGGTTTATGGATAGCTCCATGGTAATACGCTGTATTTTAGATTGAATGCCAATCAATCAGCTGAGAAATTCAGTATCCAGGGGTAAAATTGTCCTAGACTCAAAATGAAAAAAAGAAAACAACAAACAAACAAAAACAAAAAACAACGTAGGTGAAACGAATACGAAGATTTGAAAAAAAAAAACAATGTAGGTGAAAGGAATTCGAAGATTGATGTAAAAGAGGAAAAACATTTTTTAAAAAAAAAAAAAAAAAGTACGTCACACTTTTCTCACGAGGAGTCCTTCACGTGACGTCATCCTTTGATAAACCTCCCTGTAACAGCATCGGCAATGGAAGTCATAAAACAGAAAGAATGCTTTTCATATCTCTGTAATAGACGAGAATTTACTTTTTTACATACGTTGTTATCATAGTATGTTTCTTCATGAAGGTTTCCCTGATGATACTCTGATAGCTTGATGGAAATAAGACAAAAACACTGTCATTCGACTATTTAGATATAATATATATAATTTGACGTAAAAGCGCTAGTGCAACAGGGCTTTGACGTCATAAGAATAACTTCAGTGCACTGTCACTATACAAGAATTTGATAAAGAAAAAATCTCTGTCGTCTGGCATGACTGCATTTGCACCTATCGTTCATTTTATGTCGTAAGATATTGATCTTGTCTTTTGCAGTGAAATAATCTACAATACGCAATTGTCTTCCTCGTCATGGCCCGCCAGGCGATACCAAGTGAGTATAACACCAGTTGACAAGTCACACACTTATTAAAGATCCGTGAAACGGTTCTAAAATTTAGGCCTACAATATGGAAGTTTCAGAAAACGATAGACTGCTACCAAATTGTAGAAAGGGGGAGGCTATTTACTCATTGCTTTTGTCGGGGATTGTAGTTTAGTCTCAGTATGCTCAATTGATGGTCTACACATCCTCCACTTGTACGTTGAGATAAATGCAGTGGCGGATATAGGGATTTTGGTCAGCGGGGCGAGAATGGCCTGCAGGGCGCGTTAGCCGTGAATGGTATGTGGGGGAGCTCATCCAGTATAGCTCCGCTACTAGATGAGCCTTCATAGGACTGTTATGGAACATTACACAAAGAAAACCTTATATAACTAAAAAAGAAAAATAAATTGCTTAATTCATTTTATAGATCAGGGAGCCGAGATGTTACAGCCCCCAGAAAATGTAGTACCAAACTGATTCTAAGCACCTCATGCAAAAAAATCAAAAAAGTTCAAGAAGAATTGCTTGATTCCGCACTGCATTCTCAAAGGGGCTTTGCCCCATGCGAACCGGTGAAACCTTGAGACCTAATCGCTAAAGCAAACATGCCTGTCGTGCAACTGTATTATTTTAGACCGGATAAATAGGTCCATTTGAACCTCACGGTGCTTTAGGAGACCCTTTCGCTCCCTGCAGTCCTCCGCTCTCCCCGAAAACCAGCCAATTACCAACACGGCTTTGCGTCGTGTAGCTCATAATATATGCGTAGCAACCCATTAGCCTAGCCAGGATTGTGTCATGCGGGGTTGGGGTTGAGGGCACGACCGATGATGAGGGAAAAGTCTAAAGATAGAGTTAAAAACCGCTATTTTTAGGTGTTTTTTGCATTGGAAGGTTGGGTCATGGGGGAGGGGGTTAACCCCCCAAACCACACTGTGACTACACCACTGTAGCAACCTGTACCTCTTCTGCTAGTTTATAATATACACGTCCTGAAATTTGTTCATTCACGCAAAGGTAGATCCAACGCTACAACCTCGGGGCTTTTGGAATGGGCTGTGACCCATTGACACCCATCAAGGCTTTCCCCAATGGAAGATAACAGGGCCCTTGCAGGCCCATTGACACATCTACAACAGTAAAATATACATATGTTTAATTTTTAATCCAAAGATTCGGTAATAAAATCATAGAGCTTCAGAAGGCCTGACCCCAGTAGTCCCACCGGGGCTTTGCTCTAGTACCCCACCGGAGTTTCCGCTTAGGCGACTCCCTGGGTTCCAAACACAAGAGCTTGCCCTTCACGCTAAAGGGTTTGCTGCAGACGTTTTCCTTTGTCTCCAGCCCCCCCCCCAACACTTTTTAAATCCTGGTGCGGCCACTGGTATGGTATCGTGCTTTTCATTTCTCAAACCTTACGCAATTGTTCCATGCTGTTTTTATCTCTTGATGGCTCTTGAAAGATCCAAAAAATAAAGTAGGCAAATCTGCCGAATGTTTAGTGTAGAATTGGAAATGTTTGTTGACCGTGGTTAGTTAGTTGGTTATAGATAGAGTTCTACGGCCTAGACCGAAGAACACTACATGGGTACATTGTGGCGTCACCTAAACCATTTTACGCTTGCAGTCCCCATTTATATCGATGGCAAGTTTTCTATTCTGACAAAAAGGGGGAGGGGCAGGGGGTGGGGTAGTGAAGAACAGTCTCGTTATCCACCTTTTAACTACGAGACTACTGTAACACATCAGCCTTTGGCTTTTTGATTAATTTTAGACAGGACTTTATAAAAAATTCAGATCGCAGGTAACTTTGCCGGTTGGTTTTTAATGTTGGCATGCCTGATTTACTAACGTTTGGGTCTTTTGGTGTCCTTTGGAACCGTTCGGGTCGTTCTGGGTTGTCGTTGTTTGTTTGGGGTCGTTTTTAGTCGTGTTAAGTTGTTTCATGTTTCACAAGTGTCATTTGCCTTTTAACAACGTACACATTAACAATATCGCAGTCCAAGAAAACTAACATCCATTGTGCATGAAGCATGATTGACTTACGGCCAATGACTGACTGCAGAATTTATTTAAGGGAAAAACGAAATACTCTAAGACACTGAACTTATCTTCAAGATCCCACAGGCAGGAAGTTCTTCTCAGAGCCTCAGGTCCCACACACAACTTCCCAGACCAAATGGGACAGCTGGTCCTCAACAATCGCCTAGTACGCTTCCAATTTTTCGGGGGGAAGGGGGTTGTCATGAAGGTAATTATTATGGGTGAAAATTATGGGGGTGGGAATGCTCCAAGGTTAGAAATATCTGAGCGGTGGTGGACTCTTAGGTGGGAATTTTCAGTGGAGTAATCGTAGGCTACGGTTACGGCAACAATTGCCCCATATCACCAAGACACATTTCGCTGCTACTCCTTCAACCACGCGGTTAGCAACAGACCTTGTGCATTGACGACATACTGACGTCATCCGCGGGGGAAAACAATGGAACACGTGACCGCAGGCATAGGAATTCGCCTGCACGTGTAGCAGACTTTACGCGTATTCGATTGGTCGACAAATCAGCTGTCTGCATTTGTATGTATTGGTTTGTTTCTCCCTCAAGCGAGGGCGTACTTTTTGCTCTGTGACGTCATATGCACAAGGTCTATTTAAAATAATTAGGTCAAACATTGTGTGATCGTTGTTGTCTTGTCCTTGTTGTCATTTCAGATATATCATTATTGTTGGTCACCATGCATGTTTTCAAATGATAAACTTCAAGTTGTATCAAATAGTGTAAAATACTTCTCATAAGGTAGGACCGAAAATGTAACGTATGTTCGCAGTAAATGTCGTACTCCTATATTACCTCCTTCTTCTTACGCCCAGACCCGTTGCCCGGTTTAGCCGGCCTGAAAAAGTTTGTCCTTCTAAAAAGTACAAATGACAGGCGCTCCTGCAGTACCTTGCCTATCAACACCTTTCTTAAGTTATATGTATCCACAACTGGACTGACCGACAGTATTCTGGTAATGTTTCGTTTGAGAGTGGAGCATTCTTTAAAGCAGCTCATTGAGCTGCTTTTGAAATTCAACAATTTTTTCCAAAGTTGTTAAGTTTCTTTCACGTACCAATGACAAATGGTCGAACTTAGACAATCCCCATATCCTACTGACAAATAACTGTTTTATGAGTGAGTACTAAAGGCTCAATTCAGTTTTCAAAAATTCGTGACCAGACACTTTTTTTCAAATTATGTCGCACAATAACTAATACTCCTCCCCATCTCAGTAGGGGTATTCAACAGTATTCTCTCGCCTGCAGACGCCACTGAAAATAGGTTCACATCGAGTGGGCGCAGGTGGAATTTAACACCACTTCTTCCCCACTTTCCTAACTTGCGTCCCTGTCATGACCGTACGAGGCGGGGCGGGGCTGCAGCCCCCATTGGCAAAAACCTTACTGCATCGGGCAGACTTCGCTGCCTCAGTCGGGCAGATATCATGCCTTGGTTGGGGATGTGGAGTGGGGCATAACATCGCCTCCCATTAGTCAAAGAGTCCCGTGTGGCCATGGTCTCTGCTGTCTTGTGGAATAAGCAAGGAGCTGTTGTCTGTCCAAATAACAACTACTTGGTACAATGGCCATGTTTTTGTGCACACCTACCAGGTAATTCACGTACGCGCATATTTTCCCAAGAGATTATGGGTACTTCTTGCCATTGGACCAAACAATTTTTTGGAAAGAAGCCAAACTCGTAATTCTAAATGCCATATTTCCATTGTTTTGTAATTCTGACACCGGATTATGAAAGAACGTGCCAAATATCCCTAGTCCACGTAACCCTATCCTTCAAAATTAACCGAACCATGATTTTGAAACAAATTTAAAATTCCTTCAAAAATGAAACGCCCATAACTTCCTGGTAATAATATTTACGCTTTTCCGGAACTTGTTGCCATAAGATTGGAAGTATAGGCGTACGGGAGCATTTCAGTTTGGAGGGTCGGACAGATCTTTTGCCCGAAACATGTATTTCTGCCCAAAAGACTATTCAAGCGGAGCCCCACCAGTATTTGGCGCCGAGCGTACAGGAAATTAAAAAAAAATCCGGCCCTCAGACAACCAAAAGTAGCATTTCCCTGGCTTCAAGTTTAAGCAGAATCCAATCATTAGCTGTTTTTAGCTTTTATTGCAATGAAGCATTCACTTCAAATAAATCAGAGAATTCCAAAGTGACCAGAAAGGGGCGGGGGAAGGGGCCATGGGCGCAAATTCCGGGGGGACAAGGAGGGCCTTCTTCCCCTCAAGTGAAAAAGTGGGGGGCCAAATCGTAATTTGCCCCCCCCCCCCCCAAAAAAATAGAGTAGATCTAAAAATATGGTCACCTTTTTTCGTTTTTTTTTGGTTCGAAAACAGTTTTTCTGAAGCTTCGGAAACGCTAGTACACAAGAGTTTCAGGGGGCTTCACCCCCTGGACCCCCGCCCCTGGATCCCACCAGGAGCCCTTGGGGGCTTCGCGCTTCGCCCTCGCGGTTCCCGCCAAGCGCGCACAGTTTAATACTCATGGGCACATCATAATGATTTTTGCCCCCTCCCCCTCCAACTCTCAAACAGAGATTTGCGCGCCTGGAAGGGGCAAAGTCTTCAAATAGTCCCCATTCTTGACCACCTTCTGGGAAGGGGAGCTTTAAAATATTTTGCTGTCTCGAAAGACTTACATGTGAAATGATATTATGTTTTGCTTGATCCATTTTTGGAAATATCAGGTTCATGTTTTCGATGAATACTAATTAATGATATTGACAAGAAATGACTTATAATGTGCAAGCCTGTTGGTTCTGTTCAGTAATCTGTCCCACCAAACACTATCTAAGGGGTTAGCCATCATCAGTTGGTGCGGAACATACAGAAATTTTTTAATATTCAGGCCCAGATGTTCCCACAGAATCAACGGTCATTGGATTGGCAATGGAATAGGTATAATCGGGGCAATGAAGATGGGATAACCGAAAAAATAATAAACTGCAGAGACTTAATTTATCATTCAAAGATGTGCTTTAACCCCCGAACTTCCGGGGGATTTGCTCCTGGACCCCCCCCCCCCCCCCACCGAAACGGGAGCTTAAGACTCGGCTTTGCACTGCGACTGAAAAGTTTTGCAACATTACTACTTGCCTACAGTTTGCCCTTCCCCCCTAATTTTGACATTCTGGCGTCACCATTGAATTTAAGAAGACCATAACGAGCATGTTTCATCCCCAACCCAAAGACTGAAAGAGTTACTTGGAAAGAAAAACCAAATGAATTATACTTCAAATGTTTCTAATATTACAATGTTCCTAAAATTAACGAAAAAAGATCTCAAACTGGAGGGTGGACTCCATACCCTTAGACACCTCCACCACACCTACGATCAATCAATCGAGTTCGCCATGCCCCCTCCCTCACCCCCAAAAAGTATCCTGGCTAGCCAAGGAGGTGTACACTTTTTCATTATAAATAAAAAAAAACCTCTGAAGAATCGGTGGGGTACAGAGTCTGTTAAAACTGCAAAGTGCAAGTTACCATATAACTCTTGTGAATTGCCAAAGACCATTTTAATATCTTTACGTTTTTTCCTCTTTAGGAACATTTAATTGACAAACTTTCAGTGGACGAGACTGAGGCAGCTAGAGTCCTGGCGGATCCCAGGGCTGTCCGGTGAGTGTGCTCTCTAAAACAGGGTCAAAATACACCCCACAAGGAAGTGCAGGGGCCCCTCCTGGTGAATATGAATTCCACTCAGAGTGAAGTGAAAATCCGTTCCATAAAGAGCAATATTTTATAAAAAAGGGTGTATAACATATCGCTATTTTTCAAAGAAATTTCTCTCTTTCCGGAGTCAAATTCGCTTTATGAGAAGTTCCGCAACACACTATGTTTGGCGTGATTGTTATGAGCTCAGTAAAACAGTAAAACCTGGCGCTCCTCATAAGACTGGGGAACACATTTCAAGTTTTCAACTAACATATAAGCACAGTGGCGTCGATCTGGTTTTCGTGGTTGGGGGCAAAAATCTTCCAACAAGCGAAACCCTGGTTCATGTCCCCGACCGGATTTCTTTGTCAGCAATCTACCCACACGAACGCGAGCGTACACAAACGCGGGCAAACAAAACACGCACATTCACTCACATTGACACACAAAGATAGGTGGCGCATTTTAAATGCAATATTATTACTTCAAATGGACGTTTCTCAAAGTCATAAAGTCAACTGTATACCACAATGTTCGCATTTGTTCATTCTCCTGTTGTAGTTTTTAATAGGCCTGAACTATTGGGGGTCGATACGTTTATTTACGGTGTTTGATCCGTCAATATTTTCATGGGGAAAATTGCCCCATCCCCCACCACCAGGAACGACGCCCCTGTTTTGCAACATCATGAAAGTACTGTGTTTTGCTTGATAGGCAAAGTGAACGATAATCTACATAATTGCTTTTGTAGTTTACGTGAAGAATCAACCAGACAGGTCTGTTTTGCAGATGGTTCCATCTACACATTGTTTTGCTCTTAATTTTACACGTAAAGGTACATGTTTAAATGAAACATTTTGTAGAATGTGACAAATTTTGTTTTTTAAGAATATCTTTCTTTGGTTATGGGAATTGATTATAAACCGATATGATTCTCTAATACCATATTTAATTTATCTTAAAACTTTAAGAAACCGCACCAAAATATATGATTTTTTTTTTTTTTTGGGGGGGGGGGGGGGGAGGTGGTATTAATAACCGTAAATGCACCGTCCATTCTATACTGCAAATGATCCTCTCAGTGAGAACCTCCTTTACAATCTAATCAATATACCACGGACCCACCACGGGTGTTCTCTCTGGCCCCACAAAGGTCCCTACGATTGTCGCCAGACTTCAACAGTCTCCGGGAGTCATCCTCATTATTATATAACGCCATTAGTCGACCTCCCCTCTCCACGTCAGTACTTTAATCGGTGTGCCGCTCCAGTAGAACTCTAATGTCCCACTGGCAAGCCCCAGTTTAAAATTCTGTCTACGCCATTGCCCCAAAAACAGGTCACACCGAAGACTTTAAAAATGGAACCTACTGACATTGTGGTTGGAGCTCAGCTTAAGCAATGGGTAGGCAAAACAAGTCAGCGAGCCACAAGTTGGTAAGGTCTTGGCAGGCCCGACTTCAACCAATTGGTTTGGAATTGGGCCGTAAAACCTCATCTAACAGTCCAACTAATTCAGAACATCTACTCACTGAACCCTTGCTGGTTTTCTATATTCAATTGCAGAAATAATCTTGTCAGGGTTAAAGTGTACTTTCAAGAGCTCAATTATGAGCGAGTACAGCAATCGCCAAAACATACAGTAAGTATTAAATCAAGAAACTGACTAATTAGCTAACAGTTATCTGGTTATTTGAAGCCGGTAAGAATGCATGCAGAAACGAAGTAATGTTTGCATATAGCATATCAATGTTTTCTCAAACTTTGGGAAGTACCTAATTTTGTCAACATGCATTTTGAATCCAGCCAGCGCTATATAAAGCGCGGTAATTCCGGCCCTAGACCAATCTGAAAGAAAGATTGAAGGAGTAGTCGTTGTAGGGCCCATACATGGAGAGTGCACATTAAGTGCTATTCACGTGTAATCTGGACGTATCACAAGGGCCTTTTTTTAAGGAACTGAAAATTAAAATCCAGAAGCAAATATAAAATTGTTGAGGGAACAAAAATTTTGAGGAATTAAAAATTGAAGGAAATTACACTCCAGAGTGACGTCTGGGTGTAATCTTTCATCCCTGTTTGGTTATTCTGTTAGGGTGGATGTTTTGGTGCAAAATTGTATAACCAATACGCAGTCTCATAAGTGATTGGCAAATCAAAAAAGGGGCTGAGTAGGTCGGTGTAGGGGATGGGACGGGAAAGTGTTTGCTCCCCCAGAAGACACAAATAAGTATTGTTTTAATACATTTTAGTATATTTCATCCCTATAATGTCTTTCGTCGCTGGAAGATGTTTCGCCATCTTTGGCTTCTGGCTGGATGCGGCGACTTTACAGCCCTTCTAATGTGTGAGATTTATTCAGTGATCTGACAGAATTTTAAGTTCAGTTGTTTTACATGCCAAGCTGATGTAATGTGAAACAAATTTTCTCTCAAGTTGATATCTCACTAGCGGCGTAGAAAGACACTTGACAATGAACCCCCTTTCCACCCCAAAAGGCACGGAAATTCTCAATTGGCACAGCTCTTTGATAAACAGCAGGTTAAATAAATGTAGGTCCCCGAAGCTCAGATTACACTGCATATGCTGTACTAAAAATGATCTGATAACACATTGGGTCTTGTGTACTCACTCTGATGCAATAACTGGAATAAAAGCCGTGGCCATGGACGTGGTCGGCTCGAGTTGAACCAATTGGTTGCAACTGGGCCGTAAAACTATATCTAACATAACTGCCTAATCTAACATGATGCAATAAACTGAGATAGCGTCTGGATGAGAATGAATTTTTGACATTTGTGGGAGGGACTTAAGTAATTATAGGTTAAGAGAATTGGAACTGTTTGGGGTGAGGTGAAAAGGCCTTCGACAAGTCATGTAACCAGACTATTTCTTGATGAGCCCTCGAGGGAGGATTTCTGATTCAACCTGTCTATCTGCGGAGCAGTACTATTAGTTCAAGGTTGAAGGTGTGAATCACAGAGACAAGTTCATTTCCCCGGAGGTTCTGTAATACGGAGCTCTCAAAGTGCCATGCCGCATGTCATGATGGTGAGGTCATTTATTTGGCCAACTTATCATCCGTTGCTTTGAAAATTGATATGGCGAAATACATTATGCCAGTTCACATTCTTTGCTTAGACAGTCGGCAATGTGAGATAATTTATCTTGGCATAATCATCTATGCTAGCCTAATGAAGTCGTTCATGTTCCCACACTACACTGTTGACTGCATGTCGGCATGCCCGGACAACATGACTGAACTTCGGATTCATCACATGGGCCCTTTTTTGTCCAACAGGATGTCAATATGATAACGTTAAATTATCTCACCATGTCGACTTCCCAAGCTGAGAGCGTCGACATTGTGAGGAAAATTATCTCACCATTATTACGTTGACTTTGGCACTTTAAGATTTCCGTACAGGTATAGGCATGAAATGCAACACTAACCACATTTTTTTCGGTCGGGGGGGGGGGTGACCTTTGGGCTCATCCAAATCATTGAGGGGATCATGGCCCCTTCCTCCAGTTTCTACGCCACACGCCACTTCTCGTAGTATGATATGGTGGGTAAGTCGATTGATCTCCGCTTTTCACTTTTTAACAAAACATACTTTCTTCCTTTTCCCGCAGATCCCCTCACTTTTTGGTGCGATAGGCGGTATTTTTGGCTTGTATGTCGGATTTTCCATTTTCACCTTTGCGGAACTCATAGTTTTATTACTTGATATTCTGAACACATTTTTACTACCAAGCGATGTTTAAAACAGTTTGTTTATTTTTTTTTTGTAAGAAAACAAATTGGTTGTATCGTTAAATATTGGCGTTGCACAATTAAATGTTTATTTTGAGATAGAAGAAGAAGGCTTTAAATAAGGAGATTATTCATGAATATACCGAGATGTCACACTCTGTTGTGTTAAGAATAGACTAGTTCTGCTTGGATTGGTTAAGACCTTATTAACTTTTCTTCAGGTTATACATTTCAAGTTATGCACTCAAAAATTTTATTCACGCTTTAACTGCTTGAAATTGATTATAATGTATGAAATATTACAGATTTACTTGTGCTAGAAAAATAAAACACAAAATAACATATTAAAATAGAGACTAGCATTGGTGTAGGAAGTGGGGGTGGGGGATGGGATGACAGCCCCCAGTGAAAAATGAGGGGGTGAGAACATGCTCCCGCCCCTGCCCCCACTTCATGGTCTGAAAACCCCCTTTTCATTATATAACATTTCAAAAGAGAAGTAAAAAGTTCCGGCGCTCCGTAAAATTCAATATAGAATGCGTTAATTCTCGCTCGTAAATGATGCATTGATTCTTGCTCGTTAATCTCTTAACTTTTTCGAGCTCTGAAAATGACAAAATCGGATACGTAACCATATGTGATACCACATCATCAAGACACACTTGCAGCTATATTGCTATTTTTGTAAACTGTCTTTCATAGAACTCCAAATTTTCTTCCATGAGAGCTCTTGATTTTGAAATATTTTGTCTAAAAATTGTAACAAAGTTTGGGAAACTTTTGAAATGTCATCGGAGAGTGTCAGTTCGAAAGCCTTAGATAACATAGCAACAACGATTCAGTCGTCGTGCAATCATCATCAGATTTGACACCAATATATGAAGGCAGTGCAGAATCCTCAGTAATCCCCCAACTCTTTAAATTTCCTTACAGGAAACGCAGAATCCAAAGCTTTCTGCAGTACACTCTAAAGAATATTGGGCAAATATTTGCCCAACTTTTTACCAACACTGGGTATATATGTGTCCTCCCAACAATTGGGCAAACTGTTGGGCAAATGGTGTTGAGCAATGCAACTACCCAGTAGTTGGGCACTACTGAATGACCAACTTTTAACCAACACTGGGTATATATGTGTCCTCCCAACCAATGGGCAAACTGCTGGGCAAATGGTGTTGGGCAATGCAAGTACCCAGTATGTTGGGTGCTTGTTAGGATTTCAATTTAACCTGATACATAATTGTATGATCTGGATAAGACGGAGATTCAACAAAGTACCCTAACACATACACCGTTTGTCCTCCAAGAGTGGTTGGGGCACCAGCTTTTTTCTAAAAGTCCCCACGACTCTCTGGCGAAGAGCCAAGGGGCGAAAACCAAACGATTACTCCCGGAGGAGTTCTGCTCCCTTAAGGAGCTTAACGTCCCAAAAGGACAAGTACGCCCTCCAAAGGGCAAACACTGAGTGGTCCTGCTCTAGACTGGCTGAATAGAACAGAAGCCACAACCTGGATGCAGTTTCGACGATGCACTTGGTAAGTAAACAGTCCATTTGGGACGTTTAGCTCCTTAAGGGAGCAGAACTCCTCCGGGAGTAATCGTTTGGTTTTCGCCCCTTGGCTCTTCTCCAGAGAGTCGAGGGGACTTTTAGAAAAAAAAAACTTGGTAAGTAAACAGTGAAGTGTGTACTTTAAAGTAACAAACTCAATCGTGAACTTTGTATTTCTTCTCCCATTGATTACGTAGCAATGGAAACTTTTTTTTCTATGCGACCATTGCTCTTTAAGTACTTTCGTTCAGATTTTTTACTTCTATTCTACCGTTAGCTTTTTATTCACCAAAATACAACCTTATTCAACCATGAGATCTTATAATGAACCACTTATGTTACAATAATTATCTGTAAAACAATAACTGATCTTTAACTAATCATCTGATTGGTCAATTACATTTCACCCAACTGCTGGGTACTTTAAAACTTGCCAACACCTTTAACCAACACCTGGATTTTACGCAACCTTAATTTGCCCAACAATATGGGTACAGTTGTTTACCCATTTGCTGGGCAATAATTTGCCCATGTTGGGCATTTTGTATTTTGCCCAACGCATTTTACCCAACAGTTTTTAGAGTGAAAAGCTCCACATGTATTTGTTTAAAACGGGCAGAAGTTTCGGCGCGCTTCGCTCGCCACAATTCGTCCCTGACACAGTGGTGTTCACACTTAAAGGAAATCGGAAAACTTAGCTACTTCTTAAAAGCCCGAAACATGCCATATCCGGCTGTCTGAGGGGTTGCGATTTTCCGGCTGTCTGAGCGGTCGCGATTTTTCCAAATTTTCTGTACGCTCCGCGCCAACTGAAGATAGTCTTTCGAGCAAGACGTCATATTTCAGGCAGGGAACCATTGGCCTACCACTCTGAAATGCCCTCATACTCACCTTTCACCAGATATCTTCCAACCCAGTCAGTTTAGTACCGTAGTCTGTGTAGATGGATTCGTTTTTTCGCGCGCTTGGCGAGCCCTAAATTGCAACCCTTAATGCAGCAAGCAGTCTCTCATAATGCTGTGAGTGGTAAACTTTTCCAAGCCGCTACAGTGTCGTTTCCCTAATGTTTTCTTACATATTGGCTTTTAATTTTTAAATATTTTGTCTAAAAATGGCAACAAAGTTTCGGGGGCTCTTTGAATGTTGCCGAGAAGCCTCAATCCGCACTCAAAATGTAACAACAACGATCTTCAGTCGACATGCTATCTCAGATATATGTTAACAGGAAACGGCAGACTCTTCGATAGTCCCCTAAATATTCAAATTTCCTTACAGGAAACCCTGAATCTTAGCTATTTTTTGCAAAACAAGCTCCATGCTTGCAAATGTGTAAAAGGACCCAAATTTTTGGCGCGCTCTGCAAATTAAGTTCCAGTAGTATACACACTTAGAAAAAATCAGATTTTTTCATTTTGTTTATAAATTGTTCTTCCTCGTAGGAAAAACGAAAAAAGTTAGCGAACCAAAATGTACCTTTTGGTCAATGGGGTAGGATGCGGTGCATGATCCGCCCCCCCCCCCAGCGATTGTTCCCCCCCCCCCCCTTTCATTTTGCTTCCTACGCCACTGGAACCTAGACAGAATCGATTGGCGTATTTCAATTTGAATACTTTCCAATTCTTTTCATTTATAAAAATACTTTAAAGGGCAAGAGCAGTTACCCCAACTTGAAGAAGTGTATGTAGTAAACTGTCCTGTTTTATGATTGGCTGTTGAGAGTCATGTGACGACAATTTTTCTCTTCCAATTGAAATTTACTAGAGGTAACTGCTTGTTTTAAATTGAATGTGCAATATTGAAGTTATAAAATATGACAAAAGATACTTTGAAGAGAAATAAGAGGAAAATTGTGATATTTAACTGTTGATTCAAAATAAGTTTGGGAGGACTGCTCTTGCATGACCTTTAAATTAATAAGTGGTAGAAATATCTTAAAAATTAATTAAAACTAGACAAATTTGACCCCTTAGGTAATAAATTTCCTTTGCGACTTCAAATTTTTGTAATGGTAACATATTTTAAGATTTTGCAATAATGGCATATTGTAAAAAAAACGGTGCTGGAAACATTCAAACTTGATGACTAAAACCAGGTATGTCTGATCGGTGAAACTCTACCTTTAGGTCATTACAGTATTTTTTATGACGAATAAATGCTTCAAATTTCGTAAATTTATGACTGATTTCCTCTATCGTGTACATGTTGTTCAAGCAGAGGATAGCTAAAAAGGAAGGCATCCCGAGTTACGTCGAGGAGGGTGAAGGTGCGCATGCCCCTTAAATATTTACATTGGTGAGTTACACTAAAGGCATGGGTCAAGTTGGGACAAGTTATCCCGCGGTCAGGTTACACCATAACAAATTCGGATCGGGTTCCGATCCGATTTTTATGAGTTTTTATTAGTCTTTACCATATCTGGTCGAAAAGGACCCAAACTTCCTAAACTGTGTAAATATATAATTTGCATCACAGGACTACGAAAATTAAATTTATACTAATTATTTCGAGACATCACATCGACAGAGGGCTTTTATCGGACCATGTGTGTCCGATAAAAGCTGTCTGTCGGTCTGACGTCAAGAAAACGTAAGTTAACATTTTTATAACTTAGCATTTGATGCAAATCATATATTTACACTAGTTTTAAAATTTTTGGTTCTTTCCAACCAGAAATGGAGAAGATATTTATTTAATTTAAAAAAATCGGATCGGAATCCGAACCGAATTCGTTTAGTGTGACCGCGGCTTTAGGATTTTACGCCTCAAGTTCAGGTTTAATCTTGCAGAGTCCATGACCATACCTCCCTACCGCACTCCACCACTTTATCAATTGCGACTCGAGCAAGATCACGTACAACGACAGTATAGGTTCTCTTTGCAAGTCATTATTACAACCAGATGAATCGATCTCTATGCATCGAGCCCTAGATCTCCAGAGTATAAGCGGATACCCTACTTCTAGACCAATACTAGGAACTGAGACCAGGAAGAGGGGGGGGGGGGTAGGGGCAGAGGACCTCCATTTTTCTTCTGTTACCATTCTTGGACGCGTTACATTGATATTATACTGTTAAACATATTGGGCGGCTTTGATCATTACCCCCCCCCCCCCTTCGGGATTTGCTCAGCGGCCCCTTACCACACTGTAAGGCATGACTCAAAAAGGCCTCTTTCGGTAATCGTGCTGTAGGACACTAGAGTGAAGTATGTTGAGGAGGGGGGGGGGGGTTAGTAGCGGTCGTTCCTACTAAAGCTTTGGGCGTTGTTTTGTCGGTGCGGTACATTGGCTGATTTTGTCGGTTCAACCGTCCACTGTCGGTACTTCCTACCTGTGAAAAACTACGCCGACAGGCATATTGTAAATTTAATTATCGTCCATGGAAACATTAAAAATAAAAAAAAAGAAAACATTTAATCTTTGATTAAAGGTCTTCACCAGCTTGAAGTATGTTTGTTGTATAAAAGGTATAGGCCTGATTCCATTATTAGGATATTGTTCTTACGTACGGGAAAGAATCTAAAGAAACACTTGCAATTTGAAATCGATAAGAAATTCTGTGCTCTTAATTTTGTTACTTCGTGGAAGATTCCAAAAACGCAAATTGCAACATGATATTTCGTATAGGCCCATGACACGTTAAGCGTCCCTATAGCCTACTGAGTCTTACCCACCTTTGTGTCTTTTGGCTGAGTCTTATAATACAATAGGCACAAAGAGCGTTCCGAGTACATATTCTGATATTTTTACACAGTAAATTTTGACAGAAACAGCCATGTCCCGCACATTCGAGATTGACGATGTTTACACCGCCAGTCTAGGCAAGCAGGGGAGGCAATATATTTAGAGTTGTTACAGGTCATGACTCAAGTCACTTATTTTCAAAAAGGGATGACTCAATCGAGGACATGCATCACAATTTTCCTCATGACAATATTACAAAGACTCCTATCCTATATAACTCCACTCGACAGCAGAATTGAGTGACTCGTTACAACTTTGAGTATTTAAATAGATCTTTTGAAACTGCTACGTGCCCTTGCGGCCCGCAACACACCAAATGCATACATCTCAAATGACGTCATTTAAAGGACAGTTACCTTCAAAAAGAAGTGACTTTCGGACACGTATTTACATACGTTATGTACATAATACGCACATCTGCGGCGTATTCACACAAGAAGAAAAGTACAGCAGCCTGTTATTGCATTAAACACCATTATCTCCTCCGAGGGCGCCATACTTGGTTATTAATATCGATACAAGGTCTCTAGTTACCGGTATAAAATTGGCTCTAGTTATTTACTCAGCCGCATACTTAGGAAGGTAATTGGTCCACACTTTTTACGACAACGTCAGCTCAATTGACATTGCATTGTTGATGGTACTTTTCAACTGCATAAAGGTTAAGAACATATTCAGGGTGAACTGATGCGCGCTCTTTAACAAGTAATTCCCAACTTCTCCCAGAATCACGAACTCGGTTAAAAAATTAATTAGGTACCGTACAACGGCAACTTGTTAAACAGTACGCATCAGCCGGAAGTCCACATAATACGCCTTTTGATGACTGCCCTATATTCCGACACCCCTATGTTCTGACAATCTCTATATTCATCTGCGATTGAGTTGTCGGAACATAAGGGTGTCGGAACAAAGCCTGTGCTGGAACGTAGTGGATTTGTCGGAATATAGGGGTGTTGGAATGTAGGAATATATATGGCTGTAACCATTTATAATTCCACATAGACACCCTTCATTACAATATACCCAAACAAAAAATACTGTGAGGTTAAAAGAACCATGCTGGGCAAATTTATGTTTGATATGTTAAAGAGGAACATATTCTTAGCATGCTGATGAACTTTTTATTCATTTCCCACAAATTGAATGTTACTAAGCTTTCATAGGCTATAGTGATACTATTGGCGCATCCTGAGCAGTGGAATTGAAAAAAAAAAAACACTTTATAGGCCTAATGAGAATGGAACAAGATAGTAGGCCTATCCCTAATCAATTCAAGGTCAAACTAATAGGACGAAACAACAAAACACGAAAATGGCCAACAATAATATAAATACATGACATCACACCAGTTCGCTTTAATTTAGTTTACTGTTTATAATAAAATGTGTTAACTTCCAATTGCTAATATCTCGAGAGCCAAAAAAGCCCGAACGTGCTCGATTCAGGCTTACTTTTTATAATAAAATGTGTTACTTCAATTCCTTACAGTTCGAGAGCCGAACGTGGGAAATGAATGGAACTCTCTCACCAGTGGCGTAGCCGGGGGAGACTTTGGGGTCAGAACCCCATCCCCCACATGACCAAACCTTGCAATTCCAAAAACACCTAAAAATAAGTTGTTTCTATCTATCCTTAGACCTTTCCCTCATATCAAGCCCCCCCCCCCCCCCCATGACATAATCCTGGCTACGCGCCTGACTGTCATTCTGAATTCTTAGAAAAAACTGTACTTCTAACATATCAAATATAAATTTGGTTCTTGACTATTCTTTTAAATAAAAGATATCATCCTCTTCCAAAGCAGTTCCAATTCTCCTAACCTACACCTACTTAAAGGGCCAAACCTCTCACCCCAAACTGCAATTTTGGAACCCGGGTACCGAAATTCTCAATTGGCTCAGCTCATTGATTGGCAGCTACTTCAAACAATGCAGAGTACCAAATCTTATATTAACAGCATGAATGGTACTGAGAGTGTTTCGATTATATAAATTGAGTTTGTCTATACTCACCTAGAAGCAATAAACTGAGATTGTATCTGGATGAGGATGAATTTCAGACAATTGTGGGAGGGGCTTAAGTAAGAAGGTTAGGAGAATTGGAACTGTTTGGGGTGAGAGAACTGGTTCTTTAAGCTCCTCCCAAAACTTTCTAAAACTCATCCTTATCCAGACCCAATCTCAAACGTTGCTTCACTTTGAGAATACAAAGACCCAAATGTGTAATAAGAACACTCTCAGTATATTACATGTTGTCTGCTTTTTTTTTAATTTGCTGTCAATCAAACAGTTATGCCAATTAAGAGTTTCTGTGGGCTACTACCAAAATTCTCAGTGGTTTGGTGTGATAGTCGACTGCCTTCAAATCAGTTCAGTAGGTTAGTTGGTCAAATCACGGACCCCACCGACGAATCATTTAAGTTAAACTTCAGGAACCACATACCGATATCGGAATGGTCAGTCGACACTGTCAAAAATATCTGATCAGCCGAAGTTTGTTGTATTTATCCACCTCAATGACAGTTAAAATTTGTGAATCATTTTTATCCAGAATAGGATTAATTGGTTTTGCACATTCCCTTTCATGAAGCTTTTATGAGTCAGAACTTGAGTACCAAAAAGGTATGTTTAAAGGTCAACAACACTCCCCCCCCCCCAAAAAAAAACAGCTAAGTCTCAAAATTTTCTTCTTATTTCTCTTCAAACTGTTTGATCATATTTCATGATTTACTTATTGCAAGTTCAAGGTAAGCAAAGTTACTTTTTGTGAATTTCACATTTGAAGAGAAAAAATATTGTCACATTACTCTCAACAGCCAATCGTGAAAAAGGACAGACTACTACACAATTTTTACTTGGGGTGACTGCTCTTGCCCTTTAACTCAAGGAAACGTCACCACTCAGATCTTTTGTTGACTGAAGTTAGTTCCTTAAATAGGGCTGTATGCCCAGTTTCCAACCTATTGTTTCAAGTCGAGCCGGCCACGGCCTTTTTTCCAGTTGTGGCTCACTGGCTTGTTTTCCCTACTTCATTGCTTATGCGGAGCATCACGCACAATGGCAGTAGGTTAGAGACTTAGGTATGAATCTTTGGTATGACTCGACCTGGGAACTGAGGCCGGGCCTTCCGCGTGAGAGGCGGATGCTCTTACCGTTGACTGAGAAGAAGCCGATAAAAATGTCACTGAGTACATAAAAAGTCCACGAGACTCGGAATGAAATCATTCAGTTGCTTGAGGGAGATTCTTTCGTTTGAGGGAAAACCAAAATCCTACCTACGATGGTCTAAAGGTTCTAAAACTATGACGCATATTTCTATATGTACCCCTTATTCCCTAAAATAGACAAGCTTCGGCAAGGAAAAATACTATTTGGAACTATGCTTCTTCTCTACACCGAAAATGCCAATGCAATTCGATAGCTATGACAATAAACCTAACGAAGGAACATTATTTTCTCCGAAGGTAACCACAAAAAAACTCCGACCAATTGAAGTTGTCGGATTAAAACTTGGAGGCTTTAGGGTATTTACTGAAAACAGGGAGGTTCATGGTTTTCATCGAGCAGAATGATTTGAAAGTTTGAGCATTGATGATTCGTCCTTAACTTGGGCAGGGCGTTGCTCTAGCAACTCCCTGATTTGGGGAAAATGAAACCAAAATCCAACCAGGGAGTTGCTAGAGACTCCCTGGTCCAACGTTTATTGTACAAATCGATCTCCTTCCCAAAGGAAAGGAATGTTTAATTTCCCCACTGGGAAATGCAGGCATCCCTGTCCTCACCTAGTGTGACCCCATGTCAGTGTAGCTGCTGTTCAGTGATATCATAGACACTTATTGCGGTACTTTATTAGTTCAAGATTTGCTGAATAGATAAAACCCTCGGTCCCTCTACAACAAATTGTCGGATCGGATTCGCTCCTGGTAAGAATAACATACCTAGTTGGGTGGGGTTTCAAAACCCCTTCTCTGGCTACCAACCTGACTGAGCCGCAATTTCAGTGCTGTTCTGAACCTTGACTTTTGCGAAAGTCAATTCATCATGCATTGAGCTACGGTCACACAGCTACTCAAGAAAAAATTTTGAAAAATTTATGTTTCATCAACTATTTCATCACGTTACATTGACAGATAGCTTTTATCGGACTATGTGTGTCCGATAAAAGCTGTTCATTGGTGTGATGTCACGAAAACTGGTAACATTTCAATCCCGGTAACCTATGATGTGAATCTTATATTTAATCCAATTTAGGGAGAAAGCAGGGGAGGCATTGACTATGGAGGCTTGCACCTCCCCCCCCCCCCCCCCCTTTCCCTGGTTACACCACTGGTATTGCTTTTTGGGAAAGGCCTATTATAATACAATGTTAATTCAAAGAAATGTCATTTTAATGGAATTCCACTATTATGAATATTTAAGAAATACCTTTAAGAAACTAGCTGGACTACTTTTCTCTACAGAAAGAGGATAATATGCTTGCAAAGAATCTCCCGCCTCAGTGATAATTTAAAAGTTGTCGAATTTTAGATGAATACAAGTTTGCAAACTTAACCTCACTATAAAGTAACTCCTGGTGCTTTCATGTTTTAGTATCACCCTTCTGCCAAAAGCCGATTCTTTAAATCTTGTTGTCATGGGCTTAGTTTGGACTGTGCTCCCTAAATACCCCTCTACCTGGGCCTCTCCTCAATGATTAATGAGCTTTATTGAGTTTTTCAGAGAACCTTTTTTATTTCAATGCCTTCCCTTGTTTCCCACTGATCAGGGCTTTTTAAAGGGCAAGGGAAGCACCCCAATTTGAAGCTGTTTAGTAGACTGTCCTGTTTCATATTGGCTGTCGAGAGTCATGTGACAACATTTTTATTCCTCAAATGGAAATTTACCAGCCTCTGGAAAACTGTTTGGTTGACCTTGAATATGCAATATAGAAGTCAGATAGGCCTACTTTGAAACAGATATAAGAAGATTGTGATATTAAGCTGCTGCTTCAAAATAATTTGGGGGGATTGTTCTTGAAATTTAACCTTTTTGGCCGTACAAGGTCCCATCTCAGCATTTTCGAGTGCATATACAAAAATATGATTGCGTTCCACATATAATCTCCCATATTTGTCATCATGCATAGTTTTTATTGGATAGTGAGTTGCATACCACTACTTCACCTGTATATTTCAGGAAGAAAACATAACCCCTTCTTTTTTTAAGGGCCTTGAGGCAAGCTAAGCTCATGTCCCATGGGTAAGCTGTGACCCCAAGATTGAAAACATTGCCCTAGGTGAAAGAAAGGTGCTTCCTTGTTGCACATAGTAGACTTGGTGAATAAAAGAAAAGAAAACTAAATTGAATAATATCTGGACTGATCTTTATTCTGTACAAATGTTTTTCAATGCTATCCATTTTCTCATATTAATGTAAAGAATTGTCATATTTGTGTTTGTAACTTCTTTTTAAATAACATCTATGTATCAATAGGACAGACTTTTCAAACCTTTTACAATTTTACCTTCACATCTGTTAGTAAAATCATCCCTTGTATGATTCACATACCTGGTGACACTTCTTAACAGAAGATTTTACAATGCTATTACCTGATAATTGTCTTCACAGAAGTTGTTCCTGTATGGTTCCCCTTGCCTCCTTTGACCAGATTTAATTTGGATAATTTACATATTTTACAGTTTTTCATTTTCTGGTAGGAGTACTGGGTGGGGAACAAGGGTAGTAAGTGATGTTTGGATAGTGATTGACTAGGGATGGTTATGAAAGATGTCATTGATGGACTTTCATAAGAAAGATTTGTCTGGGGCCAGTCGTCACCTCATAGCACACATAACTTCAGTCTCTGCAAGATGTGGGTATACAGATTCTATCAATTTCACAACACTACCAGTGTCATCTCTCAAAGCATTGCTACATGTCATATTTATTTTTCATTACACTAGCTACTGTTTTCAGGCTCCTCAGCTCTCTGAAGAAATGCCAAACTTACCACGGCAGGAGTTTTGTTCCCAGTAGAGCTACGTACCCTAGAGGACAATAAGACTACAGGGTAAGCTCTTGCCCTTTAGACCTCTACATCACAAGTCTGCCAAATGACCCTTCTAGAAAGGCTAAAATTAACAATTGATGGAGGTCTGTCCCACAGTGGACAATAAGACTTGACAGGACCAACCTCTTGTCCTTAAAAAACATTTTGTGTAGCAACATGTATATCTTGAGAAATTTGCTCAAGATTTCCAGTGTCCTGAAATCAAGAAATTTTCTGAAGTCTTACATTTTTGAATGACCATGCAGAATACATTGTAAAAACACATTCACTTTGTTTAATATCCATACCCATGTTAGTATTGTCTAAACTTGCCTGCCCCCTTTCCCTTCCTTTTAATATAAATGGGTATCTCTTTCTAAACATTCAACTGCATACCATTTCATACAACTACCATTACCTTGGCAAAAGCTTTTTACCTCTAATCAAATTTCGAATTCAAGTTGAAAACGTAACTCAATGTCAGAGAAATAAACATGCTCTCTAAAATAAGCTACCCTTTTCTATTTTAGGTTGCAAGGAAAAATTGCAATAAATCTTAATCCTTTTAAAATTAAGCATTTGAAGAAGTGGTCTTTGCTTCCGTAGCAAATGGCATGGCAGACAAAAATACCAATAATTCCTGTCATTATCAAATTTATAATTTAATTATCCTTGACGTACATACTTCATGGAATTTTTCAAAGAAATTGCTATATTC
Organism: Holothuria scabra; assembly: GCA_037179385.1. Taxonomy (NCBI): domain Eukaryota; kingdom Metazoa; phylum Echinodermata; class Holothuroidea; order Aspidochirotida; family Holothuriidae; genus Holothuria; species Holothuria scabra. The sequence continues at coordinate 25,432,444 of CM074198.1, forward strand.
ATCAAGTTGTCATGTGACATCTGTTTATGATACTACTACCCTACTACCATGATGGTAAAATGTCTGTTGTAGAGGAATCCCAGACAGCAAGTGAGATCGTCTGATTTTAGTCAGCCATAACTGGGGTCCATCCACCTTTTAATCTTTCAATTTCCTTGCTTACTTGTACCATGAATGGTTGTACACTGAAATGCCTCTTGATTACCTCAATTTTACTGTACATGAGGGTTTGAAATTATATTTAGACAGTAAATGAAGACTATTTAAGGCTTCTAGACCCCACTAATGGCCGACTACAGTCATTATACACTATCACTGCTCTGATTAGTCTGTATGGAGGTGGCCACTGAGAGCAATTTAAATCAAACTCTCTCCCTGCTACACACATTTTATGCTATTGCATTGAAGGCTGTTTAAAGATCACACTTAAAAATTGCAATCCAGGCCTTGAATTGGTGAAAGTCCATTTGCACATCCATCACTCACCTCAAATCAGTGTGAGGAGTGTGATTTTATTGCACACAAAGATGAAGATGGGACCTCATGTAAATCTGTTACAAGTTTCATAACACAACACACCTACCACACTCCTTCACTCCATGAGGAATGAGATTTGTAGCACACCTGGAAAATATAAATCTCAAGGCCTGGTAGTGACTGACGAAAGTTATGGTGTGTTAATAGTGAAATTGGTGGGGGAGAGGGGTTGGGGTCAGGAAGTTCTGCCCAGCTAAGTACCTTTGAAATTTTTTACTTAGAAAACTATGCATCAGTGTTTGTATCAATGTCAATACAACCTATCACTGTTAATACCAAGTTGCAGGATTGCACGATTCCTGCTTTCAATTCACAAGTCCCACAAAGAAAATATTTGTCTGCAGGAAACTACTGCACTGTTTCCTAGGTACAGGCTTGGGGTAATTGTAATCAGTAATCTCATCGATTACACATTTTGAAGTTGTTGTAATCACAATCGATTACTTCTGTGAAAATTGCAAAGTAATTGCAATCGTAATCGATTACAATGGCAAAGTAATTGCAATCAGGGTTTCATTTCTGATTACATTAAAGTTAAATTGAACAAAGAAGTAAAGTTACTAAACAATTTTTTCAGTGCTTGGTTTTTCTGTTTGAATGACAAAACTTAATTGTCTCTCTTTCTTTGATGTTCCAGCTTAAAATGAGTAAAAAGTGCATGGGTACAATAATCTCTACTTTGGGAGGACTTGGTTCTGTCCGGGCTTATCTAGAGTAATGCCCATGACCCTTTTTCCAGTTGTGGGCACTGGATTGTTTTGCCTACTACAGTGTTTATGTGGAAAGAAAATGTAATCACTATTGCAATCATGATTACACTGCAATGTAATCGCAATCATAATCAATTACTTTCAATTTTAGCTGTAATCGTAACCATAATCGCAATCGTAAAATATGAAGTAATCGCAATCTTAATCAATTACATTGAGATGAAATCGCCCCAAGCCTGCCTAGGTACCATCTGAAATCTGCCCTCAAAACTTGGGAAAGGAGTGAATTCCTACACATAGTTTTAGCCCTAGTTTAAACACTTCAATGTATAGATAAGACAAATGCCCAACTGGGATCAGTATCTTAACTTTTTTGATAACCCAAGTGAGTGATGATAGTACTGTAATGTAAAGACCAAAAGGGCAAATTGACCAGTGACTGAAGTAAATAACCTACACATCAACGTTTGAGGTTAAGTAGCCATTACGTATGTTGGTCCTTGTAGTAGAATTTTGAAGTTGGAATGGCTCACAGGATAAAAATGAAAGCTTAGAAGTTATTACATCTGTGGAATGTTAATCTATACAGCATGACTAATCTAGTTGTGGATAACTATGGACTACTGAAAGCAGCTTTTAACATTTCCAAACCATTCTATCTGAATATTTATCCCCATTTCACCATGGTAACTTTGTAGCAAAGCAAAAAACTGTGTGAATACTGTAGAAGGTACCATCTTGACCCCTTGAGGCAGACAATACCTATTCATATGAAAACAGTTTCTCATCTCCTTTATGAATATTCTTCACCAATTTCAGAACTGTGAAGCTTGCATTGTAGCTGTGTGCATGACTGTGTGGTTAGGAAGGCTCTATTTGAATCTATCACTTTCTCTCAGGGAACCTTTGCCCCAACATTCCAATATTTTAGGACTTGCCGAAGCAGTATTAAAGCGATGTGACAAACTGTACAGATTTCAGTGAAACTTTCTGCCTCTTTGGACACTTTGAGAAAGATCATACCTCTTCATACTAGAATATCATTCAAGTTTCACTATAAATACGGTATTTTCCAAAGACGCCAGAAACTGCGAAAGTTGTACTGAAGCTGGATGCATGACTGTGTGGTTAAATAGGCATCGTTACAATATTATGTGAGAGGCTATCACTTCCCCTTTGAGGACCGTTGCCCTGCTTCTTTATAGAGCTGCTTCAAAGAATTCAGAAACTCTGATATTTCTTCATTTGTAGATGGATCGGCAGATGCACTAGACTTTTCTTTCTTAAGGTCAGAAATTCGTCCACAGAGTCTAAAGACAAGACAAGGGAAACATGAGAGAACTGAACAAAATATCTCCAATAAAAAAAAAAAATTGTACTACTTTTGAACTGACTTCTGTTATTTCATGCATTGCTTTGAGACCAGTAACTAAATAATCTGACTATATGATAAGGAAATGTGTTCAACCATAAAAAGTAACAACAAGCATCTTACCATGATATCTGGGAAAATTGTTGATTGCAAGAGTCAACCAATCCACAAAGTTCTGCACTTCAGAGAAATTTCATGTTTTGTTTTCAACAAATTCTCTGTCAATGGCTCTCAAAAGGTTCAAATATTGTTTAACTCTATAACATTTTCACAGTTTCATAGCAAAGTTCATGTCAGAGGGGGGAAAGGGGGATTTGTCCCCTCCCTTCATCTTTTCCAGAAGAAGGTGGGTCAAATCCATCCCTTCTCATTACATAAAAATTAGAAAATTGTCAATATCTTGTTTTTTCTTTCTTTAAAAAAAGGGCACTTTTGCAGCAATGTTTGAACTTATAGAACTTACAAAACCCTTCAAATTGCATCCTTATAGGGGCTTGAAGCAAGTTTTAGTCTCCCTGAACCCACTGGTGCCTTTAGCCTAAGACAGCATCAATTTGGACTTCAATGGGGGTTAGCAGGAACAAATGACCCACCCCTTTTTGGTGTTCCTTGCAGGATCCTTGCAAAGCGTCCCAAGGCCAAATATTCAACACTTTTAAACTGATCTTTGAAACAAGCATTTTTTCTGTTCCTTCAAGTAAATAAATAAACGAACAAACCACATAAAATACTATAATAATAATAATAATCAGGCCTTGAAGGGCAGTTGTTTTACGACGCTAAGCGACCACGAATGTGGGAGAAACCGTTGGCTTTCGAATTACAACTTTGTGTCGGGTGGCAACCAATTCAACAATTTGGATCAAATTTGGTATTTTTAGAAAGGCCAGTTCAGATGAGAAAACCGTAGATTGCTCTTGGATGAAAAACCCACCTTACCTTGACCCGGCCAGGAATCCAACTCCAGACCTCCCGGTTGCTAAGCTTCATCGCTTCAAATGCCACAGCCTTTATCCACTCAGCCATAGAACCTATAAATTGAGGACTTGCATGACAAGTCTACACTAGCCTCCCTTATCAATGTAGTTTACTCGCAACAGAGCTCTGTTCATTGCAAGTAGACCCAGAAAACACACAAGCCAGTGAAAATGTTAAAGTGTTTAATAAGGGGCACGAACTGTCACCCCAAATTTATTTTGAAAAGAAAACAGCTTATTCTTACTAAAATATCCTTTCTCTTCCACATCCCTTTCTTTGTATTTCAGGACCTTAAAAAATCGCAAATCCAAGGTGGAGCAATGAATTACACCTCAAGGACTACACAATTTAGGGAGAAAATATTGTCACTTGATTCTCAAAACCTTTCATGGAACAGGGATTTTAAACTCCATGCACTTGGAGAAACTGCTCTCATCATTTGACATGCTTTAGCTATGAAACTGACATAAGAAAAGCCAAACTGTACAACTGCCAGACAAGTTAGGAAAACAAACATAATCTATCTCCATCATGCAATAACTATGTTCACTCAAGGACAGGTACACTGCACATTATCGCACAAATTTGTTCAACAGTAAACAGTTCAACAGAAGTGTGTTTGCTTATATGTCAGTGGTCTGTTACACAGAACAATGCTATGAAAATTGACATATTGAAATACAAGTGGACATCAAATCTTAGAACAACATTTTTCCGATTTAAGTTGGCCTGAACTAAAGCTCTAATCATGAGTCTCTTCTCCCAAAAGGTCACACTGTCTAGTTGTGAAGCTTGTGACATATATAGGAGCAATGCAAAATTTTGCAGAAAATTTTGGGTTTATTTGCTCTCCGTTGCTTCATTTGCTGTGAATTTCTAAAATATATGAGTAGTTAGTTTGTGAGATGAGGTTTTGCAGCTCCACTTCCAAAAACATGAAAGAATTATTATGTTGGCACACGAATGTTTGGGTGGCTGTGTGATCTTGAAAAAATATTAAATAATGGCAACTTAATGATTCACGATCCACAATCCACTTTTAATTCATTCCCTGCCAGGGTTGTCACCACACCAAGCAGTGCCAGGCAGTGCTACCCAGCTCTGAAAATCTCAGCAAAATCAGCAACACAAATTTCTTACCCTAACTGAATAAAATTCCTAGATTTCTTTAGAATTGAATGATAATTTCATGTGTTTTGTAAGCACTCACAAAACTGCAATAATTTGCCAAAGGGACAGGGACACTCCCTTACCATATAAGGGGAAGTTTAAGCAAAAAACTAATTTTCATATGTGAAAGAGAACCCAAATCTACAGTGTGGTGAAAGTTTCATTCAAATCAGACATGTATTTCTCAAGATATCAGAAAATGAAATCAGTAGATTTGGGTTCAGAAGTGAGGTAGAGGGTAGCAGAGATTATATCACTTCCTCACATTGACAAGGAATGCTTTGTTTTACTTTGTTTTATCAGACTGTTTTGTTGACCTTGAAGTTAATAGGAATAGAACCTCCCTGTAGGGGATGCAAAGTTTGTGAAGTTCTCCTGCCACTTATGCAATCACCTTTTAATAATGTGTGATTGTTGAGGAGAAAATCAAGTCTGAAGTTTAAAGAAAAACAAAAGACTGTGCACCTATGCACACACTCATATCTTGAGAACCACATATCGGATTTCAATGCAAATTTCACCCAAATGCTTAGAATGAGTACCCCCTTTACATACCAAATCCTGTTGTGACCTTAAACCCTTCTTTTAAACCACTATCCCAGGATGGTGATCCCATTTTACGCGGCAAGTTTTACAGTATCTCGCTATTCTCACTTACTTTCTATGTTCCCGCTGCAACTCCAAAAGCTCCTTCCTTTTCTTTGTCACTCTGGTGTGTCCTTTTCTCTCTAAAGAAGTTACAGTTTTCATCTTGGCATTTAGATTTATCTAAAGAAGAATTAAAAAAAATGCAATATGTACAAATAAATTTCCTAATTGATAGAGTACGCATTCATCAAAAGGATTGATCTGGAGCAAAATATTTAACTTTCACAATTTCACACATATGGTCAGAGTTTGTGTGGGGAGAGGATTTGAGGAAGAGATCAACACGAGATAATTTTCCCCAACACTGTTGACACTTTTTATGCAGTTGGGACTGTAAAAAATGTCCATAACTGTACCAAACTTGTTATTCAATTTTTGGCCATTTTTCTACATGGCTACTTTTGGCATTTACAGCATATACAGTAATGCAGACCTTGAGTTAAATTTTCCACCTACCTTGCTACACATCTCACAGCTCAGACTAGAGCACCATCAGTGCTGAAGCTCAAACCTGTGAATACTGCACAGTGATGCCAAGAAAATCACTCCCCACGCAATGGATATTCTAATCACTACAGGCACTGTACTTGTCATACAAGGCTGTTATTTCTTGAACAGATGTATCCACAATTTAGAATGTTTTAATTTTTCCAGGTATAATGATAACCCTCAACTGCCTTGCTCACTACTTTAGTACTTTTATGGAAAACAGTCAAGTTAAGTTAGTAATTAGTAAGGCAGAATGCAAGTTTAATGTGCTGTGATAACACAATAGTAAGCAATAGCTTCCTCCCTGAACATAAATAAAAGAAATTTGACCCTCTTCATTCCTTGACAGTGTTCCAGAGAACTTGAAGACCACAAAGAAGAGAGAGACGCCAAAACTTTTCCCTTTCGAAAGTTGCTCTGAAGAGAATTTTCCCCAGCACCAAACATCATGGACATCCTGAGCCACCCCCAGACCAATGACGACAGTGGTTTTAGCATAGTTCTGAGAAAATACCATCTAAACACCCCAAACAAACCTGACAACAAACTCCAAAGAGAACAACCTGACCAAGACACGACTAATCACCAAGCTGATTTTCCTGTCCTCCTCATATGACAACCCAAGCCCTTAAAAACAACCCCATACAATTCAGAAAGTATGCAGAACAAAACCACCTGTCGGCCACTATCACCAAGACTAGACCAACTCGTAATGACACCTCCTCCTCGCTGGGAAAGACAGATCTTCACAAACCCAATTACTCAGATCATGGAAAACAACTTGTGGTCACACACCATTGCTCGTCTGCCAGCTCACCCACCCACACCAACATACCAGGCCATAATTACCAGAATATCACAAGACTTGGACAACGACTCAATCCTTCAAGAAGTTCAAACACTCTACCACATTGCCAACGTTGATGTTTTTACACTTAAAGGCACTAATACACCCATCTCGAAAGTTGCCGCCACATTCCAGTCTGAAGAAGACATAGAGCATGCCCTGGCCCACAGGATTTAATTAGACATCAACTTTTTCATCTACAATAAGCACAAATCAAAGAATCCATGCCTCAGTGTCACAAATGCCAATGACGGGGATCTCCCCCCTTAAAATGCAAAAGCATAAAACCAACATGTCTTCCATGTGCTGGAAAACACAATTTAGCCAACTACCCCACCCTAAAGGAAACCCCCATCTCTGCTAACTGCCATAAGGAGCACACTGCCAGTTACAAGGGATGTTCCAGCTATAAGAAAGCAACAGTGCTTTCTCCATCACAAAAACTTCAACAGCAAGGACCAACCAAAACCACAGCCAGCTACACATATATTACCAAGCCCAAACATACACCACACCACGTCCTGAAATAGACCTCATTCAAGAACAACCCCCTCACCATCGCAGATTTACAGGTATTACTCACCACTCAAAACAGCATCGAAGGAAAATTAGTCCAAAACAACAATGACATAAGAGGATTATTGGATTACAGATGCAAATCAACTCTCCACAAAAAGATTCAAAAGGATTAAATGGATTATCTACCTCTTTCAATCAACTTAAACAAACCACGGCGCAGTTAACAAAGGACATAAAACATTTAAAAGGTTCACAGTCCTGCCATGATAAGGATTTAAAGGATGTACCCAAGAAATTTGACCAGTTACTTAGGAAAACAAATACAGACATGAAACAAGCAGAAGAACACTCCAACTTAATAGAAAAATACCAGCCTTCATCGTGGACTGCCTTATGTGTCTTCTAAAGAACTCGAGACACATACCAGAAGTTGACAACACATATGACATCATTGCCAGTAAAGCATAGGCACAACTCAAAACACCAACAACAAAGGAAGAAATTCAACAAGAAATCAGAGCGGCAGAGATGACTTTCCAAGAAATTTCTCCTGATGCCTCATCAGAACATATAGACACCTGATCATCATGGGAGACCTCAACGCAAAGAGTACATTCCTAGAATCCACAGCAGATAACAACACAGAGAGATCACTTGAAGAATACTTGACAATGCACCAATCAAGTCTCAACACCGGAGAACCGATACACTACCCTTACAACAACGTAGTACACCCTGAACAACTGGATTATATCCTGGTCCCCAACAACTTACCACACCTAGCATACAACTTTACCACAAGAGACAATTTACAGTAAGATGACCTCCCTATTCATTTTACCATCACCTTTAGCATCACCAAAATCCCCTCGACAGCAACGTACAACTACAAGAAAGCAGATTGGAAAATCTACCAAACATCAATAACAACCAATCCCACAGAAGTACATCCTATCACACCTGAAGAAATAGACAGTGCCGCTCAACACAACCCCAATTTTAAAGGAACTTCACTGGCTTCCTATTAGAGAGAGAATCAAATTTAAAATAATGCTGCTTACTTTTCGTGCTCAGCATTTAAGGCAGCCTGTTTATATCTCTCAGCTTCTGTCTCCTTATACTCCTGCTCGTGTTCTTCATTCCTCTGAGAAGGCTTTCCTAGCTCTTCCTAATCCACAATTGAAATCATATGGTTACAGATGTTTTGCATATGCTGCTCCCTACTTGTGGAACCAGTTACCTGACCATATTCGGTTATGTACTAATTTTTCTACATTTAAGCGTAATCTCAAGACTCATTTGTTTGCTTGCTTCTTTGATTGAAATGAATTTGTTGTTTGATTTTATTTTTGTCAAGCGCCTAGAGCAGCTACACTTTTTGTTCTGATTTGGCGATATATAAGTTCAATGTATTATTATTATTATTATCACTGGTGTCAGCTCTACAGCAATAAAGGCGACACTACCCCATTTACATCACCTCAACAATGCTTCAAATTTCAATGCACACTGTTCAAGTTATCAAACAAAGGAGGCAACTACTCAAAATACATCAACACACCAATGAGTCCATTCCAACGACATCAAAATAGCACTGAACCAAGGAAAAAGAAAGATAAACTCATGTAGAATCACTACAAACAACAATTCCAAAACAAATGTAAACAGTTTTTTGGCCAAAAAAAAATCCCTCCACCTTCTGGAAAACAGTTCAATGCACAACCAAATCACCATCTGCAACACCATCCACACCCAAACTTTCCAAAAATGGTGCCACAACCTTCGCAAATAAAGAAAAGGCTGAGACATTTTGCTCTTACTTCTCAACTGTACATAGAGTCCCAGACAACCCAGACTTCCACCCCACCATCCTACAATAAGCAGAAGACAACATCAATCTCAACTGCCACCTGTACAATCCACAGTCTCTCCTTATTCATCAACCACCCCCCCCCCCCCCAGCAAACATGGAATCTGTCACATCCACATACTGTACAAGCTGCCCCAACTATCCAACATCAGACATACCATCCATTTGAAAAACAGCAACCACCATCTTCAGGCCTTGAGTTTTAGATTTTCCAGGTTTGTTTCAAATCACACTTCTCAAGAAATAATGGAGTGTGGTAGGTGTACTTTTTTATTTAACTTTAGTAGATCTATTGAGTTCCCATTCTTTAGCTAGGTGTGCAAAAAATTGCAAAAAATTGCACTCCTCACAGTGAATTGAGGTGAGTGGTGGTGTGCAATCTCATTTGCATGCCTCAAAATTTAAGGTCTGCATCCTCCTACCAAAACCAAACAAACCTTCCACAAAACTACAGACCAATTAGCTTATTCCCAATCCTTGGCAAATGCATGGAGAAAGTTACGGCAAAAAAGACTCTATACCTACCTGGGAGACCATGGCATACTGCTTTCATACCAAGCCAGATTTAAATGCAAACCCAGCACAACAGACCAACAATTCCTGTTGAGCTGTTTTGTTTCTGTTGTGCTCTTCTGCAGAAATTTCTCATGTATAGTGTTGAGTCTGTTATCTATGGTAGGTAGACATTCTTTTGAAAGTGAAGGCTTACAGTACACCCTGTGAAACCAGCCCTCTTTTCATGGTTTAATTTAGTCATGGAGACATGGTTATGGCGTACCAGTCCCTAGCAGAACTTTGCAAAAAGTAGCAGGAGTGGAGGGGGGGTGGGGGTACATCAATGCTGTCTCGTCCCCAAGGTTTGGGAATGTCCCGTCCCCAACACCAATTGTTTCCTTTATCTTCAATTTTCCAGTCTAAGGAGAAGTCCCTTCAAATTTGCAAGACTACTTTTCAATTGGTAAGAGGAACCTCAATGAACTTGCTCACAAAACCCACACAAGCTTCCAACATTCAAAGTGATTTCACTTTTACTTAAACACTCCAATTTCCACGTCCATTTCCCGTACCATCCATGACGCACCCTAACGAGGCTATAACTACATGACAATTAATGGCATTATTTAAATAAAGACAGCTCTGCTTATTTCAGGGATGCTAATTCTGAGAACATGTTTTTCACTATCATGTTATTCATCTACTAGGAATGATAAATGTTTTAATTGTGCAAAATGTCCTGTCCGGAACAGTGAAATGGAATGTCCCTTAACCAAAAAGCCACAATGGCTTAGTGGTAAGTAATTCTTTGCTGCTGAAATAAGTTTCTTATCAATTGACACTGTTTCACAAAATTACCAAAACCAAAAGGGTTCACCTTCTTAATATAGGCAATGCACTTGTACGATACATATATGAGATCCCTCACATTTACCCTTATTGATATCGATTTTCCAAGGATTTGAGATTTTCTGACTGTGATGACCCAAAGTGACTTTGACCTCACCAAAAAGATACGTTTCCCCTACAAAATATGGTCAATCCACATGCTAAGTATTAGATCCATCACTGCTACCCTTACTGAGATATCTGTATTGTGTTTACATGGCTTTAACATTCTGACCTCTGGCGATTACAAATGACTTTTGATCTACACCAAAAATTATAGGGTATAGGCCTACCAGTATCTACTAAATAATATGTGCATCACCATCCTGAAAGAAAAATTTTAAAAATTCTCACCATTTCCAGCATATCATTGGTGACACTATTCATGATGTCATCATGAACTTTCTTCAGCCTTTTTTTCTTCAAATCATTTCTATCATTAAAAGAAAAACAATTATGTTATTGAAGATTGCCAGAAAAAGGTAGGCCATCTTCATACTAGGAAGGGGAAGGGGCTACTTGGTCTACATACCAAGTAGTATGCTTTGTAAAAGATTTTTCTTAAGACTAGTTTGGCCATAGACCAGGTGAGCAATGTCATCATAGCCTGCAAGGCTATCGAAAAATAAAAAAACAGGGCTTGCAGACGAACTGAATAATGGGAGTTACAACATCCATGCAGGAACAGCATTTTTACAAATAAAAACACTCTGACAATGTAAATGAAACATGTTGACACTATTAAACTGATTATATCATTTTACATTGGGTGGGAAATACTGTACATTGGGTCTTTTGTTTTGCATAGTTGCAGTCTTTAGGTATTTGATTAACTATGACAGAACGAATTTAGAGAAAACCACAAAATAATAAACTAGAGCAGCTATGCTGCAGAATCTCAATACTTTTATGCATGATCAATGTTAATCATGAAGCAGTGGAATGATGTGTTTAAGTTTTCATGATACAACAGAAAAGAGCAAACATCATTTGGTGATCAGGTAAAGTATCCTACACTTTCCACATCACATGTACTATAGTCTACAGTACAGGTTTGTTAAGCTATTGTGGTGCACTGTTATCATTCAAATATTCACAGCAGAGGTTTTTAATATCCTAATACTGTACATTTTTATGCTAAAAGTTGAAAATGTTATCAATCAAAACAAAAAAATCAATAATGATACTTTTATACTAAAAATGATCTTTGTAAAGCACACTAACACTGCAAAGCACAAGTAAGTAAGCAAGCATAAGTAAGCCAGCCTCGAACCTACTTTTAGATGCAAAAGGTAAGACTACAGTGTACAGCTTGAATACTAATTGAGGAGTACACCTACCATTTACCAATAAAGCAAAAAATAAAAGAAACTTTACTCCCTCATAAATTTCAAAAAACTCCCTAGTTTTGTAGTCTGAGCATACATAAAGTTTTTTGGCTCCATATACCCTCAGTCTACCCTCCGACTGAAGGAAATGGCACTCTTCCAGTCTTGTGGGATACATCCGAATGTTTTAAAATATGCTTGAAATTTTGCTGAATGAAAAACTTGTTTTTCTTGTTTTATTCAATGATACCCATTTAAGTTCTTCAAACATATTCAAAAAAGATGGGTACTATTTACTCCCAGCTGTGTGAGAGCTGACCATTTTCTTTGTTGCCCAAATACATTGAAAATACTGGACATTCGATATTAAATTAATTGCCTAGAGTTGCGTTATAAAGCAAAGTCAATTTAATAGAACCAATGGATACATGTAATTTTTGTTTATTATCTGAGACAGAAACTTTGCTGGCACTGATCATACTATTTTACCTGAGTTTTGTTAAAAACAGTGCTGCTTGGAAAGTCAATTTTTAACTCGTGTTCAGCAATTTTTTGTCCTGGTTAGGCCAACAGGCAGCCGCAGAACCCTGCCAAACACTCAGCTGCCCATAGGGAGAAGTACTGCAGTGACACTTTGAATTTGAAACAACAGTAAAAATATCACATTTCACAAACCAAATAGATACTCTTTCCAGAAGAATCTCCATCACCCACAATGTCACTGAGATGCTCCCGTACAAGGATTCCACCAGAAACTTTGAAAAGGAGGAGGGGGGGGGTTTATTGCTGCCAGACACAAAGTCCAAACTGACAGTGCCCTAGGCAAAGTTACAGGTGGGTTCAGATGCCAGGCTTGGGGCGTTTACATTTCAATGTAATCAATTACAACTGCGATTACTTCATATTTTACAATTACGATTACAGCTAACATTGAAAGTAATTGTTTATGATTGCGATTACATTGCATGTAATCATGATTGCAATCGTGATTACATTTTGTTTCCACATAAACAATGTAGTAGGCAAAACAATTCAGAGCCCACAACTGGATAAAAGGCCATGGATATTGCTCTAGATAAGCCTGGAAGGATGCAGGTTGAGGCATAAAACCCTATCTAACTAACTATATTTTGTTTCTAACATTTTCTTTTGCAAAAAGTATACCTCTAGAGGAACTTGACTTCTTTGTTCAATTCAACTTCAGTGTAATCAGAAATGAAACCACGATTGCGATTACTTTGTCATTGTAATCGATCACGATTGCAATTACTTTGCGATTTTCACAAAAGTAATTGATTGCGATAACAACTGCTTCAAAATGTGTAATCGATTGCAATCGATTACGATTACTGATTACGATACCCCCACCCTGTCAGAAGCACAAAATGCACTTTTCTGTTTTGGCTTTCTCTCCCTTGTTTGCTTTTTAAATTACAACTGTTTACTCTGTGATGGCTCTCTTGGTCCTTTGAAAATGTTGACTGAAGACTGAAGATGTCACACACAGGTGAGCTTGACACATTCCAGAAAAAGATAGGAATTTCAAGGGAACTTTTGGCAAATCTTACTTTTCACTCAATGGAAAAGTTTCTCAAATGGAAAAGTAATTTTTTTCCTGAAATTTTGCCTTTGCTCGAAGGGACACAAATCTGTCCCACTCTCATTTTCATGTTACATATAAACTTCACATTGACATTATGTCACCAACTATTTGATGAAGGTTGCTGAACTGTACCTTACTGTACATTTCCTCACCTTGAAACATCCCCTTCTTCTTTGAAAAGTTTCACAACAACATCAAGATCACACAGATCAGAGATTTTACGTTTTCTTCTCAGATTAAGTTCTTCCATCACATCTAAAAGGAAAAAAAAGGAAAATATCAAAATGAAGACTGCTTTGTAACTACATCAAACAGCCAGTTAGGTTTTGCATTCCTTTATATGGGGTTTTCCCTGGCATTCCCTTAGTGAAGCAGCCACAGCACAGAAACTGCTCTAGCTGCAACCTGCATTGTCCAAGCAACTGAAAAAGACACCCTTCCTTTTAATGTCAAAGCTGACATCATTTTATCCCATAGCCTAGTACCAGTACCACCTTAGAACCTTTAACAGTGATGGGAATTCCCTGCTTCTGCATGTCATGCATGGCAATTAATCTATAGGTTTTTTACTAGGTGTTAATCTGTATTAATAAAAGGGGGAGAGTCATTTATCTATTACTGGCCAGTATGGGCAGTTGAGCATGGGAAGAGCAAATGGGACTTGAAATAACTGCAAGTTACATAAATAACTCTGCCCCAAATTGCTATTGGTTCATTACAGGGTATATACAGCATTGTGTGAAAAAACTAGTAGAGTACATACACTCAAAGAGGAAGATAATGACTGTGATCATAATTTCAACTGCTGTACACTTATTTCATTTAACTTCAAGCAAAGTACGCTTAAAATTTCAACTTCACTTCCAGTGGATAACTAATGCCATGTTCCATTGAGATCATGTAGTGGTGAGGTTGTGCACTTTGCACCACTTCACCACTTGTGAGAAGGATTCCATTGGCAAAAACAGATGGCAACACACTGTTGAACAGTAGCAATAATACATACACTGTACATTTGACATACACGTTAAATGAGACTCTTCAACTAACAGACAAATCGACAATCAAAATTACAACAAAGCAGTCTCTGTGAATAATATTAAACAATATGAATCACTGGAAGAAGATCTGCTACTGTAGTTCCAACTTACAACTTACGCTGAATGGGCGTCATATCCACAGGCTGAGGGGTCAGATACCAAGGTGTCTTGATTGTTTATCCTCTTAAGCCTTTTACGTCATTTTTGACTCGGTATTAAATGATAACCCACTGTACAGCAAGTAAATATTCACTCATACTTTGTAGTATTCACTAACTTTTATTTGTCCACTATGGTCAAGTGACTATTCATTATCTCAAAAAATACTCAATGGTAATGGATAAATGTTGTGATCATAGGATACTCTACATTTCCTTGGGCTTTGTGCTGTATCACAGAAATATAGTTTTTTACAAATAGACCTATTTCCAAATAGCAATTACAAAGGATTGTGGAATAGAATTTTGGTGTTTGTCATTTTTGTCAATGGCATTTTACTGTGGTGAAAATTGACTCACACCCAAAACTATATCCCACAATCCATTGTAATTGCTATTTGGAAATAGGTCTATGGGGCTTGTCTTCTGATAAGTCTAGATCTAACTCTTGTTGTGTATAAATGAACAAGGTTGTGCAACTCTGGAACTAGAGAATAAGGATAGGATACTGCAATCTGGGGCCCGTTCCACAAAGAGTTACGCACAATCTTAAGTTTGATTCCCCATACTTAAGTCAACAGTAAATCAAACTTAAGATCGTGCGTAACTCTTTGTGGAACGGGCCCCTGGTGGGTTAATGCTTCCACTGAATGCACTATAAAGTCTGCGTCCTCTTGCATAGCTTGCATTAACCCCCTGACCATACAGTACATTATCTTGTTCTAATGCAAGGTCCATACACATTAAACCTGAAATAATCTGCCTCCAAGGCATGCCTGT
This sequence comes from Holothuria scabra, assembly GCA_037179385.1. NCBI lineage: Eukaryota > Metazoa > Echinodermata > Holothuroidea > Aspidochirotida > Holothuriidae > Holothuria > Holothuria scabra. The sequence continues at coordinate 25,447,876 of CM074198.1, forward strand.
AGTTAGACTTACCTGTTTCTGATTCGGATAATTGCATCTCATCAGTATCTTTCTCAGAATCTGAATCAATCAAAACTTTGGACTTCCCTCTTGCCATTTTCTTTTTCTTGTTAACTTTCAACTTTATTCTGAGAAAGTTGTTTCTTTCTTGTTTAGAAGAGGACTCCTTCCTTTTCTTAGCAATTTGTGGTGTGGTGCTTTGATTAGATTTTGTCCTTCCTTGCTTTCCTTGCTTTGAATCCCTGGTGAGATTGTTACTCTCTTTTTTGTCTTTGTCATCTTTGGACTGAGAAGCACTCAAATCCAACAGAGAAGGCATAGTTTTGGCAAGTTTTGCTCTGGACTCCGAAAGCATCGCCTGTTTTTCAAAAACACAGAGATGAAAGTCAATAACACTGTGAGTCTAGCAGACAATTTTTTTTAAAAAATTTCCTTGTGAGTTGCTACCAGTAATGCAAAAATGTTTATTTCCCTGCCAGCAGGTTAAATTTTCCTACATTTTTTATATGATGTACTGTTCAGAACAAGCTAAATTTCCTTCAAAAAGCACAAAGTTCCATCCTGATACCATCATATCCCTGCAAGGAGCAAAGCAATTTCTTTTCCACCCATGGTATTTGGAGGAAATTTGGGCAATTGGAAGAAATTTGACTAGTTTTTTGGAATAAAACTATTTTTGTCCCCAACTTTTGCACCTGTTCTTCAGGGTCTTTGATGGCAGTAATGTTGAACTGCCCATGTCACCCATGTCCGAGAATTAGGGGGTCAACCAGCAAATAACAAAAACAAACTGGTCATCTACTTGAGTATTAGAAAAACAGTGCACTAACTGTCACAAAACTTGGGAAACAATTATACTGAATGTGTTGAAGTACAGTAACCAAGACTGATGTCCTGCTATCTGACAGGAGACCACTGATGTAGCTCTCTGTATGGCACCTGCTACTTTATAACTATAATTCAGCAGCATGTCACATTGCAGTTGTGGCTTTGTCCTAATTATATGGAAAGGAAACTACCTGGTGTCCTATTCAAAACCATGAAGTATAAAGGAAAACTACCCCACCACTACTTTTCTCTGTTGCAAAGTACTTCATCTTTCCAAAAGGAGAAAACAAATGTCATTTGACTCCCTAGATTGTAGGACTGTGACAATTTGATAGCAATTAATCTATACACGGTCGTGTGTGAATTAAATTTCAGTAAAAAGCTACCAGTGAGTAAATCACAAAACCTGCTATTCTGACTGTTTTCAACCATCTGAGTACTAATCTGTAGCGATTGTGATGTATGTAGTGTCCAGCTCTGTAACAGTGTGAGCAAATGCAAAAGCAATGCTTTTTCACTTTAGGAGAATCTACTGCGAAGGCAGTTCTACCCTAGTTCCATACAGTTTGCGACCATGCACATTTGAACTGAATGTGTGTATGTATGTCACTGTGTGTAGGTATATATCGCAGTGTACAGTAGTAGTGCGTATTTGTCCAGTCTTCACTTTGTGATTGCTTGTGTTCTCTGTTGATGTTGGACTGAAATGAAAGCACTATATATATGGCTACATATGTGCTGTAGAGAATGGGGTGGTCAAGTGGTAGAGTGGTCTATTCCAGCTGCTGTGTACCAATGTGTTTCACATGTACATGGGTTCAAATCCAACTTGAGGTACTTGGGTTTTTCTCCAGGTACTCTGGCTTTCCTCCTACTTGGACTGCCACTAAAATTAAAACTTGCCCAGCAGATGAAGGCGGCTGTGCCCCAGACTGCAGCACCTTCGGGAAGACTAACTAGCCGACTTTGCCTTCTGCTGTAGAGGGAAGTTCCAAGATTATTGAGCCTGATATAGGGAGCACCATAATTATATCACTTGTTGCATGTAGTACTGAAATTTCAGTCTTAGCTCAACGTTTGCAGCAATTTAAGATGGGTTATCTCATGTTAACCATGCAGGTAATTTTTTATGAAATGAAGTGTGCCTTGTACTATTATGATTGAAGTAATAATGAAGACAGGCAATGACAGTATAAATGCAAGTTTGACATACACATACGTAGATAAATTTGATTTGTCAAGTGCTGATCTGATTAAGTCGGCCATAACTGGGGTCAGCCAGCTTTAATCTTTCCAATTCTTTGCTTAAATGTACCATGAATGATCATGATTGTACACTAAAATGCCGAGCTCCATTCCCTAAATTTCACTGAACTGAATGAGGGTTTAGCATTGTACGAAGACAATAAAATTAAGACATTTTAAGGCTGAAGGACACCACCAACTCCCTATCTCACTAACTGCTCGGATTCCTCTATTACAGTTAGTTATAATCCTTTATTGACATAACCCATTTTGTGTTTGACTCCCTATTTGGGTATTCACACTGATGTCACTGGTTGGCATAGAGCGTGCTCAAGAACACATGCATGCATGTTAGGTGCTGTGAATGTTAACACTTGGGTGATTGCATGCAGCACCATGGGGTGATTGCACGCATCACGTTGATTAACCGTTTCCCAGCAAGATACATACTATTACACATCATGTTAATGTACCATTCACAGCCATGAACGTCCTCTTACATATCCAACCTGCCCCGCCTGAAATGACCAAACTATCCATTAGCATAACCCTAGAAGTTGATGGGACTTTCTGGATAGCTTCTACACATAATTTGAGTGGGTGGCACTGTTGGAATTTTTTTATACCTTGAACTAGTGATATTTTACAAAGCAAACAAAATGGCTGCCTCCTCGAGCAAGTCAGACTAAGCAGTGAGCATTTATGAATCAGCCTCAATGAAAAAAAGATGGAATGTCTCAGGACATACTGGATGGTAAGTGAGATGCTACCAACTTTCAGGATGCTTTTCCAAAAGAAAATTTGCGATCTCAGGGTAAGATGAAAATCATGCATAAGTTCTGCAAATTAAGGAAATTGGCAGCCATTTGGAATTTCTTTGGCCAGAATTGCATTTTGAACAACGGTATTGGAGAAAGCAATGTGCATTCTGCAAATTTTCGTGTTCATATCAACTTCTGGTTCCATTAAGGTAAGAAGTTATTTTACAATAGATTGCTAATAATGCCAAGAGCTGTGCGAAGCTGGCTTGCTGAAAAGGGCACAATAGCAAAATTCAGGTTGGCTGCAAAAGGGTTAAAATCATGACATAAAAATCATGGTTTTATGGGGAAAAATGATGATTCAAATTTAAAACAACCTGATTTAAAGGATGAATTTAAAACAAAATAATAAACAAATCAACAACCCTGCAAAACCTACTGATAAGCACTGTAAAGTCATCAGCGTGCGAAATTAGCGGTCGTCCGACCATCCGAGACGACCTAAATTTCCGTCGGACCACAACAATGGACCGAAACACGCTTGCGCGGTCGTCCTGCTGACGACCAAGTGCACAAGGTAGGCATAGTCAACAGTGCTTTAGAAAATATTTGCTGCAGTCCCGATGTTTCTCTGTGTAGAAATCCGTAGCAAACAAGTGCACCGAGTGCTTGCTTGTTGTGTCCATTCAACAGTTACGTACATCTATACCACAGTACATGCACCCCAATGCGCAATCTATAGGGCAATTCAGTATACAAATCCAATGTCCTTTTACGTAAGTCAAATTCCTCCGAATCTCGCGACAAATGTCAATGGAGTTTTACCGTGTGAATTTTGCCATATGTAGTAACAGTAACTCAAGGGGGATCTCCAGCAGTCTGTGTACAACAGAGAAGCATGCACAACATTCACTATCGTGAACGTTCTATTGAAAGAGCTAAGTCAAGAGACTCTGAAACAAAATGCACGATCTCATGAAGTATCGTAACAGTGAACGATCATCCGGCTGTGTATGGGATAAGGGTATTATCATTTGCTATGCCTTTAGTTACGTAATTTGCTGACAAGGTATTTTGATTCAAGTTATGCAGTTTATATCACTCAGCAGCTACGAATGTTTAATACGTTCCTGAAGGTGCTAATGTTGTCCACTGTGATAGCCTAGGTAACGGGATGTGCTTCTTACAAACAGGGTTCTTAGCTGGCGCATGATTTACATCAAATACATCATGATTGATTGCTTTACCGAACCTTTCGTCAGAAACACAGAAATTTTATCATGGAGACAGAATAAAGGACACATGCAGACTTAGTTCAAAATACGTTTAAGGTGTGTTAAAACTATAATGTTGCAACGGTAACAAAATCATGTTGTGCTTATGGAAGATTTTTTTTTTTCATCGGTATCGGGGCGGTATTAACTTTGAGTTAATCTGTTGTCGGCAAGTTCCGATATCTCCGTTATCTGCTAAACACTAAATAAAACGCAGGTTGCCGCTCAAGAAATTATTTGCATCTCATCAAAACACTAGCGGTCCTATTCCTTAGGTCATAATTAAATTTGCTGTGCCTGCCATGTTATCATGACGACAGGCATACCATCATAACTGCCTGAAACAATTAAAGTTCATGCAAAATTTATCGAAACACTTGTTTTGCCAATATTTATCCTGAGTTTTGAAGGACGACCAACACTGATGGAGGACAACCAAATTGTGTGGAATGTTCACAAGTAGGTAGTCCTTCAGACTACCAATGAAAATTCCTTAAATTCACACCCTGGTCATGCAAATTGCCCAAGCATTGCTGTGAACTTACCAAGGTTCTGTCCATGGGTGACATCCCTCCAAGCTGCTTTTCTAGCTTTTTAAGTTTCTTGGCTTGTTCTGGTGAAACTTCTGGTTCACTGGTTCTGCTCTGATTATCTGAATCTGACCTCTCACTTTTTGAAGTTCCCCTTCTTCTTCTTTGACTGCCATCCTGATTTTCAACATTTTGGGTCTCATGCAGAGATGAGCTCTGAGTTTTTGCTACCCTTTGCATCTCCTTCCTGCTTTTCGCTTTTGTTTTACTTTTTGACTCACCAACCTTTTGCAACTCATCAGGTGTACCCACATCTTTTTCAAAATTACTAGAAACACTACTTTTCTTAGTTCTTCTTGTTTTTGACACACTGGTATGTTTCTGTGAATTCCCAGAGTTACCTACTTCATCAGAAGAAGTCTTTTCCTTATCAACCTGAGCTGATGAAACACTATCCAACTTATTTTTATTTTGTACTGATTTGACAGCCTTTGCCGACTTGCTAGATACCCCTGTTCCCCTAAACCCAACAGGTGTCATTCCCCCTAGCTGTTTCTCTAGTCTTTTCAGTCGTGCTTGTGAAACTTCATCATCTTCCACAATTTCACTGTCTCTGATTTCAGTAGCATTTTTGTCCCTTTGTACAACTGAAAGTGACTGCTGTTTTGTCCTATCTGATCTCAATGATCTTGTAATTTCAGCAATGTTCCCATCCACTTTTTCACTAGTCTGAGCAGATCCTGACTGGGACCCATCTTCATCTGAATTTAATACATCCCTCTCATTATTTTTTCTGTTCTGTCTCACACCTGTATTCTTCAGAAGGCTGGCATTTTGCATCCTAGAATAACTGCGTTTTTTCCTGGCTGAACTTAGCAATGGTGATGACATTACTGTTTGAACCTGACTGACTTTTGTGAGCATTTCTGACAGTTCTATTGCCTTTCCTGTGCCATCACCACTTGGTCCTTCAGAGTCCAAGCCATAATTTTCTTCACCTATACCTCCAACATTTCTAGGTAGTATTCCTGAAACGGATGATGCCTGCTCACCACCTCTAACCTCTTCTCTTAAAATTTCACTGATTGACTTTCGTGGGCTTCTCCTTCTAGATGTAGACCGTGTCTGAGATGTTGGGGACACATTTTCACAGTCTGAATCAGATATATCAGGAGGAATATTGGTTCCTCCATCATCACCACTGTCAGAAACTTTTGTTTGACTTCTCGTCTCACGTCTATTTTTTGAAGATGAGCTCGAAAGCCCACTGGTTTGATTGGATAACCTTTTCTTTGACTGGCGAAGAGGAGATGCTCTCCCTTGTTTTTCTGTACCATCCTCATGAATGGAATAATTTTGCAAGGATCCTGAACCACTTCCTGTCTTTGATGAAGAACCCCTTTCTGTTATGTGTAAAATTTGAAAAAAGAAAACAACAAGGTTTTGTGGTATAAAAGATAATGTCTTTTGTTTTCTGTTTTTGTGACTTACATGACAACAAGCATGTGTGTTGAAAATGTTAAAACATGTAAGCTCCATAGAATGCTGAGAACCATAGAACTCTTTTTCATAGCAGAAGGCATAATTCAATTGAGATAATTATTTCCTTTCACAATTATTTGCATATCCTGGTTTATATCAGGAGTATCAAAGAGCAGAAATGGACAATCTAGTTTTGTTTGAAATACACTAAAATAACCCTGTTCTGACTATGCCATTTTACATTCGATTGGTTTTTAACATTAATCACAATTTTAGGCAAGATTTATAAACAAACCATATCTCAGACAGCATGCTAAATGACTGTTTATTTTAAAAGTGAATCATTTCATTTGAAGTCAGCAAAAATTTCTCTTCAAATCAGTTTAACAATTTTGTTTCTTAATGATGACATAATTGTTTCAACCTGAGGAAAATGTGTGGACTTAACCCTTTACCGTTGTTTGGGTCCTTTTGGACCCATGCGGAGAGCTCAGCTGTCACACATCTTTACTGTTTCACGCGGAGCTCGAAACTGCGAGTAGCTACCCGAAAATTCGGCCACAAGAGCGAGAGAGACAATAGTTTAAGGTCACGGGGTCAATGGCCTACGGAAGCCGATGCGGGGCGGGCTACGTCCGCTTTTCCGCCCAATCCCGAGGCGCGCAAATATGCTCCGATCGGAGCACAACGGTAAAGGGTTAAGCTAAAATATCTGCACCACTCGGCTAAAGGTTTACGTGCACACACGCAGAGACAGTGGCATCAGCTTTGCAGTAAACACACTCCGCGGGCTTAGTTTAACCCTTTACCGTTGTTTGGGTCCTTTTGGACCCATGCGGAGAGCTCGGCTGTCACACATCTTTACTGTTTCACGCGGAGCTCAAAACTGCGAGTAGCTACCCGAAAATTCGGCCACAAGAGCGAGAGAGACAATAGTTTAAGGTCACGGGGTCAATGGCCTACAGAAGCCAATGCTGGGCGGGCTACGTCCGCTTTTCCGCCCAATCCCGAGGCGCGCAAATATGCCCCGATCGGAGCACAACGGTAAAGGGTTAAACAATGATTCCATAAAATGAAAAACCTAGCACAATTCAAGGATATAGTTTAAACTTTTGTTTCCAGCCATTCTTCTAAATTTCTTATTATAAGCTTCATCATTGGTGGAAACAAACCTCCAGATTTAAGCATATGCAAACAATTGCCTTTGTTTAGGGATTACTTCGAAAAGAATTGAAGAGATCATCATCCAAAAACAAGGCATATCATACCTTTTTTCTTGATACTGGAATCCCTACTAAGCTGACCAGTAGCAGAACTTGATCCCTGGGATTCACTGGAACGACGACTGGATCTGCCAGAGCTTTTGGGCTCACCAACCTGATGATAAAATGAAAAAAGTGGTAAGAAATGTTCCTTTTCCATTGGTTCAAGGAAGTGTTGATCATGTAGAAGCAGGCACATGATATTCCTACAAACATACTTTCACAATCAGCAAGATTGCTGAAAAAGTACAGGAATTGCACAATTACTTCAGCCTAAATTGAACTCTAGACCTGTCAAGACTTGAAAGGCATAAATGTTCACACTTGAGTAAATATGCATGTATAAAGTGATTACTGTACATATTTACAACATGTACAGTAATCACTTCATCCATGCATATTTACTATACCTCTGTTCATAGCAATAGTTTCTTTTAATTGTTTGCTAACAACTGATACTGTTGACTTTCAAGTTCCACGACAAAAAAATTCCACATCAGTATGAATGGACTGTGCAGAGGAATCCACAAAGAAGTGAGTGTGCTCCCTTTATAACGTTCCACAAAAAATAAGTATTATCCATGAGGGTTAATGTCTAATCTTTTGGTCAGTGACCGTGGGTTCATACCATGATTAATATTAGATGCAATAACAGAGCAAAGATCAAATTGGTATAAGGGTGATTCCATAAATAAGGGTACCAATTTGTGACATGGCAATTTTAGAGCCAAATTTAGGAATTTGAATTTGTGGTGTGAAAGCATTTATTGTTTTGGGGTACTTAATATATTGATTGAAAATGGTGTTGTCTGTGTCATTTTCATGGGTTTCTGAGTTTTTTACACCATTAGGATCACATTCAGTGGAAAACATTTGTTTCCTGTGTAAAAGGGACATGAATAATGCATTAATTACATTAAAAGCACCTTTGGATATTTTACACAATATTTAGATACCTCCTTCAGAATGCTGGACAATGTGAAGCTGAAAACTTAAATCATTTCCCTGTGACAACCATCTGGTTAAATTTTTTCGGTGTAATTATGGGCCCTCATACCTGTTCCCCGTGTAAAGTGTAAATTAGGACATGGGACATGAAAATAGAAATGTACAGTATTTTGAAATTTGAAGAAGCTGGCAAGTACACTGCATACTAAAAGTCATATGGAGAAATATATTCTGGCCCCAAATGGTAAAAAGACAGGTTTAGGGTATACCTTTTTCTTCCATACAAAGTTTCACGATGTAAATTTTTCAACTCAAAGTGGTACTGTTACTTACCTATGTGATAACAGCCCCATATTTCGACACCCCTATATTCTGACAAATCCATTAAGTTACAACAAAGGCTTTGTTCCGACACCCCTACTGTATGTTCTGATAACTCGATCATAGATGAAATTGTTGGAACATAGGGGTGTCAGAATAAAGAGCAGTCACCACCTATATGTGTCCAGGACTGACAGAAAAGTGACAGAAGTGACAGAAAAGGAGGACAGTCCTCCTTTTCTGTCACTGAGAAATAGCCACCTTGTATAAGACTTACCTTGGTCTTATCTTGAACTCTGGAATCCCCCCTTGGAGTTCCTTGATGGGCTCTGTCATAGGTTATTTTAAAGGCTCTTACTTTCGTTTGTCTTTTGCTGTTAAAAAGAGAGAAAAAGGGAAAGGATTTGATTATACAGTATACTATAGGCCTTGACTTTTAAATTTTTGCAGGTGTGCTACAAATCATGTTCCTAAGGAAATTCAGGGGTGTGGTAGGTTTGTTGTTTTAGTAAAACAAAATCTGAGTTCCATTCCTTATCTAGATGTGCAAAAAACTGCACACCTCACAGTAATTCGAGGTGAGTGGTAATGTACAATTGCACTTGCACTTGCACTTGCAGAATTCAAAGCCTGGTACTGTGGACAAGCATCAATAATGAGATGAAGTGTTTGCAACTTTGCATAGGGTATACTTTAATAATATTACCAAATCAAATTTCTTTCCCTCTTCCTTGAATAGGTTTTTTCCTTATTCAGTGTCCATCCTCATAGACTCAGGACACTGGTTTCAATAAGTGTTTGCACAGGGTACCTGACCGATATTGTTACTACCCGGGTAGAAAATAGCTACCCCCGTAGCATTTTTCTATGATTTCTTTTTAACCTTCGCAAAATAACAGGGTTATTGAAACTAACAAAATGTAATAACCAACATCTCATTCACAATTATGTTGAAATGAAGTTGCTTTTATTTGTTTCTGTAACATCCTTTTGTTGAATTGCAGTTTTCCAAAAACAATTCCCGCGATGCGTGTTTCCAACATCAATCGGCTCCTATACCAGATAACGAAACAGCATAGGTCTACATACTATACTGTGAATATCCTAGCCTATCCCTTTGATAAATGATCGTCAAAAGTCAGCTCATAAATAATTTGCACGCAGAGCATGAGGATAGACAACATTCCTAAACCGATGCACAAAAATACAGTAGTGCGAAAGACCTGTAAAAATTTTTCTACTACTTTTTCCAAAGTCCTCCTGAACCTCTGGCAAAGGGTCGATCTGCGAAACCAAGCTTTAAGCTGCATTGCAAAGAAGCTATACGTCCACATGAGGCCCAATTCTCAATTATTTATAGTAAGATTGCATATGGCTCAGTTTACCTAGCATGCTGAATGTTACACTTACAGGCACTGTCTTTGCAAGCTGAGCTTGGGTGATACAGTATGTTTTGCTATGTCTGAGTGAAACAGTACTAAGTAATACTATCCTTTGTGATTTTGAATCGGCCGTCAGGCATCAGATCACTTGCTTGCGTGTACGTTTTTAAGCGATTTACATGTGATGTGTGAGGAGTAGGCATAACTCACTACGTGACGATAGCGTGATCGGGCTGCACACTGATAAAAATTTCAACTTCAGAAACGAAGTACAGACAACTTTCAAACTTACACATAATTTCTGGGCCTAGGGGCTCTCTTCATTCTCAGTCTCAGAGAATGTTTACCAAATTGGCGAAATATTTTAGTCCATTGCCATGGGCAATGGCAAAATTAAGTGGGGTGATCCTTTTTACATGTATTTTATTTTAAGATTCGGGTAGATTTGGAAACGGATAATACGATGGCAGGCGGGTACCCAGGTTACACTAACCAAAGCTTCAGCATGAACTGTTCTGAGAGTGATTTGATTAGGCTATGCACATTGAGTTGTTAGCCTAGGCTAGGCCTGATAATAGCCTACTCACCCTGAGGCTGAAGCAATAAACTGAGATTGTGTCTGAATGAGGGTGGATTTCAGACAATTATCGGAGGGGCTTTATTTAGAAGGTTAGGAGGATTGGTGCTGTTTGGGATGAGAAAATTGGGCCTTGAAGTTCAGAGTTTGCCTGACCTAGGCCTAGTACTCCAAAGTTAGGCCTAACTCAGTACAAACGTAGTACTGTGGTTACTGTAGGCCTAGCCTAACGTTAGAACGTTGCTCAGGCTAACGGGACCCAACGACTGATGAGTGATGAGGCCACCAAATTCCCAATGACTCGATTAGGTTACACCCAAACAGTACCCATGGGTCCCACACTTACGATCCAGCTCGAAGGAATTTGTTGACCCCTTTCCTTTTAGGAACCAACAGAAGAGGTTGGTTTGTTGTGTTGGCCTCCATTTTTTTCAGCCTGGACCAGCCTAACACAGTAACAGCTAAAATGCAACTAACTTGGGTATACAAAATTACATATGTACCGGGTACGTGTATGGATATGGCGGTACTAGGTATGTTACGCACAGTACGCATACGATATGCGCACAGTCCAGTTCTGAAGTCGCGAAATATGCTCTTGCTTGTGTATGCATGGATCGTAAGGCGTACGGTACGTTACGTTGTGTACACAGCTAGCAACCTCACTCACCCACTCGAACTCCCGCCTGATCAGGACAGGAGGCGCTAGGCATAAATTCGAACATTTTCAGCACGGGGGACAATCCCACAGTTGGGGAACACTGGCCCCTCGTCGGGGAAGGTCGGCGGTGTCGTCGGGGAGGCCTTAAAAATAAAAGAAATAATAAAAAACCTTACAAAGACTGGATTTACTGGATGGGCGAGCTAGAAGATATATTTTTGTTTTGTTATACTATTTTAATACAATTTAAATCTTGATTTTGCTTTACTAGCTGTAAGACCATATTCTTCAAGGAAACTCACAATTCCGAATTCTCCTTACAAAAACCAACGAGAGGTTGTTCATGTACATACAATACCCAATTGTCTGCATCTGCCCTGCCCGGACAGCCGATTTCTCGCAACGGTATTGAATATCGGCCAGACCGTTTTCACCTACACATAGTGATAAACAACCAAGACGATGCCACAGAACCTGTGGACATCTCGGCGAGGCCCAACTCGGAAAAAGCGAGGCCCAACTCGGATAACACCTCTTGTTTACACAGACGAGATAACACGCTCGATTTGAACTGGGAGAAAAATGTCCCTTCCATAGCTCGCTCAGCTTCGGTTTTTTTTTTTCGCTTTGCTGCTTTCACTGTGACACTTATTCTGATTAGAAGTACTGAAATGAGCTTTTAAACGTAGAAATTGAAGCAGTATTGGCTGAAATACTGCGAATAGAAAAACGCAATTTCGTACATGGCGGTGTTCTTTTGTTTGACGTACTCCCGCGTTACCTCTTCTTATCAGTAAACATCGGTGATTCTTCTGTGCTTGTTTCTTTCCACAGAAAGGCACTAGGTAGAGCGAGGCCCAACTCGGATATCGGCTCTGACTGTAATTAGGAGCTGTGAATTCTACCTGTACATTTACTTTCACTATTTTTGTGCTTATAAAAATTTGCAGTTATATTTTTCTTTAATTTAAATGACGTATGAATCCTTTCACAGGGTAATATGAAAAGAATTGAATAAAATACGAAAAACGTAAAGCTTCAATGTTAGCTTCTGGCAATACAAAACAAGCCCGGATTTGTGGGTGTAGGAAACACATACAGTACAGTAGCTAGTGTGTAACATAAAAGTCAATACTACGAAGTGTGTGGATAGTGAAATAGTAATTGGCTCATGTAAAACAAAAATATTTTTCCAGTAAGAGTTAAGGAGGGGGATGGGGCAGGCGAGTTACAAAGGATGGGGGGGGGGTTGTTAAGGGTGCAAAGACCTCTTTGAAATTGTTTCGCCCCCCAAATAATTTCTCATTTATTTAAACTAAAATACAGTAAAACCCCGTTTATCCGAACAGGTCGGGACCAAACATTGTTCGGATAACGGAAAAATTCGGATAAACGGGGTTTTACGTATATCGTTAATTTGCTTCCCCGTGTGAAGCGTGTACTTGTTAATAAAGGGAATTTACCCATCCATGTGTTGTCTCCGTGTCATTTCCTTAATTCCATAGTGAAAAATAAATATTTGTTGAAGATTTTAACTCGTTCGTGTGTTTTTTTTACTGAACTTCAAAGGAGGATATTTTTGGGATGGCGATACTTATTAGGCCTACAGTAGTTTCTCAGCGTTAGGATAACACATAGCCTACACATAGAACCCTAACGTTACGAACCAAAAAGCAACAGTGCCTTCAAAAGAAAATTTAAAAATTGTTGTGATAAAATACCGAACCCGCGGTTAAAATTTTACCTCTAAAACGGGATATACGCTCAGACCTCAGGGAAAAGGGACACTGAAAGTGGGAAGCTACTCCACTTAACAATCACACCAGATTAAAGGCAGTCACTCCTCACCCTAAACTACAGTTTCGTATACATGTATCAAAACTCTCAATTGGTACAGCTCTTTGATTGGCATCACATTCAAACAATGCATCATCGCTAAATTACACAGCATGGGCACGGAGAGTGTCTTGAAGTTACACATTATGGACTTGTATGGCCACTGGGACAAGCCATGAAGCAATAAACAAGGATTGTGTCTGGATAAAGATGAGTTTTAGATAAATGTGGGAGGGGCTAGAAGTAAGTAGGTTGGGAGAATTGGAACTGTTTGGGATGATGAAAATATGCCTTTAACCGCCAGTACCGCTACCTACGAATTTAGAGGGCGCTAAATACAACAGGACGAGCGAAACGACCCGCCTTTTACTGTTTGAAGTCCTGAGCTTATCGAAATTGAATCCCGGCAATGGAAAAGTTAGATGCGTTGCGCAGTTTCCCAAACGGAGATTTAAACCAAATGGAGATCAAAATCAAATGTGGCAGGGAAAAAATAGCCCAACACATTTATTCTCCAACATTTGTTTTGAATTTTTAGAGATGTTTGAAGTCTGGGGAACATTTTAGGAAAATAAATTGCATTGTGGCGAGAGAAACTTTAGTCCCATCCCCTTTTCACTCCTTTTAATATCTGAAAATCTAGACAAAAAAAAAAAAAAAAAAATCGGCAGACATTTAGCGTTACCGGCACGAGGAGCCAGCACGAGGAGCCAGTCTGCTATGAGTCCCAAAAACATTTAGTCCTGAAAAGGACTGTTTTGTAGTCCTTATAAGGACTGTTTTTTTTTTTTTTTTTTTTTTTTGCCGAAAAAGTCTGCCGTTGTCTTTTGGCGGAAAACTATCCTCTCGGCTGCCATGTTTCTGATGGACCTTAAGAGTAACAGCTGGGCGGGTGTAGCGTTCGGCTGGGCCTCTAGCCATTCCAAAGCCTTTTCGAGGTGAAATGTTGCCTCGGAATTGGAGATCGATGGCTTGTCCCCCTTATCGTTGGTATCATCATCTTCCTCGCTTTCACAACTTTCCTTTGGCTTGACGCTTTCAATAATCTCTTCATCAGTGAGAATCTGATAACCTGGGTCATTTTTGTCGCAAGTCACCCACTCCTGGACGTCGTCCCCCTCAATGTTTTCACACCCTGGAAGTGCCTGCGCCATTTCGATGATTTCTTCATCTGCTTCTACAGGGTGGGGTTCTTGGTCCGACTCGTCGCAGTTGATTCCCAACTTCCGCCAGCTTCTCCTAACGATGCCATGACGGTCTTGAAAGCGGCTCAGCCATCCGTTGGAAGCTTTGAAACCCGGGTCACCTCCAAGGTCTTGGTACAGCTGCAGGGCCTTTCCTTTCAGAATGTCCCCTCTCACAGGAATCCCTTCACTCCGTTTCTGAATGAACCACAGGTACAGAGCTTCATCTAGTTCGTTGTCCTTGGAGAGTCTCATGGTCTTCTTGGAAGCAGGACTGGACGATAGCTCCATGTTGCTAGCAAACTCTTTCAGTTTGGGGCCGGCCTTCTTGATGTCGCTTATGGTGGATTTCCCAACGCCCATTTCTTCCGCCAGTCTAGTTGCCGTTTGGCCGTTGTTCAGCCTCTCCAGAATAGCCAGCTTTTCCTCGATGGTAAGGACAACTCTCTTCCTCTTCCCTGGAGTTCTCTTCACTAACGATGAAGCCATGGTGTAGATTTCTTCTTTTTGTTGAAGTGATCTTGTAACGCAATAGTTGCAGAATCAAAACTGATAACTTGTGTTAGAAACAGCTCATTTTATTCGTTTGAATCGTTTGTTGCACCGCCATAATTGTGTATTCAGGAGATTGTGTAACTTTAATCGAGTTTATCAAAATGACATATCATTTCCGAAGCCTTACAAGGTTTTAAAAGCTTGTTAACTTTTCCCAAGCTTGTTAAGTGTGAATGGGGGCTATCAGTTCCCTTGCCACAATGCGTGAAAGTTTTCAAAGAATTGTCTAAAAGATGACGAAAGACGGGATTTTTACTTTTTGAATTCGGAAAGTTTGATGGAATTAAGCAAAAAGGTTTTGCCTTTACGAAGGTAAGGGCTTAAATTAAAACTTGTTAACTTTTACATCTCGCAAGCTTAAGTGTTAATGCGGCTATCAATTCAGTTTAATCTCACTTAAAAGAAACCCTACGTTCAAGTCTGATTGACATTCTTCTACACAGTCGTTCATTCTAATCACTGCATTGATCGATAAGTGTGAAAAGAACGGCTGTTGGGCAGCGTTAACACTAGAGGGGCTTTGTATGAAAAGCCTTGGCTTAGTGCACTTCACTTCGTCGTTAGGCTATTGACTTAATGAACCTATTGTGATTCTATATCACGGCGGACGACGAAGCGAGAAAAGACACGAACAATAAGGGTGATTTGGTATCGTTTATTCATTCACCAGCTGGATGATTAAGATCGGTAGTAGATATAATCGTTAACAATACTACAGATGTGTTTTAATGCAGTAACAATCGGTAAATATTGAAAAATTAAAGCAGAGAGGCCAAATGTTGTGAAATCTAAGTTGAAATTTTACATAGCTTGTGTAGATACCGGTTTTGCGAAACCGAACGGCCGGTTCGGTTAAACGGGGTTTCGGATAAACGGGGTTTTACTGTACCGGTATTTCAACCATTACGGTGTTCTACCATCGAATTATTTCACGTTAAGACGTCAGCTGTTTAGTTTTACACAATTTTTCAATACGACACCGGATTTGCATGTTCAGCGTGCAAAAACGGTGTCGCATATAGGCCTATATAGTGTGCAATATCAACTAGTGTGTAACATGAAAGTTAGTATGATATATGTTGAGTAAAGTAATATACGTTCGTCCTTTACAACAAATTTTCAGGTTAGAGGGTAAGAAAGTGGCTGGGGCAGGCGAGTTACAAAGGGGGGAGGGCGCAAGGGTGACAAAATCCCTTTGAATTTTTTCGCTTTCCCTTAAACAATTTCTGATATATTTAAACTTAATAACCGGTATTTCAACCATTAAAGTGACACGTTCTTCCATCGCAATATTAAGGGGGGGGGGGGGCTTGGGTGCTCAGCCCCCTCAAAAAATTGAGGGCTAAGCTGGTATGTACCCCTCTCCCAATATTTGCCAGTGATCCAAGAAGTGAGGGCCAGCAGGGGGAATTTTGATGTGGGTGCTGAACATATTCTTTATCGGTTCAATACACATACAGTTTAGAACAGTCGGGAAGTGCCGTTTCCGGTCATCTGGAGGGTTTGTAAACCAAAAATTTTCTTGAACGCTTCGCGCCAACTGATGGTGGTGTTTCGCTTAGTTAGTCTTGCTGGCACTCAAGCCTCTCCCCTTTAATATTTTTTCCGTTCCGCCGCGTCAGAGGGGACCAGTTTCCAAAGCAAATTGTTGCAAAACATTTGGAAATTATTTTTGATAAATATGCTCAAGCTTCTCTATGCAGACGGGTAATGGGGGGGGGGGGGGGGATGTGATAAGGCGACCTGCAAAGTACCTTGATCATTTTTCTCGGGATGCTTCTCATTCCATATGGTCAAATCAGTTACCCTGCGATGAATGGTTCAGGACCTCCCATTTCTCATCTCTTACATCCCATCCCTTCTTTATTGTTCCAAAGCATACCTAAACAGGCGCATATCTTGCAAGGCAGCTTCAACACATATCCCGGGAGGGGCCACAAGCATATGATCTCTTTGGGCAGGGACGTGCCCGGGAACTGTGAGGTGGGGGCAGACGCGCGACTGTGAATCCCCCGACTGACATTGAAGAAAGTCCAAATGGCTGGATGTAAAATGATGCCTCCAATTAACAGGGCGTAGCCAGGAATTTGTCAAGGGAGTGACTCAGCCCATAGACAGATTCTCAGCCCTCCGCACCACCACTGGTTGGCGCGGGGCTCAAGAAAATTTTGGCCAAAAAGGTGTCACAGATAGCCGGAAATGACAAATTCCAAGCCTATTTATCCCACATAAGTAGGGGAAACACTAGCAATATTGTAAAAACACGGGGAGCTGCAGTGCTACCCCTTCGCCCCTCCCCCTTGGCTTCACGCCGGCCTATTGACATTGACAATACGAAGGTACCAGTGGTCTTTTTTATAAGTGTACCGTTTTTTAGAACTGATATTTGTTCAGTGGATAAGGTTTGAACGGATCGCTGTACTGGGGGAAAGGTCGAAGGGAGGGGGTGTCCCCTCTCCTTAGGAAAATTTCTGCTCTTGGAAGCGGCCTGAGATGCAAAATGGCCGGTGCTATGTCGGAAACATTTTGAAGCGTACTAAAACACGCATGACGGCCAATTGGGGGAGGAAGAGCGCCCTGTTGCTCGGTCGGACTGCTTCCGATTTCCTAAGATTACCTCATTTCCCCAACAACTTACAGAGGTGGTGTGATCCCCATTGCCCACTGCCTGGGGGTTATGTGTACATTGTAGGCCTAGGTGCCAGTTAGCTTACCTTTGGAAAAACTGTTATTGCCGGAGAATGTGTTTTTCCAAGATTCAAAACGAACGATTTTTGATCGTTCCCTTACCGCCCCTCCCCAATGCCGGCGAGGTCCTACAAAGGAATAGCCTGCTAGGACACAGGAGGTCAGACCCCCCCCCCCCAAAGAGGCAGATATGTTCACAAAAATACCTTCCTACAGGTAAGTAGCCCCTGTCATGTAGAAAATTAAACTTGTGTGCTCACTGGGTGGGGTAAGGGTACGTTTCATGTGTGCGCCACGGTGTGTTGCATACTACTCTTACAGTAAGCTTCAACAGCACAGGAATTAATTTAATAGCTGTCCCTGTCGGCTGATATTGTGTATGCCTGTGCCACTGAACTACTACATGGCGCATTACCCCTCAAGATGATGCGGCCATAGCACATAAAACTCAAGACTATGGACAGTTTTTTCGAAAACTAAATAACCGCGGCCGCCAGATAAGGTACTAAAGTAGGGTGGAAAACACCAAGTTCCACGGGCCTTTTTTTTTCATAGGACAGACTTAACTCATAAACAGAACAGAACGCCAGGTAATCGAGTCGGTTTTTTATCAGGAAGGAAATTTAATAGGCTAATAGAATGAGCAACTGAAGGTGAGTTGAAACTAAAAGTAATTCAAAATAAAAGTTCCTCTCATTTAATTCTTCCAAGCATAACACACTGAATCACTTTCATCAAACCGTACATCAAGACAAAATGCTATCCTGCCATTAACAGCAGGTCTGTGCCGGCGGCACAGAAGCATTGATAGCGCCACCCAATAGCAGTACGATTCAGTATTGCTATAATTGGTTCTGGTACTGCTATCAATGCTTCTGTGCGACCGGTCTTGGTCTACACGCTTCCTGCGATTGAAATGATAAGCATTTTCAATCCATTTCCTGTTAGCAGGCAGGGAGTAAGCTCATAAGCTAAACAGCCAGCGTTTTCACACTTGTGGACATCTGAACTGTTATTACTTCTGCTTAAGTGATCACCAAGTGGGAACTGGTAAACAATTTGGCCATGTCCACTGGTTCTGTAGGCTCAGCTTCTCATGAAGTTGAAGTTGAAGAGTGACTGAAAACTTATTTTAAAGGCAGTCATTCGTCGCCCTAAACTACAGTTTCAGTATGCATATATCAAAACTCTCAGTTGGTACAGCTCTTTGATTGGCATCACATTCAAACAATGCATCATAGCTAAATTACACAGCATGGGCACGGAGGGTGTCTTGATTACACATTATGGATTAGTATGGCCACTGGGACAAGCCATATGAAGCAATAAACTAGGATTGTGTCTGGATAGCTATAAAGATGAGTTTTAGATAAATGTGGGAGGGGCTAGAAGTAAGTAGGTTGGGAGAATTGGAACTGTTTGGGATGATGAAAATATGCCTTTAAGGCACCTTGTAACGTGACATATTTTCAAATACGTTGGAAGTAAAACCATTTATAGTGTGGAGCTCGGGCATTCACGTAAAAAATCATCTATTTAGTGGACCTTGCAATTTAATGCAAAGAAGAGTCTTAATAGAGTAAAAAACATTAATATGTTTCCAATTTGTTGCATAGTTTCCCCCGAAAAGAGACAAGACCATACATCTAACTGTAGCTGTACCTTTTATTTGGTACTTTTCTGATCATTTAGCAAGTTGGTTTATTGAGGTGAAACTGTCATTTCAAAGGAAAGCTCAAAATAACGACTGCTTGATTTAGTTACAAGTCTGGGAAATGCCATTCCGGCTGTCTGAGGGATTAGCTTTTTTAACAATTTCCTATGCGCTCCGCGCCAACTGATGGTGGAGCTCCGCATAGATCAGTGTTTTGGTCGAACAGCTTACTTAACAGAACAATGAATGCTTGAAATTTATTATTCTTTTGGGGGGTAGTATTATGAAGCGAAAATTTTCAAAGCTCGAGGTAATTACTGCTTTAATTCTAGTTACGAGCGCGAGAAATGTCATCCTGTTGTCTGGGGGTTCTCAATTTTTTCAAAAATTTCTGTGCGCTGAGCTACTACCCTCAACTAAGATAGTCTTTCGGGCAGGTTTACATTTTTTCGGACAAAAAGCAATTCTTCCCCTCCCAAAATGAAATGCACTCGTAGGCCTGTGACAATATATAAAATACAAAACTTCAAATACAAGCGAAGCCAAACTTTTTCCCTCGGAAGAATTTTCCACTATGGTCCGAGGGCCTGAATCTGCATGATGATATTCAGTAACCCCAACAAAACTGCAGATCACCCCTACTTGATCTTTCTTGTAGGAAGGTCAGACTCTTCTAAAAAGCCTCCCTAAACTGTCATAAAATTACAATTTTTCTACAATATAAGCTTCAGATTGTTAAAAGTGGCAAAATTTTCCAATTTTGATGAATACTCCGTACAATAAATAACGAAAGCCAACTCTTTTAATCACCGGGCATACCTAATTTTGCTCTTTAAAGGCGTGTCACCTAATAAAAAAATCATGATTTTAATCTTACCAAAAAACCAAATTTTCTTTTATGACATTCCAAAATTTTTCCAATATTAAGCTCGTAATTTTCAAATCTTCGTTACAATTAAAAAGCGAAAAACTTTCCGGGCAAACTTCTAGTCTCGTCTTGAAGCCTTAGTACGTAGGCCTAGTACGATTAAATGCGTAACTCCAAAAGAATTTCAGCTGCCACCTATATAACGTTTTTGACTTTTCCCATATTCTTCAATGAACACCCAAAATATGACAAAAGTCAAATTTCTTTCATTTTTTTTGCAAATAAACTCCAGATTTTTAAGTATTTTTTGAAAAGAAAGCCTAAAATTCCGGCGCGCTATGCGCGCCTCAAATTCTGCCAAGTCACGTCCCACCGGGTCATATCTTAGGGCCTTAAGGGAAGTGTTGGGGGGGGGGGCATTTTGGACCATGCAACTCACCCTACCTCATTGACCAAAAGTTACATTTTTATGCTAAATTTTTTTTTTTTTGCTTTTTCTACGGGCAAGAACAAATCTGACTTTTTCTTAAGTGTGAACACTACTGTATAAGGTACGTACCGAAAATTTGGATCCTTTTACACATTTGTATATATGGAGCTTGTATTGCAGAAAATAGATTAGATTTAGGGTTTCCTGTAAGGAAATTTGCATATTTGGGGGACTATTGAAGAATCTGCGTTTCCTATTAGCATATATCTGAGATAGCATGTCGACTGAAGATCGTGTTATCAAAGGAGCGCGGACTAAGACTTCTCGGCGACATATAAAACTCTCGAAACTTTGTTGCCTTTTTTAGACAAAAATGAAAGTCTATATTGAAGAAAAGTTTAGGGAAACGGCACTATACCGACTAGGACAAATTATCCACTGACTGCTTTATCGTTTATGAGTGATCACTCACCGTGCTTAAAGGCGTGCAATTTAAGGGGCGCGAAGCGCGCGGAAAATTTTGCCTTTTTAAAACTAATAATTTCAAATATGGAACTTTTATTAGGAAGAATGCGGAATTTTATAAAACCGCACTGTATTTGACTGGTGCCTCAAATGGCAATTTTTTTAATTTTTCACTTTTTCGAGCAAGGGCGCAATCGCCACTGCCTCCTGTAGATACGCCACTGCTCTGCAACATTGAATATTGATAAAAATTTTGACACTTCAATAACTATAGAATCCATCTACAAAGACTGCACAACTGACAGGATTGAAAGGTATCTGATGACAGGTGTGTATGAGAGCATTTGAGTACGGTAGGCCAATGGTTTCCCTGCCTAGAATATGAAGTCTTGCTAGAAAGACTATCTTCAGTTGGCGGGGAGCGTACAGAAAATTTTGGAAAATCGCGACCCCTCAAACAGCCGGAAATGGCATGCCTCGGGCTCGTAAGTAGCAGCTATGTTTTCCGATTTTTCTTGCAAATGTGAACACCACTGTATTAGGGATGTGTTCCGGCGAGTGAATCGAGCCGAAATTTCTGCCCTTTTGAAACAATAATTTGTTGATATGGAGCTTATATTGCAGAAAGCTTTAATTGAGTTTAAAGAGTTGGGGGATTACTGAAGAATCTGCACTTCCTTCAAATATTGGTGGCAAATCTGAGAATGATTGCTTTTCTAAAGTCCCCCGACTGTCTGGCAAAGAACAAGAGAGGAAAGTCTTTCCTTCGATAAAATGGACTTCAGATATTATTTTGTTAACTTTAGGCGACTACGTGAATGTTCATGTATTGACCAAAACAGTGTGTCATGAATGCAGATCAATCTTGCTTTTGATGTTATGGTTGGCCCACTTTCTTCCTTTTCTCATTTTTCTCTTTTTTCCTTTCCCCTTCTTTTCTATTTTCCTTTTTTCTTCTGCCTTTCTTTCCCTTCCTTTCCCTCCTTTTTCTCTTTTTCCTTTTCTCTCCTTCCCTCTCTTTTTCTCCTTTTCCTTTCTTTCCTTCCCTTCCCGTTTTTTCTTCCCTTCCCGTATTTTTGTGTCGGGGGTGGGGGCAGGTTTTGCTCTTCCCCCGCTGGTTACGCCACTGCACAGTCCTTTCTGGTCATTTGTTCCACTGTTTAAGTTCTTGGGGAAAAGGAGTACCTGTAAACATTGGTACTGCGTACAGGTTGATTAAAGGTTTGTGTGCTTGTTCTCCGAGGACCTTGCCGTATTACTGGCTTTAGGAAGTGTTCTTTAGGTATGTCAACTAGGTTTTGGTTAATTTTATAGAGTAGGGTTGATCTGAAGGCAGATCTTCTATTTTGCAAGGTAGTCCAGTTAAGGTCGTGAAGGAGCTTGGTGACCGTTACTCCTGTTTTAGAGTAATTGTGTTTGACGATTGCGGGACGACGTTTCACCCTTTCCAACTGGCTATAATGCATTTCAGTAAATGGATACTCTAAATGAGGTCTGACCAAGCTGGTATAGGCGATAGCTTCCAGCTACTCGGGCAGTTGAAAAGATTCTTTTTTATGAGGCCGAGTACCCTTCTAGCTTCAGTAGTGACATGAGTAACTTGCGTATCTCACTCAGTCATGTTATCTTGAAGATGGATATCGAGATAAGGATGTGAGTGAACTGTTTGTAAGGTCTCGGCACCCAGCTTATAACTGTGTGGATAGTCGTAAAACCATTAAGATGGCCAAAACCGACACTTCCCGAATGAGAATAATATGAAAAATGGTGCAAATATTTTTGTTTTCTACTTGGAGTGACTACATGAAAGTAAACAGAAATGTCACGATTCTGAGACTATAGCACTAACAATTGTCATTTAGTGTAAAAGTAAAAACGTCACTGATGTTTGTTATAAATTTATTCGTCTCAGGTATCATTGCAAGTGCGCCGTCAGAGTGTTGTCATGAGAGTGTAAATTCAGGCATAGGCCTACGGACGGGATCGTTTCAGTTACGGGAGGGGGGAAGTAGATTTTCTGCCTGAAAATGCAATAGTGAACAAAAGACTATCTAAGTGGAGTGTCACCACCAGTTGGGGCGGAGCGTTGAAAATTTTGAAAAATTCGCAACGCCTCAAACATCCAGAAATGGCGTTGCCTGAAAGAGCACAGATGTACGGGAGTATTTCATGTTGGGTGCAGAAATTTTTTTGCCCGAAAAATGTAGTTCTGCTCCCAAAACTGCAAGTGGAGAATCACCATAAGTTGGCGTGGAGGGTATAAAAAACTTTGAAAAATCCGGTACCCCTCAGACAGTTGAAAATGACATAAGTTCCCAGGCTTACAAGGAAGGTCGAAGCAGTCTCTACTGTGAGTTTTCGTTTGCAGAAAATCGTTCACTTCAAACCGTAAATTTCAGACACAGAGAATTGGCTGGCGCAGAGCGTACAGAAGATTTGGAAAACTCGGACCCCACAAACAGTCGAAAATGGCATTTCCCAGGCTTATAAGGGGGATATAAGCAGTTGCTATTTTGATCATAAGATTACCAGATGTACCAGTGGATGAGATGGTCTTGTACCTTTTCGAGTGAAAAACCATTAAACGGAATTGAAAACATGTTAATGTGTTTTACTCCCTTGCGACACTTGTCTGAAATTTTATTGAATTGATGAAATTGAACACTCTAAAATCAAAAGAGTGAACTTATTCACTCTTTGATCGAGTGAAAAGTGTAAATTCACTCCATTAGAGTGATGATTCACTCCAAGAGGAGTGAAGTTCCCTCCGAAAAGAGTGAAGTTCCCTCCAAAAAGAGTGAAATTCCCTTAAAACGAGCGAAGTTTCACTCTTGATGGAGTGCCCACGGTGATCGCTCTTAAAAAAAGAGCGATCATTGCAGGCACTCGTGGAAGAGTGAATTTTCCCTCTTCATCTAGTGAATTTCACTCTTTTTGGAGGGAACTTCACTCTTTTCGGAGGGAACTTCACTCCTCTTGGAGAGAATCATCACTCTAATGGAGTGAATTTACACTTTTCACTCGATCAAAGAGTGAATAAGTTCACTCTTTTGATTTTAGAGTGAATATGCGACTGTCAAACTACTGGCTGTAATGATTTCACTTCTATTAGTAACACATTTTGAAAAAGGTCACGTTAAGAGATAGGTTTAAATGAATTTTCAGGGAGGCTTATGGGGAGACATTCTTACAATGTGTCATTATGTTATTAAAACAACCTATAGACCCGATTTTCATTACATGATTACCATTGCCTGAGTTTCGGCTGTTAGTAGGGGCGAGTAGGATACACGGCAAACTAGTAGACACTGAAACTTAACGCCCTGCCGTCTTTCGGTATAATTAATTTGGCAATTTCAAACATCCCTGAACTTATTTCCTTCTCCCGAAGAGTTAACTATTTCGAGCAAAGATTTTGCCAATGAAGAGGGGCTTAAGGATATTTTTACAAGCAATACCCGAATGTTTCGCAAATCTTTATTTGTTACCATTTTTGGTTTTCATGAAACTTTTACTTTTAGCACAACGTTCTCTGTTTTCTGGCAAAGATTTGAAGTATTAAAATAATCGGCCATCATATCGGGCATTATGTCAGCATGTTGAACAAGATTTAAAAACATGCTTTTTAAGCGACATGCAGAGTTCTCAAATGTGTAGCGATTTTTTTATTTCTTCGATTTCCCGTTAATGTGTTACCCTGTGATACTTTTCTAAATTTGGATATTTGACCATTTCGGTGATTGTGTTCTGAGAGACTGTGAAGTAAAAATTACGAATACTAGCTATTTCCCCTGCCCGAACGTGTAGCGATTTTTTTAACTTGTTGATTTTTCATGAACGGGTATGACTTTTCTTTCCCTTTTTACGGGCATATCTTTTTAAAATTTCTGGCTCGCTTAGGAATTTTTCTGAAAACGAGTTTTTCGCTGTTCATTTTCCCCTAAATTCCAGTCCAAAAGTTAGGATTTTGCGGAAATTTGGGAGAAGTCTGTTCCCGGCCTCCCGCCTGGCATACCTATGCCTGGAAGGCTATCTGATCTATTCGCCACCATATCCATTAGTTAGCACAGAGCGCCGTCAGAAAATTTTGGAAATCGCAACCAGGACATCAGGACTTGAAAGCCAATTTCCAGCAGAAGTTTTTTTTTTCTCTTTGAACTTTCTTTTTGCAATGAAATCTTTAAATCAACAAAAAGACTGAAAAGTGCAAAAATGATCAAAAATTTCCTAACAAACTGCAGGGGTTAGGCTATTAGGTGTGAGGAAGGGGAAAGGGTCGAAGAAAATAAGGGGAGGGGTGTCATTAAGCAAATAAAACACATCACATAGACCGATTTTAATTGGAAAGGAGCTTCATTTTGTTTTATGTTGTAAAAAAAACTTAAGCCATTTTTGGGTCCTCCCGACCCTAAATCCGCCCTGAACGAATGGATTAGGGGAAATCGTGTCAGCATATTTTTCCCCAAGAGATTGGTGTTTTTGTTTTTTAATAATTATTTTTTCAAGCTTGGGACACCGTGGTGTTCAACCGGATGAAACCCCAACTTGGCCGGCGGTAATGCTCTCGGCTTATCATCTTAGAGTGCCATGATTCCGGATAACATCCGGAAAATGAGTTTAGTGCTATTTCTTGCTTCAAACTTTTTCAAGAAAACCCGTTTCACGTGATTGACCCCTAGCGGTGCTCAGTGCCCATCCATTTACATCGCAGGAATTTCCATGTCCTAAAGTGCACCAAATTGCATTTCAGGACCTTGAAATCATTGCAAAAACTTCCCCTTCCCTTTTACCTCCCCAGGACGACGACCACACTTTAGACCTCCCTGGAAAAATCCTGGGTCCACTCCGTGATATAGTTCACCGTTTAGGTAGTTCTTAGCAGTACAGGCCTAACGGGCAAAATAGGGGGGTGCCCTGCTTTAATAGGTCGGTTTAAAACGTATTTAGCGCAAACACGAAGTATAATTTTCAAGTGATCGATTCATGGTATCATGATGCTACTCATTTGACTTAGTTTTCAAGTAATTCTTAACAGAACAATAAAATACATTATTGCGAAAATAAAACCTGGTCATGTTCGGTCTTATTCCAATCGAACGATACGAAAGAGTCTCGTTCCCGTCTACATTCTTCCAGCTACATAATGAATTCAACCGGCTGATGCTTAAAGCAGATGGACTCAAAAATCGGATACTTTACTCACCTGTCCCCATGACGTCATGGACTTCAATAAAAAACGTTTACACATTGGATGATTCACTCGGGTGGCTTAAACACAGTCCACACACATGCACCCTTCATCAGGACCCACTAAGCTTTACGTTCCTCAGTCATGCTGCACAATCCATTTCCTAGCGGATTGTGCGATTGATTCGAAGACTAAACGCCCCTGAGCAATTTCCGACTTAAAAGAAAAGTTTATAGCCAACTCATCCGGATATGTTAAAGAGGGACATATTCTAAATCCGCCATGGTATCATAGCAGTAAGGAAGTTATAAATAATTAAAACCTCCAGTACGGTTCACTACGTCGATAATAAAAAATCCAAGAGTTTAAAATCTTATTTTCTTTTGGATTTTTCCCTTGGAGAAGGAACTAATTTGACATTGTGAACTTTTATAAATATATAACAAAAGTTAATAAATAAATTATGAAACATAATACAAAATAAATATAGGCTTAATATAATATTAGGACTAATAACAAGCATTTTTCACCTTCAGTCTTTTGAAGGAAGTTCATCCATATATACAAACAAAACAAATGATGGACAAGTATTTACCTCCTGAAAATACTGTTTCGCTTTTTCCTTTGAAGGAAGAACTTTTATTTACAGCTTGAAGTTAAACAAAAGTTGAAAACTAAATATGATATAGGCTAGTGAATATCTTTGAGTCTCCTATTTTTCTAATATTTTTTGTTTTTCTTTTTGTTGAAGAAAACTTCAAGTTAATTCAGTTCATGCATGCATATACAAAATATTTGCAATAACTTCAAGCTCATTATCATTATTCGTAAGGGTAAGTACTTGTTATTTAAATACAACATCATTACTTTTTTTTTTTGAAGGAAAGAACTTTATTTCCATTGAGAAACATTAACACTCAAAACAAAATTGGAAAGTAAGTATAAAAAACAGTAAAACAAATTTTACAAATATTTACAAATGATTCAATAAATTAAAGGTTGGTCTTACTAACCTTGTTTACAACGTAATCACCAAAATACGGAAAGTAACACAATACTTCAAAGATATGAGTTACAGAAATCACACGTTTAATTAGAAGAACACAAAAAACACATTCTACTTAAATTAATTTCGTAGGATTAGAACTGTATAGTGTAGCAACATATGAAGTAATCCAAACGTAAGACCAAAAGTAAATTAATTTTAACATAAAGAAATTTGAAGTATATCTTCTCTCCGCACAGAGAAACAAATGAGCGTTTCCTAGTCCACACTTTTTCAAATTCAGCTTTAGGTAAACGATGCTTATCGGCCCTAACTCTCTGCTTAATATAATAAATAATTAAGGATTGTATTTCTTCACTGGAATGTGCCCGTGACTGAAAAACATGGATGCATCTAGACTTCCACATAACTCACTCTGGCACAGGGTCCACGATGAGCCAAAAGGCTTCCTGACCCTCAAAACGTTGAATAATGAATTTTGAAACACATAACACATACCAGAGTCTATTAAACACCACCTTAGGCATATTAATGCAATGGAAGCCCATAAGAAAGAAAGTAACATGAAAATTGAAATTGTCATTAAAACTTTTGCAAAACGCCTTTTACCATAAAATAATTGATCTTACTTTAGGACAACCCCAAAAAATATGATCAATTGTTTCTACACAATTGCAATTTATACCGAGCATAAATTGAAAAGAGCAAAAAATGAAGAATATTAAGTAAAAGGAATTTGCATTGGCCGGGAATCGAACCCGGGCCTCCCGCGTGGCAGGCGAGAATTCTACCACTGAACCACCAATGCTGCTCGAAAACAAAGGCAGAAATTTATTTACATATACACTACAAACTTCAATATATTTGCAAAGGAGTCAGAAAAGTTCAAATCCCAAAAGATTAAAGACATTGAAATATTGTGCATCAACTAACTTAAGGCAATAGTTCACAGGCCTATAGCCTCGAGTTCTATTTACTAACATAGGGCCTACGAAGATCGACCACATTACAACGTTAACTTAGTACCAGGCCAGTACTAACGTTACATAGCCTAGCCTAGGCCTAGCTCCAGGCCTACGTACATGCTAAATCTCTCTAGGCTCTCTAACATTACATAAAATACTAGCATGCATAGTTATTCCGTAAGTTTGTAACGTTATCTGACAGACTGAGCATTTGTAATTCATTGTAATCAACTGGAATTGCCAAGGAGACTCAATTGTACGGAATGATCTTCATATCATGTTCATTCGTTGGGGGAAAGTTAAAAGTCGGATAAAGTCCGAGGTTCATTTAAACATTTTCTTCCATTCCAACTGCGTTACATTTTACCACTCTGAATAGGCCTAACGTTAGGCTACATTCGTAGGCCCACTACTATTTAAGTTAGCCTACCTTCGGCCCTCTAGCTGATACGTAGCATAGGCCAGTCTTAAAGTAACTCGTAAGGAGTAACGTAGGACTAGGAGTAGGCTAGGCCATAACGTTGCACCCCTGCCTTGGTTTAGGCGCTAGGCCTATATCTGTCTTTGCATTCTCGGGTAGGCATATAGCTATATGGTGTTAAGTTAGGCCTATGGTAATGCTAGGCCCTACTTTGTCCCACAGTTGTATCATGTTTGCTGTGAAGATATGGGCTCTTGAATATGGTGGTGCCCACTGGCACATGTGAGTGTGACATCTTAAAAGTAAATAGGCCTGTGGGATTAATGGTTGATAAGTATTCTTAATTACTCGAGACTCACCCCACATGAGTCGCCACACTTTGTCTGGTGCCGAAGTCGAGCGGGATACCGGCCAGTTGGATGGGATTGGGAAGGCTGTATCTGCTCGTTGGGTACCTTTCCTTTTAGTTTCTTTCTCTCAATAAATTCAACTACATTAAAATACACTACTACGCTGCTGTGCATATCTGGCGCATGCACGTGCAACTATAAATATAACACTCTACGCAACATATATACTAGGCTTATCATGAGTCGATCATCTAATAAAGTTTGTTACCACAAAAATATGAAAACATCGCCAAAAATCGATAAAACTGGACAGTAATATTTTGTAATATGTCTTGTTCTTTGTGCTACATTTTGGTGTTATTTGGGCTGAGTAATCTGTAGAAAATGAATCTTGAAATGTAGGAGGCAGTGCAGGTAGCAATGCTTATGAAGTAATCATGAGTCGATCACTTCATAAAACTAACAAATAAAATCCTACAAATCACTATATTTAGGGCCAGATTTTGACATAATGAAACAGAACAATCTCCTTTCTCAGAATTCTTACTTAAAACTTCATACAAGACATTCTCATCTTCATTTTTACTGATTTTTACAAATTTCTGGTTCACACTTTTGCTGAAACTTGAAAATCTGACCATGACTAACATTTTTGCTTTAAAAATCAAAAACATGATAACAAATAATTGTTTTTTATGTTGTTTGAAGAATTTGCATCGCAGGTTATTTTAGCATTGCAATCTCATCTCTCCTACTCGCTGCAATGGCGTTTACAAGGCAGTGATCGACTCATGATAGCGATCGACTCATGATAACTTACTATACTGCACAAACTATTATTAGAACAATAAAGCTTAAATCTTTATAAATGACTACGCCGCTTGGCCTAGGTTTGCTGGGTTTTGGCCTGAGTGGCTGTAATACTACGGCTGCCCAAAACCAATAACCAACTTGCAGACCGTTTAAATATATATACTAAATACCGACAATTTCTGCAGCCTCTGCGATGCAACGTAAAGGTTTCTCCAAAGATGCAGCTTTGTCTTTATCTTCTGCTTGTCAAAACAGCAAGTGTGCCTTGTTACTTTGAAACGCACATGCAAGCACAGTACACTAGAACTATATACAGGTGCACATACCAAGACTTTGCATAACAAATACTACTAAGATTCTGCTGTGAGTGGGGGTGTATTTAAAGCTACCGTAATATGTACAGCAGGTAAGCTTACTGAAACTTTCCTGAAATGAAATAGCGCCACTACAGGCCTAGCAAAGTCAAAGAATAGGTCTTGCCTAGGTACTGTCAGGCCTAGGCTATCAAATTTGGTATTTTTTGAAAGGCCATCTGGTTCAGATGGGAAAACCGTAGATTGCTTTTGGATGAAAAACCCCAGGACCCACAGTGTGTCCTTTGAATAGGCCACAGGCCAGGGTGCATTCCATGTAAAGCCCACACCGAAGGTATGCCAAGGTTTTCGTGATTGTTCGCCAGGATTTTCTGTGCACATACAATGCTACATAGCAATATGCAGGCCTGTGCATGTATACGTACACTATACATGTACATGATCATGGTACATTGGCATTGCACTTGTACAGGTATATGGTACACACACAGTAAGTAGCAATCTATCTGGGATTGTACACACCTATGTATTCATGTATGTAATGCATACACCATTCATTGGCAATACAAGTACTGTACATAGCACAGTATACTGTATGTTTATCATACGACAAGAATTAACTGGCGTGTGGGGAGCACAACTTGCCTGCGGCTACGCCTGGAAGGAGTCGACACTCACACCGAAGATATTCGTGTTGGAGTGCACGAAATGCAGACTGGGCCATAGGGGCCAGTTTCATCCTGTAAATGTTATTTGATCTTGAAGGAGGTATAATTATAACAAATATGAAATTTTAGGAGCATTAGCGTCAGACTTGTCACCTTCCTTGGTGAAAGTTTCAAATCTGTGTACATATATTTGCCCACGGGGTCAATGTTCACTCTGAAGGAAGGCCCCTTTTTTGGTTCCTTGTGTAACAAAGGAACCTATGCAGTCACCTTGGCGTATGTATGTGTGTGTGTGTGTGTGTGTGTGTGTATGTGTGTGTGTGTGTATGTGACGGATTGGAATGCGAGGTATGTGGTGCGATAACTCAATAACCGAGTGATCAATTTTTTTCAAACTTGGTATGTATGTAGATGTTGTGGAGTAGATGTGCCCTATCGTTTTTGGTGGAGGTCAAAGGTCACTGGTGATCACCAGAGGCCAAAAACTGAATTTCTGTTAGTAGCTGTAACTCAGTATCCGTTGTTCAAGCAGTGGCATCATTTTAGGATAAGTTAGATTGGTAGGAGGTGAAAATGTTGGTACATTAACCAAAATAATTGGAAAGGGTCAAAAGGTCAAAAAGTAATGTTTTATTGATATCTTGCCACTGAAACATTTTAGAGGGGTGGTGTAATGTAGATTTGTGTTCGTCTAAGTGAAATGCACGTGATGACCCCCCTTGACCTCACTTGACCTCATTTGACCTTTGTGACTTTTTTGTGACATCAAGATTTGTCTTGATCAGACGAACCAAAAAGGCTATTACACTACCCTCCTACAATGTTCGTTACTTGAGTTACTGACATTTAAATGACAGGCTAGTGTGTACATGTAGGTCATATGTAGGCCTATTGCAATGCCAGGTATGCGGTGCAATTACTCAATAACCAAGTAACATAGTGGAAATAATGGAAAGTTGTGTTCGTCTAAGTAAAGTGCACGTGAAGACTCTTTGGGTCTTTGTTCAATTGGTTTAAAAGTCCAGCTGAAGTTTAATGCCTTTAGACAAATGCAATGTATAAAAGAAAAGAAGAATTATAACCCCCTCTCAGTCTAAAAGCAGTTTAGTTAACAATCAGGACAGTAATGCAATTATTATTAAAAACAACCTTTTCCTCACATACAGTATTGAATAAAGTTATTCACAGTGCAAGCTAAGATTCCAATTTCAATAGTAAAATATGAAAGCAGTTTCTCTTCTTTACCTCTGCTTTTACCCTAGGGACTACAATGCTGTTTCTAACACCCTCTTTAGGTTAAAAGGTCAAGTTGAAAGTCATTTATTAGATTCTACAGAGCTATGTTTGTTTCTTGGTCTTCTAGCCAAATTGTGAAGAAGAAATTGGTGGTAATAAATCACTATCGGGCTGCCTTTAGTAGCAGAATTGTGGGCTTTTCCTTATTTTTGCTTTTCAGGCAAACACATTGGGTAGTCTAAAGGACAACCATGACATAATTTCTAGTCATCCATCATAAATTTTGGTGGTCAGGAATGACCAGATGACTGTTAAATTTCTTTGGTGCAGAAGAGACTGTGTTTATTTAAAATCAGTTTTGATCTACTTTGACTGTATTTGACCTTTGTGACTTCTTTTTAAGGTCTGGATTTGAATTGTTGAGACTGACCAAAAAGGCAATTAACTAACCTCCTATACTACCCCAAACTCAAGTAAATGACATTTTAGTGAAAGGTGATGAATGTATTTGTCGCATGGAAGTGGGCAGTGTGCAGTGTGATAATTTGAAAAGTTTAGTGTTCCATTTCTCTCAAACGGCAAGTGCTTGTATGATTTTGAAATTTAATGTGCCCCTATGTTTTTGGGTGATGGCCAAAAGTCATTGGGGTTAAAGGTGCAAATTATGCCTTATCTTGGGACTACCTTAATACAATATCATCTTTAATGCAAGGAACCATAGTGTCCTTGGGCTCTTGTTTAATATTGTTCCTGGGGCCAGGTTTAGACCCCTACCAAATCTTTGTTATTGTGACCAAATATTAATGATGTATACTATAAAGGACCTTTGGACCATTTGAAGTGGGTCCAGGTGGTCCGAAAAATTAGAGAAAATGCTTCTCAAAGTGAAAAAAAAATTGCATTTTTGAGGGCCTAGATATCCAAAATTCAGCAAAGTACTGCTAATTTGAAATCAGGTTATTATTACATTGCCACCTAGTCCTTGAACAGGACTCTATGCTACGTCCAATGCATTTTGCTCTACACTAGGGTCCTTCACCACAGTGCCCTACAAACCCTGCCATTGCAATATCAGGACTTAAGAGGAAAATTGTTTATGGCATAAATAGCTCATTCATGGGTGGAAAAAGTTGGGAAGCTGGGAGGCTCCTTCCTGGGAAATTTGGCTATCTAGAGGGAAATGTAGGCCACTGGAGGGAAATTTCCCTTTCCTGTACATGGAAATATAGGGAGAACTGTGGGAGATTTTACTCCCTTCCAGAGAAATAATTCTACTTCCTTCCTGGGATATAAACATTTTTTCCAGCCCTGACTGCTCATTCTTCAGCTAATTTTACCATGGCTATCCTTAAACAATTGGAATTGGTTTTATGTTTATTTACAGCTAACAACAATATGCATACATACAATTTTAGGTTACTTTCTGAGGCAAAATGGTACAGAACACGCTTTGAGAAATTATGGCACTACACGTACTTCCACATCAGTGGACAAGTTACATAAGTGAAATTCCTCCAATAAATATCGTGAAATCTGTTGTCTATTTCCAAAACTCATAAAGAAAGATGTAAACTCTATCCAGTATGTTGAAAAAATTGTTTTAAAATACTTTCCAGAATTTTTAAAATGTATTACTAAATTTAATTAATTTATCAAAATTTTCTGTAAGGACATTTTATAAAGTGGAAACTTTTAAGACAAACGTCTTCTGGAACATCATTAAGTGTCGTCAGGGTAACCCCTCCTTATATTAAGGCAGTGTCACCTCGACGGAAGGGTTACTCTGACTACATGAGGTGATGGCACTGTATCATATGACAAAAACTACAGTTACATGCATTTCTAGATTGTGTAATTTACTTCTTGATAGAGTCAATTTTTAATTCAAATTTCACCAACTTATTGCCCCCTTTCCCCCTCCCCTCCCCCCAATTTCAAGAAAAGCTCATTGACAAGCCTAGATGCAGATGTAGAGTTGCATGTTGTGTGCATACATCTTGATTTCAGGAGGCATATATGGGCAAGGACCGTGTATAGAGTAGGTCTACCTTTAAGCGTAGTACATGGTCCTGTTCAAGACTGATCACCACCGGACATCAAATTCATCAAAATTCCAAACCGCTTGAGCTTTAGACCAGTGTTTCCCTTTTGTCTACAGTATGAAGCAAAATAATATGTGAAAATCTTGAAAATTCTTAGATAGTCACCCGGGAACTTTCCTGAAAATTTGTTGATTTGGCACAGAATGACCCTACAGTGTTGGTGCCACATTTTAGAATTTGAAAGGTAAATTTCTACCTTTCAAAATGCTTTGAGAGGAATTAAGTTTCAAAAGAGGATTGATCTCAGTACTGTAACCTGGGCAACATGCAAAATCATCTTTTCTAATGTGTTTTCCAGACTTGTAAAGGACATTCTTCACACAGTTTCAAGTTTTGTGAAATTCTTAATGAGAAAAGTGAAGGAATCATGAAATTCTCCTGTCTATTTAATGAACACTGTAATATCAGGTTTTATGGTGAATTTAGGCTGTGCACTGCAAAGGATATTCCTCCATGAGGTTCCAACTATACATACTGTAAAGAAAAAGACCACTATATCACTAAAATTTTCTATTTTTTGCCAGGTTTTGCATTCCAGTTGTCATGGTGATGAATTCCTAACCAGCCGCAATGGGTGTAAGAGGATTAACAACCTTTATCAACCAACATCAGCAGTTTTTTGAGAATTACAGTCTTCACTCCACCAATCTTGTGCTAGATGGCTATGGGCTGATGTCCCAGTTTTATTTCGACCATTCCGTGGACCCAGGTAACCATGGGGGAGAGTATCAGGCCTTCTACAATCACTGTGGTCAATTTTTTGAGAATTTATCTTCATGTGGTGTCAAATGTTTTGTTGTATTTGATGGAGGGTATGACATGGATGGTAAGAAGTTTGACACGATGAAGGAGAGGTGCCAACAAAAGATCAGTAATGTAAAAACCATTGCAAATGGGGGCCATGCTTGTATCATGCCAATAATGGCATCCGATGTTTTGAAAAAAGTGTTGAGAGACTTTGGAATTCCTTTTGTTTTCAGTGACTTTGAAGCAGACCGTGATATTGCAGTTCTTGCCAATGACCTCCAAGGTCCTGTATTGGGACAAGACAGTGACTTTTTTGTCATGAATATTCAGCAGGGGTACATTCCATTTGATAGGTTGCAATGGAGAAAACCCTGCCAGTTTTCAAACAAGCAGAATTCAGATCGGAAGCCCCCTAATCAGAAAAAGCAGAGTTTCCTTCAATGCCAGAGGTATAAAATTAAAAGGTTCTGTAACTTTTTTCAGGTTGAGTTGTCAATCATGCCCTTATTTGCATCTCTTAGTGGTAATGATTATTTACAAGCTACATCTCTAGGTGGTTTCTTTGGAGCAATCAAACACCGTCATCAAAAACCTGACAATAGACAGCATCCACGACGAAAAGGAAACTACAAATTCTGTGAACTCTTGTATCACCTTACATACTTTGGGACTTTTGAAGATTGCTTGGAAGAGGTCATTAAACATGTTCCTGTTCCTGAAAGGTCAAAGGTCAGAGAATCTTTGGAATCATCATGTGCTATGTATGAAGTCACTAGTCCTTCTTCTGTGACAAAATCCTTTGGAAAGGGAGATCTAGATTTATCAGATAGTGTCTTGGTCAGGGACCATGGTATCCCAGTTGCTTTCGTCAAGCTGTTGCAGCAAGGTCTCGTACCTACCATGTGCCTTAACATATTACTTAACAGAATGTATTTTGTTGGGACACAAGTTGAGCGGCTTTCTCAGATCAGGTCCAGTGCATGCTGTGACTTCCTCTTCCAAGTTCTATGTGGCATTATGTTAGTTGATATTGCCAAAGAGTTGCATGCTAAGAATACCACTCTGACAGTTGATATTTATGACAGAGATGGCTATTTGGTGAAGTGTAATAAAGTGGTTCCTATTTGTGAGCTACGTGGTTATGGTACTGTACCATCATTCAGAAACATATTCAGTTTGCCAGAAATTCAGAGAAGATCCCTTCTATTAACAGCTCTTCAAGCTAACGACATAAATGTAAGCAATGTACCTCCATGTTTTCAGCTTGTACTGTTATCGACTGTATACTGTTTCAAAAATACCAAGCCACCCTTGTCATGGAAACACTTGTGCTCTTTGGTGCTATGTTGGATACAAGGTTTAGCATGGTGTAAGTGGAATACCCAGCGCCTTTTCCTCAAATCAGATCGTGACTTGCACAGTTTCGACTCTTCTTTCAACTGGGAGGGGTATGAAGTGTCGTCAGTTCTGCAAAACTTTGATCCCTTACTAAGGAGGAGGTTTAACCATCATTTAGACTTGGATGCTAGCCATGGGTTTGCACAGTGGATAGCTTGTGTACGCATTACTTACTACCTGAATGCGTTACTGTTGGAGGTGTTTCCTAGAGCTGATATGATTTAATGGTCTTCTTCTTCACAATTTATACTTCAAACTTTGTGACATCCATCCAGCAATGCATCAAGACTGGATTCAAAACAGCCTTCTGAAGAATGTCCCTAGTGCATCTAATCTCTTTTATGAATTGATGGCTTTCTTTTGTCATCATCTTGGCTTTCAACAATGGGAACAATTACCTCCACAACCAGCCAGAGGTGTAGTCCATGGTGGCATCCATCATCACCCCAATGGGAACAGTCAGCGGGTCTCTCATCTGGTAGACAGGAATAGGTCTAGAGGTGGCAGACGTAGGCATGGCCGTAGAGGTGGGAGGAACCAGGGTCAGGTTCCTAGATTCATAGCAGCCAACTTTAATAGTGCATAGATTGTTATCTGGATTTTTTTGTGTTGTAAAGAGTTAACGTGGGGCCGAGAGTAGGGGGAGGGGGTGGGGGTCGGAATACTGTAAGTACAGTATGCAGCCAACTTAAGCAATACTGCATGTACGTGTTACAGTATCATTAATGATGTTAGTTTATTGTAGAGCAGTCTTAAGGATGGGAGGGGGGCTGTAACACCCCCAAGAAATTGATTTGGAATGCCAATAAAAGTTGGGGTTAAAGATGATTGAAGCCTTGAGTATTTTTACAGAAGTAATGAGCAACGATGTGTTGCTTAAATTAAAGAATTTTGAAATTGGAACAGTCTATAATCAAATGCAAGTTACATTTATGGACTCCCAAACTCTGCATTATGTACAGGTGGTTTGTACACTGTAGCACTGTGCCTATATTTGCCTTCACATTGTCAGGGATTTTTAAAAAGAGTTATGTGCTGGACCTTCCTTTTTACAGCTCAAGTTTCCCAATTGCCTCAACTCTGCAAGGTTACTGGTGCAATTATTGTAACATTTCAGATACAGTGCTGCATACCAGTATGGGGGACTCTGCCATATTGAGATGAAGTGAAATGAACCCGCTATGCATAAGGTCATTTTTAGTCATTTAAGGGCCAAATTTCATAATGCAATATTCATAAGGGTTATTATTTAAAAGGTTCATTCAAAATTAAGAAAAAAGTTTGTTATTCATAAGGTTCATTATTCATAATAGGAAAAAGGGATCTAAATGCATAGCAGGAGAAGGGTTCCTTATTCACAATTTAGAATAAGGTTCTTAATTCATGATGGCAAAAGAGATTGTTTTTCGTAGTGGAAAGAAGGTTCAATGTTCAAAGTGGAAAGAAAGGTTCAGTCTTCATAATAAGAAAAAGGAGGTTGATATTTATGATTAAAAAAAGGGTGCAGTGTGCATAATGTTAAGAGTGATCATTTTGATTAAATGCATATTGAACTTTTTTAATTATGAACATGTATGAAACTTTTTGTTTGATTTGAAATATCAAACCTTCCTGTCAGTTATGAATCCCATTTCTTGGTTAAGAATATCTAACCTTTTATAAATACAGAGCATTTTGTATTGTAAACATCACACCCTTTTTCCATTATGGACACTGGACCCTTTTCTCTACTTTTAATACTGAACCGCTGTTCAATTATTAATAATGAACCACAAGACTAATGCACCTTTTTTATCATATTTTTTTTGCCCGTAATCATTTTATGAATAATGACCTGTGTTGAACAATGACTTCTTGAATATTGGGTAGATCCCTCCTTATTTAACAATGGGGAAGTGCATTTGAAAGATGAAGCCATGTTTATTTCACCACAGGTACAGTATGCTGGTGCCATACTGTGGTTGTATTTAAACTGTCATGACCGACTGCAAGGTCAAGTGGTTAGAGCATCAGACTTGCAGTTGGGAGGTCAGAAGTTTGAGCCCTGGCTGGGTCATACTGAAGACTTTAAAGACTGAACCTACTGCCATTGTGCTTGGTGGTCAGCATAAGCAATGGAGTACTCAGTAAGGAAAACAAGCCAGTGAGCCACAACTGGAAAAAAAACCATGGCCGACTCGACTTGAAAAAGTTGGTTGGAAATGGGGGGGTAAAACTCCATCTAGCCTAACCTAATCTTATAAACTGTCAATCTTGTGTTACAACTGATGTCAGTGGTAATATTGGGAAGTTGCAGAATATAAACATTTTAGAGGTTCAAAATTTGAAAATATCCTACCCCCTCTGTGGGTAATTTGGAGATGCATGTCAAGTAAGTCCCCTTGAAATTAAACTTATTGCTCCTCCCCCTCACAACCACCACCAAAGTAAAGTTTAGTGGTGCTTATAGCAAGACCATCGCCATATTTAGCATCTCTTTCTATAGATGTGCTGTATGAATTTTGACATGGATATTTTCTAAAACAATGTTTTACAATTGTGTATGTTCTATGTATAGGATTATGTGAATTTCAAAAAGCTGTCAAATCTAGTCTGTCCTGTTAGTGAATAATGCATTGTCAGTTTCATTTCAATGTCAGCATATTTGTGCCCTGGAGTGTCTATTATTCTTTCGAAAAGTTAAGGATATCCAAGTTCCAACATAGTTGTACTGTAGTTTTAAGCCCTGTGTACAGGATCATACATTTGGTCAAAAACATCAAACATTTGTGTGATGATGCTTACAGACAAACGAATGGTTGTGCTGACTGCTTCCTTAACCCTTTACCGCTGTGCTCCGATCGGGGCATATTTGCGCGCCTCGGGAGTGGGCGGAAAAGCGGACGTAGCCCGCCCCGCATCGGCTTCCGTAGGCCATTGACCCCGTGACCTTAAACTATTGTCTCTCTCGTTGTTGTGGCCGAATTTTCGGGTGG
Source organism: Holothuria scabra (assembly GCA_037179385.1). Lineage (NCBI taxonomy): Eukaryota > Metazoa > Echinodermata > Holothuroidea > Aspidochirotida > Holothuriidae > Holothuria > Holothuria scabra. The sequence continues at coordinate 25,487,010 of CM074198.1, forward strand.
CTACTCGCAGTTTCGTGCTCCGCGTGAAACAGTAAAGATGTGTGATAGCCGAGCTCTCCGCATGGGTCCAAAAGGACCCAAACAACGGTAAAGGGTTAACAAATTTGAACTATGTCCAACATGTTTGTAGGTGTTCAAATATTTAGCTTTATGTTTGTCTTCCAACAAATGCTCAAACATTTGTATAATGATGTTTGTGAACAAATGTGTATGATCATGTAGACAGGGGTCTAGTCTGCAAATTTAGTGAAATTACTGTTCATAGTTTGGAACTTGCACAGTTTCATTAAACACATATATAAGTCTGTTAAAAGATACATAAATAGTTTCAGCATGCTGCCTGTAAAATGGCAATCCGCAAATTCAACATTTTTTTGTCACTTACATTGTTATACAGCATGTTAAACTGTTCTGGCAGTTTGAAAAAGACTTGATGTATCAGTTGTCCTGTGATTGGTGGCAGTTTGCAGTGATTTGGTATGGTCTGGAGGTAACATTTACAGCAGGGTCAATGCAAAAGTTTCCTTCACAGATTGAATGTTAGGGTGTTTGTGTAGGGGGGGGGGATGGAATGATAGGGATGGGGAAAGGAGGGGGAGAAAAGTAGGTCAGAGTGAAGAAATATGTGCTATATCACTCAAAATTTGTTACTCCAGCTTTTATTCCTTTAAAGAGTTTCACATGAAGTTTACAACATTTTATATTGTTACCTTCCACAGTGCTAATTTTGATAGATTTTAATTAGCTTTGTTGTAAATCTGCGGTTTTAGGCATTTTAAGTCACAGATATGTAAAGGAAAAAATGCAGTTAGCTTTCATTTTTCCATTTTCCTCCTATTTGGGGATGTATGTGGTCAGATTTGAAAATTGATAGACACCTGTGGGTTGGGTAGGTCTTTTTCAGATGGCAAGATTTATTGATTAAATCACAATGAGTGTGGAAATCAAGAAAACAATGTAATTCAAAGGTAGTACAGCTCTCTTGATTGGATAAGGAACATCACTAGCGCAATCGTGTGATATGTCCTAATTGATCAAATTTGGTGAAATTTGGTGTAATTTGGATGAGTATGTATTTGTTTTTACAAAGATCATGTGGCAATATTCAATAAAAATAAAGTAAAATCCTAGTTTGGTTAAGTGACTTCATGCATTTTGTCCTGCCTTATTTTTCCATTTTTAGGAAAGCCAAGGCCTGGGGTATGTTGTACAGTATGTATACTTGTATATAAACCAGTCTATGAAACCACAAGTGCAAATAAAGTGCGTAGTACCAGCTATGGGGGCTTTGGAACGTGCTTGGGCAATGGAAGAAGTTTGGATTGAGAAATGGGCAAAAATGGCTTTTGAATTTATGATTGCTATTTAAAAGAATAGTCTAGAACCAAATTTATGTTTGATATGTTAAAGAGGAACATATTCTAAGCATTCTGTTAAAAGTTTCACTCAAACATTTTAGGAATCTTATAGTCCCCTGAAATGGAAATCAAGACACAATAGTAACTATTTTGGGTTCTACTTATTCAAAACGGTTGCTAAAGACAAAACGGCAGCAATTTTATAATGTTTGTTCATGGTAACAATAACAGGATCGATATACTTCAGTTGTCTACTCCAAGGTCTACCCCTTAAATCGGTCCACAATTTCCTAGATTTCAAACATACGGTATTGTTTCGTGTTTCGAGGAAAATTAAGTTAATCAGAACTGCGGTAAAACAAAGTGACCACCAAAATTAAAATAAGTATATTAAAATAATGGCTTTAATAAACGTTAAAAATACATTTTTAGAGATGCTCTTTTATGCTTTTTAATGATTAGTCTTGCTATAGGCACTCGTCATAGCTTCCCTTTGTAACTGCCAGCTGAAATGAACATCTGTAAAACATTTTCTCATATAGGCCTACTCTTATCGAATAAACGATGTCACCTGGTCTCTTCTAAAGCTCTGATTGAACAAAGCCGTCAGATGTGTGCTGAAACTGATCATGAAACTAATTAAATCGACTTGTACTTTGCCATCGTGTGACATACCAGTACTAACTAAACGTTCTGGAAGTGAATTTCATGTTTTCCAAATTCGACAAAAAAGGCATTCCGTTGAACTTCTAGTAACCCTATAGCCCTTGTCAAGGCTTTTCGGCCAAAAATTATCTAGATTTTACCTACACCGTAACGTTACACCCTATTACGATACCAGGCTCCGTACTTTTAACCCTCACTGGGATCTGCGTGGCCTCACATATCTGTCCGCCCTCAGACCTGCCCGGCCGGTGTAGTCCCCTCCCCCTTCCAGAGGAAGGGGGAGGGGACAAAATTTCGCCGGAAAGACTCGACAGAGGCTAGTAACCCTACAAATACATTTTCGTTCCTTCAGAGCTCCAAAAGAAAACAGGCGCCATTGTTGTATCACCGGAACCGAAGATTGCATATGATGACTGAGTCCAGGCTGTCTTGGATCCTATTTGGCTAATCTGTAGGCTAGAAGTCAGGATAACCCTGTATGGGGTATGTTTCATTTAGTCTTTCCATATGCCCAAATGAAGCTTATCTTCGAAGGCGGGTTATCCTGACTGAGAGGCTATGTCGAGTCCCTTCTTTTTGTGCGGAATTGGAATTGGGTTTATGAGGTATTTATCCAACAAAAGTATAACAAACTTGACATGTATTTCGATTTAATTTGACAATACTATGAAAATTATTAGTTTCTATGGTTGTTTATTTTAATTGTCCAGTCAGATTAACGTGACAGATCAGTGGCATAACTAAAGCCCAACCCATGATCCCATCTCCTAACAGCCCCCTCCCCGCTCTCGTAAAAAGTTTGGCAAAATTTTGACCTGCGCTGGGCAGCTATGTGTCCAACCAACTATTGGTGAAAACGTGCCCATTAGTTGGTTTCTAAAAAAAACACTCAAACTATTTCTTGGTTAAAAAGTGTCGCTCAGTTTTAACCAACAGTTGGTTGGACACATAGGTGTTCAGTGTTGGTCCAAAGTTTGCCCAACTTTTTAAAAGTGCATTGGCGATCGGAACCTAAACATAAAGATATAAGACATTAGAAAATGAAAATATAAATGAAAATATGAATAAAATATGAAATGAAAATAAAAGTATTACAGTTCTACAACATATTTATGATTATTAAGTTATAATCTTCTTGTGCTGCAGTAGAGACGTTGGCGGCTGATTATTCTAGCCTGGAATTGAATTAAAAGAGGAAGTCTTCTCCGTTATTCAAAATCGGGCTTCGTGTCCGTAACGTCAGAACATGATCTTTCCACTTTTTCATATCATTCGTTATAGCGGATGCTAATGCCCATGTGTTCAAAATAGCTAATTTAAATTTAATAAACCAAACGAAATGTGGCTATTTGGGATGTCCCTATGTTATTAAAGGATAATAACCCCAATTTCCAAGTGTCGAGTGGCACTGAATGTTTTAACGGCGGCGTCACCAGAGATTTTACTCGGGAGGGGGGAGGGGGCATTGGGGAACAAGGCTTTTGCATGGAGCACTGCTAGACAAACTCATGGCCCCCGAAGCCTCTGGATTTAAGGGTATTTGTGAGGCATTAAAGTTGTCATTTGACGGCAATTCTATGTTGACTATACATCTGGCATCGGCCCACTAATTTTGGTCTAAGAATCAGTTGGGTTAAATTGGGTAATTCAGCAGATATTGTCAAAAGGAGGGAGAGAGCTGAACTATGGAGAAAGCATTTGATGGGCAGCCATGATTGATTATTTTAAAGGGGCAATCCCCTCACCTAAACTACAACTTTTGTAGAGGTTTACAGAAGTTCTCAATTGGCTCAGCTCTTTGATTGACAGCTAGTTCAAACAATGCAAAGTACCATAGCTCATATTTCACAGCCTGGGAGTGTTTTGATTACACATTGGGGTCTTGCATACTTACTCTGAAGTAAGAAACTGAGGATGATTGTTTCTGGATGAGAATGACTTTTAAACAGTTGTGGGAGTGGCTTAAGTAAGTAGGTTAGGAGAATTATAACTGTTTGGAGTGAGAGGATCAGGCCTTAAAGGAAACATGCAATACCCTGCCTGAAAGGCTATCTGAGCTGAGTGCCATCTTCAATTGCCGAAGAGCGTATAATTTTGAAAAAAAAAAAACGCAACGCCTCAGACACCCGGAAATTACATGTCCAGAGTGTTTTAGACGACTTTTCCAATTGGAGGTTACAGAAATTACTACCATGTAATCTACAAATAAGAGTCAAATCATACGGAATCTGGTAGTCACACTCTGAGTAGAGGACATTTACTTTTTTTTTTTTGAAAATCTCAAATCTCATTTGGGCACAAGGTTTTCCAGGGACACGTTCCCCCCTCCCCCCCCCCCCCCTTAGCGACACCACTGCTGTATAGATTGATAGATGTATGAAACGTCAAAATCGACATCTATAGCCTCTCATCTCTCATTAGTACATCGTACGGAGATAAGCAATACGGTCCAAGGATGATGGAACACTTTGTTAAAAAAAAAAAAGGAAAAAACGGGGGGGACTCACGACGCACCTGAATCGTGCTGCAACAGAAATTGCTACAAAGATTAATCAATGATCGCTATCATTGGGAAAAGTCCAAATTTTGCGAGTTTGTTAGTATTAGTGTAGATAGTTTGGAGTTAAATGAAACAAATTGTGTTGGTTTTGTGCTAAATAAAGTACTACCATTTTGCGTTTACGGACACTTCTATAATTCCAAAACCTTCGAGAGGGGAGGGGTTAAACACATCCCCAAGCTGAATTTGCCACAATGAACATGTCGGAGGTCAACCCAAATCTTGCATGTTCGTGGACCTTGCGAGCTATGCGACTGAGCATCACAGCGACAGGGGCGTAGATCTGGTTTGTGGATTGGGGAGGGGGGATTTTTGAACAGCCGGAACCTCAGATCGTGTCCGTGACCGGACTCCTCTATATAAGCAATCCATGCAAACGAACGTGAGCAGACAGGTACGCACACACAAACAAAAAGGAAACAAACAGGCATAGACACTCACACTGACATGCATATACACAAATCAGATAGATGGTGCATATTTTATTCAGTGTCATTGCTTTACTTTATGCTCAAACTAACGTTTTCTAGAAGCCCTAAAGAAATCTGCACCCTCATGAGTGGCGTAGCTAGACATTTTTCAAGGGGGAAAGCACCCACATTTTCCGATTTTTAAGACTTCAACCCCACATAATGAGGACAAATTTGCGGTACGCAACGCGCCGAAATGTTGTACCCTTTTAGCCAAATATTTGAAAATATGGTTGTTTGCAGAAAATCTCCGATCGTGGGTTTCCTGTAAGAAAATTTGACATCTCGGGGGATTACTGAAGAATCTGCATTGTCTAGTAGCAAATCTGAGACTGCACAGCGACATTTAAAATTCAAGAGCTTGTATTAAAGAAATTTAAGAACTTTATGAAACGAAATTAAAGAAAATGGCACGGTAGTTGCAGGTCTCACGTGATGATCTGGTGTCACATCTGGCACCGATTTTGTCATCTCCAGAGCTTGGAAAAATTTACCAAACTGATTTAAGAGTGAACACTACTGCATTAGGAATTGCAATTCGCAGGGCGAGAAGCGCGGGGAAAATTTTTGCAAGAGACGAGTGTTTACCAAATTCTGAGCTTTTATTTGAGAAAATTCGGAACTTTATGAAACAGAGTTGGGAAAACCACGGTAAAGTTGACTGGTGTCACAAATGTTTATTCTGCCTGTTGTTGTTTTTTAATCTGCCCGAATTATTGGGGGCAAAACGATATGTTTGCGCCTAATGTTTTTGTTGGAGGATGATCTTCCCCTGCCCTCCAGGATCGACGCCCCTGGTCAGTGATAACCTGCGTAGCGCCTCTTAGACTGCCGCCCCTAGTTGGTTTTCGTATAGCGATGAGGCTCGGGAAGGGTAGGGGTGTTTGCTTCTGCTGTTGTGGAAAGGGTTCATCTGCTCTATGAGTCGATTTATGTATTAAATGTTTGTTCAGTTGATTGTTTTGTGTTATATTGCCTTTTTCAGGGAGAGCACTCTCGACAAGCCTTTGGCTTTTAGCAGCACTTCCTTTCATTCTCATATTAGCTTCAGTAAATATGTTAAACTATTTCATTGTATATACTTGAGTGAGGAAACGAATAAATGAAATGAAAAATTATTGAAACTTTCGGACAGATTGTAATCAGCAATTTTTCAGCTTCTCTTTGCAACACTTTCCCCATATTCGATTTGGGCAACTTAATTATGCTGTCTAAAACTTATCGTCATCCCGGATATGCAATCAGTTTATTGCGCCATAGTGACGGTTTACATGACCCAATGTGCTCATCAGAACACCGACACTCAGTGCGGTATAGTACATGATGTGTAGTACGAGTTGCAGTAGATCCTACTCTTCATTATTTGAATTTGCTGTCAATCAAAGATTAGTCTCAATTGAGAATTTCTCTGTAGTCTACTACGAAAATTTTAGTTTACCAGGGTGAAAATTGACTTCTTTTAGTTGCAAAAGGTTCGCGGTGTCTTTAAGTTGCCAAATATCATGGCAGATTTGAGGGTTTAGGCCTACAGACGTGTAAAGTGCCCAAAATTTACCCGGAATATGGTAATGGTACATTAGTATAATTGTATTATCTTTTAATGATTTTGCCATTTGTTCTTTCTGTTGACATACGTAGTATATTGCAAACGAAAACAGCCAAAATGACAACTCCTTAGATTCTGCTCGTAGGTCTGGGAAATGCTGTATCGGACTGTCTGACGGGTAGAAATTTTTCAAATTTTCTGCACACTCTGCGCCAACTAATGGTGGGGCTTTGCTTAGAGAGTGGAATTCAATGCTTTGCCCGAATTTTGGTAGGATATTCAGTTCTAGCAAATCTTGAAAAAAGTTCTGGGATGTTTTCAATTGGCAGAGTTCGAGCCAGCGAGGGCAGACGGGAGGATAAACAGGTGCCAATTGCCAACAATTTCCCCGGAAAATGGGAGTGGCACATAACATAATTGGAAAGAAGAGCCAAATCCCTGTAAGATGCCCAGCTAACGTCCAAGACAGAATTTAAAACAAACAACTAAATACGTATTAAAAACTATCCCAGTACAATTTACTGCCACAACCTGAGTCATGGAAGAGCTCTTGGTAAAAACTGGGCTGGTACATCTAATCTGGTTATTAATGATCTGTTGGCGATCACGATGGTTCAAGACGAGGGATCTGTCCCCCAATATTTTTGAGAGGGACATATTAAATGTCCCCCAATATTTGAGGCATAAGAAAAAATTGAAGCCAATTCACTTTTTTGTAAAAGGTCGTATGTCGATCAAGATAGGCCTAATTTACGATTGATGTGACACCACGGTAAGGTTTTAATTTACGCTCGCTACGCGCTCTTTTCTACATTTGGTTAAAACTGTTAAGCTGTGTTTCCATGCATGAGACCGACGCGGGCGCGGATACCTACGCGGACGCGGGCACGGGCGCGTTTGTTCCGTTTCCACGAGGCGGACGCCGACGCGGGCAGACACGAGCGGATATGCCTTTCCCATACATTTCCTGGTTAAAATAACGCGGAATGTTGACTGATATCTCAAGTCTATCAAGCAAACGTCCCATTTTGAAATTCCATTCATACACCAAGGGCGGATACAAGGGGTCCATGAAACTCACCACCGTTTTTGAGGCCCATTTTCTCTTTGATTGCCATCCACTCATTTGCAACCATTTTTGAGTCTGCGTGATCGGGATCACCCACGTCGTAGAGATATGGTTTCTCGCACCAAGGAGGTGTTATTATACCACCTCCCTGCTCGCACCAAGTCAATCAATTGTTCAGTCTGTTCCCCCGAAAGCCGTTTGGAAGCCACGGTCGATCACTACAAATGCTGAACACTCTAAAATCAAAAGAGTGAACTTAGTCACTCTTTGATAGAGTGAAAAGTGTGAATTCACTCCATTAGAGTGATAATTCACTCCAAGAAGATTGAAATTCACTCCAAAAAGAGCGAAATTCCCCTAAAGCGAGCGAAGTTTCACTCTTGATGGAGTGCCTACAGTGATCTCTCCTTAGAAAAGAGTGATCATTGTAGGCACTCGTGGAAGAGTGAATTTTCCCTCTTCCTGTAGTGAATTTCACTCTTTTTGGAGTGAGTTTCACTCCTCTTGGAATGAATTATCACTCTGATAGAGTGAATTTACACTTTTCACTCTATCAAAGAGTGAATAAGTTCACTCTTTTTACTTTTAGAGGGAACACAATGATACAACTGCCAATTTACAACCAGTGACTCGAGCACAGTTGTCTTACTGTACACCTACCGTACTGATACTAGAGGAATTCCCATAAATGATTGCGCAATGCATGCCACGCGGACACGAGCCTACGTTTTTTTCGAATCGCTCCAGGACCGATTCGAGAAAAACGCGTCGGCGTCCGACTTGTGGACACGGCTCAATAGGAAATACGTTGGAGCGATTTTTTCCACCCGCGTCCGCGTCCGCGCGGTCTCGTGAAAACACAGCTTAGGAGGCGAGATTCAGATGCGTTGTTTGGATAAAAGTAGTTTTCGCAAACAGCCGTAGGCTATTAGTGGTCCATGCAGACGATTGAAACACGGTATCGACCATTTATATAGGACTACGCTGTATTAGCGTGGAATTTGTACAGTCAAAGCTAGGAAAACGCTTTAAGTTAGTTTCCGTGGATCATCACTTGCGGTTTCATTAGCAGCCTTCTTTACTACTAGACAAACATGCCTGGTGTGGTGACTTGGATAATTGATTTTGAGCTCGTGCCACAAATTTTCTCTTTATCATAAACCATTGTTCGAAGTAAAACACTGTAATAACCACGATGAAGACTGAATTTGCCAATGTCCTATATACTTGAGGTTCCATGCTGTATTTGCAAAAGGAATGAGTGTGGAAATTCTACTATGGAGAGAAAACTTTTCGCGCGCATGGGCGCACAATAAGTCGCATCTACACCGCTCAGCTATCTATGGCAGACCTGAGAGGTCATACATGATTCTCGCAAACAGTGGTTATAAATTATAGTGTACACTGAACTGTAGGCCTACACATAACTCTTCGTTGGTGACCCTCCCCCATGTCCGAGTTCCTGGTTACCCGTCGTTCGTGAAAATGTCGCTCCATGTGACCATCTGATATAGATCGCGGCCCTTAATTGCTATTGATCATTTCAGTGCAATTTGCTCGTGGTTGAAGTGAAAATTTTATTGCAAATGGAAGCAGTAACGATATAGATTCTACTCACAAAAATTTGAAACGGCTGTCGCCAATGGCGTACGCAGGATTTCCCTGAAGGGGGTGGGGGAATGCCGTATGTTGAGTGATCGCCAGCCTGGGGGTTAAGTGGTGTCTTATAAGGGGTGCCCTCTTCCCTTTGGAATTTTATGACCTTTCAAGGAGCCTAGATACAAAATGGTGCAAGATTTTCGACTTTGACAGGAATAGTGTTGAAACTAGTTCAATTGTGGTGGTTAATGGGAATAAAACTGAAAATTTGTGTCTTTACACGCAATCTAAAGCCATGTACGCTACGTTTCGAAGTAAAATTTGTTTTTAAATTTGCATACTTTTGGGTGTAAAAAAGTTGTGGCAAAGGGTAACCTCATTATTCCCAAGTTTAAACAAACTCCACAGTTTCATGCAGTTTAACTTCCTACCCAGGACACATGATCTTCTCTTTTTCTAAAGTCCTTCCGACCCTCTGGCAAAGGGCCATTCGCCACACTTTAAACTGCTTCCAAAAGAGGCTATTAGGTCCACTAAATGACAATACGTGACCAACCTCACGGCCAGACCTTTTACATTATTGGTCTGTCATGCATGTCTCCATTCTAGACTGAATGAAAAGAGCAGATGCTTTTCTTTGAGTTTATTGAGTACATAACTTCACATAACATATGTATACATATACAAAGGTGTTACAAAGTTGTGAAATGGAAAGAAAGTTTTGGAGGAACACATATTCATTGAAATAATAAGGACAACTTACGTATAATTAACAGGAAAATTTCCAGTTACGACAAATTAGCCTAAATTTTAAAAGTGTACCTTCAATCCTGACAAATGATTTTCCCGAAACCCAATTAAGGAACCTTTCTCTTGGTAGGCGACCGAAATCTGCCGTCACTCGGTTTATGACCTCCCTAGAAATCATTTTATGATATTATCATCTTCAGCCACCCTTTTCTCTAACACATGTATGCATCTACCTTTCCACATGATGTGTTTAGCTGCTACAAAAATAAACCAAACCCTATTTAGAACCGACATTGGTACTACACATGATCTTAGCCAGTACTTTTTCCAAAGTCCTCCCGACCCTCTGGCAAAGGGCCGTTCGGCGAAACCAAACTTAAAACTGCTTCCCGAAGAACCTAAACGTCCACTTAAGGACAACACTTGACCAATCTCAAGGCATTCAGACCATTTATATTATTATCGGTCTGTCATGCATGGCTCCATTCTAGACTGGGTGAAAGAACACATGCTACACATGATATTAGCCAAAAGGCCGAGACGGCGATAAGCCAGTTTGTCGTTTGCAATGAAATGCTCCAAATAAGTTCGCAAACTGCAAAATGAACAGAAAGTCATTTAAAAATAGCTTGACCCCCCAAAATGTGACTATCTGAGAGGAGCGTCACCAGTGGTTGGCCCGGAGCGTAGAGAAAATTCTGAAAAATCAAGACCTCGCGGATGGCCGACGGAAAATTGCATTTTCATGCTTGTAAAGAGAATCTAAGCTGAGCTTTTGTTTGAAATAATAAAAAATCAGCAACTTGCTTAGTGATTAGAAAATTACCACATAAAATGTAACACCACCGTTAGATTAAATGTTCTTGAATCTTTCCTGGGGAAAACTATACAACGGAATTGAACATATGCCAATGTTTCTCCGGGCTATTGTGACTTGTGGCCAAATTCAAGATACGCTGAATTCATGAAATTGTCTATGTGACTGCCCAAACCTCCGAATATGAATGATTTCACTCCAGTGGCGGAGCTTCCATATGGCCAGGGAGCGGTCGCCCCCCCCTCCCCCCGACGGACCAAAATCGTCTGTCGGCGCTCTTTTTAGGTTTTAACATACTTCACTCTTACACCATTATTGGCAAAACACATAATTTAATAGCGTTATTTTAAGGCCTAGATAACAAAATGCTCAAATAGATACCATTAACTGTAGGCTACTATCTGCACTTAATTCTGATGAAAAGGGTCATCCTCTGTAATAGGGATAGATTTTGCAGAAACGTATCTTCATGCTTCATAAGCACTAATGTATTCTTCCAAACCAAGCGTGATTATAAGCTTGCAAAATGCACACTGAGACTGACATTAAATTCACCCTCCCGGCCAATAGAAGATGCAGAGGGCGCAACAATAATTGTAGCGCAAATAGCCCTCTTCTTGTCGAGGATAATTGTGCATGGTTTCAAAAACCAGAAAATTGCATCTAATAAAGTTAAGGCTACTTAATTTCTTATATAATTAGGTATATAGAGAGCTAAGTAGACCTTTTGTCTTGGCTATTTCTTGCAATGTACTTAATTAATGAGTGGTCACATTAATTGTGTCAATTAATGTTTCTTCGTGTACCGTGATTTCCAGAGAGAAAATGTACACTTAACGGTGATTAATTTCCAAAACTTTTCCCCTGTAAGATTACTTGCTATTGCTCTGGCAGGTTTAATCTTTATCTTCACAAAGTAGTCCATTATTACATTAAAATCTTAAATCTACAATCCTCGACAAAAATGATGGGACAAAACAAGCAAAACAAGCAATGAACGGATCACCATCCACCACTCCCACATTCAATGCTGCGGCAGCCCAAGACGTCCTGAAACTTCAACATTGATACGGGGAGCGGGGTTTGTCTCATGTATTTTTGTCGAGGATTGTAGACCTGACAATAATACAAAATGGCCTCCTTCATACTAGCATGTAAAAGAGAGGGATAGAAACGTATGCGTGTACAGGTAGGGACAACGGGGGGACTTTCCTTCCGTTGGAAAATAAAATAGCTTGAAATAAAAAAAACGAACAAAAAATAAAGAAAAAGACGGAGAAAAATTAACATCAGCATTTCTTAACAGTTCACCCAGCTGAGTGTTCCCCCTAGTATTTACATGCGGTAAAAGGGCTTAGGAAGTGCCATTTCTAGCGATCTGGGAGGCATTTGGGGCCAAAATTTTCTTGCGCAACTTATGGTAGCGCGGAGCTTTTTCCCCCTACAAATATGTTGCACCCTGAATTTTCTCCTGCGGACGCCCATGGATAGAAAATTTAAACATGTTTTAATAGAAAAACTTGGGGAGGAGAAATGGCAAAGTAGTCTTCTACCAGGTGGGAAAACCAAATGAAAAGTCTGAAAAGCCATGACTTAGATCGTGCCGAGACTCAGAGTATACCCTCCTTCAAAGCGCCCCTGCAAACTATTTTCGCCCCCTCCGACCGAAATCCCAAGCTCCTCCACTGCTTCACTCCTAACATCTTTTGCATGATATATGACAAACTTTTGCTTACCATCCCCTCCCCTTCCCCCTTCATGTACGTCTATGCCGGCCGGGGAAGGAGTCTAAGGAATGGGCCCCTCTCTTTTGAGAATTCTTGAAAGGGAATGTATCTTTTCATGCAATCGGTACCACACATGCTAACTTCTGAAATAAAATTTGGAGTTTGACAATACTTGTCCATATTTTAGGAATTAAAAACAAACTTGGCATAACTGAGGGGGCCTCGAGGAGACTTTCCCCATTTGAAAATTTTGAAAATTGGGTGTCCTTATGCAATCTGGTGCCACATATGCACCTTTTTGAAGTAAAATTTGTGTTACAACAGTAGGTACAGTATTTTTAGGATGTAAAAAATGGCATCCTTGAGGGGGCATGGCCTAACCCGGCCCAACCCCACCTCACCCCACCCCCTCCTCTCCCCCTCCGCCAATGGCTGTCACAGCCGAGCGGGTCGCGATTTTCCAAAATTTTTGAGGTGGCGCTCCGCTTATTAGCTAGTGGACGAGTCACCTCAGAAAACCAGCTCCCCCTCAAGAATGTTTAGCTCTACCTCAAACGTCCCCGTCCTCCCCGTCCTCCCTCCCCCCACTTCCGTCCTTCCCTTCCCCCACTTCCATCCTCCTTCCTCCATCCTCCTCCATCCCCCTCCCCTTCCCACTCCTCCCTTCCCCCTTTCCCTTCCCCTCCCCTTCCCCCTCCCCTTCCCCCTCCCCTTCCCCTCCCCTTCCCCCTCCCCCCTTCCCCCTCCCCCTTCCCCTTCCCCTTCCCCCTTCCCCCTTCCCCCTCCCCTTCCCTTCTCCCTTCCTCCCTTCCCCCTCCCCCCCCCTTCCCCCCTTCCCCCACTTCCATCAACACAATCCTGGTTACCACAGCGTTGCCTAGCATTGACAGCTCCCTGTGCAGCTGGATGAACTGATTTGAAGGTACCTCGGGAACATAGCTCTGCAGGAATAATCTGTGCTGCTTTCTACGTACGTACGTAGGCAATGTAATGGTTTACGCGCATGATTGATTTGTTTTCGTTCAGAGGTCAGTCGCACGCTATATAATAGCTTTTCCGTACCCAGCTTCGTGTCAGTCTGGTGTACTACATCTAGAAAGTTCTAAACAACTGTCTTTATTGGGAAATTAGTCAAATCGCAGACATGCAATTATCGACTTAGGTAAGTAACAAGTTTTTAATTGCTTAGGAGCTGTCTGCTGAATTGCAAGGGAAATGGCCGTTGACTGAAAGCCTAACGGTAACAGTAACACCGTTAGCCAGCGTCGAATTAGGAACGTATGTGATGAATGTCTAACGTTAGGCTAAGCTATAGACCTAGCCTAGCTTAAGTTAGACCTATTTAAATTTAGTAGGCCTAGCCTAGGCTAGTACTACTTAGTACTACTAGGCCTAGCCTAGGCCCTAGTAGTAGCAGGCCTTGTCTTTTGATATTTGCAGGAGCTCAGTGGACTGCTCTCCTGGGGAGTGTGAGGAGAGCTAATCGCTCTCCTGCTTGGCTTGCCATAAGTTATCATTGTGAACTGTACCTGTGCCAAGGGTGAAACTGGGGTAGGCCCCCTAGGCTAGAGTAACTAGCTAAACCAAGGGCCACCTTTGGTCAAAAAAGTGTCCCATGGTTCCTTTGTTCTTGGTCTAATTCAAACAGGATGCACTTATGTGTTTACCAGGAGACAGTGACCATTTTCAATGATACATGCATATAGGACATATTTAAACTTAACACTGCATGATCTATTCAGCCATATTTATATACTGTATAACTTGCAGTGGTCTATAGTACAGTCTTGATCACCATAGTGATCCATAAAGATTTCTATGTCCATCCCAAATTTTGGTATTCTCCATAATTATATATTTACAGGTTAAAATACTCTCTGAGTGTGAAACATTCAAACTGATATAAAGCTTTCAACTTGGGATTATGAATTATTATACCACAAACAATGCCACTTAAACAAGAAACATATAGGAAGCTTGTGCATGGCAGAATGAGGGCCAGGTCCCTTGTTAATTTTCCATAGATCCCATACAAAATAAAAAAAAATAGTACAAAATCATGGTGTTGTCATTCCATCTCTGAAAACTTTATCAGGGCATAGGGGCTGGTTGAGTGTGTGGTATACCTTTAAATTCCTTTCTGCGCACCTTGCAAGGGGACCATAGAGAGTGGGGGTGGGGCAGTGAGGTGTGTGGTCATGGTTGAAGAGGGAATGTACAAACACTACCTCCTACCCTTTGGCCATGCACTCAAGTTTGACTGAAAACAGTGTAACTGTAAGGTTCCAATTAACCCCATTGCATTTCATTATGATATTTTGTAGTGCAGCCTCTTATAACAGTGATATATATGGGAGGATTTGTAAATATTTTTTTAAAGTTTTGACCAGCCGCAGATGCCATCCTGTCAATAAAATAACCCGCCACATTTTTTAGACCATGTTAGAGAACAAGTAAAATATTGGTGAGCACTTCAGAACAAAAATAATTAGAAAACATTGACCAATGCATAGCTCTTCAAGTGAGGAGATAGCATGTGTGTAGGAGAGTGTTTGTAGGCTAGGTTCTCAGTTAACACATAAGTGCCATATGTTAGGCAATGACAAAAGGGCCAAGACATGCTAAAGAAAATTACATCGTACAGAAAATCTTTACACCAGAAGATCACAGATGTAATGCAGATTGTTGTATGAGAGTCTTTTTACACATGCCTTGCAAATATTTTTGATCTTCTTGACCACGTTGGGGTATCGTCAGCAATTTTCTGTGCTTGATCTGCTTTGTGGTAGGAATGTACTGTTACTACAGTAGTACAAACGTGTGTGCAGAGAGCATTAACCCTTGTTTAATCGCACCATGCATTGGGGCTAAAATTTTTTCCAATGGGAAGGTAGGAACTTTGTGTGATTTTCCTTATGCTAAGAATTGTCCCTTTAGAATATCATCAGTTTATTTTCTGTTTTTTACCCATCTTGAATTCATACGGCCAACATTTTCCGTGCAGAATCTGAGGGCTTAACCAAAGCCATATTGCATTCGCAGAACAGAAAGTCTGCAGTTTCAGCCAATCACAGTTGGTGTTAAATAATTGCATCGATTGGGAAATCCAAATGTTGATTCATTTACAAGGAAGCTAACATATTTTTTAGTGATAATTACTTCATTTTTTCGATGTTTACTTTATTCTTCTACTACATAGACTAACAAAGGGGCAATATTAGGCACAGGAATGGACTCAGCGATGCATTCGTCAATTGAAAAACATGACAAAACAACAAAGCTTTTCGTTCTAATTTGTTTCACAGAGCTGGACTGTCAGTGTATGTTATCATTAATACTTTGGCAGGAAATGGAGGAGCGCGATCAGTTGAGCTCCTTGGTTGGAATTTACGGGCACTATGGAGTGCGAGCGCGATCACGCCCGTCAAAAGGCAAGCACTGTAGTAGTAGTTCTAACTTAGTAGATTGCCAGTTCTAACTTACAGTAAGCGAGTCAGCCTAGCCTAGTACCATATTATTTAAGGCTTAGTAATTTTTAGGGCACTTAGCCTAGTAAGTTTGTGGCTTCCGCCTTGCTTATCTTGTTGCAGACAGTTGCCAGTTCTGAGTTATTTAGCCTTAGGCCTAGGCTAGGCCCTTCTTCTTTTTCTTCTTCAAAAAGGTGACACATCCAAAGGACATTCTTTCACCACACATGCATCGAGAGGCTAAAAAAGGCTAAATATGCCCAATAATATAAGTGACAGGGTCCTTATGTATAGAGGCAGCCTTCATTACATTGAGGGGAAGACGATTCCAATTCTTTATGGTTCGAGGCAGAAAACTAAATTTATAACAGTTTGAACTAGTATGTGGGAGACAGAAATGGAAGTCGGGCATTAAGTGGGTTCTAGGAGTAGGACGCTGGAGACAATCAACAGTTATGAGAGCCTGGCCAAACACACCTTTGGAAAAAAGGATCAATCTACTTTGTCTCCATCTATCGGTTAAGGGCAAAAGGTTTAGTTCTTAAGAGGACTGTTCATTGATCCTGGCTCTCTAGGATAGTCAGAGGCAATGAATCTAGCCGACCATTTTTGTATGCTCTCAAGTCTCAATCTTGTCATACAGGTAGACCTGGTGAGGGTCCTAAACAGTACTGGCGCATACTCCAGCACAGGCAGAAGAATTCCTTTGTAAGTCATTAACTTGACATCACCAGGGCAGGAAGATAGGTTTCTAAACAAAATACCAAGAATTTTATTTCCCTTGTTACAGATATTCTGGATATGCTTATCCCAGTTTAGATCTTATACAGGTATGATGGTAATTCCTAGATACTTAATACTATCTGCCCTTGGGAGATCAATTCTATTTAGAACATACCTAAAAAATATAGGACTTTTTTCCCGAGCAAAAGTAGTAACGCTACACTTAGTGGGCTGAAATCTCATGCCCCACGTAGAAGCCCACAGCCCCAACTACTTGATATCATCCTGAAGTTTGCGACAATCGTCATCAGACTCAATAATACGGTAGATACAATCATCTGCAAAAAGGCGAAGCTTGGAAGAAACAACATCGACAATATCATTGATATGAACTAAGAAGAGAATCGGTCCCAGGACAGACCCCTGGGGAACTCCAGACAGAACTTGCATCGGGGGAGACCGCGTTCCATTGACAACAACAGATTGTTTACAATCACCAAGAAAGTCATCAACCCAACGAAGAATCTGTTTTGAAACACCAAGTGTATACAGCTTGGTCTTAAACAGTTCATGAGGAACAGTATCAAAGGTCTTCTCAAAGTCCAAGATAAACATGTCAATTTGTTTATGGGCATCCAGGGAGGAAGCCCAGTCCTCAATTATCGACACGAGTTGTGTTTCTCAACTATGAGACTTACGAAAGGTGTGTTGGGTGGGAGAGAGCAAGTTATATGTTTCAAAATGGTTCATAAGGTTAGAGGCAATAATATGTTCTAACAATTTACAGCAGACACATGTAAGAGAAACAGGCCTATAATTACAAGGTAGGGAACTGTCACCTTTTTTGAAAATAGGGCAAACATTTGCAGTCTTCCAATCCTCTGGAATGCATCCTTTTGTGAGGGATTGCAGAAAGAGATGGCTTAAAACAGGTGCAAAATCGGTGGCAATCTCTGTCAGAACCCAAGGATGGATGCCATCTGGTCCCATGGCCTTGTTGATTTTAAGACCATGCAAAAGCTTTTCAACACCAAAGGTGGATATAGTTAGGCTATATCATTCATTCTCTTACACCCGGGCCTGATGAGGGGCACAGTTACAGTATGAAACACTGTTTTAGTGGAGACACTACAGATCTGGTTATTGAGAGCACAAACTTTATCCAAGACAGTAACAGCTAGCTTATCATCAGTCGTAAGAGGGGGGAGATTATGCCTATCTTTCTTTTGACCATAAATATATCTCCAGAAGGGTTTGGCATCAACTTTGATATCGTCGATCATTCCATTGATGTACTTTTTATGGGAGGTGTGAACCTCTCTTTTGATTTTAGTTCGTAGGTGAGCCCATCTCTCATAAATACCAGTCTTCTGGGTGTTTTTAAAAAGTACATGCAATTTGTTCCTACGCCAAACTAATCTGCGAATATTGTCTGTTATCCATGGAAGAGATTTTCTGGATTTAGCCAATCTGGTGGGAATATTAGTCTTCACAGTTCTTTCAAGAAAGGACTTAATAAGCTGCCAATTTTCTTCCACAGTACATTTATCTTGCTACCTGTTGAAATAGGTAGAAGAGAAACGCCGGGTGTCCTCCTTCATAGCAACAAAATCCCCCTTTGAGTACTGTAGAATGAGCCTACGAGGTTGCATAAAATCAGGAAACCCTAGACCTTACATTATAACATAGCCTATCATAAAAGGTTAAAGGGCAAAGGAAGTCTATAAAGGCACCATAAGATGCCCAGTCTTCTTCTTTATAAAATAAGGGGGCACACATCCAAAAGACATTTACTCACCACGCATGCGTCCAGAGGCTAAAAGGGCCAAATATGCCTAGTTAACTTGAACAGGACGGTGTACTGCGCTCAACGGTAGGACCTACTATGTACATGTGCCCATACACCTCCTGAAATCAAGATGAATATATATAGTGCACCTATAATTACCATACTTGCCACGAATGATCTTTAACACCACATCTAGGTTTGTCAGTCAGCTTTTCTTCAAAGGGTGTAATAAGTTTGTGAAATTTGGAATTAAAAATGGATTTTATCACGAAGTAGGTTACACAATCCAAAAATGCCTGTAACTGTAGTGTAAGTATGGAAGGGTTACCCTGACTACACTTTGTGATGTTACTGAACAGGGCTGGTCATGAAAATTTTTCAGGAGGGCAAGCAACTGCCCACCTAAATTAAGGTTTCATGCTTCAAGGCGGGCAATTAGTTGCCCACCCAAGATTTTAGGTGGGACGTTGTGTTAATAGTAGTGTTGAGCACATAACCGGTAAGTATTATTGGTATTTGCACAAATGAAGCCCATCTCCCATAATGGCAACCGAAGCTCCAGAGTTTTAGGGGTTTTGAAGGCATCAAAGACTGTTCCAGGGGTGAAATTTCTTTTTAAATGCTCCTGTATTTTTGTATGATTATGCTAGGTGATGATAAAAAGCAAATGAAAATGTTGGACAAAAGTATAACCAGAGGTTAGCAGAAGTTAGCCTTCAAAAGGCGCAGTCACACAATCTTGCCGCTGAACCCTTTATTTGCCTAAGTAACCTTACTGTTGAAAATAAGTTTCAATTCCGGTACCAAAGTCTCATTCAGATTTGTTTCTCTTAATGTTTTCACGCACTTTCTTCCTTGCAACTTACCTGTCAAAAGGTGAGAATATTGCTGCAGCATACACCTGCAGAATGCAGTACATCTGTACAACATGTTGTTTATAGATATCTCAACTTTTTAATAGCCTACCTGCTGAAAGTTTTGGAAAGATAAAGTTGCAGCGCGAGATTCATCGATCAGTTAACCCCGCACCTTCCTGGCAATAGCCTCACACCCTCCCTCATAATTACACAGCATCTCCGTAGCATACTGTCTGCCTGCATGTTCACCAATATGAATGTACCTACAGAGTCACGATTAGTGCAGTGCTATGCTTTAGTTGCAGTTTCACTTAAATCCAGGTTAGCCGTACGCACTGCATGCTGGCATTTTGTTGTAAACTGTGCGTTCAAATTGTTGGAACGACGTAATTTCAGAAATTCTCTTAACACAGTTAACTCAATGGATAAGTCACATTGACTTAACGGTGTAAAAGTTGGCTGGAAAAACGTTTACAAGAACGGCCTGTTGATAATATCTCCATTCCTTAACCTTATGAAAATCATTTCAAGAATGAAAGGAAACAGTTATCTCCCTAATGTAACATAGAAATGGGATCGTGAAAGTCTCGATCTATTTTGCAGTGTCGGCTATTCATTGATAATATTGACAATATTGATATTTCCATTCCTTAACCTTATGAAAATCATTTCAAGAATGAAAGGAAACGGTTATCTCCTTAATGTAACATAGAAATGGGATCGTGGAAGTCTCGCTATTTCGCAGTGTCGGCTATTCATTGTCATGTTCGCTTTCAGCATGGAGGTATTACTTTGTCAAAGTATTAGCTCCATGCTGTCAGTGTGCCTTGACAGCTCTCTATGTACAACAAACTTTAACTTAGTGCTCCCTGCGCTACCTAGGCTATAACTAGTTGAATAAAATTTGCAAACGTAAGTAAATGATCGTTAATTTCTCATAATATTAATTGACCTTCAAGCTCCCCATACCGTTGCATTAGTTGAAATGTGTTGATTATATTTGGTGTATGTCAACGTACTTTTTGCCGTTTACGCGGTATCAATTTGGGGAGCAAAATGAAACCCTCTTTTTTTATTTTTCACCACAAACATCAATGCGTCGAATCGATAAGTCATCAAAATCATGTCCTAGCGGCTTAGCGGAAACACTGATGGGCAGTATTTTCCACCTTGGTCTAATTGAGGATTTAAATGCAGCTTCCTTAACTTTAGGGGAACAGCACAATTTTTATCATAACAAGCCAATATTATGTCATTAATATGATCGACCCAGTGTAATTTACTGGTAAAGTAATCTCCAAGGTGAGAAGGGAGACTGTAATAGTAAAGTATTGATCATTTTGTATGAGGTTTCACTATATTAGGCTGGTAAATGGTACATGGACGGATTGCGCAATTCTGGGGAATTCCCTCACAGGAAGAACAGTGCAATCACGCATGTAACAACTGTACTACAGAGGGTCACTTTTAGCAACACCTCCATATATACCATAACTTTAGTGTACGAAGCCAGTTTGGGTCTGCAGGGGATTTCCCTGTGAAAACTTTTTGTTGCAAATTGGGCAAAACCTTAAATAATCTGCCAGAATTGAGGCTACTGTAAATGGCCAGCAAACTTAACTGGAAAGTATAAATTCTTTAACACAGAACAATTGCAAAATTCAAAAAAGATCTCACAATTTTCCATCTAAACCCCCTTCTCATAAGCAACTTTTTCCAAAAAAAGGGGACGTACAGTATTCCAGACTGGTGACCATTAAAAGTCCAGAGCCAATATGTTTAAGAGCTCAACATCTTCTTGGGAAATTTGTATTCATTTCCCATGTTCTATTCTCGAGATTTAAGCAGTTGAATGTGACACATTTTCTACACAGAAGGAACTTGAAGGAAGCAAGCGTGATGTCATGGTTTCACATTTTTGACCAATGTTTTGTTTTCTATATAATTGACCAGCAATTGTATGCAACTAAATATAAACTCTGAATAGATATTGACACTATGTTCATCCTGAGCAATAGAATTTTACAAAATGTACATGCCTTGGTGTCAAGATAGTATCTCTATAATCAATTCAGGGTCAAATTAATAGGATGAAAAATAAATAAAATTAAAAAAACAAAACAGTGGTCAACAATGTGAATCCATTACTAAAACTAGCATAGCCAGTACACATGTTTGAAGTTGGCAACTTTGCGAGAAGGACAAATCCACGAGATTCATAGACAATCATGGTTGAAGGTCCAACTACAGTATATTGAAAGTTACAGTAACATAGCATTCATAAACATTAAGTTAAGTGACAGAGGCTGAAAGTGACTCAGAAGAAACCCAAGGAAGCTCCAAAGATCTCGAATAGGAGTATGAATCCATCCTGAACAAACAATAGAAGACAAAAAAGATAAAAAGAAAATTAATAACAAGAAAAAATAATAAATAAATCAGATATTGTTGGTGGATGTAATTATTTTTCAATGATTTCTTAAATGAGAACAAAGTATTGCAACAGTGTACACCAGGTAGGATGGAGTTCTATAAATTAGGGTCTGTAAACCAAATAGTTTGTAAGGAAGAGGTCAGCCTAAATAGAGGAATGAATTCCTGGCACATGTAAGATGTGAATTTCATGTCTAAATTTAAATAATGGTTGAAAATAGTAGGAAAGATATTCTTTAACCAGGAAACGGTAAAAATTCTTACGTGATATTACAGATAGATATCAAAAATAGAAAGAACCTTTAATTTGACAAAACAAGCATGAATGGTTTTAAACTGTCTGTGATTTAGTACTAATTGAAGGGCTTTCCTTTGAAAGCCATGAACAGGATAAACCCTGCCATAAACAGGATAAAACTTGGCAGCAAAAAATGCCCTGATTTTACTAGGCAGTTAAGAAGTAAGTTTTCCTAAGGAAAAGCCCGGTGGAATTACGCAAGTATCTTTTACTGTTCTCAAGATAAACCCCTACAAATTTTGAATGTTTCTGAAGCAACTTGTTGCTCAAATGTTGAAACAATGATGTTGAGGGTTGTACATTGTTGTCATTTCCTTTTTAACCTTATATTAATTATCTCTTAATTAATCATCAAATGTGGTTTGTTATATAAATAAAATCCTCAGGACATGTTACTATTGTCCTTGAAATGGTGGTTGGAAAAAAAAGGATAACAAGTCTTATATATTTGGTGTCCCTCCATAGACATCAGCAGATTTGCATATTAAGCTCATGTTTATGCATGGTTAAGTGCAAATTTATCAGAAATTACCCTGAAAAATGGTCAATTTTTGACAGATTTTGATGGGAATTACAGCATTCTTTTGGTATCCAATGCTTTTCACATCAAATACTTTGTCCTTTTCTGGTCACACAACCTTTAATAATTTGTCATTCACAGATTCTGCAGTCTGCCGCAGCCTGCTACCAGCCTATAGGTGCTCGTTGTTATAATTACTGTACCATAGACGCAGAGTGATGGAGGTCCAAGGCTGGGGTGAAGCTAAGGATGGTCAGCTTGGCCTTGGAGCTGATCTAATGGAAACCATACCAGAACCACAACCAGTCATAGCTTTAAAGGGAAAAGAGATTGAGGACATTGGATGCGGTCAGAATCATTCCGTGTTTGTCTTGAAAGACGGAACCGTTTACTCCTGCGGTGCTAATGACAAAGGACAGTTAGGTCAGGAAAGAAAGCAGAACCAACCAGGTACTCAAATGACTACTCATGTTTGGTGGTTGCTTGGTGTAAAAAGATGTATCGAATTTGTTGCTCTAAATAACTGTGATAGGACTGCTAGTTTTCAAATTAATCACGTAATGATGATTTGAAAATGAAATTGACCAAACTGCGAGAGTAAACTCTATCTGTTTGAAAGAGATGGTGTCCACTACATTAAGACTAACTTAAATGTTGACTACTGTACTCTTGTTATCAAGTCTTGAGTTCAAGATTTTTCAGGTGTGCTACAAATCACACTCCTCAGGAAATAAATGTAGTAGTTACAGTATTTTGTTTCATGAAACCTTACATGGTATATCTGAATACAAATTGCTTGACTAGGTGTGCAAAAAAATCACACTTCTCAAAGTGATTTCACGTGAGTGATGTTGTGTGATCACACTCGCGCACCTCATAATTCAAGTCCTGATTTATTATGTTTCTTTCTGTTTTCTTCCCATGTAGAACAAATTTTAGCTTTGGAGACTTTTGCAGTTAACCAGGTGTCATGTGGTCAGGGTCACAGTGTAGTAGTTACAGACCAAGGGAAAGTGCTCAGTTGGGGGCAGGATGACCGAGGGCAGTGTGGATTTGATCAAGGAGACAGAGCAGAGAAAAGAAAGCCTAGGTTAGTACAACTGTTCAGATAGGTACATGTGACAGACATCAGATGCAGAATCTACCTCCCTCATCAGCCTTGAGTGGGCTTTTTTCGCCAAGACACTTTTGCCCCAAGGTAGAATTTTGCTCCTGCAATGTTGTGAGTTTTGGATATTAAATTGTCTGACCCCAGGCAGCCACATCCAGGTCGGGTCCATTTCTCATGTGTCTTTTCCCCCGTTTTCCAAGGATGCAGCTGATGGTATTGTAAATAATAAGTTTTTACTTGTGGCTCCACCTCTTTCCACCTCTTTCCCCAGGAAGTAACATTTGTTAAAATTGTGTCTGCCTTGGAAAGGCTGCTACCTTTTTGTGGCTTTGTTGGTTGATGTTATATTTAAGTGATATCAAAAAAATAACCTATCATGAATCTCCATTCACTAATATTAAGTTCATTTGACTTAAAGCAGAAGGGATGATGATTTGCCCTTCATATTTTCCAATGTAAAAAAGATACATTTGGCAGTTAATTCACTTCGGTTGAAAAAAAGGGGGGGGGGAGTCAGGCTTTGGAGAATACCTTTCCAAAGTAAACTTTTTACTTTTATTTTTCAGAACCATACATTGCAAACGCAATGTAAAATCAAGATTTTTTACTTTTAAGGTATTCTCATGAAAACATATCATAAAAATGTCCATTTTTGGCACAAGGATATGTATAGTATATTGTGCGTCTTAAAACACACTTTGTATTTTAGTCAAGCTTGAGCAAAATTTCCATGTCAGTAAATTTCTTTACAGGATTTTGAAAGCAATATCCTCCTACTTTGTGGTGCAAGTTGCCTGTGGATCTATGCACACTCTCATTTTAACAAGAGGTCAGTGATAATTTAATTATTTTTTGCTTAAAAGTGTCGTTTGACACAAAGGAAGGTTAAACCCTTGCAATTCCTTGTGCTGTTTAATGACTTGTGTTTCATTTAGCATTTTATGATCAGTGGAATAAGTTGCAATATACGGTATTAGTTCTTGCAACTTTTTTGTTTTTGAGTGAGGGAGGGGACATTACTTGTATGAATACCTTTTTTTTTTTGATAATGAAATAATGATGATGATAATGAGTAATGAAATAAGAAATTTCAAGTAAGGAAGCAAGGTTACACATAACAGAGCATGTTTAGATACATTGTATGGAGAGAGAGAAGGCTTGGTCTCATGTACAGTGTGACACTGTATTACCCGTGTTTACAATAAGGCAAAATCACAGTTTAACACAGTGTTTTTCTGTCTGTGATTTTAAGTACCCCTGACTTTGATTGATTAGGTAGTACTGCAATAGTAACGAGGTCAAGTATTTTACATACCACTTACTGTAAATTGTTAGAAAATACCTGTCATCAGTGCCATAAACACATGTGAACTTGCTTGTTTAAAACAAACAGTGTGTAATAAGGCAGAACCCTGTGATTTGGGGTTTATGGAAATTTGGGGGTTGGGGGTTTGGAGGGCATCTGAGTTTACCAGAAGTCACACTCTGAAAAGGCAAGTAAAGGTAAGAAGTTACCCTCAGGGTTTTCCCTGGGTTTAGAATTGAACGTCATGCATCTGATGCATCCATTGGTGGATCACCGGCCTGGGGGAGGGGTATAAGGGGAGGGGGTGTCCCCCTCCCCTTTTGGAAATTTTGTGACTTATGCAAGTCCCTAGACGCAAAATGGTGACATTTTTGAGCCAAATTAGTCAACACAATTTCTGTAAGTTGACGCAAAAATATTAGCACCGATACTCGCATTCGTACAAATTTTGATCTACCGATAGCGGTCACATTGGCTTCCTTGTCACCGTAATTTCTGCTTCAAAAGTTTTGGTTCATCGTCATGGCGTTTATTAAGCGCTGGCACCAGAAGATTTTTACCCCCGGTTGGCTGTTATTTCGCGTCCGTTGCTCACCAAAATTTACGTGATTGGGCCGGCTTGCAATATTACCAGTTCAGGATAGAAAATATTGGGAAAATTTCCGTTCGTTTCACGAACGGGATATCATTTTTGTAGGTGTAATATATTTTCACTTCAAAAGTGGAGATGTAAATCAACTGTTAATGCGATAGATTTGTTTGCAGTCGATGTCACATGCCCCAGGCTTTAATAATTTAGTTCTTAGGCCAACATCATGCTCATTCTATTTTTCATCCCCCAATCATTTCGGAGCTATTGCATTCCTTTTCTGCACTGGTCGGTTGTAGTTGCTATAATATACTGAAGCGACTCTCCTGCTTTAATACGAACCCCATGTAGAGCAACCATTCATGATAATCTAAGAGGTAGAATCTTAGCAGTTCTGGGCAGCCAACAATTGCACCCGATTAACGTATCTTATGGTTCCTTTCGGGTATAAACATCCCCGGAAATTTTAAGCAGTTCTTGTCCAAAACTTAGTCTTGTTTAAAAAGAATCTGCAACTGAAATGCACGTAGGTCAGATCCCCGAAAAATCCACGTACGCAGAGATTTGTGATGCCGTTTCATGGTGAATTTGGCACGGGGCTCGCCCTGCTTCGCTAGCCGGCTATATAAGCATTGGCAGTGCGATCGTCGTAACACAAACTCAATGGGAAAACTTGTCTCGAGACCGAGTATTTTCACACACTAAATCACACAGGCGAAGGCGCGAGTTGTGATTGGCTGGCTAGAATCAATGCAATTGTGAACCAATCACGATGCAGGGACCAATTTAAATTTTGAAATGGGTCGTATGCATATGATGTCACCAAGCAAAACATGATGCCTTGTTTGGCGGAAAAAACGGACACGCACGGAAGTCTACTGCATGCGTGTGCCAAGAATTTTGCTTCACGAGACCACGTGCATCACGGTTTTTGTTTGCAATGACGTTCCATGACAACATTGCACAAGTCCTACTGTAAATAACATTACGGCTGGAAGGAATGCTGGGAATTACTTAATTTATGCAAGATAATAATCACCGGACTTCACAAGATTCTAGGAGCTACGTGTACAAAACGTCCACAGACATGTATGCTAAGCTTTGGGATTAAAAAGAGGCGAAACACTGCAGCTCGATAGTCTGCTTTGTGCAGAACAGTTTGTACAGCAACTTACGCGGCGCTTTTTGTGATAAGCTAGGATAAGACATTGAATGCAATTCTAATTCCATGTAATACTACAGGGTTATAGCGGAAAATATCAAACGATCACTTCCATGGCAGGGGTAAAAATTTTACGTTTGTGATTATCACTGCAACCAGTTTTGGCGGGAAGTTAAAGGATTGAGTTTACAGGAATTCAACGAAACTAAGGGCAAGTTTCAAGCATATTTTAACCCCTTTTTCAGTTTGCAGATAGTCGGGAGTAATGATCAAGTGAGTGCCAGAATTTATTAAAGCAATGGAGCACGTGGCTGCAAGCAATCACAGATTGTGTGTGTCCCGATCTTTTCATGAAAACATGTTGGGAAAACAAGGGTTCTATGACATCATACACATAAGGTCCATCGCACTTATTTTAAGTTACCTCTAATCATCGTGATTGGTTCATTATTGCGTTTAATCAGCCGATCATACTTGTTACATCGTCAATGCAGTTTTACTGTGTAGGAAAAACATGTAGCAACCAACCGTCTTCGCACAGAATTCTAATACTCCCATTGCACTTTTGCTACGATCGAATTTCCCGAACTTTGGTTGTAGCCGGGCAAAACAATCGTGTCGTAAGTTTAAAGAACGAAGTAACAGGAAATATGTGGGATTACATCGTGAAGATACAATGACATGGTTCGTTCGTTTGATTGATAATTTCGCAAATCTGAGACATTAGCCCCGCCTCTAACCTGCCAAAGGCGGGCGTATGTGTTTTGGTCATGCAAGTCGTGTTATGCCACATAGCTGCTGCGCTGTGCTCCGGAGTGAGCAAAACATTTTCCTGATACAAGCCTACGACGGCAAGTGCAGGCTAGGCCTAGTTAATTATAATAATACTGTGTTGTTACTCGTTCAATAGTAGGCCCTATGGGATACACATAGAGAGCTCCGACTCGCATGCAGTGGTATGTGCATGGAAATTAAAAAAGTTAGTGGCAGTTTTAAAAATAAGTCAATGATTTTGTCATTTATTGTATTAACAACAAAAGCAGTCGTTGACAGAAAGAAGAAAAACTGTGGAGGCTAGCTGGCAGCAATTTTGAACATCGCGGCCGTTTTTTGAACGTCGCGGCCTCCTTGGTTTTGAAGCTTGAACGTCGCGGGCCGCGACGTTCAAAACGCCCAGGGAAAACCCTGACCCTGTTGATAGGCTACATTAGCAGTTGTGTAGAGGTCAGTTCTCATCCAATGTCATTCATTTTCAACACCATAAGAACTTGCATCTATGCAACAGGGGGTTCTTGCTTGGAACCTTGAAAAACTTTTAATTCTGGTCATGATTGATCTAATACCATATTTTGCAAACACGCTGTTGTTGTTGTTGATGTTGCTCGTGGTTGGTGAAAAGTCCATTACACAGGTCACTTCTAAACCCTTGTTTGCATGATACCTCAATTTATAAATGTAAAACATAATGTGTAGATGCATTTCTTCTAGTGTTTGCACGGGTACTAAAAAATAGGACCCGGGTACCCGTTCGCCATACCCATCGGGTACCCAGGTTACCTGGTGTTACGGTGACTAAAAGATATGAGCATTTTGGAAGGCATACTCCAAAAGACATGAATGGTAACATTAACAGTTGTATTGGAGAGGTATAGCAATCACACTCCCAAGTTCAAAAACATTTGATTTGTCAGAAGGTTTTATCGTCTCGTTTAGTTTTAAATCAAAATGACAAGTAAAAAAAATGTAACAGAAAACAGTCAAATAAGAAAATTAGTACTTCCCAAGGCCTATATCAATTTGATATTGAATTTTGGGACACTTTCCTACTCGAGAAGGAGCATACTAAGAGCTCGAAGCTTCTCCTTTTAAAACACTGATTTAAAAATATCAACCACTCAGAGCCCTGTATTATGGTATTCTCTTGCGCGTCCAAAATTACTGATTGTAAATAAATGACGTCATGTTTGTGAACTTCCCTCACACTACTGTACAATGTGCATTAGAATTATCACTAATGGGGTATGTACATTCTTACGTAGCTAGCCTTGTGTTGACATCCAGGCACGGTAACATAGCTTTCCCACATAAACTTCATAGTCTGCGCGAGCGCCATTTTGGGGCAAAATAATGTAATATGTAATGGCCTGTTTCAAAAACTTTTTCGTGAATGTTTACGGTGTTATTACATTGATGTCATTTTACTTTAATAGATAGTAAAACTGACACGTTAACCATTATGAAATATTCAAGGATTATACTGGAGGTGGCATACCACATTAATTATAAGATTGCATACATGCAAGGCTCAGTTAACCTAGCATGCCGAACGTTACGGGCACTGTCTTTGCAAGCTGGGCGGGGGTGATATGTCTGCTATGTCTGCGTGAAACAGTATGATGTGATTTTGAAGAAGCTGTCGGATAGCTTATTTGCGTGCAAGTTTACAAGTGATATACACGTGATGTGTGAGAAAGTAACTCACTACGTGACAATAGCGTGATCGGGCTGCACGCTGATAAAAATTTCAACCCCTGAAACGAAGTACAAACAACTTTCAAACTTACACATAATTTCTAGGGGCTCTCGTCATTCTCAGTCTTGGAGAATTTTTAACAAATTGGAAAAATATTTTAGTCCATTACCATGGGCAATGGGGTGATCCGTTTTGCATGCATTTTTTTTTTTAAGATTCGGGTAGTAAATTTGGAACTGGGTAATACGATGGGGGACGGGTGCAAACACTAATTTCTTCAGTCCAAAACATTGGCTTTGGGGAACCTTTGCAGTTTAGTTAACATCTACTGGTTTATTTCAACTCATCAAAACCCAAGTGCACATTTTCATTTTGTTTTCAAGTTTTAAGACATGTATTGTTAAAGTTTAGAATTTAAGATCAGACTATATTAAGGACAGCAGGAAAGACATTTGGTCAGTTAACCTTTCATACCAGACACTGGCTACTTGGACCTGATCACACAGTCAAGTATGAGGTTTCTTTGTTAGTTTAAACCAGTGGTTCTCAAAGTGGTCCCTACCGCCCCCTGGGGGGCATTGAAAAGTTTCAAGGGGGCGCTGAGGAGTTTGCAAGCAATAGGGGGGCATTAGAATTGACTAGGGGGTCCCTGGAGGTTCTCATACATTCGTGCAATAAAGGAACCTAGGAGGTTGCAGAGTGGTTGACACAGACCGTCTTCTCCAAAAGGTTTAGCAACTACTGACAAAACTTTACCCAATATAAAAGTTATTTGGGTCATTTTGGTGCTAGAAATTGAAAGTTGAAAGCTTAAAGTCAAAGACTTATATAAATATGATGGCATGTTGGGTGGGAAGGGAGCATTGGATCAGTGATGGATGCTTTATGGGGGCGGTATTTTGAAAAAGTTTGAGAACCACTGGTTTAAACTATATACATCTAAAGTTAGAACAATATGTCCAAAGCCATACCAAGCATTCTGTGTGCATCCAAGCATGCCTTTTGTCCTAGTTTCAGTTTTGTAACAGGATACACTTTATTGAAAATATAATTGAAGGGTATTTAGACATTTGGAGAAATATTTGCCTACTTTTGTTAGCAAAAAGTTCTGAGAATTTAAACGCTATGACCTTTTTTCTTGGTAATTGTATCATTGTGTAGTTTTCATTTCTTTTGAGTTTGAGTCTCAGTTTTGGCCAATTGCTGCTCATTTTTTTGTGAAATTTGCAGTAGTGCATCAAGATAGCAATACATGTTGTGCTTTGCTACATGATTGGACTAACTGGTCATGTTTAGTGACGACTTGTATATTGCTTTTGGGGTCTCACTAATAGACCTATTTCCAAGTAGCAATTACAAAGGATTGTGGGATAGAATTTTGGTGTTTGTCATTTTTGTCAATGGCATTTTACTGTAGCAAAAAATGACACACACCAAAACTCTATCCCACAATCCATTGTAATTGTGATTTGGAAATAGGTCTTTTGGCTACTTTTGTTATTACATAGTACTTACCCAACTCTTTTATTAGGAGGAACATGATCACCAACTGAAATTGACATCCTCAAAGCAAAACCCTGCTTGAGACCAGTGTTCAGTCAAGTTGTTTTGACTGCTACTTCAAAGCATTGCTAGTAGTAAACAGTGTCCACTTTGTTTTTAATTCATGTTTCATAATGACATAGTTCACTAAAAGTGTAGAAGAAGTATATGGGGACTTCCATGCTGAAAACAAACTCATCCTTTACTAATACCAGTATCTGTTACACAGCTCTCTTTGCTGTGCAATAGCATTGTTTACAAAGGGCCATTGTTTCTCCAGGAATTTCCTCTATTTAGCTCATCATCTATTATTTTCATGACGTAATTGAAGAAGAAGTCTTGAAGAATGTTGAAGATTTGATCTTTGCTCACTTGCTCACTCAAGGCCCAGTGTCAATTTCCAAATCAATTGTTTGGAATAATTTTGTGTTAAAAGTACTGAACACAAAACAGCATTGCCCACAATTATTACTGCTCAGTAGGTGCAAAATGTTACATGCTAGTTAGCCCAACATAATTTAAAGGTATGTAAAATGTGTAGACATTGACTGTCTTGAAAATAATAGTTCATTTCATCAGAAAGATTGAGTGACAGCAGCACTTGCTGCAGTAGTTTTAGATGAAACATAGCATTTGGTTGTGTGGTTTTCATCCCTCATGGCACAGCGTTACTCGGCAGAAATGAATTTTACCAGGTGCACTGTTAACTGTTTATATAATTCTTATCCATTTTTTTTTTTCCAGGAGGTAAAATATTTTCATGGGGTGACAACCAATATGGTCAGTTGGGTATGGGGGAGAAAGGTGAAAGTTCAGACAAGCCCCTTGAACTAAAGAGTCTCCACGGACTACCCATCATACAAATAGCGTCTGGTGGCTTTCATTGCTTGACACTAACATGTTCTGGGACAATGTTTGGATGGGGCAAAAACAGTTTTGGCCAGTTAGGACTGGGTGACATTGATAGTAAGTATCTAATAAGACAGGAGAAATAAATTTGTTTTATTTCTTTTTCCTTTTCTCATAAGTTTCCCCTTTTTCTTTGTATCACTTTTGTCTTTTCCTTCCTTTTGATTTAATTTGCTTTGCACTTCATTTTCTGCATGGTCAATATCCAAGATAACAATCTTCTCTTTTCATCAGGCAATTAGATTTCTTTGGAGTGATTGTTCTTCCTTTTGAGTTTTGCTCCTGTAATGATGACATTGTAGAAAACCAAAACTGGTTTCCACCAGTGTATTTTATTTTCGGCAAAAGCCAATTGTGGGTTCCTATGAAGGTTTTTCATATGACATAATAATACACCCTCACAGCCATGTTGGCGTACATATTATAACTACATAGTAAACCACCCTCTTGATGCTTGTTTGTTGAGTGCGTAAACACCATGTATACCACAGTACACGCTGCGCAGTGCGTTCCGCACAAAACCACATGAACTTGGCATGATTGCCTTCGGGTATGGCGGATCTGTGATGTAATTGCACAGCCTATATTGGTTAGCCAGTGAGCCACAACTGGACAAAAGGTTGTGGCCAGCTCGATTTGAACCAGTTGGTTGAAAACTGGGCCGTAAAATTCCATCAAACATACTATTGGTTAAGTGTAAGTTAATTGAATTTACTATAGCGCTCAGTACTGCTTACTAAAGCATTAACTGGGGCTTCACAACCAGAACAAACACAAGTAAAGAACAAAACCACAAACTTACAAACGAAAGTTCAGTCAATTGAAAGTTCTAGTAAGCAGATCTATGCATTTGAAGTTGAGATTTGGTTACTATGCAGTGAGGAAGGGAACCTACAAATGGGTTTTCTGAAGTTCTAGGCTTGGTCATACTGGAACCTACTGCCATTATGTTTGGTGTTCAGCGTAAGCAATGAACGAAGGAAAAATGGCTGCGACTGCTCCACGGACTTCTATACATGGACAGAGGATGCAGAGTGTACGTCCTATCCATAGATTGACGTCACCGACTGCGACAAAAAAGGTGCACCAAGATGGCCGCCGTGAAGCTATAAATCATCTGATTTGACAACGACCATGTTATATTTTAAACAAAAGTTAAACTTGAATGGGGAAAAATATCATATTCTTTCAATACGTGAAGTGATTTTTACCTTACCTTGCCATATTTCAAAAAAAATTTCAGTTTCCCTACAAAATCTGGGTACTGACTTGAGCAAGTCCAAACTTTCACACAAAAGCATAGCAGACAGCCATTTTGGTGCGCTTTTTTTCTTTTCATAAGTACGGTAGCAACAATGTATCGTGCAGTATGTTCTGTCCATGTATAGGAAGTCCGTGGAGTGCCCTAACTTAAACCAGTTGGTTAGAAACTGAGCTGTAAAACCTCATTTAACTTATCTCATGATTTTTGAAATCCATCTCCAATCATATGTTGTCTGTAAAACTGCATCATGATTATATCGTGACTGAAATTGAAAACTTAAAATGCACGAAGAATTTTTTTTTCCTTCTGTGCCAACAACTTCATGTTTTCATTGTATGTCTTCTCTTATCCAAGGGAAAGTTTACCCAACCCTTTTGAAGAATATGAGAAACCAGAAAGTACAGTACATATCATGTGGACAGGAACATTCAGTGATGCTGACTCTGGTGAGTGTAGTGAGAAATTCGTACTTCCCAACTGTTTGGCTTTAAGGGGAACTGTTTCATTTTGTGAGCTTTAAAAGTTTTGAAAATCAGAATGTTTCACGTTTTCTGAGTATTATAAATATAGTCTTAGTAAAAATGATCAGAGAGTTATCAAGAAGCATCTTGGCAAAAGTAATGTTTATCTTTGCATACACCCAAGTGATGTCCAGATATATTGTGAGTATTTTGAGAGGAAAGTAGGATTTTTGCCCCCCTGGACTCATGGAGTCCATTAAGTTCTTTCTGTCCTTATGCAGCTGCCCTTGCAATGTATAATCTGCTTTATGTTCCTTTTCTGACAAGACAACGTTGGCATGTATGGAAATCAGGCACACATTGATAGATGTAAATATATAATTTTGAAAACATTGCATGATCTATTTGTAGCTCTTTTCTGGCTTAACTGAGCCATAAAATCTCATCTAACTAGCCAACTCTTCAAGCTTAATGACTGAATGACTCAAATGTGCCTTAATTACTGAGCCATGCTTACCCTGTTGTAATACAGTGCATAGAATGTATTTTCTTGTTTGTTCAACATGTGTTACTCCTGCTTCTGCAAAACAAATATTCACAAACTTTCACAAGACTTCTTCCTCAGACTGTAAAAATGCAAGCTGTTACCTATTTCTAAAGAGGAATCTGGACAGATTTGGGCTGACTTAAATCAGATTTGGTCTGATTTAAGTCAGCCATAGCTGGGATCTGTTTCCTTTAATCTTTCAATCCCTGATTACCTGTATCATAGATGATTGTACACTATAATGTATCTTGATTCCCTTAGTTTCACTGAATAGGAGGGTTTGAAATTCATGTAGACAATAAATGAAGATTTAAGGCTAACGGACCCCACCAATGGCTGCATACAGTCACTAAATACAAAAGCTGATCGGATTTGTCTATAAATTACAAAAAACGCAAGTCACAAATTTTAACTAGAGGTGAAAAGCTAAACATATTGTGAACAGGGTTGTAACTACAAAGATCACATTGTGGGATGCAAAGTAAAGATATGACTTCCTCCTCCAGCATAGCTCCACCATCAACAGTTGGTGCAGAGCATTCTGACAAAATTTGGGCCAAAATATGCTTCCCAGTTAGCAGGAAATGTCTTTTTTACCTCAGTTTTATTTAAAGAGTAGTAATAATTTCTTGGACAAGTTGAGAATTGGTGGTAGAGATTGGGTGGTTAATTTTTTTTTGTGGGACTTTTATTTTAGCTAGAGCTTGGGTCAGCAAATGTGGATAGTGACTGTCCCTTGTCATCCCCTGAAGATACATTATGCTCAAGAGTGAAGGGTAAGTAATCTCACACCATCACTCACCTTGAATTACAGTCAGAAGTGTGATTTTTTGCCCACCTAGGTGAAAACTGAAATAAAGTGTATCAAAGTGATAAAAAACACACCTACTACGCTCCTTAGTTTCCTAAAGATTGTTATTTGCAGCCCACCTGGAAAACCAGGTAAAGTTAAGGTCTCCTGGGGCCGGTTCCACAAGGAGTTACGCATGATCTTAAGTATGATTTACTGTTGGCTTAAGTATGGTGAATCAAACTTAAGATTGTGCGTAACTCTTTGTGGAACGGCCCCCTGAACAAGTATTTTTTTGCTTCTTGCAGGAAGGTGGTGTTTTTACCTGTGGTCTAGGTTCTGATGGTCAGCTTGGACATGGCCAACATTCCAATGAGCTCAACCCCAGGAAAATATTTGAAATAATGGGCAAGAAAGTGACACAGATAGCTTGTGGCAGGTGAGTATCACAGTACTAGTTGCTGTATATATGGCATTAATATAACCCTTGCATATGGCCAATATTTTGTATGCTCTGTGGAATGTGTTCAAACAGTATTTATTAACTTATAAGTGGTGGGGCACGGGTAGAAGTGCAAATTTGGTTAAGAAGTTATGAAAGAGGAGGGCAAAATGGCTTTTTTACTTTGTTTACGTGGGTGTTATAGAAGGGAATACTTTTGAAGGTTTTTAAATTTGATTGAATTTAATTTCACTTGATTCTGATTAATTTAAACAGCAAGAGCAGTCCCCCAAAGTTATTTTCAATCAAAATCTGCATCTAACAATTTTATTTGTATTTTCATTCAATTTCACAATATTTTAGGATTTCAGTATTGCATTTTCAAGGTAAACCAATCAGTTACTCATGGTTACTTCTGCATATGAGGAGAAAAAATATTGTCACATTACTCTCAAGATATAATTATAAAACAGGACATTCTGCTAATTCTAATTTAAGTTTTGGTGGCATTTCCTTGCAGTTATCTTTCCCGAGGATGTAATTTGTATTAGTGCAAAGTAGGTAAACATGGCATGAAATGGGCAATGCTGTAAAAGAAGGATGAATGTGTACTGTGAGAGAGAGATGAATTGCATTGATAATCTTAACATCGAACACACTTCATGGGACTAAAAGACAGGATATTTTACATTTTTTTACCCGTAAGTGTTTGACATTGTTTGCTCTCATGAGTGAATAAATACCAAGTGGTTTAAAGGAGAAATCCTCTCACCCCAAACTTCACTTCTTGTAGGGGGGTAGCAGAAACTCTCAATTGGCTCAGCTTTTTGATTGCCTCCTAATTCAAACAATGCAGAGTACCAAAGCTTGTATTGCACAGCATGAACTCTACTGAGAGTGTTTTGATTTTACACATTGAGCTTTTCTATAATCACCCTGAAGCAATAAACTGAGATTGTGTCTGGATGAGGATGAATTTCAGACAATTGTGGGAGGGGCTTAAGTAAGAGGGTTAGGAGAACTGGTATTGTTTGGGGTGAGCTGGAGAACTAGACCTTTAACCTGTACAGATTTGCAGACAGGTTTACTTTTATCTCATACTTGCATTCCATTTGTGCCCTGAAATGACAAGGACGTAATCACTTCAACACCACTGTCTTGTACAATGAGTAGTAAATAATGTTATTTATGAAAGTCAGTGAGATAATTGTGTATGTAAGTTAAACATAGATTTAGAAATCGGAAAGAGTGATGCTTAAGAAGAGTGTAAAACTTGAGTTTGGAAGTGACATGTTGATGTTTTATGGGCAGTTGGGGTGAGGGGAGCATGAGTGGTTTAAGAAGAATGCTGTGAGAGGGATGGTTGTGTGATAGGCTCATATGTGGTGTTGTTAGACAGTGTTGTGTGAGTGGCTGGAGTAGACCAGGCAAAGAAGGGGGGGGGGGGGGGGGGTATCGTCACTGAAAGCAAAATTTATGAGACCAAGTGGATTTGGTCAATTTTGGGTCGCTGATTCTGAAAATCGAGGGTATACAGGCCATATCCGGGCATTTCTGCGCCATTTTGACGTTTAAAGTTTAAAGGGCGCCCTCTATTATCAAAAATATCTTTTTCTCCATATATTTACGGTCCAGTCATTAACTGATGTGAGATTTGGTTCTAAAATTCTGTAAATATAATGTCAGCTGATAAATTCAGGGAAATATTAGTGTTCATATTAACATGCTAATTAGATAGGGTTTAAGGTCAAGTCATAATGTAAGCAGAGAAATAGGCCGAGGGCTTGAGTCATGGAAAATTACATCAAAATGGATCTGCCTTACACCCTACAAACACAATAGATACTCATTTTAGAGCAAGCGGCAGGGCTGGCGCTATCTGACGACCCCCTCCTTCCTCATATGGGAACAAAGGACCCCTTTAGAAGACTTAAATTGTATAAGTATAATGACAACAACTACTGTTTTGGTCATCGCACGATCATGGTTTGTAAGTTGATTTCTTTCTCCAGTTATTAATTAGATACAATACATACCATTGTAGTTATGGGGGACAGATGTAGGACTAGTCATATCGTGCAGTACTAGTCATAGTTTCGATTATTAACCTCTCAAACGCGTTACAATGTATGGGCGCTTGGTTATTGTTCGGTTTTTCGCTTAATGTTGTGCTCGGGGTTGTGATTTAAGGTCTGGCAAGTTTGGAATTGTAATGTCCATACTATTACACACACAGTGAATACTTTTTTGATTGGGCACACCTTTTAATTTTTTCGTAAAACATTAATTTATGGGAATTGATGTCTTTATGCAAGAATATGGTTTTCACCCCAAATTTACATAATTTAAAGGATTAATTCTTATATAGCCACATATATATCTAAATGGCTAAACGTGTTCTACATGTCATAGGTAGCAGGAGGAAAAGAGTTGGTGTTATTTGGGTCTATAATTTTTCAGTAATCCGCGTTTGTGTGACATAAAATGACGCTTTATTTGGAGGCAATTCCCCCAAATTATGACGTCACAAAATTTTGAAATCGTCAAAAATCATGTATTTTGAATGAAATTTGGTGTTTCATGGGTTGCTTTCCCCTAGACATATCATTTCGAAGCATAATAAGAAATTTTGGTGTAAAATGAGCAAACGATCGTTTTTGTAAAAAACTTTCGATATGGTTGCCCAATCAAGGCTTGACGTGTAAAATATTACATCTTTCGAAGAGAAAATTTAAGTGATTTCATTTACCGAGCCTTAGTCGGCACGGTTCTCAGAATCGGTTCCCACTCTATGGCATAGAGAGGAATATGTGCATAAAAGTACCATTCACAGTGGATGTGTACGAAGGTGTGGTCGAGGAATTGCTCAACTGCCCGGTACGTGGGCTCAGAATAGGCTCAGGAGTGAATTTTTAAGTGCGTGGCTATTCATCTAAGTGGCTCTTTTTCAGGAGTGGTGTTACCTGGGGCCGGAAGTTCGGATTTACTTGGGAAATTTCAATCCCTTGTGGGGCAGTGATTACTACTTCGGATAGCCTTGTTCTTGGAAATATATGTAATGTGTGTATGCAAATTGTCATGTTTAGCTAAGGAATCGTAATGTAGCAAGCACTTTTGCAGTTTGCTTGGCCCTTGTGGTACTTTCTGCCATTGTTCCATGAAAGCCAAATATTCTGTTTGGTCACTGAAAGAAAGGCCAAGTGAACTTTTACTCCGTCATCTCATGTTTGGGTAGGAAATTAAAATGTCAAGCATTTAAACATTGATGTAAACATGTTTCTTAGGCTACTTCTTCAATTTTGGCTTCAAGTTTACCCTGATGGACTTCTGACCACAACTTACTTTTCGCTACCAAAAATTTGGAATTTATTCCCTAAATTTTCATTTGTTTTTTTTCTGGAACTCGTCTCAAACTCCTATGTCCTCATATGAAATACACATAAGACTGAACTTTGTAATAAATCAATGAGATATTCTATCACAATCGCATCTTCAAAACCAATTTTATTGACCTATTATTTACGAAGACTATTGGGGTAGAATTGCATCAAAATTCATAGGTGATCTCCACTCCACTTCCCTCCCTTTTGTTCAAGTCTTCTCCAAATCTGCGGATTGAGCAGGCAACGCAGGTGGGAAGATGTTCAAGACGTGTCTATAGCCCTTTCCCCTCCATATATACACGTATATATCTGTAAAGAGCATTTTAGTCTGCTTCAAAATGTCATTTGGGTTGCTTTAATTTGACTAAAAAGGGGGAACAGGTGGCAGTGGGGTTTTTTCCATGGTGGACTTTAGTGAGAGGCAGATAGCAAATTGAAGGCTATGACATAAATTACAGATGTTATAATTTCAAAGCATAAATCTTGCGAATTTTTATATTGATTTTTTTCGTATATTTCCCGCTACAATGCTATCCGAAGGAGTAATCATTGTCCCACGAGGGATCGAGATTTCCCAAATAAATCTGAACTTCTGGCTCCAGGTAACACCACCCCTGCAAAGGACCCACTTAAAAAATCCCTCCTGAGCCTATGCTGAGCCCACAGGCAGTTGAGCACTCCCCTCAATCATGCCTTCATACACATCCATGTGAGTGCACATATTACTCCCTATGCCATAGAGCGGGACCGATTCTTCGAAACGTGCCAATTAAGACTCGGCAAATGAAATTACATTAAATGTTCTCTCCAATGATTTCATGCAATTTATGTCAAGCCTTGATTGGACAGCACTGGTACTACATTTGTTCCCCATAACTACAATGGTATGTATTGTATATAATTAATAACTGGAGAAAGGAATCAACTTACAAACCATGATCGTGCGATGACCAACACAGTAGTTGTCGTCATTACACATATACAATTTAAGTCTTCTAAAGGGGTCCTTTGTTCCCAGATGAGGAAGGAGGGGGTCGTCAGATAGCGCCAGCCCTGCCGCTTGCTCTAAAAGGAGTATCTATTGTGTTTGTAGGGTGTAAGGCAGGTCTATTTTGATGTAATTTTCCATGACTCAAGCCCTCGGCCTATTTCTCTGCTTACATTATGACTTGACCTTAAACCCTATCTAATTAGCATATTAATATGAATACTAATATTTCCCCGTATTTATCAGTTGACATTATATTTACAGAATTTTAGAACCAAATCTCACATCAGTTAATGACTGGACCGTAAATATATGGAGAAAAAGATATTTTTGATAATAGAGGGCGCCCTTTAAACTTTAAACGTCAAAATGGCGCAGAAAAGCCCAGATATGGCCAGTGTACCCTCGATTTTCGGAATCAGCGACCCAAAATTGACCAAATCCACTTGGTCTCATAAATTTCGCTTTCGGGTGACGATACCCCCCATCTCCACCTGGTCTAGAGAGGGTCATGTAAATAGCAAGTCAGTGGTTGTGTTGTAGCTGGGGTAGATTAGAAGATAGAAGGTATAAACAGTCCGTCTCTATTCATTGTTCAAATTTTTATACTGTTTTACAATCATATTCATTTATTGAAAAA
The DNA here is from genome assembly GCA_037179385.1 of Holothuria scabra. Lineage (NCBI taxonomy): Eukaryota > Metazoa > Echinodermata > Holothuroidea > Aspidochirotida > Holothuriidae > Holothuria > Holothuria scabra. Next base: position 25,527,266 of record CM074198.1, read on the forward strand.
AAAAATGTAGTTAATCACACCTGTTTCTTTTATGCAGACACCACACCCTGGCATTTGATGCTAATCAAGGTCGTTTGTTTAGTTTTGGTGGTGGCAATTGTGGTCAGTTAGGTAGAGGCGGACAAGTTTGGCAATCTCAGCCTGTGCCTTCAGAAGTACCTGGAAGTTGGCGACCATATCCTCCGAAAGATGGTCAAGTCAGCATATGTGCAATATATACCGGTGGAAACCACTGCTTCTGCCTTTTATCAAACAATAGTCAGGTGAGGTATCAGAAACTGTGGTACACTTAGGCCTGAGTCAGGCAGCTGGGTGTACCCAACCAAACATAAATGTATTCAGATCTAGTGTGAAGAAAATGGGTACCCATCAGTCAAGTTAGGTGAGATTTAACAACACATTGACACAAATGTGTTGTTCAGTGTCAACGGAATTAAATGGTAGTTAAAATAGGGTTTCAAACACAATTAAAGTTCAAGTTTTGCTAAAAGCACAGTTCAGATATGGTGCAAGTACTGCCCTTAAGTCACCTCCTACAACAGCCAGGAAGTGCTGTGGACATTTTCTTCAACCCCCAACCCTCAGTGGCCCTGCCTTTTAAGAAAACATGGGAACTTTCTTAGGATGATGATCCCTCTCTGTTTCCCATTCAGATGTTTGAGCCAATGATTGAAATCAGGGAATAATTTAGTGTTCAAAATTTGCATAGCAATTTTGAGCTTATTGGGCTTCTCTTCCACAAAGTCATTAAAATCCTTAATGCTGTGTGTACAAAATCTGCTCCACAATTTTGTATTTGTGCAATTTGTCCATTTTGTGTAGCAAATTGCAATGTGATACCAGATAAATTATTCCCTGGAAATGATGTAGGGGTGATTGATTTCTGCTTTAATGAACAGGGACATTTAAAGCATTTGGACAAGGCCATTAGGATGGCCAAATTTCCAACCTGAACCCTCTCCAACAATATGTCTATATTTAAGGTTATGTCATGTTTTATGTCATGTTTCAACCAGACTGGTCTGTAGTTATGTTCTCAACAAATGACAAAATGTTATCATGAATAGAAAATACTTTGAAAGTAGCGGTTCAGATTGAGCCCCCCATCAAACACCTCATTATCTGTGTCTTTATGTTCTTGTTTCTATTACAGAATTCAATCCCTCCATTAGACTACAGAGAATACCCTTTCCAGAAGAGGACTTCAATGCTAGATGATGAATTTATCTCAAGGATAGTTGACTCTGTATTAAATGAGGATATTAAAAAACAGATACTAGATGTATTCTCTTCTGCTTCTTGCCTTAACAGTTCTTTCTTGAAAAAGTAAGCAAAAGAATTTTGAAAGATAGATATAAGTGCCAAGACTTTATCTGTTTGTTTTCAAAAATTAATTGCAACAGAGAAATTTATGTCACAGAAGTTCAAAATATCTTTAAAATAAAGTAGTCAAATGATCTAGTGGCATCTAGGTGAAAGTTTATGAGACATACAGCATGAAACTATGCAAAAAAAAAAAATGGAATGTGCCAATAGAAAGCAATGATCCAGAATCACATAGACCTTGTGCATTGACAACACACTGACGTCATCTTTTGGGCAGAACAATGGAACATGTGGCCATATGCATAAGAATTCACCCTGCACATGCGCGTATTGGACTTGTTGACAAATCAGCCGTCTGAATTTGTCTGTGTTGGTCTGTTTTGCCCCCAAAGGAGGGTGTACTTTCTGCTCTGTGACATCATATGCACAAGGTCTATTTAAATATCTTGAAGAAACCTCTGCTATGATGTGATAAGAGTTTCTTGCCTTTTAAGTTTTAAAAGTTGGTATCAGCTCAGGAAGTAGATGGTGTTGAATGAAAAGATATTTGTCTTTCTTATGTAACTACTCCCTTTTGGTCATTGGAATACCATATTTAATAGGTGAGTTTTGTAAATCGTTGTGAGGGCGATGCACATGCGCTCATCCTCCAGATTTTGGGGGTAAACCAATCCTGCACCTAAAACACATGTTCCAAAATGTGAGTCGATGTGAAAAATTTGTGGAAGCATTCTTTCTTAATCCATCCACAAAAAGGAATGTGCCTTTTTGGTGTAAAAATTTTGATCTTACACTGCCATTAAGTAGGACGGAGACCCCTATTTTCTTTCGTGTTGACTACACATTTATAGTTAGTTATGCGTAGTGTTGTATGCACATACTTCATCTAAAACAAAAAAAGCCTTACACTATGTACCTAGGCTCAGTTTGTGCATCCACACTGTTGCCCACAATTCCAAGTGGCACTGGATAAGTGAACTTGCTTATTGTCTTTATGAAGTAAGCCAGTTTGATAATTTCACTATGCATGCTCATGAACATCTTCCAATTTGTCAGGGTAACCATGGTACACCCCTACCATTTACACTTTTAGAGGAGAGGGGAGTTGAGAAGCAAAAGGAGTCTTCACTGTTTGAAATTTTTTCAAATTTTAGATTAATTTAAACATTGTTATGAAAGATGCAGTCCAGACGATTTTAATCCATGATTTTGATTATCAAGGCGTAAAGATGTGTTTCAATGATTAAGGAGGGGGTTGGTTAAGAACACCGCACAGTCTGATATCTTTTATGGGTTATTACCATGGACCCTTTTCTAAATAGCCAGCACTAAAGATTGTGGGATACAGTGTTGTATGTTGTCTTTTGCCACAGTAAAATGTCTCTCCCACAATCCTGTGTAATTGCTATTTTCAAAATGTTTTCTTTTGAAATGTTCATCTTGAGATATAGGACATACTTGCTGTAAAGGTATCACATGTGATGTAGTTTCACTATTTAGTAAAATTCATTAATTTGTTATGAACTAAATGAAAGCTGCTGACCAAATAAAATAAAAGATTTACCAAATAAAATACAAGAATTACCTCTGTGGAAAAAGTAAGTTTGCAGAGTTGTGTAAGGTCAGCCTCCTCTGAGATCAGGCATGGTCACTAGACTAAATGTCTGCTAGATTTAAGGTCCTAACCCTAACCATAATTTCTGCCCAATCATAATTCTACAAAGGATAATCCTTAGACTAATTCTAAATTGTGGCATAATAAATTTAAGCCTAATTCTAACTGTGCTCCTACTGTGAAGTAGATTTTGTTTATGGGAATCTATCGTCCAGTGAACCATCAGTCTAGTTTACATTCCCTGCAGCAGGAAACCTTGGAGAAATTGCTATTTTGTCTAAATAAGCGACAATATTTAAGAAGGGAAATAAATCTTAAGCCATATTTTTGTGTGATTTGCATCAAATCAGGAATAATGAGCACTTTGGGAGCAGTCGACAGAACCATGGTGTGGACCTTGATGTGGCGAGGGCAGCTTTCAGTAAACTTCACATAGCCAAAGCCAAAGATCATTTTACGTGTGTAAGTCACTATTTATTTTGAATATTTTGAAGGATACTCCTTGTTTCATTATTAATGTGTATTTATGTTTTGGGGTTGGGGGTTGCAGCAGGGAAAAGGGTTGCAGAAGTAATTAGAACGGCATTAGAAGATAACATTTCTTTTATTTGCTTGGGACGATGATGTGTTAGTAAAATAATCTATATGATAAACTGTAAGAGTCCTCTGTAGAACCCAGGGTTTGAAATTATCAGAAAAGGGGATATTTACTCAGTGTGGTTAAGTTATTCATTTCAAATTCTTGCCATTTGCTACACCTAACCATGCATATGGCCCAAGGGTACTTTTTGGTCAAGAACAAATGACATATTTTCTTCTGACCTGCAAGATTCTACAAATAATAAAGTACCAAACTGACAGCATGAATAAAGCAATATGATGAATTGCTCACTGTGGGGTGATGAGGGAAGCTACAAAGCTTGTAAAAGGCTCTGAAGTTGGAAAGGTAGAGTGAGTGTGGTACAAATTTTCTACTTAAAAGTGAAACATTTGCCTATTGAGAAGTGTATAGAGGCTTTGCAATTGCGTCACGGAACTGCCATTCTGGAGGACATTCCTGCCAAATACACGTGGCTTTGTGCCGAACGCACTGCACAGTGTGCACTGTGATATGCACGGTGTGTACAAATTCAACGAGCAAGGGCGTCCCATATGGTTTATCACGTAGTTACATGTACTCCAACATGGCCGCCGGAGAGTATTATGACGTCATGTGAAAAGCCTCTATATGAGATACCAATACACTCATTCACACTTTCATTACTGGTTGGCAGTGATTGCCGTGGAACATGCTCAGGAACATATGCGCCAATGTTCAATTTTGCACGTGCTGGTGATATCGTGATTGCATGCAGATTGTAGACAAATTAGAATCTACATTTCATCGTGATGTAGTAAAAATCAAGGGCCAAAATATCTCAATGACATGCTGATAAAAGATTTTAATTCCACTCACAACTCACAATCTCAGATCTAACAGTGACACGTTACAATTGGTAGTTCCACGCACCACTTCCAAGTCATATGGGACCGTGCCTTTATGGTTGTAGGTCCTAGACTTTGGAATTCCCTTCCATTCTCTCTCAGAAGTGTCGCGCATACCTCAAAATTTGAAGCTGGTTCAAAGACTTACTCTTTCAACCTAGTTATATCTCAGTTTTTTGTCTGTTAGTAGTTTTTTTGCATATGAAATTTTTTTTACTTGTAAAGTGCACGTGAATGACTGTCAAACAATGGGCTATTTTAATTCTAATCTATATAACCTATATATGGGTACCTCATCAAACTCTGTTGCCAAGCAGCTGCAATGTCATTTGTTTGTAAATATGAACCAGTCTGTTAAGAGGTTGAGCACCATCTCTAATTCCTTCTAGAAATTTAAAAAATTGAACAACCAAACTAAACCAGGATACCAAAGTTTCCCAGTTTGTTTTTGTTTTTGTTTTGTCACACATGTACACAGTACATGTGTGAGGTTATAAAATGGGCCAGATGGCATCAACTTTTTAACAAAAGCCATACTTCCTTTCCATTTGTGGAGATTTGGTTCTGAAATTTTGGTATATGATTGTTTGTCAGTACAACATTATAACCCACCTACTTTCATTCCAATGTAGGAGTGTTAAGGATAATTTTTTAGCTATTTATGTAGAGCAGAGTTCATTGTGCCTGCTTATGAGTTAGCTGTTTATTCATTGTGCTGACTGCACCATACATGGTTGTGCATTCAATTGCAGTCTTGCAAATGCCTTGCAAGCAGACTGTTGTTTGATGTCTGACTCACCTGTGGACACGGATCAGTGGTTTCTGCAACCACAGTGTCTTGGGATAATAGCACTGTATTGTGAAGAGAGCTTCATGGACTGAGCAGCTAGGGATACTTGACACACAAAATTTGGAGCAATTCTGTGGTCAAGTGTAGCCTACATGAAAGGAAATAGGTTTAATGTGGTGGGGACATCTGTTCTGTTTCTAGATCAATTAAGTTGGTCAAGGCAAGTAATTGTGATAACTCTTTGAGTTCAAGTGCAGTAGGAGAGCCATTTGAGGAGCCATGCATGTTTTTATTTTACCAGTGCAAATTCACGCAGTGTTTCTTATGGAGTTATAGGAGAAACTAAATGTACTTTGCAGTACTTTAAAATATGCTTGATACATTCTACATATTTAGAATTTTTTCCAAAATGCTCCTAATTAAGTTTGTATAGCCCAACAGGTTTTCTTAATTTTACAAACTTTCGCAGTAGTATTTGTAGATCTGTCAATTAGGTTGTTTTCTTTCTGATGTAAGTTTGCACTTTTTGAAAGAGGGAGGGGGACTTTTTAGCATACCTTGTGATTTTGCAGTAGGGGTTTGAGTTCTTTGGTCTTTTTGTACCTGTTATTTACCATTGTTAAGGTAAGGAGGTTTTGTGGAAACAGATGAAGAAGGAATAAAAGTTGGTTCTTTGAGTTGCTATTTTTTACAGACAAGAGAGAAAGTGTGAGCTACAACAGCATTGCTGTTCTAGTTTTGTTTTGCTTTGGTTTTTTTCTCAGAATACTAACAGGTTTACTTGACAATGGTGACTGTTTTCTCTTTTCATCCAGATATGCAATGTTATGAAGACACATCTTTTACCTAATCTTCCCCCATCTCCACCTGACATAGAAGCCCTTCGTTTATACGTACTCTTGATGGAACTCCCATTACATGAAGATAGTAAGGTACCGTTCCCAGTGGATACAGTCACGATGCTAGCTAAGTGCCTCTGCAACTTAAAAACAGCAGCAGCTAAAGTTTTGTGTAAGTGTCTGACATGATTGATGAGAAATTCCTTACAATACTTCAGGATTCATCAAAGGCAATTTCGTGGATTTTGTGACAAACCAAACATTACTGTTAATAAGTTCATGAAATTGCAGTGCATCAAATTAGAGGTTGTTTAACTCAATAAATTTGAAGCAAAAATTTCAAAGAGAAAAACAGAGTCGTAAATTGAGTTAAAAATAACAAAAAATGACCATATAGATGAGACTGTCAAATCTTGCATGAATGCAGAACTTTTTTACCTGAGGAATATAAAAAACTTCTCATTCAGCAGGAATTGACGTGAAATTAAAGTTACTTTTAACTCAAAAGACCTTTTCAATGTCTGTTGATTTTGGTAAATAACTAGTTCAAATAGGAAAAACAAAGTGCTGGAACGAAAAGTTTATATTTACTGTCAAACTCTTGATTACTGCTTTAAACTTGGAAGTGTTAAGAGCAAAGTAATATTTTCATGCTCATCTTTGTTTGGTGTTATTGGTTTTGATGAAAAGAGAAACCTATGCATTCATGATGGCGTGTGTGTGTGTGTATGTATGTGTGTATGTGCGTGTGTATGTGTGTGTGTGTATGTGTGTGTGTTTGTGACACTTTGCTTGTTTACACGATATCTTGAGAAGAGAAGATCTGACAATTCTCAAACTTGGTACACAGATACCCCATACTGAGAGGAATAATCCTATTGATTTTGGTGGAGGTCAAAGGTCATCTGGGGTCACAGGGGGTCAAACCCCGAAATCCTTGTTTACACGATATCTCAAGAAAGGAAACTTGGATTAATTTCAAACTTGATACGTTGATGCGTTATGATGTAAGGAAGAACCCTATTTATTTTGGTGGAGGTCAAAGGTCATTTGGGGTCACGGGGGGTCAAACCCCGAAATCCTTGTTTACACGATATCTCATGGTAGGAAAATTGGATTAATTTCAAACTTGATACGTTGATGAGCTATGATGTAAGAAAGAACCCTATTGATTTTGGTGGAGGTCAAAGGTCATCTGGGGTCACAGGGGGTCAAACCCCGAAATCCTTGTTTACACGATATCTCATGGTAGGAAAATTGGATTAATTTCAAACTTGATACGTTGATGAGTTATGATGTAAGAAAGAACACTATTGATTTTGGTGGAGGTCAAAGGTCATTTGGGGTCACATGGGGTCACACCCCGAAATCCTTGTTTACACTATGTCACAAGGTAGGAAAATTGGATTCATTTCAAACTTGATATGTTGATGCGTTATGATGTAAGGAAGAACACTGTTGATTTTGGTGGAGGTCAAAGGTCATTTGGGGTCACATGGGGTCAAACCCTGAAATCCATGTTTACACTATATCGCAAGGTAGGAAACATGGATTCTTTTCAAACTTGATATGTTGATGCGTTATGATGTAAAAAAGAACCCGATTTATTTTCGTGGAGGTCTAAGGTCACATGGGGTCCTATGGGGTCAAACCCCAAAATCCTTGTTTACACTATATCTCAAGGTAAAAAACTTGGATTCCTTTCAAACTTGATAGGTTAAGGTTAATGGGTTTTGATTAAAGGAAAAACCCAATTAATTTTGGTGGAGGTCAAAGGTCATTTGGGGTCACATGGAGTCAAACCCTGAAATCTTTGTTTACATGATACATCATCTTAGGAAACTTGGATTCATTTCAAACTTGATATGTTGATGCGTTATGATGTAAAGAAGAACCCTATTTATTTTGATGGAGGTCAAAGGTCAGAAGGGGACAAATTCTGAAAACTTTTTAATACAATATCTCAAGGTAGGAAGCTTGGATTGATTTCAAACTTGATATCTTGATTGATTATGATGTAAGGAAGAACCCTATTGATTTTGGTAGAGGTCAAAGGTCATTTGGGGTCAAAGGGGGTCAGACTCCGAAAACCTGTATAGGACAGCTCAAGGTACGAAACGTGGATGTGTTTCACAATTAGTGTGTGTATGAGTTATGGTGAGTTGAAAGTACTGGACCTGTTGTTTTTGGTGGAGTTCAATGGCCATCTGGTATCACGTGGCATCAAACTCTGTAAACCTTGTTTGCAGAATATCTTAAGGCACAGTAGAAATTTGGCTCTTTGAATATAGAAGTGTTTTGGTTAAAAGAAGAACCAGTTACTTACAGGTTGAGTCAAAGGTGACTTTGGGTCACCAGTTGTTACAACAAATGTAGCATTTTATTGAAAAGAGCATGTATGTATCATCGAAACCTCAATGCATTTTTGCATTCTGGTTTTACTTGTTTTTTTTAACGTTACAGTGTCATGGTGGTCTTCTTTTCAACCACGTCATTTGAAGAAGGTTGTGAATGTTTATCAGAGGTGTGTTGTAGAACAACTGAAAGGAAAACAGCCGATGGAAAATATTTTCGTAGCCATGCAAGTCTTGAAAAAATTGAACACTGTGAGTTAATATTTTTTTTTTGAACCTGTGTTTGCATTTGCTCACAACCCTGTAGACGAATCTGATCAGCGCCTGTGTTAAGTAACTGTAGGCAGCCATTAGTGGGGTTCATCAGCCTTTAATCGTCTTCATTTATTGTATACATGAATAGTCTTAAACTGTCTTCATTTATTGTCTACATGAATTTCTAACCCTCATATTTAGTGAAATTGAGGGAGTCAAGATACAATTCAGTGTACAACCATCTCAGTGATACAGGTAAGCAAGGAAATTGAAAAGACTAAAGGTAATGGACTCCAGTCATGTCCGACTAAAATCAGACCATCACTTGACTGTCCGGATTCGCCTAACCTTGGGTCATTATGTCGGTCAACTTCAAAAAAAAGTCCACTTTTTAAATCTTTCTAACTGGATACAGACAAGCCCAAGAATTGTCTAAAGTGAATCTAAATAAGGATAAAAGTATTATGACTTTCACAACAGAATTTTGAGCTTTGGAAATGCTTCATGTGATACACATGAAAACTCATCACTGGATTTGATTTTGTTCCATTACAAGAATCTCTGTTTAATTAAGAACTGCTATTAACTAACTTCATTACATGAATCTCTCTCTGAGAATCACTGAAACTCACTGTGAAGCTCATAACTGACTTCACGACAAGAAGGTTGTTGCAAGAATCACAGAATCACTGTACACATTACTGTGAACCGCTTAACTGACTTCATTTCATGAATCTCATTCCAAGTATCACTGTATTCATTTCATGAATCTCATTCCAAGTATCACTGTATTCATTTCATGAATCTCCTTCAAAGAACTTCTGCATACTTCAACATGAAGCTCCTGACTGCTGACTTATTCCTTTAATGCACTTTGAAACTAGTGGTTAGATTCAAGTATGATGGTCATGCAAATTCCTCTGAACTTCTGAAGTTCATAACTGATTTCATTACATGAATCATTTCATTCCAAGAATCAATATATACATTACTGTGAACCTCTTAACTGACTTCATTTCATGAATCTCATTCCAAGTATCACTGTATTCATTTCATGAATCTCCTTCAAAGAACTTCTGCATACTTCAACATGAAGCTCCTGACTGCTGACTTATTCCTTTAATGCACTTTGAAACTAGTGGTTAGATTCAAGTATGATGGTCATGCAAATTCCTCTGAACTTCTTAAGTTCATAACTGATTTCATTACATGAATCATTTCATTACAAGAATCAATATATACATTACTGTGAACCTCTTAACTGACTTCATTACATGAATCTCATTCCAAGTTCAAGAATCACTGTGTACATTACTGTGAAGTTCATAACTGATTTCATTACAGGAATCTATTTCCAAGAATCTTTGTATACATTACTGTGAAGCTCTTAACTGACTTCATTTCATGAATCTCCTTCAAAGAACTTCTGCATACTTCAACATGAAGCTCCTGACTGCTGACTTATTCCTTTAATGCACTTTGAAACTAGTGGTTAGATTCATGTATGATGGTCATGCAAATTCCTATTACATAGCCCATTCTGAGGCTCTTTCTTACTAAATTATATGATGTACTCAGTAGCCTATCCCCATATTTATTGACAAAAACTTTTCCAAGAATTGTTTAGTCTAGTGCTAGAGCATCCGCCTCTCACACGGAAGGCCTGGGTTCGATTCCCAGTTGGAGTCATACCAAATACTTTAAAATTGGAACCTACTGTCGTTGTGCGTGATGCTCTGCATAAGCAATGGAGTAGGTAAAACAAGCCAATGAGCCACAGAAAAAAAAGACCGTGGTCAGCTCGACTTGAACCAATAGTTTGGAAACTGGGCCGTAAAACTCCATCTAACTAACTAATGAGAACTCCAAGAATTACAGGTGTAGCCCTTAGAATTATTAAAGAGTGCATGGTGAGATTTATAGAAATGTGAGTGTTAGACTCAGTAATGTACCTTTTGCTTTTTAAACTTTTACTATTATTTAACATTTTGTATTATTATCCTGTTACCCATACCTTGCCATTGCATTTCTCAATTTCTTTTCTTTTTTCAGGTCAATGATGAAAACCATGAAATCATTCCATTCCATTTTTTCTACATCTCCAACCTAGGGGAACTGCTAGACCTCAGACACCACTTTGTGATTTGGTTCCAAAAAGATCCGGTTAGTCATGCCTGTGTCATCTTGCTTTGTGGTTACTCATAGGCCAGCAATGCCTAAGGGATGTAGTGAGTTAGTTAGATGAGGTATACAGCTCCCTTTTTAACCAGTTAGTTTATTTTGGACTTGCCCCAGCCTTTTTCTGCAGTGACTCACTGGCTTGTTTTTCCTACTCCGTTGTTAGTTATGACCACGTGTTTGGTCTTAGGGTAAAAACATTCGCCCCTCATGCAGAAGGCCCTGGTTCGATTCCCAGGTTGAGTCATACCAAAGACTCTAAAAGTGGAACCACTACCGTTGTGTATAATGTTCTGCATAAGCAATGGAGTAGGGAAAACAAGCCAGTGAGCCACAACTGGAAAAAAGGGCCTTGACCGGCTCAACTTGAACCAATTGGTTGGAAACTGGGCCGTAAAACTCCATCTGACTGACACCATTGCTTATTCTAAGCACCAAGCAACATCAATAGGCTCTATATTTTATTGTTTAGTATAACCTTGCCATGTGTCTAACTAAAGACCTCCCTACTGCAAGTTGGATGCTTTAACTTCTTTACCATGAAGTCAGTGTATTGGTAGTGGGATGATATTACTTGCATTCAAAGTTTCCAGTAGTTTATTTGCCAGTACCTGATGGAATAATCTGTATTTTACCTAATTCTTCAGACTCCTTGAATATTTTGCATTTCATTTTATTTCACTGATGTTACATACATGCAGGTTTATCTGCCACTTAATATAAGAAATTCTATGCGAGACAATTAATCTCTTTTCAAAAGAATGTGTTTACCTCTCAAGGTCCAAGTTTGTTTGCCGATGCCTTAAATCTGAATAGTATGTTGCCTTTATTGGTTTATCCTCCTGTGGCATTGTTTTTGTTGCTGAAATGTTAGATAAATGTTAGCTGTCACCATGAATACCATTTTATTTGTTTATTAAAGACTCGTTGAGAAGTAAAAGAGGGATGAAAAAGGGGATGATGTTTCAAAATAGTTCTGAGTGATCACTTTGCTGTGTGAAGCTAGAAAGTTAATACTTGTCAGCCCCCGATTTTCAGAAAAATTTATGGTTGTCCTTTGGGAAACCATTTCACTCATTTTAGTTGTCCACTGGAAAATTTGGTCGTCCAAAACATTTTTCTCACAATTACAAAACAGTAATTGTGCTCATTTATTATTGGTCTTGAATAATAAAAAGATGTGATATTTGAGAGACAGAAACACTTGAAGTCTGAAATATGGTATGATGGATAAAAGTGGAAAAGGTTTGATCATTCAACAGTATACTTCTTCAATCCGAGAGAAAAATGGTTGTCCATCCGGCAACCAACCAACTATTGGTTGTCCGTATGGAATTTTAGTTGTCCCAGACAATCGGACAACCACAAAAATTAAGCCCTGCTTGTGTTGAGGGGTAAAGAAAGGGGAATAGAAACGAGAGAGATGTAACCAAGTGATTACTTGGAGACACAACTTGCCTGATGTAAAAGTTGTGGCTGACTTTCTTCCATTGAAATAACATGGAGACTCGAGTCATGACTTGACCTTGGTCACCTAAAATAACCATAGCTGACTTGAATTCCCACCTTAAAAAGTTAATCTGATAGAAACAGAGAGGGAGGAAGGATAGAAACTGATATAGACGAATCCTATTAGCGCTTCTGTTTAGTGACTGTAGGCAGCCATTAGTGAGGTCCATCAGCCTTAAATCATCTTCATTTACCGTCTACATGAATTTCAAACCCTCATAGTCAGTGAAATTATTAAGGGAATGGAGATACAATTCAGTGTACAACCATCCATGATGCAGGTAAGCAAAGAAATTGAAGACTGAAGCTGATAGACCCCAGTTCTGTCCGACTAAAATGAGACCATCACTTGACTGTCCAGATTCGTATGCAAGTCTGGATCTATAATATTAGGCCAACTGTAACCATTACTTAAGTCACATCTATATGATCACACCAAATCATCATCATACTTCTGTATTCGTGATTGCTAATGGACAAAAGGATGATGGTAGCCTACTTTAACAACAAATTTGAACAATGTCCAACATGTATAAAGTCAAACTTTAAATTGTTGGTTTCATCTTTCCAACATGCAACTGGAAAAAAATATATCTCAGAAAGGTAATTGCAGTATTTCCCAAGAAGGAAGTAAAATTTTCCATAATTCTCCTTATATTTTCATGAACAGAAAATTAAAATATCACTCCAATTGCAAAAATTCCTGCCAGATGTCCAAATTTCTTGGGATGGAGCCTCCAAGCTTCCCAACTTTTTCTACCTATGATGAAAATGTTTGTGAACAAATGTATAATTGCAAAGATGGGCCTTTAGAGACAGAGATAGTTCGTTACTTCCATGAAGAAGGATGTGAAAAATGTACTCGTGATTTTCATTTAACAGCACATTTCCCTGGAGAAAAAGGGAAGAGCTAATTATAGGGGACTTGGGGTGGGGTAACTAATGGTAGAGGGGGGTGCAGTTGTTGTTTCCATAAAAAAGATATATTTTTTTCTATTTCCAGAATGTTTCTTTCCCATTCACCTTCTGTGACTTCCCATTTGTCTTTGATGTATTGACTAAAAGTCAACTGTTACAAGTGGATGCACTCATACAGATGCAGGTAAGGGGGTAACATTAAGGATAAATAATAACTTTTTTATCTCCACATTTTTCTTTTTTTTGTGTGTGTTAGGTGAATGACACTTTGTGGAGCAGAATCCTTTAACAGGTTTGCAGGAAATTGAAAATAGATATGAAAATCAGTTGCCCGAGGGATAAATGGATAAGATAGTCTAGTTGTACTCCCAACTATTAGATTGTCCCACAATAAAATAATGTCAGCTTTCTTTAGGTTTCATCAAAAACTTGGCAAACATACAAACTATTTGAATTGTATAGTCAGTCTTACATTGGAAGATGCACACATATATTCATAGAATCTTGATTACAGGAATTTTGCTTCTTAAAAAAAAAAGGTTTCACTGTAGGCTGACCTGCAGTTTGTAGACAGATACAGGTGTAAGTGTTTGTACCTGTGGACAACCAGGAGATAAAAAGTAGTATTCTAATGCCAAACCCACTGGGGTAAACCAACTGTATGGTCAAGTGGTTGTATCAGACTTGCATTCAGAAAGTTGGGAGTTCAATTCCTGGCCAGGTCATACCGAAGACTTTAAAAACGGAACCTACCGCCATTGTGCTTGGTGCTCAGCATAAGCAATGGAGTAGGGAAATCAAGCCAGTGAGCCACAACTGGACCAAAGGATGTGGCTGGCTCAGCTTGAACCAATTGGTTGGAAACTGGGCCATAAAGCTCCACCTGACTGACTTTTCTGGGGTAAGTGGGCAACTGCTAATTTCAAGCCATGGGTCTGGAGGAAGTCTGGAATTATATAATGGCCTTGAAAATCCTTGAATTATGTTGTTTGGCATATAAAATTGGTTTTTGGACTTGGAATTTGACATCTTTGACTTTTGGTAGGAACAATCATATTTAGTATACATCCATGCTTGGTAAGTGTGTAAAACTAGATGCCATTTGTACAAAATTCTTTGTTATTCAGTACTAAATATTTCCATTGTAGTCTTCTAAAAGACAAGAAAAAGTCTTAAATTTCAGTATTTCAAAAGTGTGGGGAACTGTGCATTTAGCATGTTAACAGAGCTCCATGGCTGCCAGGGATAATTAAGAACTCAAAATTACCAACAGCTTTGATAACCATGACTGTTGGGCCTTGGTCATGGCTGAGGTGACCCTTAGAAATGTCCCATATTAAAACATAGACCCATACACAAATTCTCCCATTATTCAACCTTATTTATGAGTCCTTTAGTATTATCTGGTAGAACCACAGACTTCCTATTTACATGGACAGAGCATGTAACATGTAGGTCCTATCCATAGATTGTGGCCACCATCCGGGGCAAAAAAGTCCCACCAAGATGGCCAGCCTGAAGCTATAATTTGCATGATTTGATGATGACCCTAAGAAAGTTTAATGAATGAGAAACAAAATCATATTCCTGCAATATGTGTAGTGATTTTCACCTTACCTTGTAATATTTTCAAAATATTTCAACTTCCTTGCAAAATCTGTTGATTTGGACTACTATACTTAGCAAGTTGGAACTTTCACACACAAAACCGCAGCAGGCAGCCATCTTGCTATGTCTATACTCACACGTAAAGTAGCGACAGCTTAATGTGCAGTATGCTCTGTCCATGTATAGGAAGTCAGTGGGTAGAGCATATTCATTTGAAGTCGAAATTATATATCAAGATAAGGATCATAAGTATGTCTTGTTCTTTGTGTGAAGATTTTTGTCAGATTCATCAAAACCATGATACATGACAAGATTATTTTAAAACCAATTGTTGTGAAAAAACATGTAAAAGCTATAAAACCATCCAAATACGATTCTTTTCGGCATCCTGGTTTGAACAACAGATTTCAATTTATCATTTTCTCACTTAAACACAGATTGCTGTAGATCAAACACACCAGAACAACCTCTTTCAGTTGATGATAAACCAACAACCCATAGGTCAACTGCCATATCTAGTACTACATGTAGACAGGAAGAATATTGTGGCCAGTACAGTCCGAGAGCTTGCTCAAGCTCCACCACAAGATTGCAAGAAACCTCTCAAGATTGTCTTCCAAGATGAAGATGCCATGGATGCTGGTGGTGTGAAAAAGGTTAGCTATGAATGATGACATCCAGAGGTTCAGAGGAGGGGGAAGGGGGTGTCATTGGGAGGACGGGAGGGGAGTGAGTTATACACCCATATAGTATGGAATGGCAGTGATTACGAAGAGAAAGGTGTTTAAAGAGCAAGATCATGGTCAGAGACTTGAGATGGGGAAGGATAGATTTGTAAAGTTGAAAGGGGAGGACTTTAGGAAAAGATGGGAATATTACCCTTTAAGTCTTCAACTCATAAAGATTGTGCATTTTACAGAAACTTAGGCACCATGTAGAGGATTTGCACTGACAAAATTATGATGATGTCATAGTGAGTCTGAGTGAGCATTGCAGTGCTGTAATGGAGAAAGTCACAGCCCCCTCCCTCCCCTTCTGAGAGAAAGAGTCCTGTATGGCTATGGTTATGGGAAGGGGTTGTGGTCTATTTTTGAAACTATGATTTTGGTTTCGATGATAAGAGAAACCAATGCAATCATGATGGCATGCGTGTGTATGTGTGTGTGTATGTGCGTGTGTGTGTGGGTGGGTGTGCGTGTGTGTGTGTGTGTTTGTGACACTTTGCTTGTTAACACGATATCTCAAGATAGGAATGTCTGACAGTTTTCAAACTTGGTACATAGATGCACCATATTAAGAGGAAGAACCCTATTGTTTTTGGTGGAGGTCAAAGGTCATCTGGGGTCACCAGGGGTCAAAGTCTAAAAACCTTGTTAACGCGATATCTCAAAGTAGGACACTTGGATAGATTTCATATTTTGTATGTGGGTGCGTTATAGTCAGTAGATGGTCCCTATTGTTTTTTGTGGAGGTCGAAGGTCATCTGGGGTCACGGGGGGTCAAAGTCTGAAAATCTTGAAAACATGATATCTCAAGGTAGGAAGCTTGGATAGATTTCATATTTACTATGTGGGTGCATTTTAGTCAGTAGATAGTTCCTATTTTTTTGCGGAGGTCAAAGGTCATTTGGGGTCACTGGGGGTCAAAGTCTGAAAATCTTGTTAACACGATATCTCAAGATAGGAATGTCCGACAGTTTTCAAACTTGGTACATAGATGTGCCATAATGAGAGGAAGAACCCTATTGTTTTTGGTGGAGGTCAAAGGTCATCTGGGGTCACCAGGGGTCAAAGCCTGAAAACCTTGTTAACGCTATATTTCAAGGTAGGAAACTTGGATGGATTTCATATTTGGTATGTGGATGCATTATAATCAGTAGACGGTCCCTATTGTCTTTGGCAGAGGTCAAAGGTCATCTGAGGTCACCTGGGGTTGAAGTCGGAAAATCTTGTTAACACGATATCTCAAGGTAGGAACCTTGGATAGATTTCATATGTGGTATGTGGATGCGTTATGGTCAGGAGATGGTCCGTATTGTTTTTGGTGGAGGTCAAAGGTCACTTGAGGTCACCGGGGGTCAAAGTCTAAAAACCTTGTTAAAGCAATATCTCAAGGTAGGAAACTTGGATAGATTTCATGTTTGGTATTAGGGCTGTGAGTGATGAGCGATTAATCGCCAGCCAAGTAATCGTTTAGTAAAATGGTACATGGGAGTAATCTCATCTCTTGCCCCAGGACTCTAGCCTGCGGAGCAGACTCTGTAGTAGCCGAAAGTTGGCGCTCTCTCAAAATCATAATACACCTCTCTAAACAGTATAATATACAGAGTCTGCAAACCTTCGTCCAGTTTCCATTTACAGGAATCCCGCATTTTGAGGGACGAATAAGTAAACATCAGATGGTCACGTGGTGCACGAAACAAGTATGAGTAGTGTATTTTGGTACATACAACTGATACAACGAACAGCGAACAACCTAATTAGCTTTTGTAGGTGGAAAATGTGTACCGGGCCAAACGTTCGATGCATAAATATTACATATTACGCGAGATATAATTAAGTATTTTAATTTTTGTCGTGACATCATATTTGGTGGTCGTAAATCAGATTCGCTAGAAAGTTGGCAGGCTATTGTATACCGTAGGTAGGTATATGCCATGTAACTTAGTTGGAAACGTGGGCTGTTCAACAGTGAAGCCGTTGAAAGACTCCTAGTATTATTTATAGTAGCGAAAGTAAGATTTTTGATTTTTAAATGTAATGTTAGTAGTTGAAACGCAAACACAATAGCCTGCTTACAGCAGGCTATCGGGACTCTGATTTGCGTTAAGTAAACAATGTATCGTCCTTCTTCACAAGTTTAGCTGTCTTGACAAAGCAATCGATGACTACAGTATGAACAACAAGCTCAAAAATTGCGCAGAGCTATGACATTCACCTTTTATCCACCCAACCCCCTGTAGTTTACATGTGATTGTGTGCGGTGTCATGGGGGGCGTTTAATCCGTGAACCCCAAACAGGGAACCCGTTGTGACAGACTTTACTTCAACAACACCAATACATTTGTAATGAACATAATTTACAATGAAATTTGAAAGCACTTAACGTATGCATACACCACAGTGTCTTTTAAGTGCCCTGTTCGCCATTGTGCACTTCACTGTAATAGTTCAATTTCAACAGCCACTTGTCAATTTGCTACTAGCGTACGTCTCCCAAAATTTCAACTTTAAATCGACAAATTTATAAAAAATACAAGTACAGCTTTCTAACCATGTTATTCCTGTCCTTGTATCACGTAGGAGTGTTTGTAAGTCATGAACTGAGAAAAAAGTTTCAAAAAAGTTTTGATCGCTGTTTATCAAGACCAACAGCGTACATAGCAGCAGCTGCACACAGTAGCAGCCGGCTGAAAATGGTTTATACGCCGCTGCTTCATGCTGTACATCGAACGAACTTCGGTTGCGAAGAATCATACTCACTGATTGGCTTCTTGCGTTTAATGAATGAAGCAGCTTCTTTAAAAGTTTGGGGATTCCCCGCTTCGAACGTTATTATTGAGGGAGGGTGTCATGTTATTGCCAATTGAAGTACACCCATTCTCTGAGCGCTTTTAACGATACACGCCGAGCAAGCCGATCAGCCAGCTGAAAGCGTGTATGTATATTACACTGTGCATGTAGCTAGCAGCTAGCAGGTCTTGTTTATGTGCTGCGAACGTACGTAGGACTATTTACACAGTACAGACGGTAACTTAAACATAAAATGACCGGTGAAAACTACGATGTCTAGATTTGATCGTAGCCTATTATTGTTAGCTCTAAGGTTACATTTTGTTCTGTAAACTTAGGTGGCTAGGCCCTAGGCCTAGTTTTTGTTGTGGCCTCAAGCCACACTACTTTTGGGGGGAAATTAGAAATGAAACAAATGGGGTACATTGGGCAAGTGTCAAAATTAAACATATCGTAGTCGGTCCTGCAGCTGTCTGCATAGGGGGCTCGCCGGTTACTTTCGCTGGATGGATACTGTATTGTGGCCTAGCCTATACTATAACGATCGTTGCTTTGAAACGTTGAAACTTCATCTAGCTACTGGTGTGTGGTGTAACGATATATATCAACCCCCAATGGAAGCAGTTCGCTAAAAATTGATTGATTGATGGGTCAGGAGATGGTCTGTAATGTTTTTGGGTGGAGGTCGAAGGTCTCCTGGGGGCACATGGGGTCAAAGTCTGAAAATCTCGTTATCATGATATCTCAAGATAGAAAGCTTGGATAAATTTCATATTTGGTATGTGGATGTGTTATGGTCAGGAAGTGATTCCTTTTGTTTGTGGCAGAGGTCAAAGGTCATATGGGGTCACCAGGGGTCAAAGTCTGAAAATCTTTTTAACACGATATCTCAAGGTAGAAAGATTGGATAGATTTTATATATGATATGTCGATGCGTTATGGTCAGAAGATGCTCCCTATGGTTTTTGGTGGAGGTCAAAGGTCATCTGGGGTCACCAGGGGTCAAAGGTTGGCCTTTTTTATGGGATATCTCAAGGTAGGAAACTTGAATAGAATTTATTTGGTATGTCGATGCGTTATGGTCAGAAGATGCTCCCTATGGTTTTTGGTGGAGGTCAAAGGTCATCTGGGGTCACCAGGGGTCAAAGTCTGAAAACCTTGTTAATGCGATATCTCAAGTTAGGAAACTTTGATGGATTTCATATTTAGTATGTGGGTGTCTTTTAGTCAATAGATGGTGCCTATTGTTTTTGGTGGAGGTCAAAGGTCATCTGGGGTCACCGGGGGTCAAAGTCTGAAAATCTGGTTAACATGATATGTCAAGATAGGAAGCTTGGATAAATTTCATTGTTTGGTATGTGGATCCGTTATGGTCAGGAAGTGGTTCCTTTTGTTTGTTGCAGGTCATATGGGATCACCAGGGGTCAAAGTCTGAAAATCTTGTTTACGTGATATCTCAAGATAGGAAGCTTGGATAGATTTCATATGTGGTATATGGATGTGCTATGGTCAGGAAGTGGTTCCTTTTGTTTGAGGTCAAAGCTCATATGGGGTCACTAGGGGTCAAAGTCCTTAAATTTTGTTAATGCAATATTTCAAGGTAGGGAACTTACACAGATTTCGTATTTGGTACGTGGATATGTTATGGTCAGGAAATGGTACTTATTGTTTTTCGTAGAGGTCAAAGGTCATCTGGGAACACCGGGGTCCAGAGTCTGAAAATCTTGTTACCATGAAATCTTAAGATGGGAAGCTTGGATAGATGTTATATTTAATATGTAGATGCATTATGGTCAGGAGATGCTCCTGTTATTTGTGGCAGAGGTCAAAGGTCATCTGGGGTCACCGACGGTCAAAGGTTGGCCTTTTTTATGGGATATCTCAAGGTAGGAAACTTGAATAGAATTTATTTGGTATGTGGATGGGTTATGGTCAGGAAATGGTCTATGTTGTTTTTGGTGGAGGTCAAAGGCAGAGATGCCAAGTATCCCAATTTAGGCAGAATAATTGCGATTTTCCACCCTTGATTTATCCTTATTGTTTTTGGCAGAAACGAAAGGTCATCTGGGGTCTCCAGGGGTCAAAGTCTGGGAACCTTTTTAAGTACGATCTTTCAAGATAGTTGTTTGTCCATCTGTCTGTCCGTTGTTTGCTTGTCTAGCTAAGTTTGGCTTTTATTGAGGTCAAAAGGTTATCTGGAATGACAAAATTATTTTTTGAACATGCTAGTATAACATTTGAATGAGAAGATAATGGTGCCTGATGGTACTCTTTAAAATGGAACATTTATGTATCATCAAAACCTCAATGCATTTTTGCATTCTGGTTTAGAATGCTGAAATATTAAAAAATTTGGAAGTTAGTATACATTTGGTGTCCAGAAGGAACAAACTCAGGGTTTGTAGAAGTCCTGGAAATCTTAGAAAGTCAGGGGCATACTGTGGATTTGTTATGGTGGGAAGATAAATTCTTTTTTGTTCGGTGGAAGTTGAAGCTCATTTGGCGCTACTATAGGTCAAATACCGAAAACCTTGTGAAAATGTTACTTGAAGGTTGAAGCGTTGATGGATTTAATATGTGGTAAGATGGTATGTAGAAGCATCATGGCAAGAAGAGGGATGGTGTTGTTTTTGGTGGAGGTCAGAGGTCATTTTGGGTCATATGAGGCAAGACATGGGAAACCTTGTAAAGACAATGTCTCAAGGTAAGGAGCATAGATATATTTCATATTTGATATGTGGGAGTGTTATGGCAGAAAGAACAGTGGTGTTTTTGGTGGAGTTTCAATAGTCATCTGTAGTCACTTAACGTCAAACACTGAAAATCTTGTAAACAAGTCATATCTCAAGATTGGAAACTTACTTGTTGGACATAGGCAACATCCAGTGCAAACAACTTTAAAGGTCATCTAAGAGTCAGCAGAGTAACAGGCAAACTTCATGAAACGAGTTAATTTTGTATGCTAATGAAATAGTGGAAGCACAGTGCTCATTAGACTCTTGTTATAGTTAATAGTACTCTTGCTGGCTCCACAAATTTTCAAGAAATAAAATGCAGAGAATAAGTGGTTATAAAAGGTAAGAAAGGTTTCAAATTAGTTCATTTTCTTCTCCTTCTCTGATAGTGTTGATGCCCATCTTTTAAATGAAGGGTATAGAAAAGTTTAGTTAGGCCCTTATCATGCCATTGGACACATTTGCCACCTTGATTGAAGGTAGTCCAAGGTAGAAAAATTTAAGCTGCTATACCTTTACTATAGACGAATCCAGACAGTAAGTGATGGTCTGATTTCAGTTGGCTGTAACTGGGGTCTATCACTTCTTAATCTTTCAGTTTCCTTGCTTACCCATATCATGGGTAGTTGTACATTAAATTCTATCTTGATTCCTTCAATTTCACTGAATGTGAGCTTTGAAATTCAGTTAGACAATAAATGAAGATGATTTTAGGCTGATGGACCCCTCTAATTGCTGCCTACAGTCACTAAAGACAAGAGCTGTTCGGGTTTGTCTATAAGGATTTCCTCTATTTGCTTTCGTAGCCCATGGTGTAGGTAGCTGTTGGGCTTGACTACAATGTTACTAATTTTATCGGGGGCGGGGAAGGGGGAAACATTGTAACTGAAACTATACAGCTTTGTTGAAGTACCCTCAATGAAGTTCTTCCTGACAAGGACTAATTATCAAACAAGAAGTTAATTCATAACATATGATTTTTTTCTGCTCCATTTTACAGGAATTTTTTATGATAATTATGAGAGAAATCCTTGACCCAAAGTATGGCATGTTTTCTTACTATGAAGAGTCTCGATTTGTTTGGTTTAATAGAACGGTAAGATTTGCTTTTGAATTTTCTTTTTCCGTTTCATTTATTTTTTGTGAGGTGGCACCATTTATTGTAAGAATTCCTCCTAAGTATGTCCTTTAAAGGGCCAATCCTCTCACCCCAGACTACACTTCTTGTATGGGGTTACAGAAACTCTTCATTGGCCCAGCTTTTTGATTGACTGCCAGTTCAAACAATGCAGTTTACCAAAGCTTATATTGCACAGCATAAACTGTCCTGAGAGTGTTTTGATTATACACATAGAGCTTTTCTGTACTCACCCTGAAGCAATAAACTGAGATTGTGTTTCTGGATGAGGATGAATTTCAGACAATTGTGGGAGGGGCTTAAGTAAGAAGGTTAGGAGAATTGGTGCTGCTTGGGGTGAGAGAATTGGGCCTTTAATAAGTAGTGTTTGCAGAGGATTGTGGGATGATACTTTGATATTTATCATTCCTGTGAATGGCAATTTATTGTGGTCAAAATGACTCCACCAAAGTCTGTCCCACAATCCTTTGTAAATTTTACGATTTGGTAAAGGGACTTTAGGAACAGTGACGTAAGAAATAAATGTAAATATGAACACAAGATATTAGGAAATAATTTTCTGGTTAGGAAGACAAATCTTATACTCTTTAAGAACAACCCACAAGAGTTAAATAAAAGTATTGTCAAGATTCAATATATTCTTCTAATTACTAAGTCATATTTTGTTGTGCAAATATCACTCTCCAGAATGTCCCTTTACCCCCTCCCCCCCCCACCCCACCCTTGTTTACCCTTGATTTTATTGTGTCTCAAGACTTCCACTCCAGAGAATGCTTGCTAACATGTGATGAGTTCGTTTGTACCACATTTTGTACTTTGCTTACCCATTTTGATTGGTTTTACTTTCCCCCATTCCCTTTTGACACAAAAGTCTCAAGCTTGAGACAAATATAAACACTTTCTCTGACGTTAAGAATTCATTTCAAAATGATGAAAAAATTGTTTTTGCCATGTTCTTAAGTTCACTAACTGATGATAATTATCAGATTTAAACAGTCTGCATTTTAAGCAAAGGTTTGAAATATTTGAGGTACCATCTGTGAATTTATGCTTGCAGTTTGGTTTTTTTGATGTCCCTGCAATTGCTCTTAAATGGGCAATCAGGGTTTAACATGGAATATTAAAATTAGTTTTGTTGGACATGGCTTTTGCTTATAGACGAATCCAGAGAGATTGTGATGGTCTGATTTAAGTCGGCCATTACTGGGGTCCATCACCTTTAATCTTTTAATTTCCTTCCTTATCTGTTCCATGGATGGTTGTACACTAAAGTATTTCTTAATTTTCTCAACTTCACTGAATATGAGGATCTGAAATATACGTAGACAATAAATGCGGACGATTAAAGGCTGATAGACCCCACTAATGGCTGCCTACAGTCACTAAAAACAAGCACTAATCGGATTCATGTATAACTCTGATCTCCATGTAACTGGGTAATTGCTTCTGCTTTAAAGTTTCAATATCCTTTGCTGAACAACAATTAAATTTATCACTTACCAAGTTAGCCTAACAGCATCACTATAGAATGAGTTGTTCTAAGTATTTCATAACCATTCAATTTTTGAACATAAAATGTTCAGACCCAAGATCATATTAATCTCTGCTACTGAATGTATAAACATTTGAACAACCACAATATAATAGCTAACTGAGCTGTACTGTATGAAAGACTGTATGTTATGATATGGGAAGTTAGTGTCATAATTGATTTTATGCATGATACTGTACTTGATCACCAAAACGATGTCTTCTCTTTTCTCTTTTCTGTTGCATCATTAAAGACTTAAATGCATAGTTCCACCACATCTATATCACCATTTATCATACATTTTCTAAAGTGTTGAGATTCTGCAGTGCTCATAGCTGCTTTAGCTAATGATCTTGTAAAGTATAATTTATGTGTCAGCACTCAGTAGTGTTTACAGAAGGAGTGGAATGTTAGCTTATCATACATAATACGCAATTAATCACATCATTAACAATGTTACTATCTACAATATTTTCTGTCTTAAGTTCTTTGAAGATGAGACGATGTTCCGTCTTGTGGGCATTCTTTGCGGACTTGCCATTTACAACCACACCATTGTGTCTTTCCCATTCCCACCGTTGTTGTACAAAAAGCTGCTAAACAGGTGAGAAGTGGTCACATTGATTTAACTAAATCAAAAAGTTTAAGGGTACTACCACATGGAAATGCCTACAATTAGCATGATTAGTCAAGTTTCATATATATCCAACAGTTATGGAAAAAGTTAAAAGTTTGAATTTTTTGGTGTCCTGAATCATAATGGTTTTGTGAATGATTTGAAAAAGTGTCTGGTCACAAATTCTTGAAAAACAAATTGAGCTGTTAAGTACTCATTCATAAAACATTTATTTGTATGTAGGATATGGGGATTGTCAAAAGTTTGACCATTTCTTATTGGCATGTGGAGAAAACTTAGCAGGTTTGGGAAAATTAGTTGACTTTCATGAAGCAGGTCAATGAGCTGCTTTAACAACATGACATTGTTTGTTTCAAAACCTTGTAGATCAGGAAATAAGTTACTGATTTTTTGTTAAGGCTCAAAACCTGAGGCTCCTGATACCTCTGAAATTTTGTTTCAAGTGTCCTCTGAGGTTAACTTGAAGGGTCTTTTAAATTCTTCGAGAGTCTTTAAAGTGTTAGACCCTATATTAATGTCATCCTTGGCCAGCAGTGCAGTTGTGAACTTTAATTCCAAGAGAAATCAGGCCATTAAAAGCTGGAACTCATCTCACTGACACACAGCATTTCTTAGCAAGCATCCAGGGGGACTTCAATTGCACCTGAGACCTGGGAAGGAGGGTCTTTTCTTGAATAATTGTTCACACTGCTTTGCAGAATATTTGCTTTCTTGTATGCTGTATCAGGCTGCATTTTTCTTTTCGGTAATAAATTTTGTCATATCAATGATTTTTTTTTTTATGGGGGGGGGGGGGGGTTGGGGGTAGGTGGGGGGACATCTTATATATCAATGAGGTGAAAATTTAACTAGCTAAACAGAAAAATGTTTGTGTTTCTTGAAAAGCTTTAAGGTTAATCCATGGCAATTTCCTATAAAATGGTGTATGGAATGTGAATTTGTTTTTATTACCCTTTTCACTCCACTTTAATGATTTTATGCATGTAAATCTTTAGCAACTTTGGTACAAATATTAAAAGAAAAATTATATGCAGATTTGATTCAAGCTTTTGGATTAGCCTTTATACAAAAGTGAAAAAGAATTATGTCAGAGGTCATTAGCTGCATTAGTCATGTTATTCAAGATGTAATATACATCAAAATTGCGTTTGCTATATTTCCTTTGAAGGCGGACAACACTAGATGATTTTAAGCTCCTGGAGCCCACAGTTGGTAAACACCTTCAGTCGTTACTGGAATATGAAGGAGACGACGTGGAGGATATATTTTGCCTTTCTTTTGAGTATTCAGATACAGTATTCGGTGCAGTGCAGACGAAGGAACTCATTGAAGGAGGGTCAAATATCCCTGTCACCAGTGAGAATAAGTAAGACTAGTTATTTATTTCTAGTATGTTTTGTTGTAAAATTTTTATACTGACATCTAAAACATCTTGGTGAAGTTTAGAGCTCATGCAGTTGAAAGTATGTTAAGAAAGAGATGCTTCGCTTATTGACTTAAGATACTGGAGAGTTGTCTTCCATTTTGCTCTTTGTTTCCTGTGATGTGGAGCTGCCAGGTAGTTCCTAGAGAATCCTTTGTATTTAGAGGGAATATGCCAGTGTCAGTTTCATACAGTCTCGAATGTGAGAGAATGATTTTTTATCGCCCCTTCAAACCCCACACCTATAACCTGTTTATAACTCAGATATTCCTGTTTAGACATCATTATCTTTGTCAAAAAACAGACTCCTAGTTGCTTCAAGGTTATAGAATGTTATGTAATACTGGCCTGGCAGATTACTTCCAAAATTCTTTGTTGTTCTTAAAAGTTGAAGTTAATCATTTGACCTGGAATCTTCACACGAGGGAAACATTGAACATGTTCGTTTGAGGTTGAAAAAAAAATTTGTGAGCTCAAAGGTGCCATCTTCAAAAATGTCTGCATATATTTCATGTGCATGTTGAAATATCATAAGAAAATACAAAAAAAAAGACTCAATTAATTTGCTGGTATGACATCACAGATTTCCACAATACAATGTGCTATTGTGGTCTGGATATTTTCTTTAAAAAGTCATAACTTCTAAACACAACATGCTATTGAAATGGAATTTTCACCAATAAAGAGAAAAAAGTGCCATAATTTTTTGAAGCTCTTGAAATTTGTCACCAGAATGTCCCTTTTATTGATTTTAAATGACTGTATAGTAGCAATCTTTATAACTTGACCATCCTATATTCCTTGCTAACAAATGAGCAAACATTCACTGGGGTTGGTTGGGGGAGTCTGGGATGAGGCAGTTAGCAGTGTTTGCTTGGGATATTCAGGTTTGAGCTTTACTCATTTAAAAAGTATTTCTTTATTTCCAGGCAGGGAATAATTCAGTGTTCAAAATTTGGATAGCAAATTTTCTGTTTCCGCACTTCTCTGTCATAAATCATTAAAAACCCATACATTTCATTCACAAGTGTGTGGTTTAAAGGGGAAGTTTAAGCAAAAATTTAATTTTCATGTGTGAAAGAGAAACCAAATGTACACAGTGTATAGAAAGTTCCATTGAAGTGGAACATGTATTTCTCAAGATACTAGTGTTGAAGTTACGAGATTTGTGTTCCAAAGTGAGTTTGAGGGCAGCAGAGCTTATATCACTTCCTCACATTGACAAGGAATGCTTTGTTTTCCTTTGTTTTATCAGACTGTTGTGTTGACCTTGATGTTAATAGGAGTACCATCTCCCTGTGGGGATGCAAAGTTTGTAAAGTTCTCATGCCACTTATTGAATCACATTTTAATAATATGGAATTGAAGAGGAGAAAATGGACTCTAAAGTTTAAAGAAAAACAAAAGACTGTGCACTAATGTTGGGACATGATGTCATATGTGCTTGCTTCAAGTTCACTTTTTGTTGAAAATGTGAAAAATTTGCGTGATCATATCTTGAGAACCACAAATCAGATCTTAATGCAAATTTCACCAAAATGCTTAGAATGAGCACCCCTCTAACATACCAGATTCTTTTGTGACCTTAAACACTTCTTTTAAAATGCGGCTAAAATTTTTAAATGGGTTATCCTCTTTGTACTCCATTTCAATGCCCCTCGTGTGCCATATGCTGCAATCATAATCGATGGCCATTGGATAAAGTTTTACAGTAGACTTAACTCTTTCAGGACCATGCATGAACGTGGTACCCTCACCCCAGGACCTGAACTGCTTTCTGATACTCTGAGGTCAGTCCATCTTAGCGAGAGACTGCATTGTTTAACATGCTGTGCAGGTGGCCCACTGGTTAAAGCTTTGCCTATCTTCAGTGCACATTATCCAGGCACAGATCCAGAAATTCCAAAAAGGGGGGCTGACTTAAGAGAAAGCAAGGAAATGAGGGAGTTGAACTGCTAATTTCTCATATGTTTTATTGTTGATCTGGCGAAAAAGGGAAGGCTGATGCCGTAAAAGCCCCCCTTGGATCCACGTCTGTTATCTTAGGAGATCTGCATAGAAATATGCAGCATTGATAGGTCATATGACAGCTAAATTTGTGTTCTATTCTGTGGCGTAAATGTTCATTTTGTGAAGATAAAAATTCCAGTGTAGCTAGTACTGCAGATACCCGAGCATGATATTTTACTTATGTCACAAATCAGCAACTGGCTGATGTTGCATGAGCTGGATCAAATTAGGAAGGACAGGGATTTGCAAAAACAGACTTTTTACTGATTCCAGTGTTTTTCCAGGTCTCAGAATTAAGGGGGAGGCGAGGCAATTTTCGTCTACAAATATGTGTAGGGTAGGATGTCTGGTTTTACTGGAAGGGGGAATCTCAGGAAATTGGAGCACAAAAAATCAATAATTTTTCAACTCATTTGCCTGTGCAGGATTTTCCTGCTGGCAATTTTTAAGGCCTGTAGCATTATTTGACGAAATGCAGGAAAAATGTGATCCACTGCTTGATACACCTATTACTTACAAGATGCACTTTCTGGCAGAGGTGTGTCAAATGTGGGTCATGTTTATACAAGTTGTTATGTAGAGGTGAGTCAAATGTGGGTCATGTTTACACAAGTTGTTATCCAGAGGTGAGTCAAATGTGGGTCATGTTTATACAAGTTGTTTTGCAAAGTTGAGTCAAATGTGGGTCATGTTTATACAAGTTGTTATGCAGAGGTGTGTCAAATTTCAAATGTTATTTTAAAACAAAATCACAGCTGCAGCATGGTTCTATCATTTTCTACTGGAATCAAAGTCTATGTAATGTTGGCTCAATTACGTGACAAAGGGGTGTGTCCTTCCACAAAAGTATTTGATGCTCCTAACGGACATTGCCCGTCCCCTCTTGGGAGGGGTCAAAGGGTGTGTCCTCTAATTGATAAATATATATATTAAATGCAAGCACTAATATTTGTTCTTCATCCCAAACAGGGAGAAATATGTGGAATGTTTGGTCAACTTTATGATACATACCTCAGTTGAGAAACAATTCAACCAGTTTAAGGATGGTTTCATGCATGTCTGCGGAGGAAGAGTCCTTGACTTCTGTCATCCAGATGAATTACAGGCCATGATTGTCGGAGATGAAAGCTATGACTGGGAAGAGTTTGAAAAGGTAAGCAATCATTTTACAGCAATTTTTGCTGTGTGGAAGTAGAGGTTAGGTTCCTATGCTGTAGCAAACCATTTCATAAAAATTAAAGGTATTTTTAAGAGACAAAATTCATTCACCTGAAAATATTCAGAAATTTTTTCTCTTTCAGGAGGTGAAAACTTAATCTTAATAGCATACAGTGTTCAGAAGGAAGTAATTGTTGAAGTAATACCTGAGAATTGATGCATTATGGGGAATCTGTGATGTCATTGCTTCATATTAGTTTGACATTGCATTCAATTTATTTATAACTTTAATGGCTCTGCAGGAGATATGAAGCATTAATTTCTGCTGTACCCTACATATGGTGTAGGGTATGATAGGTCTAAAGGAAAAGATATATTCAAAAATTTAAACGGTATGAACTTTCAAGGACAAACAGGACATTCAGTTTTAAAGAAAAACAAAAGGAACCTGACACAATGTGCCTACATTACATAAATCTCTGGGTCTCCGTTGATGAGTAGATTTATTTTTTGAAAAAATAACCAGTCTTTAAAGTGACATATCTTGAATTAGGAAACTGTATTGCAATGAAGTTTGGAGGGCATGGTTTGATATATTTTGTCTTTCTCACGACATCCACGTCAAAAACCACTTGAATATGACTTTAAAGTATTTTGAACGATCTTATTTTTTCCAACGATTTTGGTTCATTATTTCTTTTTTTTTACTCCAGAGTGCTGTCTATAAGGGAGAATATTGGGCTAATCATCAAACCATCAAGATGTTTTGGAAGGTTTTCAGAGAACTTGGGTTAGACCTGAAAAAGAAGTTTCTTGGTAAGAAGGGGAAAAAATTGTTCTGAAAGTAGTTTTTGTCTCCCTTTTTTGCCTTTCCTTTTTGATTCCTTGCCGTAGGCCAAGGAATCTATGCGATGGTGATGTCGTGTGTGTGTGTGTGTGTGTGTGTATGTATGTGACGCTTTGGCTTGTAAACACGATATCTCAAGAAGGGTAAGTGTGACTAACCTCATATTTGGTGTGTGGGATGGTCATATTAAGTAGATGATCCCTATTGTTTTTGGTGGAGATCAAAGGTCATTTGGGGTCACGAGAGGTCAAAAGGTCAAAACCTTGTAAACCCGATATCTTGAGAACGGTACATGTGACTATGCTCATATTTTGTGTGTGGGTTGGTCATATTAAGTAGATGATCCCTATCAATTTCCTTTTAGGTCAAAGGTCATTTGGGGTCACGAGAGGTCAATAGGTAAATTCCTTAGAAATTGCTTGTAAACACGGTATCTCAAGAAGAGTAAGTGTGACTATCCTCATATTTGGTGTGTGCATTGGCCATATTGAGTAGATGATCCCTATTGTTTTTGGTGGAGATCAAAGGTCATTTGGGGTCACGAGAGGTCAAAAGGTCAAAACCTTGTAAACACGATATCTTGAGAACGGTACATGTGACTATTGCTCATATTTGGTGTGTAGGTTGGTCATATTAAGTAGATGATCTCTATCAATTTCCTTTTAGGTCAAAGGTCATTTGGGGTCACGAGAGGTCAATAGGTAAATTCCTTAGAAATTGCTCGTAAACATGGTATCTCAAGAAGAGTAAGTGTGACTAATCTCATATTTGGTGTGTGCATTGGCCATATTGAGTAGATGATCCCTATTGTTTTTGGTGGAGATCAAAGGTCATTTGGGGTCACGAGAGGTTAATAGGTAAATTCCTTAGAAATTGCTCGTAAACATGGTATCTCAAGAAGAGTAAGTGTGACCAATCTCATATTTGGTGTGTGCATTGGCCCTATTGAGTAGATGATCCCTATTGTTTTTGGTGGAGATCAAAGGTCATTTGGGGTCACGAGAGGTCAAAAGGTCAAAACCTTGTAAACACGATATCTCGAGAATGGTACATGTGATTATGCTCATATGTGGTGTGTGGGTTGGTAATATTGAGTAGATGATCCCTATTGTTTTTGGTGGAGATCAAAGGTCATTTGGGGTCACGAGATGTCAAAAGGTCAAAACCTTGTAAACACGATATCTCGAGAATGGTACATGTGATTATGCTCATATGTGGTGTGTGGGTTGGTCATATTGAGTAGATGATCCCTATTGTTTTTTGGTGGAGGTCAAAGGTCATTTGGGGTCACGAGAGTTCAAAAGGTCAAAACGTTGTAAACACGATATCTGGAGAATGGTACATGTGATTATGCTCATATGTGGTGTGTGGGTTGGTCATATTGAGTAGATGATCCCTATTGTTTTTTGGTGGAGGTCAAAGGTCATTTGGGGTCACGAGAGGTCAATAGGTAAATTCCTTACAAATTGCTTGTAAACATGTAGTGTTGAGCCGATAACCGATAGGTATTATCGGTATCGGCCCATAATGGCGTTATGGGTAAGATATCGGTATCGGCACAAATGAAGGCTGTCTCCGATAATGGCAACCGATAACAAGTATTTCATCATTTCAACAGTAAAGAGGTAAAAGTTCTCGATATGCACTTAAATAAAATACAGATCATTTTGTTGAACATAAAATATTCAACAAATTCATTGCAGTGAACGTACACAAACTAGATCAACTACGCAGCAAGCCGGCAGTTCGTAGTCTATAGAATATTTAGCGCAATCCCCATGGGCGTCTGCAGAAAAAAGTCGGGGGGGGGGGCAAAACCTCCCAGTCATCATGAATTGACATGAAATGTGCGAAAATTTCAGCCCAAAATGCCTCCCAGATCGCCGGAAATGGCATTTCCAAAGCCTATTTTTGGCATAGAAACTTGGAAAAAACGTTTTGTTCGGGTTTTTGCTTTGATTTTTATATGTTTTTTTCAAATTTTTGATTTTTCAGGGGCAAAAGCCCCCTTGCCCTTACCTGCGGACGCCCATGGCAATCCCGATGTTTTTCATTTTGGAAGCAGTTCGTAACAAACGACGCTTGCTTGTTGTGTTCTTTCAACAATTAACGTACACACCCATAGCAGAGTGCACGCACCGTAATGTGCAATCTATAGCCAATTCCCTATACAAATCTGTTGTCCGTTTACGCAAGTCAAATTCTTCCGAATCCCGCGACAAATCTCAATGGAGTTTCACTGTGTGAATTTCGCCACATGCAGTAACAGTAACTCAATGGGGATTTCCACCACTGTGTACAGCAGAGCGGCATGCTCAATGTTCACGATCGCGAACGTTCCATTGAAAGAGCTAACTCAAGAGACCAATGCCTGAGACAAAATGTACGATCTCATGAAGTATCGTAACCGCTTTTTACGCGCGTAGAAACGGGCACAGACAAACAAATGAAAAAACCCATACCGGACCGGATGAAGACATAAACTATGAACTGTTGTAACCAGCGAACGATCAGCGCTGTGTAAGGGAGTCTTATCATTATCAGCAGTATCCATTTACAAACACATTCTCTATACTGTAGTGTGTATGTATATGCTGAGAACACCTGTGGTACAATGTAGATACGTATGTCGCTCGCAAGTTTTTTTTTCGTAGTAAAGCTTGGGGAATTACACTGTACAGTCCATACACATACCTATAAGTGTGGCATACTGTACTTGCGTCACGGCATATATGTTTAGGCGCACAAAAAAAAAACTTTACAGTCTGGCTGTAGGTGACGAAATGTGTTTGTTACGAACGGGGTTTCTTGGCTGGCGTGTGTTTTACACCAAATACATCGTGATTGATTGCTTAAAACACTTCGTCAGAAAAACGGAAAATTTTTCAGGGAGACAAAGTAACAGAAACATGAAGACTTAGTTCAAAATAAGTTTAAGGTGCAGTAGTGATAAAATTATAATTTTTCAAAGATAACAAAACGTGTGATTACGGAAGATTTTTTTCTGGGGGGTATCGGTATCGGGCCGATATTAACTTTGAGTTATCTGTTATCGGCAAGTTCCGATATCTCTGTTATTGGCTCAACACTTAGCGTGTTCGATTTGCTTCCCTAGGGCTGCGATGGTCATGCGCAGTTGGGTGAAATAAACGAACGTTTTACGGTAATTATTGGAGAAGTTGGTTCACAATAGCCAATGACAGAGCCCGTAGCTGGATAGCAGAGCGAACTCTGGTACGTACATATTACATGCGGTTCGCTTGTACGATGAACGTAGACTCGAAACAATGCCCATTTAGAAAATTCTTGAGAAATAACACTTGAGTGACTTCCTTAATTCCGACATCAACCACTTTTCACAAGTCAGAAGTTTCATGTTTACCCCACTGTATTTACATGCTCAGAAATTGTTCACGAATGCATGTTGTTCGTTTAGCTGCCATGTTCTCCCAAAGCACGATGGGATATTTACCTAAGTAACCGACTCGAAGGGTCGCTCACTTGGGCCTGGCGCGAGTAAGCGCGAACACTGACGTCATTAGCTAATCGAACGTAGTCGTGCGAGACACGAGTTAACTCGGGCGAGTAATCGAACACGCTAACTATAAACACGGTATCTCAAGAAGAGTAAGTGTGACTATGCTCATATTTGGTGTGTGCATTGGCCATATTGAGTAGATGATCCCTACTGTTTTTGGTGGTGGTTAAAGGTCATTTGGGGTCACGAGAGGTCAATAGGTCAAAACTTAGTAAACACGATATCTCGAGAACGGTACATGTGACTATGCTCATATTTGGAGTGTGTGGGTTGGTTGTATTGAGTAGATGACCCCTATCGATTTTCGTGGAGGTCAAAGGTCATTTGGGGTCACGAGAGGTCAAACGGTCAAAACTTCGTAAACCCAATATCTCAAGAACGGTACAGGTGACTGTGCTCATATTTAGAGTGTGGATTGGTCATATTGAGTAGATGATCCCTATTGATTTTCCCAAAGGTCAAAGTTCATTTGTCAGCAAGTTCAAAGCCTGACAAGCTTTCCTGCACAGTCTTTCAAGAAAGGTCACTTGAAGGGTCCTGTAACTTTTCATGTAGATAGCACATAGTGAATACATGGTCCCAGACGTTTTTGGTGGAGGTCAAATGTTATTTGGGTTCACAACGGGCCGAGGGATCTCTATGTAGGAAGATTGGATGCCTTGCATGTGTACTTTGTGGGCACATTATGGAGTCCTGTTAATTGAAAAACATTGCAAAGCAATGTCAATGTGAAAAAAGGCCTTACATTTCAGTGGCAAGGAATCACGAAGCCTTTTGGCTTTCTGGTTTTGAGTGAAATTCCCTATTTACATTTAGTATAAAATGCACAAGTTGAGGAGGAGAGGGGGGGGGGTTGATAAGGGAGAGAAGCTAGGGTACATATCTTTTTTTTTAGAAAGCAAATGATTACTGTTTGTTTCAGTGATCAGTTCTCAATTTTCAGAGTTTGCCTTAAAAAACAAACTTTTTATGTAGGAAAAGCATTTTTTGAGGTCTTGGGATAAACAATGATAAAGTGGGCACAAATTAGCGCAAATTGTGTAAATGCAGTCTCAATGCAAATGTAGAAAATGGTTGTAGATACAAAGATGAAGTGCAGTATAAAACCAATGCTGCTTCTCTTCTTCTGGTTATTATGTTGGACATCTTTTATGTAGGTGTCTTTGAAATTAAGGGGATGGGTAGACTTTTCTGGTGTTAATCAAGGCATCTTTCAAAGTTGCAATGTTTGGTGCAAAAACAATGTTTGTTAGGAGGTTTTTCCAAGTATTTGCTAAGAATGCGTATAGCCTTGACCTTCTTTTTCAAGTTTTGTATTGATGTCCATGTGTGGAATGGTCCTGTACTAAAGGGGGTAAGTCCAATACAATGATTCAGAAGGGCATCTTGTGTGTTTTGGGTGTCTTGAGTCTATGCCATTAAAGCTGGCTTCATCAATTAAATTTTCTGAAGCACCACATTGTTAAATGTTACTGATATAATGCACCACTGATCGCCGTCCTGGGGGAGGGGTATAAGGGGAGGGGGTGTCCCCCACCCCTTTTGAAAAATTTTGCATTTCAGGGGCTTACATGCAAAATGGTGCAAAGTTTGTTCAATTTTCCTGACCAAAATTTTTTACAAACTTAACCATTTTTGTCGATTCACCGATAACGGGCAATCAACATAGCACTGACTCTAATGAATGTAAACAGTGACTGTGATTTTACCTTCTTATGAGAACAAATAGGACGTTATTATATCCTCGTCTGTATGTGAAGTCAGTCTGTGAGAAGAACTAGATTCATTTACAGT
Source organism: Holothuria scabra (assembly GCA_037179385.1). Classification (NCBI taxonomy): domain Eukaryota; kingdom Metazoa; phylum Echinodermata; class Holothuroidea; order Aspidochirotida; family Holothuriidae; genus Holothuria; species Holothuria scabra. The sequence continues at coordinate 25,562,466 of CM074198.1, forward strand.
ACCTTTTTTGAGACAGAACAATTCTTGTCAGAAAAGTTATGAAAAGTTAAAATTTTATCCTCCCAGTAATTACTTGCGCCACTCAAAACCATGTGGCGCGCCACAGGTGGCGCGCGTGCCGCTATTTGAGGAAGCCTGTATTGAAGCATGAACTAGGTTTTGATGTTGAGCTTTTGAACATATTCACATAGTGTAAAAACCTAAATGTCCTTATTTTTAATTTTTTTGCCACCTAGAGGCTTTGAAGTTTTCTAACTTCATAAATTTGTGTGCATTTGACCTCCCTGGAATTTTGCCCTCCCCTCTCCCTTTCCCTCCAGGATAGATTTTTACCCCTTGAGCACCTTGCCTCAATGTTGTAACAAGTCACGACTCGAGTCACTTCCTCTCAAAATGATAGTGACTCTATAGAATTCAGGAGTAATTTCCCCATTGAAATAGTACAGTGACTCAAGTCAATGACCTGACTCGAGTCACTTAAAAGTTTGAAAACTGGTGACTGGAGTCACTAATGTAGTGACTCGATTACAACACTGCCTTGCCTTGCTGCAGAGGGTATAGCCCGTAAACACAGTATCTCTAGAAAGGAATGATGAACACCCTTTACATTTAGTGGATAGATTTTGCAATGTTGAAAGGCCCCTTTTGTTTTTGGTGGACGTTACAGGTCATTTAAGGTCACGTAATGTAAAAACTCCAAAAAAAACCTTCTGGAACGCTTGTGGACACAGTGATAGGAAGAATTTAATTGGTTTTGGTGGAGATCAGAGGTCAAAAGTCATCTTATGTCACGATGGGCCAAAGACCTTGTTCATTACGTTGGGGCGCAGAAAACTGATAAATTTTGTATGTGGATGCATTTATGGATTAAGAAAGAGTCTATTGTCTTTAGGAAGTCAAAGTTCATATGGGGTAACCAGTGATCAACAACCAAAATTTACTAGGAATTCCCAAGATCATCATAAGGTCACGTAGGTCAAAGATCAGAATTTTCCAAATTTTCTTTTCAGCACAGAATCACCAAGCTTTGGGGCTTTCTGGTTCTTGAACTGATATTTCACTTGAAAGGTTTAAAATCTGCAAGACAAATGGAAAGCTGAACTTTTACTTTAAGGGTTTTCTTTTTTTTTACTTGCAGTATTTCTCACTGGGAGTGATCGTGTCCCCATTGAAGGCATGAAATCCCTCCAGCCTGCTTTTCAACCAGTCAAAGCAGGAACCAACTATTACCCTGTGGCACACACCTGTTTTAATCTTTTGGATCTGCCCAAGTACCAGAAAGAGGAGGAACTACGTGAGAAGTTGTTAGCTGCCATTGCCCATGCAGTTACGGGATTTACTATAGTATAATCCCATTTATATATTGCTGTAGCCCTTATGTAAGGAGTCAGTTTGTGGAATTGGTAACCAGAGAGTAAATTTTTAGAAAAAAAACTTCTCAAACTGAATGTGTGCAAGTTTGTGCAGTGGAATGTAACCAGGCGCTTTTGGTACTTTGAAAAATAGAATTCGTTGAGGATTATCGAGCTTGATGTGAGGGAGCTCAAGGCGAGCCAAGGGAAGGGTGGAGACATCGGCTGGAATGCAAGTAGATTGTTGTGGATGGGGAACACCCTGTGTGGAGGCACATAGAAGAGAGAGCTCAAATTAAGGAGAAGATGGGATGGAGATGGTTAATCACTTGTTTCTGCCTTCTCTTTACTCATCTAATAGCGGAGGGAGAGATCAGGTTTTTTCCGATTCGTATATCAAAAATTGGTATTGGATCACCCCTCCCTTTTATTTGTTGTACCTGCATGACTGCTACAGTAACTTTCTTCCCAAATCAAAGATACTTGGATAGGATGTGAATGATGTAAGGGAAAGGGGTGTGGGGGTGATGAAAGAGGTGGGGGATGATGTACCAGGAGGGGCTGGGAGTGAGGAAGTTATGTTTCTAGAAATTGGACAGGGACACAGATTTGTCTGGTTTGGTCATGCAGTATGTCTGTTATATGTGCAAATGTTGAGCAAGTGTCAGCTAACATTTGCACATGTTTTGCATTTTTAAATTTTTTAACCTCTAACCAGCTGTGTGTTGTGAGTTTTTGTCTTTGATTCTTACTCATACAAGCAACTGATTGATATTCTTTTTTGACAACATGTGAAGCATGATTTTTGAGAGAATATTACTTAATTTTGCAATTTTATATGTGAAGTGCCACTTATTATGCAGCAGGCAATATACTGCTCAGTTACTGCCTCAAAATGCAGCTCTAATCAGCTGTAGTACCACCACATTAATTATTCTGTTTAGAGTATTTCATACAAATATTTGTATCTGGCCTGCTTTGTCTAACATATTTGAATTTCGATTTTTTGTATTCTATTTTTTTTTTTTTATTTATTTATTTATTTTTTTTTTTTTTTTGTGCTATAACCAACAAAATGTTCAACAAAGGGTTAGGATCAGCTCATCGGATAGGTAGTGGACAACAAGGAAGATACATAACATTCTTTATGCCCCCCCAAAATGGTGAGAGGCAGGGGAGGGGAGAAAAGGCAGTGGGGAGAGGGAGGGAGGAAGGGCAGGTCGAAAAAGTTCACATAATACATTGTTCACATTTTAATGCAGTATCATTGACTTCTTTTGTGCACCTTGGCAAAAAAAAAAAGAGCATGAAGTTTGATTGAACATTTTCATTTTTAGGCCTTGATAGACTCAGAAAAAAACCTGACATGCTGTAAAATCATGGGAAGTCATGAAATGGAAATTATTTAAAATTCCTGACATGACTTAGTTAGGGTCAGTTGTAAATGAGTGATCCAAGAAGTTGTTGTCAAAAATATAGAGTGGTTGGTGTAAATACCTTTGTCATGAAATGGCAGGAAGTATGGCCAGGTCACACTACAGCGATATCTGATTAGATTTCGCTCCGATTTTTGTGAGTTTTAGTTAATATCTCCTTCATCTTTGGTTGAAAAGAAACAAAACTTTGCCAACCTATGAAGATATATGAATTGTAAAGCAGGACTACGAAATTCGAAGTTGTACTAATTATTCTGTGACGTCACATCTGCAGACAGCTTTTATGGGATACGTGTAGTCTGATAAAAGCTATTTGTCAATGTGATGTCACAAAATAAGTAGTGTATACTTCATTTCTGTGGTTCTTTCATGCCGGTCATGTATTTACACAGGATGGCAAAATTTTGGTTTTTTTCTGCCATTGAATGGAGGAGATTTTAACTAAATCTCACAAAAATTGGACAGTAATCCGATCCGATATCACAGTAGTGTGACCTGGGTGGAGAGATGTAAAGATATACAAAAACCCTGTGTGCATAGTGGCTGTTCAAAAAAATGCCTTCACTGAAAATGCTGCAGTGTTCCATAGGGCAAAAATGCAACAGAATAAGAGAGTCAGGGGGATGAGCAAGATGTTCAGGGTCTCCTCATGTTAATTCCATTCAAGTACAGTTGTATGATAGAAGGATGACTTATACTTGGGTGTTTTACACGTAATGTACTTAACCCCTTTGCTCTGCACGGTTTCTCTGCGAAAGCATAATTTACCATCACTTTACACGTGTGGTTTCGCTGTGAAACCAGCACTCAGCTGCGTCCTGGGGTACCTAATTATAAATCTATGTTGTGCGATCGTCTTTTGGACATGGAATAATCTTGCAGAGGAGATGCTTTATACATATGTGTCCTCTCGTTGTATAGCCAGTGCAAATATGGCGATGTCCATACAACAACATATCGTGTTGCGGAGAAAGTGCATATGTATTTGGTATACTAAATGTAATACATAGCCTAATATGGTGGGATGGAAACCTTATGTTGAGAAAGGGTTGAGTTCTTTAAAGAGGCTCATTGAGTTGATATCGATTACTTAATGAGAGTCTCAACGGGTCAGTACCACATAACAATGCTTATAGTTAGCATAACAAGTCAAGTTTTAAGTCCAAAAGTCACGGAAAACGTTAAAATTTTGAATGTTCTAGTGTCCGGACTTGTAACGGTTTTGTACATAATTTGAAAAAGTGTCTAGTCACGAAGTTTTGAAAACGGACTTGAAAACGGTTATTTGTATGTAGGATATGGGGATTGTCTAAGATTGACCATTTATCATTGGTATGTGAAGAAAACTTAACAGGTTTGGAAAAATTTGTTGAATTTCATGAACCAACTCAGTGAAACGCTTAAACATCACAAGCAGTCTGATGTTGTACACATTATAATAGGAGGCATCTTTAATTGGGTAGACTGGATCCCCCATTTTGCTGGCTGTACAACAATTTTATGGTCCTTTGGGACTTCTGGCAGTTCATTGTTTAGGATTTTATACATGGAACATTGTAAATGTAACACAAATTTGTTACAAGCAAAGTCAATAAATCATTTGTGCTTGGGGGATATGCAATGAAATGTTATTATTAGCACTTACTTTTTATTTATGTTTGGGTGCAGAACTAGATGGCTTTTTTGAAATATTTTGTAGTTTTATTCATCAGCCTTCAGTCTGGTTTTGCAAAGGAAAGAGTAATATCTTTTGCCAGAAATTCATTGCAGGGGATAGTGGAATAAGTTCTCCCACTTTCAGGAGACACACCTATTGACTTTCACTTATTCCCAAAGTGAAAATGCCCCAAGGGCAAACTCTTAGCTTCTGGTACCCTTTCGGAGCTCTCATTCAATGCTGCATGTGATTACCTTGAATTTACAGCAGTTCCTCATTAACCTCTGAAGTGAAATGCAATCAGAATACTCAAAAATTTTACTTTTATCTGAAGAAACAATGCAAAAAGAGTAAGATATTCCTCTAAGTTCAAGTGGCTTTTTCCATTAACAATTATTTTTAAGAAACGGTCTTAGCATTTGTTGTGTCAGGCACAAATAATCATTTTTCATGAGCAAGCATAGTTATTCGTTATGGCATCAGTAAGGGTTTTGTGCATGAATTGCTTGAACAGATTTTCTTTATTTTGTTGTGTCAAATGCAGCCTTGCTATTTGCTACAAATGTTTTCAAGTGTTGCAAGAGAAGAAGATAACCCACAAACTATTTCAAATTTACCCTTTCTTACTCTTTGAGACCCCCCTTCTCCCCCCCCCCCCCTTAAAAAAAATGACTTTAATTGTCAGCTTAACATACATCCCAACTTATGCTACGCTGCAAACTCTTGCCCTAGTACACAATTGGAATTCAGTACCAGCTTATAGTTTCATCTTGTTAAGAAGTTCACTCTGGTAAAAACATTTGCTTCTATTTGGGTGTCACCACCCAAATATTGTGAGAAGTACGACCTCCATTTATCTCTCATATTAAACCGAAAGCCTTTATTCACTTGCAGCTTATAATGTACTCACAGTCTCAAATAATGGTGTTCAGCATAAGGAATGGTCCAAATGAAACAAGCCAGTGAGCTACAACTGGAAAGGGGCTGTGGCTTCGGCCAATTGGTTAGAAACTGAGCTGGGAAACCTCATCTAAATAACTGAAACAAGACAAACAATGGCATAGTAGGGTGGGGTGGTGGAGAGGGGTAGAGGATGTAGGTTTGTGCCCCCAGTCTCCTTAACCCCCCCCCCCCCCCAAAAAAAAAAAACACTGCCTTCTCAAGAGCACTAATCCTGCTGGAAAATTACTGTAGTGAAAACATTAACGTTCAGGAATCCAGCCTTTCCCCAAGAAATGTTGAGCCTCATCCCAGGATGTACAATCTTTTCCGTCTTTGTCTTGAATAAATGGTAACTTTGACCTTCTTGGACACTATTTGTATGTTGTTTATAGCGTTTCATCACCACATAGATGTACTCGATGTATGCAATGATATATGGGTCTTAATTACACCCTTTATTGAGAGCATTTTGTCACATTCATAAGCACTAATGGACGAGGTCTATTGAATATGTGTAAACAATTATGACATACCCTTCACTCCGTGAAATTGAAAGGTTTGTAAGATGGGGAAGGTAGATATCTGACCATGCAAATCTCTGGTTTTGGCATTTTGTCAAGTATTTGTGACATGAAAACAGAACCCTTCAATTGCAATTTGTTGGGCTGTGGGGAAAAGCAATCCCTGTCCTATTCTGAGGACCCTACTTAAAAAGATGATGTGGTGAAAGAATGGCAGGTCTCAGATTTACTTTAACCAGGGCATGATTGAAATTCATTTAATTTCAGTTTGAGTATAACCAGGGGCCTGTTCCACAAAGAGTTACGCACGATCTGAAGTTTGATTTACTGTTGGCTTAAGTATGGTGAATCAAATTTAAGATTGTGCGTAACTCTTTGTGAAACGGCCTACTGGAAGCATGAAACACCTTCTTGTAATATGTGTTACCCTTCTCTTTCAGCTCTTATTACCAGTGTTCTCTTCAGTGACTCGAGTCACTTCCTCTCAAAATGATTGTGACTCGATAGAATTCAGGGGTAATTTCCTCATTGAAATAGTACAGTGACTCGAAGCAATGACCCGACTCGAGTCACTTAAAAGTTTGAAAACTACAACACTGTTTATTACTATGATGATGTAGTCTTTGTTAAAAGAAGCCTCATAAGTGTGATCAGGGAGTCCCTACTCTGATAGGGATCTTGATTAGCCTGAAGTTGTCAGTGAATCAATGTGTTAAAAATACACATGTTGACTGCCTAAATAATTCCACAGTTTAAGCTTGTATGGAAGTTAGATTACTTTAAAAACCGATAGATACTTACCCTTTGTTTGGGAAGGGGCATTGTTTCCTTGAAATGTTATGCACCCACTGAAATGACTTACTTTGTGTTTTTAGGCTAGCTTCTTTTTTTCTTTTCTTTTCTTTTTTTCAGTCTAACTGATTCAGTGTTTTGTTTCATGTATGATAAACGAAGAAAGCTATTTGAATAATTATTGCAACTTTACATAAATACACAAAGAAATGTAAGTATAAAACATTGTGACATTTGACGTTTATATTGATATATTGGCCAGATAGTTCGATAAGTGCTTTAACAGGGAAGCTGTCAGTCCATTTTGTTTTGAATATCATCCCTTCCCTCCACTTTTTCAGTTTTCTCCCTCTCTGAAGAACATTGTTTACATGGACTCCTGTTCACGGGACCTCTTCCACTTACAGGGCCCTGCATCATTTTCTCGAAACTTTTAGCCACGTTTGCCCGAAAATATAATTATTGCCTGTTAGTTATTGCCCGAAGATGGCAAATTTATGTCCAAATAGGAGTGACTCTCCTACCCTAGTACCCTGCCTAGTAGGCATCGGCCTACGTATAAATCTTGAAAAAAAAATCACGACAAAACCAACTTCAATGCATGACACACACAGCTTGTAAATAAGTACAACACAAAACTTTCAAAAATAGCAAAAAAAAAAAACTTGCCTTCCGAATACTTTTCCGTAACTTTTCATTTTTTGAAAGTCATCAAATTGCAGCTTTTTAGGTATACGGGCGGTGACTTTTGTTATCTTAGATCCCTCTTAGATTTCTCTGTCCAGTTTTTCATCCCACTGAAACGAAATGCCTTCCTGATTTAGCTTGGTTTCTGACATTTGGGGTAGCCGTCGCTCCTGGCCCGTGTGGTCATGGTCCTGACCATGTCTCACTGCTGGCGGAATATAACTGCCCCTAAAATAAAACCATTAAAGTGAATTTTCTTATTGTTATAGTGATTCATCGAAATACGTATAGTGACTCATTCAAATACCTTAAATACAGTTAAATCATTCTAATACAGATAGTCCTCAGTATAATGTCAGTAGGCTAGTTTCAAAATCCCACCTGACTGGTTTCACGTACCCAATGTAAGCACACTTGTCATTCGAAAAGAAAAAATAATGTAATGTATATGGCAATATGGCGTAGATCAGTCGGCACATTATCCCATTGCTGATTTACACCTGAAACAAGATGCCCAAAGATCATTGATGTGATCGAAAAATTCATGTGATAAAAAGATCGTAGGAACGCTTGATCGATGGAGCTTGATGATCATTAGCAACACTTTTAGCGAATATCGGTCATAAATCAGGGCATCGTGTCAGGGCAACCTCTGTACCTCATCTTGCCGATAAAAGACAATCACTCAGGTAACAAGTTTCGGTTATAGTCATCGTTCGTCAGTTCTTTGCCGAGTTGTTCGCATTCATTCTGTGTAGTTTACTTTTTTTTCTGCAAATGATTCACAGAGATGTGATGCGATGAGTTGATAAGAGCATGAACAGATGGAAGAGGCGGGGAGGCAACTCCCTGGAAGAGGAAAGAGGAAGGATTCTACCGTCTCTCATAGACGGTAGGACATCTTGCTTGGATCTTATCTGTCTTTTTGTTCAGTACACTCTCAAAGGATATGGTCAATGTCTTAGTTCTATACGGGACGGGGGATGGAGGCTGTAACCCCCTTCCCCATTAGCCGAGACCTTGTTGAATCGGGCAGACTTCTGTACCTCAGTCAGGCAGAGATTATACCCTGGCTGGGGATCTGGAGTCGGGCATAAGGTCACCGCTCCCCTGGCCAAAGTCACCATTGATTTGGCCAACTATGCACCGACCCAAGCTATGACCAATAACTGCCAATTTATGTTCAGATCTGACCATAAATTGGCAAATTTTGACCCTACTTGAGAACAGCAATCGACCATTGTTTGAGTCAGTCGGTGCATAGTTAACCGCAGTGTATATGAGTTTAACTTAGCCATCGAGGAGGGTAGGGGACAGGGAATAAACGGCCCTTCCCCGTGAAAGAAGATCGGGACGGAGCAAAACAAAAAGAGTGGAAGAAAAATGATAAAAGGGGAGAAGGAAAAAACAGAAGCACAACTTCAACGCCGAAGGGTAAATGAGGATCATGGAAATTTGGTGTCAGGAACAATGGCTTTTACAGTGTAAAGTGACATGAGACATTCACTGACTTGGGTCTCACAGCGCAAAAATTTCTGAAATAATTGCTTATTTGGTTGGACAAGTTTCTTGCCCATCCTCTGACATTACTTGTAGTACTTCCATGATTTCATCATGGAAGTCCTACATAGAATCTTTTGCTTTTATAAAGTCCAATGCAACCCGATCTGTAGCCTGCCGAGTCATCATTTCTTCTAGCTGGCAGCAAGGTGCAGATCTACCGACTGTCCTTTCGGCTTCTCGACATGGAAACAAACCTTTTGAAAAGTAAGAAATTTCCCAACACTCCCTGGATTGGGAATCTACGAGCCCACGATACATACCTCCTATTCACACATGTCATAAACTTGGAGAAGTCATCTCCATTTCCGTCTCAGCTCGTCACTTACCTGGGTGCGAACCTAGATTTTCGAAAATATCTTTGCGACCGTGGCGAACTCCAAGCTCCCGATCTTCTGCACCAGGTTCCATCAGCCGCAGGCGTGGGACACGGACGCTCTCTCACTCAATTGGAGCGGGATGTCGCTGTACGCTTTCCCTCCGTGCTGTCTCATCCGGCCGACACTCCTGAAACTCAGGCGCTCTCAAGCAGACATGATCCTGGTGGCTCCCTTTTGGCCGAGGCAGCCGTGGTTTCCGCTGATTCTGGATCTCTATGTGGATTCGCCGTTCAGGTTCCCGTTCGATCCGAAGCTGATCTCTCAGGACAAGGGCAGAATCCTTCACCACGATGTGGAGTTCCTCCAGTTGACTGCGTGGAGATTGTCCACCGTCGCTTGTAAGAGAAGGGCCTTTCTCCTAAGACTGCGGACTTTGCAACCCTTGCTCGTAGACAGTCCACAACGAAGGCTTACAATTTGAGATTGGCAAAGTTCTCAGAATGGGCGGACGTTAACTCTGTTAGTCCCGTGGATGCTTCCTTAGAAGAGGTCTGTTCTTTCCTGATTTACTTTTTTGACGACGGCCTTCAGGTCCCCACCATTAGAAATTACAGATCGGCTATAGCAGCTGTCCACAACGGTTTCCGGGACGGGTGTTCGGTGTCCTCCACCTTGGTTATATCCGACCTTCTCAAGGGAATGTTCAATAGGAGGCCTCCACCGCGTAAGCTTGCTCCGTTCTGGTCGATTAATGATGTTCTCGGCGATCTCACATCCTCTCCCTTCGAACCGCTGGGTGATACTCTCTCGATGCTCTAACACTGAAGACAGTTTTTCTAGTTGCGGCAGCATCGGCAAGAAGACGCAGTGAGTTGCACGCCCTTTCCGTCAAGCAGGGCTTCATCAGGTTCTCTCCAGCGGGAGTTCACCTTCTTCCGGATCCGGGCTTCCTGTCTAAAAAACCAGTCTATCCTGTTTACGCCGGACCCGCTTTTCGGACCGAAAATCTAGGTTGGCACCCGGGTAAGTGACGAGCTGAGACGGAACCGGAGATGACTTCTCCCAGTTTCTGACATGTGTGAATAGGAGGTAAGTAGAAATGTGAAGTAGATTAGAAAGGATTAGGGAACTTGAGAGAAAGGAAAAAGTATTTGTTTCAAATAAGGTACCTTATGCCATGTGTAGTGCCCCATTTCCATTTGTCAAAGACTCTAAAAATGGAACCTACTGCCGTTGTGCGTGATGCTCCGCATAAGCAATGGAGTAGGGACAACAAGCCAGTGAGCCACAACTGGAAAAAGGCCGTGGCCGGCTCGACTTGAACCAATAGGTTGGAAACTGTGCCGTAAAATTCCATCTAACTAACTACTCATTTCCATTTGTCAGTTTCGAGTTTCGTACCTGCTTCGTTCCATACGGAAGCCGAGAAGTGCAGCCAAAGGACACCGTGAACAGACAACTGTCCCACACCCACCCTCAACCGAGACGTGTGGCATCATTGCATCAAAATTTGAACGTTACATAGTTTCCACTTTCCTCTTGTGGGAACTCGTTTACCATAATCATTAAACACACTAGCCAGGCCACGAGGGGGGGGGGGGCGGACAAGAGGGCACGTGCATCCTAATCCATGTATCGGCCCGAAAAACTAACTTTAGGCCTACTTGCAAAGTCTCCATAGATCATAAAAACATTAACTTCTAAGGGGAATAAAGAAGTGATCTAGGTTGTATGACCCACAAGACACAGGCCTTCAATTGATGCGCAAGACTATTTCAGCTAAGGTAAATAAATTACAACTTTTGCTATTTCAGCAATGGAACAAGCTATGAAAATAGGAATTGGTTTTTTTCATCCTCTAAAACACATATACGTTTGACATGCTAAATTTTAGTGTAAAGGCAGTCTTCTCAAAAAATTAACTCGAGACAACCGCTAAATCTTAAAAAATTTCTTCTAATTTTTCGCCCTACCTTTCATGATGTTTCAAGACTTGAAAATTGCATTATCGAGGAAGAGTTACTCCTCATGCAGTTTATAAATCATTCAGAAAAATACCTCATGTTTCTCAAGAGCCATCCATGAAATAAATACACTCGCAAATCTAAACCTTAGTCACTCTCTAATGGAGTGAATAGTGTGAATTCACCCCCATTGGGTGTTAACTCACTCCAAGAAAAGTAAAATTCACTCCAAGACGAGTGACATCCACTTTAGGAAGAGTGAAAATTCACTCTTCCACGAGCTGACGAGAGCCTGCAAGATCACTCTTTTTTGAAGAGTGATCACTGTATGGCACTCCATCAAGAGTGAAACTTCGCTCTTTTGGAGGGAATTTTAATCTTTTTAGAGTGAATGTCACTCTTCTTGGGGTAAATTTACACTTAGAAATGGTGTGAACTCTATTAGAGAGTGCCTAAGTTCACTCTTTTGATATTAGAGTGTGGTGTATCTATACAGGAAAATTCTTTTTTCGGATGACTGTATTTTGGAAATCAACACCCCAGAGGCGAAAGCCTCCCATTTCTACCTCCACATGCTGTGAGAAGATCTTAGTAATAAACTTAATCTCTTTCAGAGCAAGTTTTGAAATGTTCGTGGAAGACCACCTGGATAGGTCGCCGGTGGCAACTTTTCTAACGAGATCTCAAAATAAAGACTTTTGGGGAGGTTTTTTTTTGTATCATACTTGGAAAATGTCATTTCCTTTTGAACTGCAGGTAGGCAATTTCATTTTGCGGCCTTTTTTCTTCGTTTGTTCATGGAAAGAGCCTGCAAGCATTCTAGTGCATGGCCGGGCTCAGCTCAGGTGGTGCTTAAAGGCGGTCCCTTCCTAGAAGGACCATGGATACTCTGCAAAAACCTTGAATGCATTCCTCTTGCCGTCAACCAGCCCTGCGTCAGGGGTGTGATCATTATTCCGAAGGGTCGTTATTCCGAAGTTAGTTATTCCGAATTAAACATATGGATCGCTATTTTGAAGGGTTGTTATCCCGAAGGTTCGTTATTCCGAATCTGACGTTAGGACCGTTATTCCGAAATCGCGTTATTCCGAATCTAACATTAGGACTGTTATTCCGAAGGGTCGTTATTACGAATTGAGGATACGATGCGTTATTCCGAAGAGTTGGTATTTCGAATTGAAAATAGGGGTATTGATTCCGAATAGTGGATGATGTTTAAGTATTTTGAATCATGCAATCATGTAATACTACCGCAATTCCGCCATTATCATCCAATAACCTACAGTCAGTATCGTGTTTAGGGAGGGGGGGGGGGCAACAGACTCCCACCACACAAGTTAGATTCCACAGACTCACCATTGTATGCATGGGGTAGCTACTGTCCCTTGAGATTTCCAGCCTGTTCATAGAAGTTGCACATTGGATAGGTATACATTAAAAATGCGGGTTGCAAGTTATTATTTTATGTCCCTGGAACCTGGTAAAACGGGTTAAACAGAGTTCTTTTTGGATTAATTTTACCCAGTGGCGGCGGAAGCATAAAAATTTAGGGGGGGGGGCAATCAGTGAACAAGATGGAATGGTTGGACTCGTGAAACGAACCTTACGTGCGCGTAGCGCACATCACGAGCGAGAAGCGCGAAGTCCCACTGCATGGCGTGGGTCCAGGGCCCGCCTTAGGGCCCTGGAAGCTCTGAGATTCTACAAGCTCTCTCGTGCAATCTAAGCCGTTTTTGAAACATTTTACGGTGAATTCAATGAACAAAAATGTGCGAAATATTTGCGTTCACAGATAGCCTATAGGCTATTTCTTGAACATCAACAGTTGCGTCGTTATTATTGTAATTTTGGTTTTGTTAAAATCATTTTTCAAATCCAAAGGAAAAGAGGCGCAGTTACCTAACTACTCTAAAATCAGTTGCCCCCTGTACTCGCCCTTGGTTTGGTACTGAACCTGTAAGTTTGTTTTGATTTTGTATTTTAATTGTAGGTCTATTTCTTGAAATTCTTGTACTTTCACCGGGATTCATTTCAACATTCAATCTGGTGTAAATTCATTAATATTTACCTTGGAATCAGTCTGAATCTGCCTATGCAGACCTATCTGATCAGGATGAATCCGAACTTCTGAACAATGTGTAGGTTACATCGGTATTATACCGAGGTAGCTTACTCTTCCAAAGTTCCAACCGGACGGTCATGTACGTACGCACACGTCATGAGAACGGAGCTACCATTCGGCGATTTTCCCATAGATGATACGTTTCGCTCTGTTTTGGCGGATTTCGGATTCCAATCTGTTAAAATAACTAGGTTTGTGGTTGAGGTTCTTGGCAATCACATTTCAAAGTTAGGTCGCCGGTTTCTGTAGGTTTCGACTGTTTGTGAACTTTCATTGCAATAGCATAGTCTAGAATCTAGATCGTTGTTTGTTTTGAGGTTGCCAGATTCTTGTAATAATTTGTAGCCAAATACTAGGTCACAGGCATAGAGCAGATTCTTGTCACGGTCGCAGGGGACCTTGACAAGAATCAGCCAAACAATGGCAGAACATAGGCTAAGTCAATTTCGGCTGCTCTGTTCGGTGGTGGGTTGACTATAGTCTCAACTTTGAATTGGTTCAAGGCTCCCAAGTTTCTTTTACTTCTTCTCTGATTTTTTGGGGGGGACGTCCTCTCGCTAAGAATTTTAGGGGGGGGGGGGAAGTCCTTGATGGCACCTCACCAGCACAAAAAGCGAAGCTTGTCTTGTTCGGAGAAACAATGTCCAATTTATACAATTCCTGTCCTCCATTTGGAATAACGACCCTTATCTTCTTTTCGGAATAATGATCCTTCGGAATAGCGACCCTTATCTTCAATTCGGAATAACGACCCTTCGACTGAAACAAAGAACCTTACGTTCTATTCGGAATAATGAACCTTCGGAATAAAGAACGTTATCCTCTATTCGGAATAACCTGATAACGAACCTTCGGAATAACAAAGACAATACCTGCATCACGATATCGTTGACCGACTTCCACTTCTATAAATAAGGAGGTTTTTTGACCTGTTTCATTTAGCCAATTTCAATATGCATCTTCCATTATACAATTATAATGCACACAAGTTTGCAAGTATGTCAGAGTTTTCAAGACATTTCTTCACACCCAGACTGTCGCTTTCCGACCTTTGGAGGGGAAAGCGGCGCACCTGTACGACTTACCGTAGATTGTACCTCAAGTCTAGAATTATAAAAATGTTTAATTTAAAAATTGCAACATGAATTTTATTCATCTGACTCCCATTTTCACAGCGTGTGCCATTGTTGGCATTTTAAATGTTGAAATATTTATTCACTTAAAACAAAATAGTCCATTGCGCAATAATTTGTGTACAACTCGCATCACCTGACTTGTTTCTCTTTGAGATTAAAAACGTTGATATAACCTTGAATGCTTTCTGTTTGCTAATTCATGTTGAACAGAGGAGGCTTAAAGGTAGTGTGATATGAAAATAACATATTTGGGAATTGTATGTAAATAGCATTAAAAACCTTGAAAATAGCCACAATTTCCATCATAATCCGTCAAAAATTGACCATTTTACAGGGTGATTTCTGATTTGCACTTAATCATTAATAAAGATGAGTTCAATATGCAAATCATGTGATGTCATGGGAGGGATATGCCATATAATGTGATCCTTTGTTTTAACAATCTTCATTTCAAGGATGGTTGTATTATTAGCTTGTCCTGAGAGTATTATTTTGGAAGTTGTGTCCTTGAAATTCATCAGCATCAATTCCCAAATCATAAATTATCTGATGAGTAATCAGGAGATAATTTATATATTTATAATATATAGGGTTAACAAAACAAATGCCAGCACTACGCAATACACCAGATCATTAATTTTGCATAAGCAGCAAGTTTCTTCAGAAACATTCGAACTTTGAAGAGGTGTATCTGGAAAACGGTAAAAGATATTGAAATAATTCCAACGGATTTTTCCTTAGAAAAGTTCACTCCATAACGGCCAGGTAAAGTCAGGTCATTTTGCTGTCACACTACCTTTAATTACTTACATCACCCCATAAGAGTAAGAGTGCTATCATCACGGACTTCCTAAACATGGACAGAGCATACTGCACTGTAGATTGCCGCTACCGTACATGTGAGAAAAAGCGAGCCAAGAAGGCTGTCTGCTATGATTTTTGTGTAAAAGTTTGGACTTGCTCAAGTCAATTCCAAGATTTTGAGAAAAAGTTGAAATATTTTTGAAATATGGCAAGGTAAGGTCAAAGTCACTTCACATACTTGCAGGAATATGATATTTCATCCCATTCAAGTTTAACTTTTGTTTAAAATATAACAGAGTCGTCGTCAAATCAAACGAATTATAGCTTCACTGCGCCTTTTTTGTCCCAGTCGGTGGCGACAATCTACGGATAGGACGTACACGTCACATGCTCTGTCCATGTATATAAGTCCGTGGCTATCATATATTGGCACAAGATGCGAAACTTTTCAGAAAAACAAAGAAATGCAAAGAATGTGATTTGAGTGGTAGAACAATTGTATCAGTTTATTGAGCAATGTACCATTACAGTTGAGTGAATAAACTTAAACAATTTGATATCTCAGCTCAGGAATGTCCTTTTAAAATGGGAGTTGGACTGCTTGAATTCATTTTCATGCTATGTAATATACATTTTCAAAGTTTAGACTTGAGGTTCACTTTAATGCCACACCAAGCAATGGGAACCATGCACTTGATTTTTCACTAACCATGAAACAACAGATTACCGATAATGATACAAACTCTAGCATATTAGTAATTCGACCTTACCAAAATGCATAAAATTTTACGAAAAATGTTATAACTGTGTGCATCGAAAATTTAGTAAACTGGAAATATCATTCATATCTACTGCTTTGGATATTTCTAAAGTTTATATGAAACGACTCTGGAATAGATATATGTAGTCTCGAGAGCACCCTAAATTAAGAGGGTTTTTTGCATTAACACTGGAAAAGGACGGCTTTACAGAAATCGCAAATATGATGTCTCTTCAATCAATGTGCCTTCTTTAATTAACAGTTTATATTCAACTGTGATTGTTATTCCACTTTATGTTTTCACCACCAAGTTGTCCATGCATAGATAATTCACCGAAAAACTTCGTGTAAAAGCATGCAAGTACTACCACGGAGGTGTAGGAGGTAGTACTTCTGTTCTTAGAGAATACTGCATGCATGCATAGGTTGTGCTTCACATGCCCATAAGAAAATTCCTGGATGGGCACTGTTTAGCAAGGTATTTCTTTGTTAGTTGCTGTCATTGCATTGTATCGATCGTAGCCTTTGTTATTGTTAGGGATTAAGTGAGAGATTAGTGCAATCGTTAGCCGGTTAGGAAATTTCTGGTTTAACAGTGCTCATCGGGCCCGTAAATTATTGACAAGAAACTTCTCAGGTACGTAACCAGGTAGCACACCACGAATTATATGCCCAAATTTTCAAATTAAGGCTACCTAGTTTCTTGAAGAAATATCAAGTTGGACATTGTTAAAAACCTGGTTATCAACCAAATGTGAGCTCTTAAGGCACTGCTCAATTTCCTTATCATGACAATTGACATTTTGAGCGTCAGAACCTCTAAACAGCTTAGGCAGCTCAAAGATAGCTTCACTGTAAACACAAATTAGTCAAATGGTGCCTGAATTGACTAACCACGTTGGTCACTCATATTTGACCAATTTATGGTGATATCCGAATAATTTGGTAGTAATGGACTAAAGAATATCAGTCAAAACTTAGTCAAGGAAGCTTGAGATTTTTTAGAAACTAATTCAACTGGGTCTCATATTAGTCAATATTGCTGACTAATGTGATTGGTCGATTCGGTCACTGCTTGACTAATTTGTGTTTACAGTGAGGTGTTTCCAGCTCCGACCTCTGCTCAGGTGAGCATTTTTAAACCGGATAAATGTAACAAAAGCCTTGGTACTCTAATTGGTCAAATTGCCTTGAATTTAGCACAGTCTCTATGTCAACCTCGATTGTCTACAAAAAACAAAAATCCGTTTGAAAAACTGAACACATCCTATAGGTATAACACAGTCTTCAACAACATCCCATCAATTTGACTTCGCCGGTCAGTTAATATTCTTCGCCGTAAGAACACTTTGATTTAGAGCACTGACGTCACAGTGTATAAATTTCGTTGACTATAATGTTTGTCAATCCCGTGTCTAAATGAAAACTTCCATTGGTCAAAAATTTCCCCGTTGAACATTTCCCAACCCTATAGTACTTCCTGGGTTAAATAAGCCCACATAAATTGGCTTCTTCGAAACATTAATTGGAAAGGACTAATTGTTTATATTAATTGACGACTCCACCATTAAGATGGAGAGTAAGGAGTCTCCACAAACCTTAACCACTGTAGAATCGGTTTGGTTTTCAGAAAATTATTACTTGTTTTCTTTTGTGATACATATTTCTTGCTCAATAAATAAGCAATGTGGATCATTTGATTAAAGGCATATTCCGGAGAAAAAATTCACTGACTTGAAAACGTGTAGAAAAATGTCTTCTTTCAGGATGTGAAAATTGTATCTCAACATCATATAACGTTCAAAAGAAACAAATTTTGAAGGAACTGCGCCTTTTATTCAGATAAAGTGCATTGTGGGAAATCTGTGATATCATGGCGACACATTAATTTGACATTGCATTTCAATTTCTTTGTGATATATATGCTGCTGCGAAGAATATTTAACAACGTAGTTTGCTAAATATTTTATAAGGTTAAGCGAGATCTACAGGAAAGACATCCCAGGATTCCAAATAGTATCAAATTTCAGGGACAAATAGGGCATTCAATTATATAGAAAAACAAAAGGAATGTGAGGCAATCTGCCCACTGTATATATCATATCCTGTTACCTTGTTGAGAAGTGGAGATATATTTTTAATCAAAACAGAAGCAATAATACACCTTTTTAAAAAAATAATAGTAATATTATAGTAATATAATATTTTCTAAAGGTTTGTAAAGTGCCAATCGTTTCCGAAAGTAATTACCCAAGGAGCTTTACAAAGAAACAAAAATCAAATCATAAAGGGTAAGCATTGCTACTGGCTGACTGGACAAATGAGTCTTAAAGGACAAATACTTCCACCCAAACTATAATTCTTGTAGGGGTTTACCGAAATTCTCAATTGGCTCAGCTCTTTGATTGACAGCTAATTCAAACAACTGAACAATGCAGAGTGTCAAAGCTTATGTTACACAGCATGATTTTTACTGAGAATCTTTTCACCCTGATGCAATAAACTGAGATTGTGTCTGGATGAGGATGGATTATCAGTGGGAGGTGTTTTTAAGTAAGAAGGTTAGGAGAATTGGTACTGTTTGGGGTGAGAGAATTGGGCCTTTGAGGCGCCCCCATTTTTTCAGCAGTCAGAAAACTCTGTAGACACACATAAACGACAACTGCTAACAAGTCTTAGTTTTGTAGGCAGTTTGGTAAGTCGACTACTTTATTTTGATATACTTTCAGACGTTACCATGGCTTCAAAATTAATATAGGTTGATAGGATATGATACCGGAAGCATCAGAAATTTATTTTCAACCTTGCAGCTTGAGACCCGTATTTAGAATAATTTGGAACTTTTCTGACCTGGAAGGACTAAACGCCTGCTCAATGTTTTCCTCTTAGTGCTTGCAGTAACTTTGGGTAATCGTATTACTGGTAAGCTATGGAACTTACTGAGACCAGGAAGCTGTTATTACAGCTCCCTGCTGAGACGTATATATTCAAGCTTTTGTTATACATATTTACCTGCGTAGCCGACCTCGCTTTCTCAGTATACGCCGTGGCTATGAGTACAGGTGAAGTTAAAGAGGTGCTCTGGAAAAGTTTGACGCCCCATCCTACTGCCTTCAATGAGATGTAGGGAATTCAAAATGTCGGACTGCAAAACGCATCATTTAAAGGGGAAGTTTAAGCAAAAATTTAATTTTTATATGTGAAAGAAGAACAAAATCTGAACAGTGTGGTGAAAGTTTCATTCGAATCGGACATGTATTTCTTGAGATATCAGTAAATGAAGTCAGTAGATTTGTGTTCAAAAGTGAGTTTGAGGGCAGCAGAGCTTATATCACTTCCGCACATTGACAAAGAATGCTTTGTTTCCCTTTGTTTTATCAGACTGTTGTGTTAACCTTGAAGTTAATAGGAGTATGACCTCCCTGTGGGGGATGCAAAGTTTGTAAAGTTCTCATGCCACTTATGCGATAACATTTTAAAAATATGGGATTGATGAGGAGAAAATCCAGTATAAAGTTTAAAGAAAAACAAAAGACTTCCCATTAATGTGGGGATGTGATGTCATATGTGCTTGCTTCAAGTTCACTTTTTGTTGAAAATGTGAAAACTTTACGTGCTCATATCTTGGGAACCACACATCGGATTTCAATGCAAATGTCACCAAAATGCTCAGAATAAGTACCCCTCTAACATGCCAAATCCTGTTGTGACCTTAAACCCTTCTTTTAAATATGTACGGTACTTTGGAACGAGAACCCACAGTCATTTAAAGTGCAAGAACAGTCATTCCAACCCTATTACGTGGGGGGGGGGGGGGGGGGGAAGCAACAGTTAGATCTCACAAATTTTTTTCTTATTTCGCTTTAGGAGTGTCTTTAATATTTTATGATTCCATTGGCATATTCAAGGTAAATCAAACAGTTTCTCCAAGTAAATTATGATTCGAAGAAGAAATTTTTCAAATTGTCACATAACTCTCAAGAGCTAATCATGAAGAAGGGACAGTCTACCCAGTACACTAATTCAAGGGTGGGGAAACTGCGTTTCCGTCGATCAGGTATAGTTGTATCAATTTTTTGTCAGAACTGGAAGTGTGGCGCATTTCCTGCGCATCGATTTTTTTTATATGCGAAAAAACCACTGAGACTACTATTGCGGAGGTATCGTTTCCTCATCTTTTCCAGTTGGCTATGTGGAACTATTGTAAAGTGTTCCCGGGAGTCCACTCCATTTGAACTTGAAGCAAGCAGGCGTGACATCATGGATTCACATTGTTCGCTGCCGTAATGTTTTCTTTTTTATTTATAATTCAACACTAATGTTAAGCAACTTAACTGTGATGGATTGATTCTGTAGGCACATTCTGAGCAAAGGAATTTTAAAATCTTTACTATGTATGCTTTAGGTGCAATATTATTTTACTGTAATGTGCGGACGAGTACGTTGGCCGAGAAGGGACAAGCAAAGAAAAAAAGAAAACGCATTTGTTTTTCTTTTTGGTTCGCATCTTGGTTATCTCAGAATTCTGAGTAACTCAGTCAGAATTCAGTGATACTATCTCAGAATTCCGAGTTGTTAAGTCAGAATTATGAGTTACTACCTCAGAATTCTGAGTTACCAAGTCAGAATTCCGAGATACTAAGTCAGAATTCTGAGATAATTAAGATGCGAACGAAATATATATATATATATATATATATATATATATATATATATATATATATATATATATATATATATATATATATATATATATATATATATATATATATATATATATATATATATATATATATATATATATATATATATATATATATATATATATATATATATATATATATATATATATATATATATATATATATATATATATATATATATATATATAAGCGATGAAAAATAGTGAGTTACACAAAGATGAAATATACACTGTTTTCTCTGTATTGGAAATTTGTGCTCTTATGATGTCATCTTTGTGTAACTCACTATTTTTCATCGCTTTTATAATTTTTGGAGCACACGTGGATACTTTTCTTAGTATATATATATAAATATATATATATATCTTAATTTTTTTGGCTTGTCCCCTCTCGGCCACCATACAATATAGCACCCTCTATTCAATCCGAGGTCAAACTAATAGGATTAAAAATAACGAAAAACAAAACATTTGGCTAACAATGTGAATCTATCACATCGCACCTGCTTGCTTCAGGTTTAGTGACTTTTTAGACAAGATTCTTCAAACTCAAAATATCTCGAGAACCGAACATGCGAAATAAATGAAAGTTTCACCAAAATGCTTACAATATGTTCCTCTTTAACATATCAAACATAAATTTGGTACTGTTAAGATTGTGTGTGTGTGTTTTTTTTTTTTTTGGGGGGGGGGGCAAGAAGTTAAATCGTAGTTTATCGATCGAAAAACCAAGTTTATCGGTCGAAAAACCAAGATCTTCGGTTGAAAAAACGAGTCTATCGATTATTTCGAAAAACTTTTTCGATTACCATGGTGATTTGCCGGTACTACTTTCTGCGACCACGACATGCTAGATGGCGGCTCCTTCAAAATGATTGATACATATCATATTGCATAGCTTACGCCCGTAACTTCTAAAAAGAACATCGTCAAGAAACAAAAATGGAATTCAGGTTGGCCAAAATCAGTGGCGTAACCAGACCTGACTGTCCGGGGGGGGGGGGGGGCAATAGCATAGAGGTTTCCCGATTTTGTACTAGTTGAGCTGTTGAGATGATGTACACTGCTTTAGTTTGTGGGTGTCTTAGGGCTTCAAGGGAAGTGTTGTGTTAAGTGGCGTCGGAGGCAATATTGAAGTGGGGGGGAGTACAATTTTGGACCATGCAGCTCCGTCATTATACCCCATTGACCAAAAGGTACATTTTTATACTAAATTTTTTGCTTTTTCCACGAGCAAGAACAACTTTTTTTAAGAAGTTCTGATTTTTTTTCTTTGGTGTGAACACTTCTGTATTAGGTACGTACCGAAAATTTGGTTCCTTATACACATTTGTAAATATGGAGCTTGTATTGCAGAAAGCTTTCTGGGTTTCCTTTGAGGAAGTTTAAAGAATTGGGGGATTACTGAAGAATCTGTACCTCCTTCAAATATTGGTGGCAAATCTGAGAATGATTTCATTCTAAAGTCCTCCCGACTGTCTGGCAAAAAGCCGTTCGGCGAAACCAAAGTATAAACTGCTTCCAGAAGAAGCTATATTGCACGATGACTCAGTCGTTGATGCTACCAAATGTTACCGGTATCTAAGGCCTACGAACTGACACTTTACGATTACATTTCAAAAGTTTCTCGAACTATTTAGACAAAATATTTCAAAATCAAGAGCTTTCAGTGAAGAAAATTTGGAATTCTATGAAAGACAGTGTACAAAAATGGCAATATAGCTGCGGTGTCTCTTGATTGTGTAATGTCACATGTGCTAAATATCCGATTTTGTCATTTCCAGAGCTCGGAAAAGTTTGCCAAACTGATTTATATGCGACAACAAATGCACCTCACATTGCAGTTTAGTTGCTCCTTTTGAGATTTGGAACAATGAAAAAGGGGGTTTATTACCCGGGAGGGGGCGGAAGCATGGTTCCGCTGCTTCATTTTTCACGGGGGGGGGATGTCACCGCCCCCATGCCCCTCTTTCTACGCCTATGGTTGTGTTGTGGACCGCTCCCCTCCTCAAACACCACCATCTCAATATAATTTTGATTACTTTTCACCTCCCGACCCCTTGACAGAGAGTCGGGATGACTTTAAAAAAAGATTACTTTTCACATCCCAAATGCGAGCAAATTTTATGCAATATGGTCAACACTTACATGACTTGGTGTCTTCAGGTAAAACGAAAAATAAACACGAACTCAAGTTTAACAATTCATATGTCAACATGAAAATATATCTGATATATAACATCCAAATAAACATTTTTTAAACGTTAAAGGAAAAGATACACGTTTTATGTTCTTGGTCTTCTTGCATGAACGGTCTTTAAATGTGGGCTGTATTGTCCTATAATTAAGTTTCATTCGTCAGATGGTCATATACTGAATGTATTGATGACTGGATCAAAGTCAATACTCGCAGAAATGTCGCTTTCTGTATAATGAGGAGAGCACGATAGGAAAGTCTTTCCTCCGATAAAGTGGACATCAGATATTATTATTATATTAACTTTAGGCGACTAAATGAATGTATATATATTTTTCTAAATGAACGTTCATATATTGACCAAAACAGTGTTCCACGGATGCAGATCAACCTTGCTTTTGATGTTATAGTTGGTCCACTTTCTTTCTTTTCTCAATTTTCTCTTTTTTTCCTTTCCCATTTCTTTCCTTCCCCTTCTTTTTCCGTTTTCCTTTTTTCTTCCGCCTTTCTTTCCTTTCCTTCCCCTCCTTTTCCTTTTCTCTTCATCCATTCCTTCCATTTCCGTTTTTTCTTCCCTTCCCGTTTTTTGTGTCGGGGTGGGGGGTGGGGGTGGGGGGGTGGGTGGGTAGGCTACTCACCGTTGAAATGAGCGAAGATTTGGCAGTCGACTGAGGAATGAAGCAACTGTAGGTTCTGACGATCTTTCTTGTCTGTTAGGTAATGGTACTGAAACAGTGTTGATAATCACAAACAAGAATATTATTTTGGCCAACCTAAATTCCATTTTTGTTTCTTGATGATGTCCTCTTTAGAAGTTATACCAACGTTAGCTATGCAATATGATATGTACTGTGCGTACGTACCGAGCTGCATGCATGTTGTTACATAGCCCATCAATTTGAAGGAGTCGCGTGTCGTGGTCACAGAAAGTAGAACCTGCAAATCACCATGGTAATCGAAAAACCAGGTTTTTCGAAACAATCGAAAAACTTGGTTTTTCTACCGATGAACTTGGTTTTCCTAATTATTGGACGTTTTGCATTGACAAACTTGGTTTTTCGACCGATAAACTTGGTTTTTCGACCGATAACCTTGGTTTTTCGACCGATAATCTTGGTTTTTCGACCGAAAAACTTGGTTTTTCGATCGAAAAACTTGGTTTTTCGATCGAAAAACTTGGTTTTTCTAATTATTGGACATTCGGCTTCGAAAAACCAAGTTTTTATCTTTTGATATACCAGATAGATCGAAAAACTTGGATTTTCAACTGAAAATTCAAGTTTTTCGACCGATAAGCCAAGTTATTTTGAAAATCCAAGTTTTCGACCGAAAGACCAAGATATGGAGATAATCTTGGTTTTTCGATCGAAAAACTTGGTTTTTCTAAGTATTGAACATTTCGCTTGCCATAGTAGGCTACTACGTTTTAACTTATCTTAAACTTTGGGGAACAAATGACTTGACGATATCTTCCGATTTTTTTTCAATTGTATAGAACCGTCAGAAATGATTTTGTTGTCTTATTTGATTAAATTGTACAAAAATATACCACAAAGTTTTGAACTATATAACGAAGGGAAAAAATTCACTTGAAAACCAAAAAGTGAACTAAGTCACCCTTTAACAGAGTGAAAAGTGTGAATTCACTCCATTAGGGTGTAATTCCACTCAAAGAATAGTGAAACTCGCCCAAATTATTTAAGGGAAATACTGCGTTTTAAATGTTCCAACACAGAGTTCAAAGAAAATATCCGGTAGCTCAAGATATTCAAGACATTTCGCTTGCCATAGCCTACTATTATCCTTACATGTCAGCTGAAATGTTGCACCAGTATTTAATAAACCTGAGATATTAAAAGAAGAAAATAAAAAAAGAAAAAAGAAAATCACATTACCTATAATTCTTTGCTTCCTTTGATTTTAAAATGTCCCAAAAGTTCCTTTTATACCGGTATTCAAATTTTGCAATAGATTGCATTTAAGGTTCTGCTCAACTGAGGGCTGCGTTGCTCCTCTAATCTCTTAAACATGTCAACAATAGTGTAGGAATATCAAAAAGTATATGTTCCAACATTGCTCCGGCAATGCGCATGACATAAGGGTCCCGGAAACTATTCAAAATGCCTTTGCTTTGCTCGTTTATATCCCTCATGTTAAGTTTAGCTGAAAATACAATGACAGATCCACATGGGCGTCCGGAAGGGGAGGGGGCAGGGGGGGACTTGCCCCCTGGAAAATCAAACTTGTGAAAAAATTAATCAAAAATTGAAATAAAAAATTAAAAATAAATCATCAAAATATCTTCACTCACAGCGTCAGTTTTTACTCGTGAAATATGCAGACATTTGACCAGGAATAGCAAAAGAGAAGATGGTATGCTGAATAGTGAAATCGTAATTTGGGGACCATCATTCGTGGCATCTATTGGAAATTTGTAATTGTAAAAACTATGCCAAAATTGTACTAGTTGTCAGGTATGTAGAGTGCATATGGCATCCGACTATTGATGAATGCGTTGGTCTTGGTTTGGTCCCGTGCTGATCTCAAGTGGCGACGCGCGGATGTAACTGGGATATACAAGGTGAATATGGGGGGGGGGGGGGGGTATGATTCATAATTGGGTAACGGATATAGGCCAATATAGGCTGTTTGGCAGCGTAAGTTTTATCGTGCATAGGCGTGCGAGGCCGTGACAGAGAGGTAGATTTTCCTTCAACAATTTTTTACATTGAAAATTCTAAAAATCTAAAAATTACAGACATGGCAGGACTGGGTACATGCAGCTTATAACACTCGCCAAGTGTCGTTTCCGGCCATCTGGAGGGTTTGTAAGGCCCAAAATTTTCTTGTACGCTCCGCGCCAACTGATGGTGGCGCTCCGTTTAGATAGTGTACACAATTCAATCATCCATGAATGACCTTGCCCCCCCCCTGTAAAAATTTCTGCGGACGCCCATGCAGATCCAGGAGCTCGGAGCCACAATTGAGCAGGGAGGTCCCTTCTCTATAGTTGTCGTCAAAATATGTCAAACATAGTCATTTTTGCCGTGATTCCCTCAAAGGAAAATGATAAATCAACAATTCTTGATACGCCTGTGACCAGTGGCGTAGCCAATGGGGGGGGGGGGGGGGCAGGGGGGAAAGTTTCCCCCTGTGGAAAATATTTTGGGGAAATTTGGGGGAATTTCAAGTTGACGAAATAATACCTCCTTTTCCTATTTATTTAAATTTTTCTCAGTATAAGTAATCGTGAAACATTTCTCATGCATAACTCGAATTTCCATGCAACGTATTTCCCCAGATCTCATCTGTGTCACTGCAGCATGAAGCGCGCTTGACTCGCGTTCCGCAAAGATGCCCTCCCTGCATCAGCGTGAATGTTCTCTGGTACACACCCAAAGTATTTTGATTAGTTCAGCGTATACTGTGCAACACTGACAGGCTATAAGACCGGAGCATAGGATACCATCATCGAGCTAGTTCCCTACGTATAGTTGTTATGTTCATCAACTTGATGCACTATCGGATAATACGCTGCTAATAAAAAGTAACATAATGATAGCCTCATGAACGAAAAATTCCCTCATTAATTATCACAATTTCCGTTTGTTTTCGTTCCACAACGGCACAACCATTATATTTATATTCGATTTAAGGTTGTCAGCAATACATACCGGTAGGCCTCAGAGTTTCCAATTTTTCCTTTTATATATATTGTGAACAAATTGTCTCCTTAAAAGTTTTCAGGACAAGAAAAATATGACATTCTAAGCATGCAGTAATGAGGCACAGGGAACGTCATTTCCTGCAATCTAGGGGTGTTTTTAGCGAATTTCCCCTGGAGGGACGCTCCGCGCGAACCGATGGTCGCGCTCCACGTATCACTCTCACCCGTCACTTAAGTTGACAACGCCCTGGGTTAGGTTAGGTCAGGCGAGGTTTAACAGCCCAGTTCCCAACGTATTGGTGGACAGCGCCCTGGATTAAGTTTAAGCGTTATTGGCCTCTCATCCTACAAGCTAGTACCGGGCAGGTTATAGACTGATCTTACTCTGTGTTTAATCATGGATGGAGCTAAAAACAATAGCTTACCGTTGTCTAGACATAACAATAACCCTGCAACCTGGAGAAACGTATGTTTACCTTATTTTTAAAGGACTGGTTCGGAAAATTAATCCATTTAATCTGTTCGGAAAATTAATCTAATTAATCACTGGGGATGGGGGTGACAAAAAACGGGCCCATGATGGCATTGTCTTAATCCTATGTATATAGTAGGCAGCTTCAGGATCTTGTAGGTCATGTATTAACTTAGGTTACACCACATGACGTCATGATAATCTTGTTATTATCATAAATTTACGTATTTTGTATGTGATACATGCACCTTGACCTTGAAAATATACTGAAACTGAAAATATACTGAAACTGAAACTGAAAAGTTTTGGGGAAATTTTCGAGCTTTGCCCCCCTGGAAAATATCCTAGCTACGCCACTGGGTGTGACATATGTGAAAAATGCAACATATATTGCACAAAGTTGCATTTCATCATCTCTTACATTTCAAGTTTATTTTAAGGGAAATATTGTGTTTAAAAGAAATTATTCTTGAGCAACAAAAAACTGAATTTCTGTATGTGGCCCGTGGGAAACTTATTTCTTGAAAAGAAGGCTACCATACTGCCTTAATTTTGATAATCTATCACCTGTGTCAATAAATATTACTTTTAAAAGGATGAATTTTCTTGCAAAACAAACGCAATATTTCCCTTTAAATTCTTGGAACCCAGAACGGAGGTCCGAAACAACGTCCCCAGTTTAAAATAGCTCTTGGAGACCGTTTAAGAGCAAGAGCAGTCGTACTAAACATATTTTGAAGCCAAAGCTAAATCTCACAATCTACTTCTTTCCTCTTATCAAAGTATCTGATAATATTTTCGGACTCTTATACGGCATGCTCAAGGTAAACGAAGCAGTGACTTCAAGTAATAAAAATTTCACTTTTGAAGAGATAAAAAAAATATATTGTCACATGATATTGTGAAGAGCCAGTCATGAAAGAGGACAGTGCACTTCACTTCTTCTTCTGCTCTTGACCTTTAAGAAACTTGCATAAGTGGAAAGGTGTAGTGAAATATTCGGGACTACAGCAACAGTGTAACATTTCCATCCCGTCGTTACCCCCTCCCCGTATTTGCATGGGCAAGTATTGGCAGTTGAAAAAAGAGGGGATTTACCTTCCTCCCAGAACTATGCAGCACTGCACGTGAAATTTTCATAAATTTTGGGGAATGGGCAAGCCTTTTTACCTGCAAAAGTTCGTATAACGGAACGTACAGGAATAGATAGATTTGTTCCATTTTTTGCGATAAATGATTGAAGGTAGTAAATAGCAACAAAGGCCCTTGAAGCTTTCTCTTAAACGTTGTAAATCTTTACATAAGTACATGACCTAGATGTACGCTCCGCCCACTTCCTGTTTGAAACTTCTTATTATTGGCTCATTATCTTACGGTGTCTTATTACAGCCACATAAACAATGACCCAGGTCAAACTCCGATTTCCCACACACACACCGCAACGTTATAGCCATGGATCTATGTCACTGACAATGGTGGCATTATACTCCGAAGGATTATTCGGAAATTGAGGAAGTTTAGAATCTCTTACGTAATAGCTGTTTCAAAGAAAGTTTATTCCAACCTAACATGGGTACGGGAGGATTGTTTATTCAATAAATAAAGAAAATTCGTTGGTTTTAAATGATCGTCATTTGAGAATCGGACGGAAGAGTTATGTCCGTCGTGCCTAGGCCTATGTCAGCACCAAGTCTTTGGTACACATATGTGATCAGGGACGGTAGAAGAAAGTGGATTGAAGATTTCTCCAGAAGAAAGCAACGCAGTTTTATAGCAATAAATGAAGAATTTGATGATGGCGGATTTACAAACTCAACTCGGACCGATTGATTACAACTTCAACAACAATTGGTCCTCTCTTTCACGACAAGCAACAAACCAGTTACTTAATAATTCCTTAGTTTATCTACAACCATTGGATGAGCCTGTCCAAGGGAGCAGTAACAGAAATTCTACCCGAAGCAGTCCGGGACATGTGACTGGTAGTCGCTTGACAAGTCGAGATATTGCAGCTTTACTGAATGCACCAAATATTGGTTTTAATTCTTCAAACGAGCATTCCGGAGGATTATCGAGCCTAGGATTGAGTGGGGGTTGGTCGGAGAAATATTTTGCAGGAGATGTAAGTTCCTTCGCGAAGTTCATCATCCTAAAAAGTAGAAATATATTGTAATGTTTGCACACTGTATATTGGTAAAGGTAAAAAATGCACGAAGTCGAGTGATGTGCTGTTATGAAATTCACTAATTTATTGATTAACTTGCCTTCTGGAGTAGGCTGGCAATATGGATCATGGATTCAACGAATGTGGATGATTGCCTTAATTTAAAAAATATCACCAAATCCTTTCGTTTTCTTGTCGCAATAATGGTACCCGAAATAAATTGTTAGGATGATATATGTTTTCCAAAGGTCCCAACTTTTTACGACTTTTTAATCGCAGTCATGAATACTGTCATAGGCTAGGCCTTACGTTAGACCTGTTAAGTAGAATCTTTGCCTTTCCAGAAGTAGGCTAGGCCTAGACTGTTTATTTGTATCCTAGCCTTAAGCAAAAAGTTACTGACAGAATGACAAGAATGATGTTTACATAATAGTCAGCTAGAAACCATACCATGATTCCATGAACCTTGTAGTCATATTGATCAAGTTTTTTTTTTTTTTATGAAGGTTTAGTTTAGTTGTTGATGTTAGTTCTGGGTCTATCTTCATAGCTAGTTTTATTTATCCTCTTATATTGTCTTGTTATTTATTTACTCAAAGCAAATATTTTTGAAAACCTAGCCTAGGTTATAGCCAAAGGTTTTTTTAGAATTTGATAATGAAGACCACAGGCAAGCAAGGGGACAATGACCATTGCCTTGCCTTTATGTAAGTGATCACGTTCCTTCATTTTACAACACAAGTAAATTGCCAGGCATTTTTAAGGCCTTCACCCAATAGTTTTAGTAAACAGCCTAGGCCAGACCAAGGCTTTGTAAACTATTATGTCAAGGGACTATGTCAATGTTAAATTTTAGGGTTTTGGTCCCACCCTTTCTAGGACATGGGGTAATGGTAACAGTAAGACTGATATTTTTCCATGAAGTTTGGCCTCTTGCATGATGAAAAATATGATTAAAAACTTTCACATTGTATTGTATGATTAGCATTTGAAGAAGGTCCCTTATGAAACAGGGACAAAGTTCATGAAGTCAAGCAATGTAGCTAGCTATGGCCTATGAGGCCTGGACCTAAATTTTTGTCAGGTCCACTTGACAGTGTCCAGTGTAATCTGTTTTCAGGTAGGAATCCAATGTTTGTATCTTACTGTAATATTTCATTCATTTCATTTCATTTC
The DNA here is from genome assembly GCA_037179385.1 of Holothuria scabra. Lineage (NCBI taxonomy): Eukaryota > Metazoa > Echinodermata > Holothuroidea > Aspidochirotida > Holothuriidae > Holothuria > Holothuria scabra. The sequence continues at coordinate 25,592,897 of CM074198.1, forward strand.
ATATATTTGTTTTATCAGTATCACATTACATATTGCAATACATATTACAATATGATATTAAATTTGTACGTAGGCCTAGTAAACTTTTGAAGCACCTGTTTGACTAGTACTCTATTTACTTCTCTAGTTATGTGGCACCTTGCAGTAGCACTGCCAATTCAATAACAATTTATGTCTACAATATGACAATTATGTTGGTTATGAAATGCCATCACTCTTGAAATTATGTTAAGAAGCTCTTATTTTGTCTGAGCATGGTGAAGTTCTTATCAATTTTATTTTTAAAAATATTTAAACTGTTGTTTCTCTTCAAGGACATCAAATCATTCACCAGTTACAGTGATGCGTCTTCCACAGTAGAAACAGAGGTAAGGCAATGTACTTCATTTTTCGCTTGAATCATTTTGTTTTCCTTTTCTCTTGTAAAGAGTGACATAGTAAACACATTGGCAATGTTTATTTTTAAATCTCTTGCGTGAAATGGCTGAGTAACTCTTAATATTAAATTTTCACCTAAATTCAAAGGAATCTTGTTACAATCTACCTACAAATCCCCCCCAACCCCCATGAAAAAAGAAAATAACTAAGAAAATTTATAATTTAAAAGAAAACAAACAGAAACTTCAGGGATCATGATTCACATTACAAAGGCAGAGGTGGACAAAGGCCTTGGACTTCTTCATAAGGTGTATGAATATGGAGGTAAGCATTTTACAGTAATTTCTATCAGGTTGCTTTTGATCATCAAATCAATCAGCCAGATTGGAATAGTGTGTACATAATTTTAAATAAAATTTAGTTAAAACACATTTTTTTAAAAAATTTTTGTTTAATTCTAATCATGGGTTCATGGGACATATTTTTTCTTCTTATAGGGGTTGAACATAATTTTAAAACATTTAGTTCAAACCCAATGTTTTTAAATTTTTTTTTGTTTAATTCTAATCATTGGTCCATGGGACAATTTTTTTTCAATTCTGTTATAGGTGTTGAACATGTCTTCAACATAAACAAAGCCTATGTAGTATCAACTTTGATGGCTTACTACTTAATTACCTTTTATTCAGCAATTCTCCTGATTTTATTCAAATTAATTTTAACTATTGATTAACAATAATATAGTGAGAATCACTTTGCACAGTTAGTACCTTACCTTTTGCAGAAGACTTATAGCCTTATTATTTGAACTCGGTTGAGGGTAACCAAAAAGCTGTACTTGTGGACACACATAGGTACCATTAATCTTTTTTACCAAGTTAAGTGAAATTAATGTACACGTTGGTCTCTATATATGAACAAACATTGTCCTTTTGGGTACAATTTACACAAAGACTTGGCATTGGCAACTTATTGAGGCTGATATTTGAAAATGTTTTTCGATTTTGGTACTGTATTACTTAAAGGGCCAAACCTCTCACCCCTAACTACAATTTCGGTACGGGGGTACCGAAATTCTCAATTGGCTCAGCTCTTTGGTTGACAGCTAATTCAAACAATGCAGAGTAGCAAAGCTTATATTACACAGCATGAACAGTACTGAGAGTGTTTTGGTTATATAAATTGAGTTTTTCTTTACTCACGTTGAAGCAATAAACTGAGATTGTATCTGGATGAGCATGAATTTCAGACTATTGTGGGAGGGGCTTAAGTAAGAAGGTTAGGAGAATTGGTACTGTTTGGGGTGAGAGAGCAGGGCCTTTAAGTCACAGGGCAAGGGAAAGTCTGGAGGTTTGAAATGTATAAATTTAAAGGGCAAGAGTAGTCCCTCAAACTTTTTGAAGCAACAGGCAGATATCACCATTTTCTTTTCATTTCTCTTCCAACTAATTTTGCATGATATTTTATGACTTAAGTAATGCATATTCAAGGTGAACCAAAATACCAAATAGTTACTTCTGGTAAAGTTCACAGCTGAGGAGAAAAAATGCTTTCACATGACTTGCAACAGCCAATCATGAAACAGGACAATCTAAGTACTACACTATACTTCAAGTTGGGGTGACTGCTCTTGCCCTTCAAGTAAATGTATAATTAAAGCACATAAGGAAATGTGAGTCAATATTTACATCCTGCCCCCACAGATCTTTGGTTCCAATGTTGTGTAACTTTGATGTGGTGTTAAATGAGTTTTTTAAGTTCAATTCAATTCAAATTTATTTTTCATATGTTTGTCAAAAAAAAAGTTACAATATAATCATTATGTGATATTACAAACAACATATGAAGGACACTAGAAAAACAGAAGGAAACTGTTATCAAAGCTAACTACTTTACAAAAGACTTTGGGAAGTACTTGCTGATTGTACTTTTTTTTTTTTGTGACTTCTTTTTAAAGCTCCTGTCATTTGCCAAATTTGTTGAACTTTTGTGTCATTGTTGTCAAACTTATTGGCTAAAAATTGTGAAATTGCACCCACTAGGCTTTCAGATATAAATAACAATATTGGCACTTAAGCTAGTGTTTCCATTAATAGGGAAGTGATAGAAAGGGAGGGGAAGGGGGGTTTGTCCCCCCTTTCCAGAAAAAGTAAAGTAAAATCTCTCATTGTTTCATATCCATACATTTAAAAAATATATCAGTATATATCCCGTTTTCATATTTAAGAAGAGGATATCTTTCAGCAATATTTTAACAAACATAAATAAACCCTTTAGATATATTGCATCTTACAGGGACGTTGAAGCAAGTTTCCCCTCCCCCGAACCTACATTTAACCTAGCCAAGGGCACCATCAGTTTTGACTTGGGACTTGGCAGTAATCATGGCTGGAAAAAACCAGCAATTCGGGAATGTTATTGCAGGGAAATTTTGGTATTTGAAGGGAAATTTGAGTACTTTTGTACGTAAGCATGTGAAGTCTTTGGGAAATTTTGATTTGCTGGATGGGAAATTTGATTTGCTTGCAGGGAAATTTACATTTTTTCCAGCCCTGGCAGTAATAAATCTTTTTCTGTGTCTTCTTTAGTTGCATGCATATGGCCAAATTCAAAGATAAATTTGGATTTGAAAACAGTTACAACACTAGTTACATTTGCCCTGAAAGTTCCATCCGGGTTTTCTTTCAAAACTATTTTGAACATTTGTCAGTGTCTCCTAATTTTTGTTCAATCATTCAGAACTCAACCAGTATTACCTGGGGACCTTCCTGGCCTATTTTTTCCATCTTTCCCATTGTTTTGAAGCCATTGCGCATGGTGCAAGAATTTGTTGTTTCTGAAACAAAACACTTCCTTCTGAGGCTGGGTGAATTCCTAATCTCTCATGTGTAAACAAAACCCGATATCAAAGACTGCCTGCTAGTGAGGTTTACCAACATTTACCATCTCACCCCAAGATTTAAGTCCTGTATTCTTAGTCTGTGTAATCTCCCATGTTCTCATTTATCTCTGTAGAGGTTTCTCTATCAAGGTGTAATTGATTCCCTTTCTTGTAACTGGAATAAGCTGTTTGCACTATTGTCAGACCTAAACTTGCTATCTTAACCAACCATTTTTCAGGGATTAGTGGGACTGAACAAGTAATTTGAATGGGGCTCCTTCAGTAAGGTTTACACATGGTCTTTTGTTAGGATTGCACTAGCTGACTTTTTATCTATTGATTCAATCTGACCTTAGACCTTCAAGTTTGCTTTAAACAAAAATAACAAAGAAAATGTTAAAAAGTCAGGTCAGATTGTTTAGGATTTAGGATGAATTTAGTTGAGTAGTACTGCAGTCAATGTACTATACTGTGTTGACTTCATTCTTTAGTTCTTTCAATTTTAAGCAGACTGCAGAATTTCCTGCCCCTTTTCTTTGACAATTAATGGAATTGTTACAGTTCAATGTTATTGTTATCTTCCAGACCCTAACAATGCCTTTTGTTTTCTGGTTTTGTTTGTTTGGTATATTTTTTTATTCATATGTTTTCAAAACAGGTGGAATTCCTTTTGTCTCAAGAGGTGTCCAGGATGTTTTTCCCTGACTTGGCTTTCTATTGAAATGTAAAAGAAAAAGAAGGTTGAAAAAACATGATGGGAAAGACCCCCCAAAATAAACCTTTTCTTTGATTGACTATAGAGACATACTGTTGTGATTTCTTGTGAATTAAAATGTATTAATGACCTTATCTTGGCACACCACCACAACATTTTACTTTTATGTCAAAGTGAGCTTAAATGTCATTAGACTGAAGTCACTAGAGGTCGAAGCTCTTAAAAAAAAGGAAAAAAAGGAAAAAAAAAGCAAAAATAAAAAAAAAAACATAGGCCTACACAATTGATGTTGAAGGGAGGGCATGGGTATTGGACGAATAGGATAAGAAAATTTTTTTGATTTCCCAGGAATGGAATAAAGTTTTGCACTTTTGTTTTGTATTTCCCTGTTTTCTCCAAATTGGGTATTTCCCTGCAAAATGCTCAAATTTTGAAAGCAGCTTCTTGGCTTCCCAACCTTTTTGACCCATGGTATATGAGTCATACTAAGTATATGTTTTCTTATTGAATGGATTAATACTTGAAACTGGTTGTCCAGGGTTGAAACAAATATTCACTTCCTTAGTCTAAGAGTCGATTTTTCCACAAATTGCCAGTATTCAGCTACATATTGATGTAGGGTGAATTCTTTTCCAAAAAGAGAATTCTAGCTTTCAAAATTTTTCCACCCATGTGATTGGTTGTCATAGGTTTGGCATCTGTAAATTAAGGTGGTTCAATATGTTTTCTTATAATGTATTTTATAATGCTGAAGAAATGTGTTACAAGAGCAACATCAGCAGGGTTGTACCTTCAGGAAAGTGAAAACAATTTGATATATTTATGATGATGTGCAATGTGCACAGAATATTTTTATGTTTTGATGAGCCAGAGCCCCAGCTAAAATCCACACAACCCTGTGGGGAGGTTTGAGGGAAGTTGTTTCCAGAAAACTTAGTGCTAATCCAAGCTTTAAGTTTTAGAATTTCAAGGTGTGATCTCTTATTAACTTCAGTATATTTGAATATGAGCTATCACTCTTCATTTAGGTTGCTAAGTAAAAATTAGACCCCAACAAGTGATTTGAGGTGAGGGATGGGTGTGCGGCCGATTGCATTCCCTTGCTTCAGAATTCAAGGCCTGCTGATCATGGTGGGTTGTAGTTTATGGGACAAAAAATGCAGTCACCCCAACTTGAAGTGGTTTGCAGTTGACTGTCCTGTTTAATGATTGGCTTAATGTGACAATCTTTTTTCTCCTCAAATGTGAAATTTAGTCAGAGCAATGCTCAGTTTACCTTGATGCATGCAATATTGAAGTCCTTAAATATGAAACATACTCTGAACAGAAATGAAAAGAAAGTTCTGGGATTTTAGCTGTTGTTTCAAAATGAGTTTGGGCCCTTTAAGGAGACCAAGATTGATGTTTTGAGGGAAAGTAATGGCCTGCACTGGTGTATGATGACCCATACTTGGGCCAAAATGAAGTACCCTAAACCCTCGCAAATTTCCCCTATTACCATCAATACTCTTCAGAAGTACCGACAAATCTTTGAAGTTCTGAACTGGCCAGCACTTGCTTGATTTATCCCAGACAAAATTTGTTTGTAAAGCCTGTGCCAACTGATGGTGGCACTGGCACCACATATAGATTCTGTAGTCATTGATAGATACTGTAGTCATTGATCAATGCAAATTTAGCCCCTTTCTTGCCGTAACACTGTTTGTGACTCTCAGGAAACATGTAGCCCTGGTTCAACTGACTGACAAAGCTACAACCCCCTGGGCCCTCTACATTTGGAGTGATACTTTCCAGTATCTGGATATTTTCACACAAAGACCCCATGATACTTGTCACACTAGCTCAATCCTTACCCTTGCAATTCATATGGACTTGTTGGAATATGGAGACATTGGAAGCAAGAAACATTGCAAAAGAGAGTAGTGGCCAGGGGTAGAAATAAAAAAGAATGGGAAGCTTGCTGTAGCTGGGAGGCTTCTCATAAATTTGTACATTTGGAGAGAAATTTTGATAACTGGAAAGTAATTTCCACTTCTTGGAAGCCCTGCAGTACTAATACATCTAGGCCAGGAAAGCCTATTGTGGGATATTTTAGTCAAGTGCTTGGGATAGAAAGCATTTCTTCCAACCATCAATGGAAAAACATTGGCATAACTGTTAGGCTCCTTCTTGGGAGATTTGGGTATCTGGAAAGAAATTCTTACAATTGGGAGAAATTTCCCTTTTCTTGTTCATGAAAATCTTGGGGAAAGGTGGGAAATTTAACTTTCTCCCAGAAAAATAATTTCACTCTTTCCCTGGGAGATAGACTTGTTTTCCAGCCCTGCTTCCTGCCCTGGCAGTCACTGTTTAGCACTTAAGCACCTTTAAAAGCATGGGGTAGTTAGGAAAATGGCATCACATTCAATTTGAGGTGCAGTAGACAACAACGAGTAAATACATAGCCTTGATAAATCTGGTAGAATGTTGGCTGTTTTTTCACACATGTAGCAGATGGTGTGAAAATCAAAACTGTTTCAGGGAAGTATACCTGGAGCTTGCAATTAAATTTTGCAATCTGTTGAAAATCTTGGTTTACATGGTCATGGTTCAGGAATGATTTTGTAGTCTGGTCAACTGCTGCAAGGTAATCTTTGGATAGTAAATGTTTGTTACTGTTTTGGAATCCTACAACAGGACAATATACTGCAGTATGATACAACCAAAACAATGCAATATGTACATCATCCAGTACAGTATGATATATGTATGATACTTTACCTATAGGTCTTATGTCTGCAAGTTGTGACTCAGATATCACATTTCCTTGGGAAGTTGAGGGTCAAAAATATCCAAAAACTGAAAAATGAAAAATCTTAAATATTTACAGGTTTTCAGGTTTGCCCTGTAACTTGATCAGCTGTGAAGGCATTAATGAAGTTATATGGGTCCGTGGTGACATGGTATAAACTATATGTAGTTTTGCTGGTTTCATCTATCTAGTGCCTTTATCTTTGATATATAGTTGTACGGTAATTGCACACGTATGCAGTTTGTTTTGTTCTCATTGAACGGCCATTTTGTACATTAAATTGGTCCCTTTGCAAGTTAGGATGATGATGTGTATGTGATGCTTCAGATAAATTACCTCTGTTTTTCTGCCCTGCATCCAGAAACATGTTTACTCAAACTTTAAAATGATGCACAAATTCCCATTCTCTAGAATTGCATAATATTTTGAGAGAGTATAGCTGTCTCCTGAGTTTTGTAGTGAAACCAAACAATCAATTTTATATGAAGCAAAACAGCAAGATGTTATGTTTCAGTTTCACATAGTTGCTGTCAGATCTAAACAAAGTATTTTTTCTCTTCATATTTTACAACCAAGGTGTGAGAAATTTTTAAGCGGGGTAAGGATCTTTCATTAAAGGGCCGGTGTACATAGATTCAAATTTCTGGGAGTACAGTAGGTACATCCTTCTTTTAATAATGTGAGAAAACCCAACTTTTTAGGGTTGTATTTGATGAAAATGACAAAATTGGATACTTGATGTAAGAAGCCATAAAGGTCAAGCGAACAGCTGCAATTCTCATCAAAATCTGTCAAAAATTGATCATTTTACAGGGCACTTTCTGATTGCACTCAACCATTAATAAACCTGAGCTCAGTATGCAAATCTTGTGATGTCATGAGAGGGACGTACCATGTATGGCTAATGTTATCCTTTCTTTTACACTCTTCATTTTAAAGGTAGTTGTAGTGTATCCTGAGGGTTTTATTTTGGAAGTTTAGATTGTGACCATGAAAACCATCAATTATCAGTCCATAAAATATATGATGAGATGGGTCAACAAAAGAAATGTCAGCAGTGCAGCACTCCACATCATGATTTGTGGTTTCGATGAAAAGAGAAACCTATGTATTCATGATGGCGTGTGTATGTATGTATGTGTGAGGGTGCGTGTATATGTGTATGTGTGTGTGTTTGTGACACTTTGCTTGTTTACATGATATCTTGAGAAGGGAAGATCTGACAGTTCTCAAACTTGGTACACAGATACCCCATACTGAGAGAAAGAATCCTATATATTTTGGTTGAGGTCAAAGGTCATCTGGGGTCACAGGGGGTCAAAAACCAAAATCTTTGTTTACACAATATCTCAAGATAGGAAAGTTGGATTAATTTCAAACTTGATATGCTGATGCGTTATGATGTAAGGAAGAACCCTATTGATTTTGGTGGAGGTCAAAGGTTATTTGGGTTCACATGGGGTCAAACCCTGAAATCCTTGTTTACATGATACATCATGGTATGAAACTTGTACTCATTTCAAACTTGATATGTTGATTCATTATGATGTAAAGAAGAATCCTATATATTTTGGTGGAGGCCAAAGGTCATTTGGGGTCATAGTGGGTCAAACTCAGAAAAACCTGTTTAGGATAGCTCAAGGTATGAAACGTGGATGGCTTTCATAATTAGTATGTGGATGAATTATGGTGAGAAGATGGTCTGTATAAGTTTTTTTTGTGAAGGTGAAAGGACATCTGGGGTCATGATCGGTCAAACTTTGAAAAACTTGTCAAAATGGGATATCTCAAGGTAGGAAACTGGGACGGATTTCTTAATTAGTATGTGAATGTGTTATGGTGAGTTGAAAGTACTGTACCTGTTGTTTTTGGTGGAGGTCAATGGTCATCTGGTATCACCTGGCATCAAACTCTGAAAATCTTGTTTGCAGAATCCCTTGAGGCACAGTATGAAATTTGGCTTTTTGAATATAGAAATGTTTTGGTTTAAAGGAAAACCAGTTACTTACAGGTGGAGTCAAAGGTCACTTTGGGTCACCAGTTGTTACAAGAAATGTAGCATTTTATTGAAAAGAGCATGTATGTATCATCGAAACCTCAATGCATTTTTGCATTCTGGTTGCATAAGCAATAAGTTGCTTCAGAAACATTCAAAGTTTGAAGAGGTATATCTTGACAACTGACATAGTTCCAATGGATTTTCCCCCAGGAAAGATCTCTCCCAACTGCCAAAGTGACAAATGAAGTCCGGGCATCTTGCTTACACGTCACACAACCTTTAAGTTCAGTTCCACAAACAGCATGGTTGGGAAATTTTGGTATACACTTCAATGCAAGTGAAATTTTGCATGATATTAAATATTTTTGTTTCAAAAGAGACCTAATTTAAGTTGAGACATTGCCATCATTTCTTGACAAGTCCGTTCTATTTTGAGATCTTTCCATTTGCAATGAGGCTCTGAAAAAGTGATTCTGGCAAAGGTTTGAATCACTAGAGTTCAAACTTTAAAAAAGGTTAAAGGTCACATCTAGTTTTGATATGTAAGAGGAGTACTTATCCTAAGCATTTTTGTGAAATTGGCATTGAAATCTGATGTGGGGTTCTCAGAATATGAGCTAGTAAAGTCAATTGTCACAATTCCAACAAAAAGTGAACTTGAAGCAAGCTCATATGACTGCATATCCTCACATGAGTGGACAGTCTTCTGCTTTTCTTAAACCCTTACAGCCTATTTTCTCCTTAGTGTGACATGTCAGCAAAAAGCACTGAATTTACTTGATAGTTGCGGAACAAGGTCTCCTAAGTAAGAATCCGTTGAAATTATGTCAATATCTTTTACCGTTCTCAAGATAAACGTCTTCAAAGTTTGAATGTTTCTGAAGCAACTTGTTGGTTATGCAAAAATAGTGATGTTGAATATTGCACAGTGTTAACATTTCTTTTGTTAACCCTGTATTAATTATCTCTTAATTACTCATCAGATAGTTTATAGTTTGGTGATTAATACTGATGATTTTCAAGGACACAATTTCAACTTTCAAAATAAACCCTTCGGGAAACACTAATGTTACAACTGCCCTTAAAATGAAGATTGCAAAATAAAGGATCACATTAGCCATATATGGTATGTCCCTCCCATGACATCACAAGATTTACAAATTGAGCTCATATTTATGCATGATTAAGTGCAAATTAGAAATAAACCTGTAACATGGCCAACTTTTAACTGATTTTGATAGAAATTGTGGCAATTTTCTTGGTTTTGAATGCTTTTTACATCAAATACCCAACTTTGTCATTTTGGTGTCACACTACCTTTAACAATCCCATATTATAAGCATGGAAGTACTATCTCGGAGGTAGTACTTCCATGTTATATGAATGTATGTGATTGCATATATTCAAGTGGCATGGGAACTTCTTAAACTTTGCATTCCCCACAGGGGGGTCCTATGCCTATTAACTTCAAGGTCAATGCAACAGTCTGAAGAAACAAAGGGGAAACCTGAACAATTCCTTGTTAATGTGAGAAAGTGGCATAACCTCTGTTGCCCTCAAGCTCACTTTGAAACACAGTTCTAGGCAATACATTTCTCGTGAAATACACGTCTGATTTGAATGGAAATTTCACCACACTGTGTTGATTTGGTTTGTTTGTTTGTTTTCTTTGATTCTCCCTTGTGGTTCCTCCTCTACATATGAAAATAAAATTTTTGCTTTAACTTCCCTTTTAAAAAGTTTTTGGGAAGATGAAATGAATATGAACAGGATTTAAAATAAGAGTCAGATTTAAACTGTACTGACAGATCAAATAATCAGTGCCCCATAGCTGCATAATTTACATGCAGGTCTAGTAAAATATTATGTCACCTGGAAATCAATTCACCTCATACTTATAAAGGAAGAAAGGGTAGAAAAAATTTTATTTCCCAGGAAGAAAGGAAGATTTCCCACAATTTTCATTTACAGAAATGAGAAATTTACCTCAGATTGCCAAAATTTCCCTGTGGATAACCACAAATCCCAATTTCTCAGGAAGGGACATCCCAGCTTACCAACTTTTTCCACACATTGGCAACACCTCCCCCCCCCCCATGGGAAATGATTTGCCACCTAGGTGATCAAAAACTTGAAAGTTTTAGGTTTTAGCACTAGCAACACCCTGGTTATAGTATCTGTCTCATGGATTAAGCTAACTTGTGAGGTAATTGATGTGTGGAATGGATTGTCTTGGTTTGAGGAATATGAAAAGATTATAGATGTCCAGTGATCATTGACTCCAGTAGTGTAATCACTTACCCTTGAACAATAACCATGAACCAGTGAATTTATTGTGGTTACCTAGGCTTAAATCTTTGCTGGTCCACTAAATGAGTGGATATTAATTTTCCTGAAAGAGCACCGCAACTTGGCTACATCCTCATGGGTGTGGTCACTGATCAGCATCATAAACAATGTATTGTTTACAGTCCCCATGATACAATATTTGATGATCAGACTCAGTTCTAGATGTCAGAAATACTTTTAAGTTTGGAATTTGCCTGTTATAAACAAAGAGACATGATAAGTGGATTTTATACACAACTGTACAGTACCACTGTTTCTGCTGAATGGAGTGTGGTAATCAGTGTCTTTAGGATTACAGCTTCTCTTTACACCCTTAGTACTGGCCTCTCCCTTCCCATTTGAGGGATCGTGTAATTGTCACAGAGGATGGCTGGCATTTTTGTTTCAGTTGCATTCATAATTCCACAAATTAATACAATTATTTAAATGTTTTAATTGGAAGTAAAAAAGACAACTTTCTCATGACACTCCTCAGAGGCTACAAGTAGGATTTGGAAAGATGTCTGTGTAATTTTTCACTAGTTAAATTTTGAAAGGGACTAGTTTTAAAGACATATTCTAGAGACAAAGTTCATTAACTTCAAAATATGCAGAAAATTTTTCTTTCACAAAGTGAGAACTGCATCTCAATAGCATATAGCGTTCAGAAGATACAAATTTTTTAAGTGATGCAATTATTTCTTGAGATTTGGTGCATCATGGGTAATAGTGATGTAGTAGTGGCACATTAATTTGACATTGCATTCAATTTATTTATAATATCGATTCTGCTGCAGGCAGTATTAACTAACATTGTTGGTTGTACTCTACATATGGTGAAAGGTAATGCTAGATCTACAGGAAAAGGTATTCAAACATTCCAACAGTATCAAATTTCAGGGACAAACAGGATGTTCAATTACAAAGAAAAACAAAAAGAATTTGGGGCAATGTGCCCACATTACATAACTTCCAGATGCTTTGTTGAAAAGCAGAGGTATTTTTGACCAAAATACCCAATCTTTAGAGTGAGATATCTTGAGTGAAGAAAGAGGTATTGAGACAGGGTTTGCAGGACATGGTGTAGAACATTTTTGCCATTCTTACAAAATCCAGGTGAAGGGCCACCAGAATATGCCTTTATGTTAATGTTAATTTAAAAATTCATGGAGAACTGCTAGAAGGAGGTGTGAATCCAAGGGGGGCTTTTGCAGCCTCAGCCCTCCCTTTTTCGCCACATCAACAATAAAACGTACAGAAAATTAACAGTGCAACTCCCTCACCTCCCTGCTTTCTCTTAGGTCAGCCCCCCCCCTCCCCTCCCTCCCTTGGAATGTGTGGATCTGCACCTGAGAAGATCCAGACACATTCCTCTTACGTTTAACATATTGTTCAAAATCGTCCTAGTCTGTCCATCAGTTGTTCATCAGAGGCATGAACAGATGCAGTAAAGCATCATATTTACATGATATTGGAAGGTTTATTTTAAAGATAAAATTGCAACATTATGGGAAGGTTACTGTACATTGTGACAGGGTCATCATTAGAGTGTATATTTTTTAGATACAGGTGCAAATGAGAGAACATTTCTGTCATATGGGGAGGTGGAACAGTATGTTGTTCAGCACTTTATGATGCTTTCTTACCCCCAGCAATCCAGTATGTTGGGATGCCAATACACAGACACTGCTTCAGAGGTCAGTGAAGTCAGTCATGTGATAGACCAGTTTGGTGACCTTTCACTTCTGCCGGTTAATGAGAGAAAGCCAGGGAAGAGGCCCCCTCCCACGTACCTTTGTCACCTTTGTTTCAACAAGGGGCATTACATCAAAGACTGCCCAAAGGTAAGTAACACTAAATGATGATGACTAGGACCACAGTTGTAAAACATTTAGTTGAAAAGGACACTATGGCCTTTCTCTCCAAGTCAGCAATATCTGCCAGTCTGCCAGGTGCCATCATGGCCACAGCCAGATGCCATAGCTCAGCTGGAATCTGCAGAAGAGCATGATGGGTAGGGAGACTTTTTTAAACCAAACAGCATCATGCATGCCCATCGTTGGACTGTCAGCGAGACACCAGACATTTCTCTGATGGACCACCAAAGTGGCTGCTGATGGGCGGTTAGAGGACCAACCAAATTCTGCTATGGAATGGAATATTCCAAGAACTGATTTTGAACTTGTTGAAAAAAATGAAAGTTTTGCTGGTTGTGGTAAAGCTCTTCAACATTTTTGGTTTCGATGAAAAGAGAAACCTATGCATTCATGATGGCGTGTGTGTGTATGTGTGTGTATGTGCGTGTGTATGTGTGTGTATGTGTGTGTGTGTGTGTGTTTGTGACACTTTGCTTGTTTACACAATATCTTGAGAAGAGAAGATCTGACAATTCTCAAACTTGGTACACAGATACCCCTTACTGAGAGGAAGAACCCTATTGATTTTGGTGGAGGTCAAAGGTCATCTGGGGTCACAGGGGGTCAAAAACCAAAATCCTTGTTTACACCATATCTCAAGATAGGAAACTTGGATTAATTTCAAACTTGATATGTTGATGCGTTATGATGTAAGGAAGAACCTTATTGATTTTGATGGAGGTCAAAGGTCATTTGGGGTCACATGGGGTCAAACCCCAAAATCCTTGTTTACACGATATCTCATGGTAGAAAACTTGGATTAATTTCAAACTTGATATGTTGATGCGTTATGATGTAAGGAAGAACCCTATTGATTTTGGTGGAGGTCAAAGGTCATTTGGGGTCACATGGGGTCATACCCCTAAATCTTTGTTTACACTATATCTCATGGTAGAAAACTTGGATTAATTTCAAACTTGATATGTTGATGCGTTATAATGTAAGAAAGAACCCTATTTATTTTCGTGGAAGGTCGAAGGTCATTTGGGGTCACATGGGGTCAAACCCCGAAATTCTGGTTTACACTATATCTCAAGGTAGGAAACTTTGATTCATTTCAAACTTGATATGTTGATGCATTATGATGTAAGGAAAAACCCAATTAATTTTGGTGGAGGTCAAAGGTCATTTGGGGTCACGTGGGGTCAAACCCCGAAATCCTGGTTTACACGATATCTCATGGTAGGAAACTTGGATTAATTTCAAACTTGATATGTTGATGCGTTATGATTTAAGGAAAAACCGAATAAAATTTGGCGGAGGTCAAAGTCATTTGGGGTCACATGGGGTCAAACCCCAATATCCTTGTTTACATGATATCTCATGGTAGGAAACTTGGATTAATTTCAAACTTGATATGTTGATGCGTTATGATGTAAGAAAGTACTCCATTTATTTTGGTGGAGGTCAAAGGTCATTTGGGGTCATGTGGGATCAAACCCCAAAATCCTGGTTTTCACTATATCTCAAGGTAGGAAACTTTGATTCATTTCAAACTTGATATGTTGATGCGTTATGATGTAAAGAAAAATCCTATATATTTTGGTGGAGGTCAAAGGTCATTTGAGGTCAGAAGGGACAAATCCTGGAAACCTTTTTAACACAATGTGTCAAGGTAGGAAGCTTGGATTGATTTCAAACTTGATATGTTGATGCATTATGATGTAAGGAAGAACCCTATTGATTTTGGCAGAGGTCAAAGGTCATTTGGGGTCTTAGGGGGTCAAACTCAGAAAACCTTGTTTAGGAGAGCTCAAGGTACAAAACATGGATGGATTTCATAATTAGTTTGTGGATGAGTTATGGTGAGAAGATGGTCTGTATAAGGTTTTTTTTGTGGAGGTGAAAGGACATCAAGGGTCATGATTGGTCAAACTTTGAAAAACTTGTGAAAATGGGATATCTCAAGGTAGGAAACTTGGATGGATTTCCTAATAAGTATTTGGATGTGTTACAGTATGGTGAGTTGAAAGTACTATACCTGTTGTTTTTGGTGGAGGTCAATGGTCATCTGGTATCACCTGGCATCAAACTCTGAAAACCTTGTTTGCAGAATATCTTAAGGCACAGTATGAAATTTGGCTTTTTGACTATAGAAATGTTTTGGTTAAAAGAAAAACCAGTTACTTACAGGTGGAGTCAAAGGTCACTTTGGGTCACCAGTTGTTACAAGAAATGTAGCATTTTTATTGAAAAGAGCATGTATGTATCATCGAAACCTCAATGCATTCTTGCATTCTGGTTTTTGAGGTTTCCCTAGCTGGAAAATATCACACATTTAACTCATTGTTGTACTACTAAGTTTAACTTTTAATATTAGCTTTTGAACAGATGTTTTCCTATCATTAATGTCATAAGGATTTAAAAGTTCTATCCCAGGTGGGAGTTTTAAAGTTTGTGTTCTTGCAGAATTAAATTCAAGTAGCCATATTTTGGGAATAGTATCACAAAGAAAATGCAGCAACTTAGCTTGTCGCACAGACAGAGGGGTACTTCCTGATTTGAACTGTCTTCCTGTAGTATTTCCCTTATTGCTTGAAGTTCATCCTCTTGTCATGGAATAAATGGGATCAGTGACAGGCACATCTGTAATTCTGTGCACAATTTCATTCTGATACCATCTCTGTTATGGTATCTGACTTAAAATGTCACCTGAAGCATAAACTACTGTAGGATTGAGAGCATTTTGATCTGATGTTTGACTGATTTGTATTGCTGTGGAAGAATGGATTTAGAGACATGATAGTCATGAGTACTCTGACAATGTGTTAGTGGCAGGTCTCATAAATAACTCGTGACAGTGAGAGGGGGGAGGGGACTTTTCTGTCTGCAATATTGGTTGGAAATTTGGAGAAAAGGCATAAGTTCATCTTTACTGGAAATTGCCATTTCCAGTGTTAAAGGACATACAGTATAAGCAAGTGTCCCTGTATGAAGTAAGAGCTAAACCTCAGAAATTTCATAGATTATCTTATTTCTCTTTAAATGCAATGCAGGACATAAATATTAGATCTGCAAAGAAAACCAACCATTGATTATATTCACATTAATTTTGATCACATGAGTGAGAAATGTTGTCATTCAATTCTCAAGAACCATTCATGATTTAGGGTAGCGCACTACACTATTCAAAACTGGGGTGAGTAGGGTGACTACAGTTTCCATGTAAGTATAAAAACTGGGACCTGAGATAAGAGAGAAGAATGTATTCGAGTCTTCACAACAGGATTGTCACCAGACCATTTTGAGAGCCGGGTAAATTGTGATCACTGTCCTTGGGAGTGGTCTAAGGGGTAGGGAGTGACCCCCTCCTCTTTGACAAGTTATTGCAGATTTGAGAGTGCTTACAATATAAGAGGAGTTATCACTCAATTCTAAAGAAATCTAAGAATTTTATTCAGTTAGGCTACTAAAGAAATTTGTGGCGGGCAGTGATACTGAAATTCATGGCAAGTACCGGGCAGAGACTTTCAGAGCTGGGTAGCACCAAACAGCACCACCCAGTGTGGTGAAAACCCTGCTGCAAAATCACAATAAATGTGTGTGTTTGGGGGGGGGGGGTATAGAGAGAGTAGCCTACCATTTCCATGTAGACCATTCTACTCTTCTGTACACAGTCAAAACTACAATGTACGGTCTGCATGTGAGATTGCTAGCCAGATTTGACATTTCATGTGGGTGGCAAATTTCAGATGCAAATTTTTGTTAAAATGTAAAAAGGAAAAAAAAGAGTTAAAGGAATCATTAAGGTCCTAATATGGAAGTGTTAAAAATGATAATAATAAATGGCTGTGTCTATTTGTGAGCAGTGTAAGGTAGAATGTATTTATAAGTGTGCATAGTAGCAAAACTTTGTCAGAAAATTGCAGCAAAAAAAAAAAAAAATGAAAAAAGGAAATATATAAGTAAGTAGATATTCAAGGTCTAGATGTCAAATTTACTGGTTGGCACCTTGTCTTCAGTTGTTCCACCAGGCTGTAGCCAACATTTTCTTGAAATTGAAAAACCCTGATGTGCCAAGGGCTGACGAAACCAGATAAAAACCAAACAGTAGGGTGCATTATAGCCACCGCTGAAGAACATATGCAAGACTTACTGGATGTCATGTAATTTTTGGGAAGTATTCATGGTAGGATTAGCTTCTATAATTGCCCTTAGTTGCCCTTAGTTTTAGACTTTCCTGGTGTGCTACAAATTGCTCTCCTTAGGAAATTGAGGAGTATGGTAGGTGTGCTGTTTTATTGAATTTTAACAGTACTACTGATTTCCCATCTTGATCTAGGTGGGCATAAAATCACAATCTCGCAATAATTTGAGGAGAGTGATGGTGTGCAATTGCATGCTTCAAAACTCAAGGTCTGAGTGCCCGGTCAAACTACGAAGACATGTATCTAACTAAATCCAAGCTGATTTTGTCGAAAGTCCAGAAATTTGGCACAGTACTATTTTGTTCTCAAAGGAATCAATGATAAGGTCCTGTCCACCAATTTGTTCATTTCTTTGTTAGACATAAATTCAAAGAAGCAAAAGTCCTTTGTAACCAGGTGAGTTTTTGTTCGTCATTGGTGGTTATGAGTGTCACCAAGGAGAGTAATCCAAATCAATCATTTGTTTGTGATGTGCAGTAATTGTAAAAAATGAGTATAATCAAATAAATTGAAGTGTAAGTCTGTGTGAGGTATCTTGCTCCTTGATGGTGCTTCGGTACTGATAGTGAAGTACTACTATAAAGCACCAGCCTGTATATCTTAACTCAACAAGGTGATTCAGCTGTGTATGCCCCTTTTTGCTTAAATACTGATAACTGCAGGATGTAAGCCCCTAGAGATACATACTTCATTTTAAAGATAAGTAACTATAAATGAAACCAAAACCAATCTGGTTTGTTTAAACTATTTGGCTGAAATATTTGCTTCCACTTATCTTGACGTATGTATCTTTCTGACAAGAAGGGATTAACGGACCTGACATTTTAGGACTGTTGGGGGTGATTGGCCTTGTATTATAGAAGTCTGGCTAGTTTCATTTCACCAGTCTCTGAAGAAAAGTCCCTTCAAACTCCATTAGGGGCACTTTCTCTGGCATAACCAGTGACCATCCCTAGACTGCTAATCTGTTTGCTTTGGCATAGATTAATTTTGTCCGAAAACAAAGGGATGGCTTTGTTGCAATGTGTAAAACTGCCAGTTTGATATGTTTGACCTTGTGTTATGGTAGAATTGATTGATGAGTCTTACAGCCTGGTAAAATGTGAAGCGTCTGCATGTGGGTGCTGATACAAACTGTAGTACATCCATCGATGCTTTGAGAGAAAACATTCTTGCCATGGTTTTGCACATGACCATGTCACTTGCTGTTGCCATTTCATGCAGGGCAATGCTGCTTTAAGGCCTCTGAATTTTGGAAAATGATATGGCAGGTTGTTCTTTGGCAACAATTACACTATTAAGTTGTCTGGAAGGAAATTTTGTCTTGTGGAATATTTGGCTTAACTAAAGAGCAGTGAGTGTGTTCCTGTTATTTGTGGTCTTTAAGAATAAAAAGATGTGATAATTGATAGGCAAAAACAACAGACACACAAATGGTCATCAGCTGTTTCTCAACCACTTACACTAAATGCATAATACACTAGATTTTGCCTGTCAAATGGGGGGGGGGGGGGGGGAGGGGGTGGGGGGTGAAAGGGGGTAGGGGATTGGGAACTATGAAGTAGTGAGGGCACTCTGTTGTTTAAGTTCCCCACAGCTATTCTGACAATCCCAAACTAAGTCACATTAAATAGAATAATGGTGTAGAAATTCTGTAGCACTTTCAGTAAAGAATAATTTACTGAATATTCATGCTTTCTTTATTAGTAGTGAATAGTTTTGGTTGCCTGGTTGGTAATTTCCGTCAGGATGAATTGCCTGGCAAAAATTTTTCACATCTGACACAGGGACAAATGGTTCCTCAAAAATCCCATATGTAATTTTAGCCAATACTCCTTTCTGTCTCTCCTCGCACTGCTTGGGTTGCAAGAGACTTCTAAAATTTTAAATGTAAGTGACTCTCTGAATGTTCTTCCATCAAAATCTATCTCTTGAGGTTTTGTTTTCAGCGTAGTTGTAATTGATACTCACATTAGGCAGCTAATGAGCTAACCTGTACTTGAAGAAATATCAGCAGGGTGGCATATCAGAGACCCATTGGGTAGTTTCACTGTTATCACAATCAACCAATCCTGGACATTTCTCACCTTGAAGGTAAAAACGTGATCCTTTATAAATTGCCCCAAATTTTTGGTCAAGATAGGTACCCAAGACGTAATGCTGTATAAAAAACTTGAGGCATTTTCAAGTTCTATCAATACTTTATCTAAGGTCAAAGGTCGCAATATGGTGCTGCACACCTTCAGATAGTTGGTTGCCAAGAGCCTTTTTCCCCATGGGAGTCTGGAAATTAATAGGTTCTTATCCCCAAATCTCAAAGGTTATAGATGTGATTTTGAAGCCTAAGTTCTGATTAGCTATCCTTCAAGAAATGGTACCCTTGTGCATTGGCATTTAACTTTAAAGGCTCACATACTTGCTATGGCTATGCACATAGCTATAGTGAATTTCTAATGAAACTTAAGACACATTTGTTTACATGTTCTAGTGTCTATCAGTTTAAAAGTTAGTGTTGTGTAAGGAAGATAGTGACAGCATCTTTTTCAACTTTCAATATGAAAATTGTCTTGACATCATGTGACAACAATCTATTTACCCCCCCACCCCCCTGTAGTCTGGGTAACCCTTCCATCAAGGGTATGGGTTACCCTGACTTACCTCTCCTCTGCCCCCCTCCCCATTCTTACAGTAGCTCATACCAGCATGAAGTAATCATGTGATTCCTTAACTGTCGATCTACAGGGCACAGTATTTTCAGTAACCTATTCACAGTTTTTCAAAATGTTCATCTTCCCAAACACTTACATGGATTTGTTTGAAACTTGAACAAGATATCTTCCTTGGGTAATAACTAATAGGCCATTTCAGCTGTTAAGATATTTTTGGTCCACATTCCCATGTGGGCTCAGCTATGGCCCAATTTATGAATTTTGAAAATGCATCTCCTGCCACAAATTCTGGTGTCAATGTTGAACATAGGCATACGAGGCAGGGGGGCAGGGGGCACTCGCCCTCCCAATTTGGGCAAAAGCAGTTTTTCCATTTGGGACAAAAAATGATCTTGCCCCCCCCCTAGAAAATTCCCCCTGTACGCCTATGATGTTGAAGGTTTGTTACCATCTTACTCATCAGTGTTTTCTTCTGGAAAATGGAAATGCTCACTTATGGATTAACATCATGTTGAACAGAAATTTGGGTCCAAGGCCTAAGGTGTGTCGTAGGTTATATTTTGTAAAATGTGACGAAATTGTCAAACCTATCTTCCAGTTAATGTTATGCAGAGCTGTCTACATGACATGAATTTAATGATGCTTGGTTATAGTGATCTGTAACCAGTTTTCTGGAAATTTTTGATCCAAGGTTCCCTTTGAACCTTGTTTCTGTACAGATTACTGTATTTTCTTAAAGCTATAAATGCATACTACATGCATAATTGACTTGTGTTATGTCTTGTAGTTAGTTCAATTAATCATTTACAAAAAATACATGTAGGGTCCTAAGATTGATGGTCCTCTGATTGTTCACAGCCAAAAAAATGTGTAAAGGCTACCAAAATTGGGCTTGTTGTTGAGGAGAAAAGGGGCAGGGGGGCAAAAAGGGAGACCTTTTTGCTGCAAAAAAGGGGATAATTGGCATGATATACACAGAGATGGGGTAGGTGCTGGAATCTTAAGGCAAGTTTTGTTGTCTTGAAGGGAACATTGCCTCTTTCAGATGGCAGAATTTCTTCAGGAGTAACTATTTGTTGTCACTGCTGCGCTCTTTTCCACAGAGTTGGGTGCGGGGGAGGGGAGGGAAGCTTTTACTGAAAGTATGTGAAATGTGGACATCATAGTCATCATACAACCTCATAAGCTATCATGCATATCTGACAAGCAATCTGCAAAGGTGATACTCTTTTAACAAACAAGTTAGTTGTATCTCCTTCACCTTCCACAATGTCCTATTGTAATAGGATTATAGCAAAGTTTACTTTGCATTAGTGTCCCAGATAATCTTGTTCAGTTGTGGCCCATGGACTGGATGGTGTATTAAGGATGAATTGAAAGTGGAAAAATGAGGAAAGTTTCCTTTCATGTAGACAGTCATGTTTGGGATTGTTTTGTTTTGTAAAATTTGTCACATCATATTAACTCCGAGACTGGTCTATCTCACTGAAAATATTGGTGAAGGCATCCACTGTGTATTTTCTTCAACGCAGGAAGCGAAAACATGGTTCCCAATTAGATCACACCCACTAAAGTGTTCTCCACAGGTCCAAATTTTGTCCAGGCACTTGTTTCTGATCTGGCAGATGCCAATGATCACCATCCTGGGGGAGGGGTCACTGAAGTCTCCTGCGCCTTTCAAAAAAATTAAGACATTTTAAAGTGGGTTCGATGGAAAATGGTGTTACTTGTGGTTTTTAAATTGAATTGAACAATTCAGACATGACCAAAGAAAAGTGAAACAGTATTTTTCTGCCATGGTGGTCAAAGTTTTCATGCAGGTGGTAACCTGGGCGCAGATACATGCTCATTAGATTTTGTCTAGGCGATACACCAGGACAAAACAGCTACAGTAGTTGAGACAGGGCTGACATTAATATGTGAAATAAGACATTCTACACAATGATCGACTTACATTACGTCAAGCAAGTTGCAAAATACACACAATGTCCAGAATTATCCCTGAGTTCCTGAAAATTACCCCTGGTCCCTTCTTCTTATAAATTTTATCCTAGGTGCCTGATCGTCTATTTATTTCAACCCTGCATTAAGGCCTGTGGCAAAAATATTGTGGGTCCCTCTCTTTCCACATCCAATATTAACATGTTACTCAAATTTATTTTTTTGCTATAAAATTGCAACAACACAAATCGTCTTGTTCCAACATGTCAATAGTTGATTGATTTTGTGGGAATTCCAGCTTGTTTTTAGACATACATATGTGGTGACATTTGCATATCCACAGACTTCAACACTGAATTAAGGTAAAATTCTAAGTTTGCTGTAATAGCTCTCTATAAATAATTTACAATCATAGTGAACATGCAGGGATTAATGTGTAGATCTGGTATGGCACCCTAATACATGAGTGAGTCCCAATAGTAAGAATCTTAAGAAATTGTTATGCAAATTTATGCGCAAATGTCTAACATTAGTTGTGTTGTGTTTTCACAAGAAGGGAGGGTGGAGTTGGCTCTCTGGTTGAGCATACTGCCTTGCAAACTGGATGTCCCGGATTGAATCCTGGTAGAACCATTTGGAAATTTTCCAGAGTCTAAAAATTAGCTAGTTCAGCACAGCTGTTCACAATTTGGTATTGGATGTAAAAAGCATTAAAAACCAAGAAAATGGCCATAATTCCCCTCAAAATTCCTCAAGAATTTACCATTTTCAGGGTAAATTCTGATTTGCACTGAACATGAGCTTAATATGCAAATTCTGTTATGCCATAAGAGTGACATGCCATATATGGCTATTGTTATTCTTTGTTTTACAATCTTCATTTCAAGGACAGTTGTAATTTAAGTTGGTCCTGAGGGGTTTATTTTGGAAGTTTGAAGTGAGTCCTTGAAAATCATCCGCATCAATTCCTAAACCGTAAACTATCTCATGAGTAATTAGGAAATACTTAATAAGGGTTTAGCAAAAGAAATGTCACACTGTTCAACACCCTGCATCATTTTTTCATTTTAAACAAGTTGCTTCTGACATATTCAGACCAACCAAAAGGTTGGAAACTGAGCCGTAAAATTTCATCTAACTAAATAACTAACTGACATATTCAGACTTCGAAGAGGTTTATCTTTAGGACCATAAAAGATATTAACATAGTTCCAATGGATTTTTACTTTGAAAAGTTCACTTTGAAACTTCCAAGTGAAGTTAGGGCATTTTGCTGACATGTCAAACTGCCTTTAAGAACCATGGAAGTACTGTAGTAGTTCTGCAATTGAAGACACACTCCAACAGTGAATCAGAGAGGTCGAAGAAGTGATTACAACACTCTGACACATTTTTTAAAAGGCTTGCACCATAGGTCTGGCTTTTAATTGGCTGCCCAAAACCTCTTCCCAATATGAAACACATTGGCTCGACAGATGTGGTAAGTGATTCATTACAGAAGGATTTCCAGCATTTGAACTTTGACCTACCTTTTACAACTCCCCTGCATAGTAAAGACCAATATATTTACAACTTTTATGCATGTTTTGTTTTAAGTTTTTCACCACAATCACCAGGAATCCCTTGAAAGCAAATTAATTAAATTTTCATTGTTTTGGTTTAAATACTTTGCTGTTATCGGATGGTAGCACATGATCTAAAAATGAGTGAATTCTGTCCAAAAGGAAGGGGAGGGGGTGGGAGGGAGAGGAGGAAGGGAGGGGAAAGAGTTAGAGAGAGCAGGTAGTATGAACTGGGGGGGGGGGAGGGGGAATTGGAAAGAGAGCAGTTAGTGTGAACCAGGATCTAGCCTTCTAAAGTTTGCCAAATAGGATAAAGGTTACTTCAGGGTATCAGTCTCAGAGAACTTTTGCCCTGATATTTCTTTTATGTAGGCCAAGTGGTATTATACTGAGATATTCATCAGATACAAATGTGAATGAAGACCCATGATGGAACTATTATTTGCATTTTTTTAGCTAGCATGTGAAAAATTCTCCAGGAAATCAAAGACTCATTACTCTCATTTAAAGCAAAAGTGACTAATTACTAGGGTAGAAGTTTCAGTTCAGTGGAACTGTGCCTGCATCAACTTTGCAAACAAAAATTAATTTTTTTTTCCACAAACACTGACGTGTGTCAAGTTAACAAACCTATTGCACCAAAATTGCATCATAGCTGCTTAGTGGTTAGTATTTGCCAATACTGATGTAATGGGAATTCAGGATGAAAGTCCATTCCCCTTTTTGATAAATTTTCCTTCAATGGAAACTTCAAATCTTCAAAAGTGGTTTAGTAAAGGTTAAGAGCAGTCACCCCAAACTTACTTTGAAGTAACAGCTAAACATCACAATTTTTCTTATTTCCCTTCAAAGTAGTCCTATCTTTCATCAAATTTTCAGACTTCAGTATTGCCTATTCAGGGAACACCGAGCAGTAGGCCTAAATTTCACATTTGAAGGGATGGGTTGTCATATGAAACTAAACAGCCAGTCATGAAACAGGACAGTCTCCTACACTACTTCAATTCGGGGTGACTGCTCTTGCCCTTTTAACTTTCTGAGCCTCACCCTACAACTTATCCCACCTAAACCCCCCCCCCTTTGACAACTACAGTGGCAACAGCACATGCCTCATTCTGTAAAAATTGTGATACCAAGATGATTCTTACAAGACAAATCCCTTGTTTAGGTAACTTGAAAGTGAACATTTTATCTGACCCACTGAATATTGTAATGGAGAATAAGTGCCTTTGTTCTGGTGTATGAGATGACCAATCCACTGATAGTGGTTGTTTATTCTTAAGCCAATTAGCGCTCTTGACTTCCTATACACAGTATCAGTTCATTGACTGGAAGGATAAACCACATCCTTCCTAACTAGTAGTTTTCCCACAGTGATGAAGATGAGGTAGGTTGGTAGATAAACTGCATTATAACCAGAGGAGAAAAGAAGATGCAGTAGGCTATATTTAAAGGCCCAATTCTCTCACGCCAAACAGAACCAATTCTCCTAACCTTCTATCTTAAGCCCCTCCCATAATTGTCTGAAGTTCTTTCTCATCCAGACACAATCTCAGTTTATTGCTTTAGGGTGGGTATGGAAAAGCTCAATGTGTAAAATCAAAACACTCTCAGTACAGTTCATGCTGTGTAATTTAAACTTTGGTACTCTGCATTGTTTGAACTAGCTGTCAATGAAAGAGCTGAGCCAATTGGGAATTTTTGTAAACCCCTACCACAATTTTTGTTTGGGTTGAGAGGATCGGCCCTTAAGAGGCAGTTATTCATCAATGCGAACCACAATTTATTACTATTGGTATATTACAATATATTCTCAATTGGCATTGTGGCAAACTCTTTGATTTGTATTAAATTTAAAGGTTGTGTGACATGAAAATGACAAAATATGGTATTTGATGTAAAAAGCATCAAAAACCAGGAAAATAACCACAATTCCTATTAACATCCATCAGAATTTGACCATTTCACAGGGCAGTTTCTGATTAACATTCCATCATTAATAAATATGAGCTCAATATGCAAATATTGTGATGTCATGGAGGGGGACATGCCATATATGGCTAATGTTATCCTTTGTTTTTACAATCTCTATTTCAAGGACAGTTGTAATGTTAGTTTGTCCTGAGGGGTTTTTTTTGGAAGTTTAAAATGTGTCCTTGAAAATTGCCAGTATCAATTACCAAACCATAAACTGCCTGCTGAGTAATTAAGAGGTAATTAATATAGGGTTAACAAAAGAAATTTCAACACTGTGCAACACTCAGCATCACTATTTCTGCATAACCAACGAGTTGCTTCAGAAACATCACAACTTTGAAGAGCTATATCTTGAGAACTCAGAACGGTAAAAGATATTGACATAATTAATTCCAACGGATTCTTCTTAAGGAGACCTTGCTCCTTAAGTACCAAGTAAATTCAGGGCTTTTTGCTGACATGTCACACTACCTTTAAAAAAAATGCAGAGTATAGTAGAAACTATATATTTGAGCTTACCTATTATCTTTTTTTTTTTCTCTAAATCCCATCTACGTAACCAACAAACTTTTGGTCAAACTTACTGTACATTGTATAGGAGGGTTGGGACCCATGCTCAGAGGGAAAGGTGGAGTTGTAGTGAATGTGGCAACTTCAAACTCCATAATGCTTCCTTTTCCAGCAGATGTCACAGATTGGTCACTTGCCATTTTCATTATTTTGAGCAAGTGGCATTGTCCTAGGGAGGGGGTATGAGAGGGAGGGGGACAGGAGAGGGAGGGGGATGGGAGGTCCCTACATGGATTTGGAATGTACAGTTAGGCCTAAAGGAATGTGCAGTATCATTTAAGAAAGAAAATTCAGAAATTTGTGCCTCTAAGGTAGGGGTGCATTACCCTAAATGTCCCAT
Organism: Holothuria scabra; assembly: GCA_037179385.1. Lineage (NCBI taxonomy): Eukaryota > Metazoa > Echinodermata > Holothuroidea > Aspidochirotida > Holothuriidae > Holothuria > Holothuria scabra. The sequence continues at coordinate 25,619,112 of CM074198.1, forward strand.
TTTTAAAACAATCCTGGATATAATGCTGCTTCCATGTTTTGAGCTGCACAAGGCTGCAGGTGGTGATAATTGTGTACTGTAGAGAACACCATGGCTGATTTAATGATATATAGCCAACTCCTACAAACACATCCAGTGTTTATTTACTTTGCTTTATAGAGGACAGTTAAACCTGGTTGATAACTGACATGGATGATATTTACAAAGGGTGAATCCTGTCCTTTAATTAGGGCATGACACTGGATGTCTTTCTGAAGTGTATTCTAGCACTCAAAATAGTTCAGAACAACAGGAAAGTAACATGTAGGGCTCTATGCCTATGTAATTGTTTCCTCTGTGGAGTGTGCCACAGGCTTAGATAAAATTCTGTTACTAAAATGAGTACAGTTGCATGCCCTGAGTCAGTGGCGTAGCCACGATTTTGGTTTTGGGGGTTAGAACCCCCCCATGACCCAATGTTGCAATGCAAGAAACACCTAAAACAGCGGTTTTTTTCTCTCCATCCTTAGACTTTTCCCTCATGTCTTGCCCCAAATGTCCCCATGACACCAACACCCTCCCCATGACACAATCCGGGTTATACCACTGCCCTGAGTTCTCTAACTGGTTCCCTCGAAGAATATTCCTGGGGAATTCTAGTTCAAATTTAGAGTGGCAGTATTAGTCTAGTCTGACTTTTGATTGAGTAAAAATGCAGACCCCCAAGTTTGAATTAAGATGTAGTAAGGTTTCCTTCGTAGAAATTCAAGTATGCACAGTTGGAACAAAGTTTATTTTCCAGAAAGTTGGTATAAAAGTTACTCTCCAGGAAGGGAACAAATTTTCCCACAGTTCCCTCTACATTTTCATGCACCGAAAAGGGAGATTTTTCTCAAATTGCTTAAATTTCTTCTCAGATACTCAAATTTTCCGTGAAGGCACCTTCTAGCTTCCCGACATTTTCCTACATTGTTATACATTTTCTTTCCCTTGAATCCCACAATTGATAACTCCATATAGGCCAGTTTGTGGAGATTTGCAATAGGCATCTTAACAATTTATGGTGTTATGGTCTGGGTGAGAGACACATTGCAAGGTTAGCATGTGCTAACAGCCAGTTGCTCTTCCTGAGGTAGCACTTCAATGCTTTTTCCTTGGAAATTTGTCATTGGTCATTGGTTTACAAGTTGGTAATTGGAGAAGAAGAAAAGCATTTGTACAGTGGACAGTTGTGCTTGAACATAATTACAAAGCATTATGGGAATGTCTTCTTTTCAATCTTTCAGAGGATAAGAACATCCATAAATACTCAACTGATCATTACAGCTGAATTAGATGTGCATATGCTTCCTCCATATGGACCATTAGAAAATTCTGCCCCTTGAAAGTGGACATCATGATTTGGCCAATAACATAACGACTTGGCCAATTCTACAATAATAGAAAACCCCAATAACAACAATAGGCAGTCACTGGACCATGTGATGTGCAACAATGTTGCTTTTTGTCAGTTGTATAACAAGCAAGTACTTCAAGGACAAGATAAGTTTGTCCAACTTTTAAGGGAGTGGATTCTCTAATGCAGAGGAATGTGACCTATGTGGTCTTCACCAAGAGAACTGCAGGAAAAAAAGAGATGAACCAAGATGGTTGCCAGGTTTGATTTGGCAATATCTCTGTAACATTTCAAACAAAAATTAAGACTCGAATGGGAAAAATATTGTATTCCTTCAATAGAGATTTTGACCGTACCTTGCATTATTTTATAAGGAAAATTCAAGGTTGTTGCAAAATCTGCTGATTTTAATGACTTGAGTAAGTCCAAACTTTCATACACAAACCATAGCAGACAGCCATGTTGCTATAGCCAATACTCACATGTATGGTAGTGACAGTCTACTCATAGGACGAAAGTGCAGTATGCTATGTCCATGTGTATAGCAAGTCTGTAGATGCATCATATTAGGGCTGTGAACGTGTAGCGATTAATCGCTAAAGGATCGCATGTGGAATAAACGTTTAGTACAAAGCTACAAGGATTTTGACAGTTTTTATCCATTTGTATTAAATGGTGATTCCTGGTTTTTGTTAAATAGAACATTCTGGGCATATTTGAACCTTGCAGGCTTCAAAGTTTCAGAATAATTTGATTTTACCATGCAAGATAATAACTATTATTATTTCTGCATTATATTGGTATCAATCTCTGCATACCGACATTAGTTTTTTTTTGTGATAAGTTAATCACGATTAATCGCTAAACGATCACAAATTTTTGAGGTTAAACGTTTAGTTGTTTTGCTACACCTTCACAGCCCTACATCATATAGCCTACCAAAATAAAATGGATCCATGGACCATGCAGTAGAAATATGATGATTTTTAAGTCCAACTCCCATGGCTATCCTTTACCTTTTCACTTGGGAACTATTTAATATCACGTAACAGCCTATATTAGCCACATGTTCATCATAAAATTTTATATAAAAAAAATAATCTTCTTAACCAATTTTGCCATTTTGGGATGATCTCAGCAAGGTGCAGTTTTGTGTGTCATTGCGTGATGCAAAGTGACTCATTTGAAACTCATTTTGGACCAGACATCTCGGCTACAGAAGTTTCATACATTCACAATTTATGACATTTTCTTAGCTCAGTGGTAGTTAATTCTATCCAACCCTGTCATTATTAGGAAAACAGTTTGTGGGATTTTGCTGAACATTTAGTCACTGGAAAATAATTGTAAGCAAATTTAATTCCTGTTTTGGGATCAAATATAAAACAGGAATGAACTACTTTTGTGGAATGAAGTATACAAACTCTCTCTTTTAGCAGATTGGAGCTACAATGAACAAGCATTTGAGCAGTCTTTTTTTTTTTCATCCAAGAATCTTTATTTAGAAACAGCCTGCTAAACTGGTGGTAGTTTTCACTGGAGGAACTGTAGTTTATAGTTACTTTCATAGAGAGAGTTATCAGAGAGCTTAATGAAAGACAGTCAGGAGGCGGCATGTGAATTCTGTAGGCAGACACACAGCAGGCTACCAGAAACATTGTATGGCCTCAAATATATGTTGTGAATCTGAACTGACTTGAGATATATGAGTTTGAATGTGCAGTTGGAATAACTCAGCTGCCATTTTACATTGAGTTGTGGTCTGTAACCTCAACTCTGCTCAAATAGTTTGGAATAATGGTGCAGTTGATGAATGGCTAGGAGAACTGGGAAAAGCAGAATCATGTGAACAGTGAAGGTGGGAATTTGCCAATAATTCTTATCTTAAGAGCCATGTCTGACATAGGTTGAACGTCCAACTCTTCTCAGGCCTAATTTGCAATTCTCCCATCCCTCATCAACATTAAAAAGCTAAAAGCTAAAATTTCTTGAGAGTTTTGAAGATATGAAATTGGGGGCAGAGAGTTATGATTCATACATTGTGGTTACTATATCACAGGGAACTGAAGCAGGTTCATTGTTGGGAGTTCACTGTCAATGGTCCAGGGAAAATTGGTAAATTAGGTATCAACTAAGTTGCAAAATTTTGCAAAAGGAAGGGGGTCACTCCAGGGGAGACAATATGAAGGTGTGTGAGACTGTTTTGGTCTTTTGGAAATTATTTAAATTTATCTAATGTTAACTTGTGAAGTACTTCACAGTCACTGCACTGGAGCTTAACTGACCCATAGAGCTACCAGGTAGCTCCATGACTGACAGATCTGGTCTAGGCCTACCACATTCCTCTGAAGTTAGGTGGTCCCCTCAAGAACTCTCTCATGTGTTTGCAACATCTGCAGTAGTATTGTGTAGAGCTGCCTTGTTACAAGAACTGATGGGTTAATGGGCCATTTATCTTTCCTCAACATAGATCTTTGTATTAAACAGCCTAGGAATCTCACACCAGCTTTCATTGACCCAGAAAATGATTTAGATTGCAGAGACTGGGAAATATATTTGTAGACGGTGGTGGGCAGACCTCAACAAGCACACAGTTCTGCTAGGCCAATGAAGTGAGAGTAATTAGTAGTAGTTCCAACACAGTTGATTGATTGTTTTTGTGGGGATGGACCTTGTTTATCTCAGTTTTGTGTCTGTCATGACCAGTTCCACTGTGGCCATTTAAAATTCTTGGAAGTCCAGTCACTGGGCTAATGCTTGTTGAGAGTTGCATTTCCTAGCGGCTATTTCTGTAACTTACTGCCTATGGCACAGTACTAACCTTCCTGTGTTTCTACTCAGTAGGCAGTAGGCCAATATGCTACTTCTGTGTATACATTTAAAGCAGAGAAGGTATTGAGTAAGTGTGTATAACAGCCTTAGTATGAAGTACTGTATGAACCAGAAAGACCATTGACCTTTGTAGATGGTTTTATGATCAGGTGGTCAGTAGATGTTGTTGTCCCAATAAACAAGGAGTTTCCTTCCAATATTTTAAGGGATTAATCTCAAGGTGGCTTTAAATTTTGTAGTGCCATTGACTTGCATGCAGGCAGCCATGGGTGAAAAAATCCCAAAGGCAGACATCCATGAAAATTCCAAACCAGTTCACCCTATTGGGAATCAGCAACAAGCATTTCACTGTTAGTTTAACACAATTAATTTGTAAGTATTTTGTAGCAACAAGTCTTGTAAAGTACAAAATACTGGCCATTTGTAAAACACCTCCATGATAGTGACGGGCTTCATGATGGGAAGTCTGGCTGCTTGGTCGATATTCTCGACATAATTTGGTGACTTGGTGTATATTTAGTAGAAATTGTGTTATTGCGTGGTTATTTTGATTTACCTGATTATGATAAGTTTACACTATTTTTTGGTTCCTTGTGTAACAAAGGAACCTATGCAGTCACCTTGGCGTATGTATGTGTGTGTGTGTGTGTGTGTATGTGTGTGTGTGTATGTGACGGATTGGAATGCGAGGTATGTGGTGCGATAACTCAATAACCGAGTGATCAATTTTTTTCAAACTTGGTATGTATGTAGATGTTGTGGAGTAGATGTGCCCTATCGTTTTTGGTGGAGGTCAAAGGTCACTGGTGATCACCAGAGGCCAAAAACTGAATTTCTGTTAGTAGCTGTAACTCAGTATCCGTTGTTCAAGCAGTGGCATCATTTTAGGATAAGTTAGATTGGTAGGAGGTGAAAATGTTGGTACATTAACCAAAATAATTGGAAAGGGTCAAAAGGTCAAAAAGTAATGTTTTATTGATATCTTGCCACTGGAACATTTTAGAGGGGTGGTGTAATGGAGATTTGTGTTCGTCTAAGTGAAATGCACGTGATGACCCCCTTGACCTCACTTGACCTCATTTGACCTTTTGACCTTTGTGACTTTTTTGTGACGTCAAGATTTGTCTTGATCAGACGAACCAAAAAGGCTATTGCACTACCCTCCTACAATGTTCGTTACTTGAGTTACTGACATTTAAGTGACAGGCTAGTGTGTACATGTAGGTCATATGTAGGCCTATTGCAATGCCAGGTATGCGGTGCAATTACTCAATAACCAAGTAACATAGTGGAAATAATGGAAAGTTGTGTTCGTCTAAGTAAAGTGCACGTGAAGACTCTTTGGGTCTTTGTTCAATTGGTTTAAAAGTCCAGCTGAAGTTTAATGCCTTTAGACAAATGCAATGTATAAAAGAAAAGAAGAATTATAACCCCCTCTCAGTCTAAAAGCAGTTTAGTTAACAATCAGGACAGTAATGCAATTATTATTAAAAACAACCTTTTCCTCACATACAGTATTGAATAAAGTTATTCACAGTGCAAGCTAAGATTCCAATTTCAATAGTAAAATATGAAAGCAGTTTCTCTTCTTTACCTCTGCTTTTACCTTGGGGACTACAATGCTGTTTATAACACCCTCTTTAGGTTAAAAGGTCAAGTTGAAAGTCATTTATTAGATTCTACAGAGCTATGTTTGTTTCTTGGTCTTCTAGCCAAATTGTGAAGAAGAAATTGGTGGTAATAAATCACTATCGGGCTGCCTTTAGTAGCAGAATTGTGGGCTTTTCCTTATTTTTGCTTTTCAGGCAAACACATTGGGTAGTCTAAAGGACAACCATGACATAATTTCTAGTCATCCATCATAAATTTTGGTGGTCAGGAATGACCAGATGATTGTTAAATTTTTTTGGTGCAGAAGAGACTGTGTTTATTTAAAATCAGTTTTGATCTACTTTGACTGTATTTGACCTTTGTGACTTCTTTTTAAGGTCTGGATTTGAATTGTTGAGATTGACCAAAAAGGCAATTAACTAACCTCCTATACTACCCCAAACTCAAGTAATGACATTTTAGTGAAAGGTGATGAATGTATTTGTCGCATGGAAGTGGGCAGTGTGCAGTGTGATAATTTGAAAAGTTTAGTGTTCCATTTCTCTCAAATGGCAAGTGCTTGTATGATTTTGAAATTTAATGTGCCCCTATGTTTTTGGGTGATGGCCAAAAGTCATTGGGGTTAAATGTGCAAATTATGCCTTACCGTGGGACTACCTTAATACAATATCATCTTTAATGCAAGGAACCATAGTGCCCTTGGGCTCTTGTTAGTGATTCCACCCGTGCACTGTAATTGGAGCCTGTCCAGTTGTTAATGTTGTAATGTAAGGTTATGTAGTCCATAGAATTAGAAGGTGAGGTAAGTTATTTGGTCAACCACTGAAAAACCCCATTTGTCAAGATTTCATTGAAATTGATGCTCAAATGAAATGACATACTGAAATAGTTAAAGGGCAGGAGCAGTCATCCCAAACTGAAGAAGTGTAGTAGACTGTCCAGTTTCATGGTTGGCTGTAGGGAGTCAAGTGACAATGTTTTTTTGGCCCTTTAAATGTAAAATTTACCAGAAACAACTGCTTGGTTTACCTTGAATATGCAATAGTTAAGTCATAAAATGTAATTAAAGATACTTTGAAGAGAAATAAGATGAAAATTGAGTTATCAAGCTTTCTCTTCAAAATAAGTTTGGGAGGACTGCTCTTTACCTTTAAGGTTTTCATGGGTTGCCTGGCAAACCACTGTGAATAAGTATGACCGTGAGAACTTAAAAATTGATTATGAATCTTAAAAGTTCTAATGACTTCCTCTTTTCCCCAATAGCTTTGTTAGATAAAGTAGTTTAAAGGCCTGACCCTCTCACCCCAAATAGTTAGAATCCTCCTAAGTACTAATGTACACTACTTACTTAAGCCCCTCCCACAACTGTTTAAGATACATCCTGATCCAGACACAATTATCCTCAGTATATTGCTTCATTATACAAGATTCCAATGTGACATTAAAACTCTCTCAGTACAGGGTTTGTAATATGAGCTATTGTACTTTGCATTGTTTGAACTAGCTGTGAGCTGAGCTGACCAATAATTCCTGTAAACCCAGCTATAAAAACTTTAGTTTGGGGTGAGAGGATTGGCTCTTTAAAGCAGGCTTCCTCAAATAGGGACCCGCGTGCCACTTGTGGGGCGTGACTTGGTTTGGAGTGGCGCAAAAAATTAATGGGAGAATATTGAAAAATTTAACTTTTCAAACCTTTTTTGACAAGAATTGTTCATTCTCAGAAAGAAACTATAATTAAATCTAATTCTTCCCACAGGCTGACATTACATACCAACAAGTCCTGTTTGTTCTCACCAGAAAGTAAAATCACCGTCACTGTTTACATTCAATTTTTGTCAATTCACAGTTACTGGTGAATTGACAGAAATTGTTAAGTTTGCAAAAAATTTGGCCCGGAAAATTGAACAAACTTTGCACCATTTAGCATGCATTCCCCTTCTGAAATGCAAAAATTTTCAAAAGGGGAGGGGGAGCCCCTCCCCTCATACCCCCTCTTCCAGGATAGCAATCAGTGGCACATAGAAGCAGTAACATTTAGCAATGTGGTGCTTCAGAAAATTTAATTGAGGAAGCCTGCTTTAAAGTAACCACACAGAGAGGGTAAGGATGAAGTTTACAAGATATTATGTACATTGTACAATATACTGTACTGTGGTATAAATGTCATCTGAACCAATTTTTGGGGGTGACTCAATCCTTGTGATTGCATCCTTAGGGTGCAAAGGAATGCAAGTATCCATGGTAACATCAGATCTAATGCCAGCTGGGTTTGATCAAATCTTGACATGGCAATCATTCCTCCATCTCCCAATCATTGGGAAACAGTGTTGGGACAGGGAATTAAGGGCTAAGGGCCAAACAAAACTGTAAAGACAGAACGAAAATATATTTTGGGGCAACAGACAGTCGATGTTTTGTAGTCTGCCAAAAAAGGTTTAATTATACTTTAAGTCTGGATAGTTAGATGAAATTTAAAGACACTAGGTGCACCACGAAAATACTTTGTATGGTATCATCTGGATAAGAAGTTAGTCTCAGTACCCTTGTTTCTGTCAAGGGGAAGGGGGAAGGGAGATTTGTTCCTCTCTCTCCAGAAGAAGGTTTATATCTCCACCCTTTTTTGATCATTTTCATAAAACTAAAAGAAAAAAATTATTTTTCAAAAAACTGAAACAAAAAAAAATTCAATGTCTTGGTTTCTTACGCCTTTGCAGTAGTGTCCCAACTTGCATAAGCCTTTAGAACCCTTCAGATTACACCAGGTTGGTTTCAAATACAGTTGAAGTTAAAGTTCGATTTCAAATTCAGTTCAAATATGCGCAAGTCCTTTCCACAAGTTGTCTCTAATGACAGGCAAGAAGAGCTGTGGGCATATTCTTCAACTTCCAGCTCACAGATGGATCTGAACACTGTAGAAATCGAATGATCGCAACATGGGTGTAAAGAGTTTGGGATAGTGTCCAGGGGCCCATTCCACAAAGAGTTACGCACAATCTTAAGTTTGATTCCCCATACTTAAGTCAACAGTAAATCAAACTTAAGATTGTGCGTAACTCTTTATGGAACCGGCCCCAGAATTGAAACTGAAAAACATGCACCCCTCAGTTTTAGTTCATTTAAAGGTAAAGAGCAGTCCCCCCAAACTTGTTTTGAAGAAAAAGCTAAATATAAACTCAATTTTCATGTTATTTCTCCCTAAAGTATCATTAATTACACTTTATGACTTTACATTTGAAGAGAAAAAACATTGTCACATGACTTCCAACAGCCAATCATGAAACTGGACAGTCTACTACACTTCTTCAGTTTGGGATGACTGCTCCTGCCCTTTAAACTGTGACTCACGTACAGTATTAGGCCTCTTTAAAAATGTCTTGAAACTCATCATCAGTCAGCAGTGTTTCTGTCATGGGAGAGGGGTTAAAAAGGGGATTTGTTCTGCCACCCCCTTCCCAGGAGAAGGATGGTAAAAAAAGTCCCCTTTTCATTTCCATAGATAAAATACAGTGGCTTGGTTTCTTATTTAAAGGCATATTTTCATCATCCCAAACAGTTCCATTTCTCCCAACCTACTTACTTCTAGCCCCTCCCACATTTATCTTAAACTCATCTTTATCCAGACACAATCCTAGTTTATTGCTTCATGGCTTGTCCCAGTGGCTATAAAAGTCCATAATGTGTAATCAAGACACTTTCAGTGCCCATGCTGTATAATTTAGCTATGATGCATTGTTTGAATGTGATGCCAATCAAAGAGCTGTACCAATTGAGAGTTTTGATATATGTATACTGAAACTGTAATTAGGGGTGATGAATGACTGCCTTTAAGGAGGTTAGCCTACACCTTTGCTGCAATGTTTCAACATACCTAAATAAATACCCTTTAAAACCCATCAGATTGCACCTTACTGGGGCCTTGAAGCAATCCTTTGGTATCATCAATTTGCACTTGGGGTTTGGTAGTAAAAATTCTGGGGGTAGTAGAATCGGCCCATGGTATTTCCAGCCTGTTGTAAGAGTTGACTAAAGAGAAGCCAAACTTTAACTTGAACTGTACTTGAAAATAAATTTTAATTTTAAGCTTTCAACTTTTGACTGACAATATAAAACACATTCGTGTTGGTGTGTGTGGTTAATTCTCATCTAACTAATTAACCAAATTGTAAACTATTTTTGTTTCTTCACTTCCTCACTTCCTTCTCTGTATGTAGGCCTAATTAAAATTGAAAGTTTTATTTTTTGGAAGTATAGGCCTATTTTTCCCATTCATGCACATGGGTATGCCTTTGTATGGCTTAATTTGAGAAAAGGTAAATGATGAAGTGAGATGGTATTTCATTCCTTCTTTCAGCTTTTTTCCCCGTTTATTTTACCTCTGTTGTTTATTTATATCAGATCAAATCAAGACGACAAATCTTAGGAAGGAAAGCTGCTGGTTACTCTGCACACACAGTAATAGAACTCCCTTCCAATATTCCCTTACTGATCTGTGTGATGGTATCAAATGGCAGATCTCCTTTAAACCATTGGTTTATAAATACCACCTAATCTATTGACAAGTAATTCCCCAACATTTTGTTATTTATGGCAAAGTAATTCCCAAAGAATTTTTCTTTTCTTCATTTTCTTTATCTCTCCCAGATTTTCAAACATGTCTGGCTTTCCATTGGGTCATAAAATTACCAAATCAATTTTACCTTGGGCCCCTCCTGATGGGAAGGTATGAGTGATAGAGTCAGTTTTCTCTAGGTTTCAAAAAGTACTTTCTAGCACACCAATAATCTCAGCAGATTTTGATTTTGCCAGTTTGGCTCTCCAGAGCAAAATTTATGAACCCCGTCACTCTTGGTTAATTCTTCCATCATTGAATTACACAAATGAGTCTGCTTTCTCTTATGAGTTTTGAAGTCGAAACTGCCATCAGTTTGAGTCAGTTTCCAAGGTGGGAGTAATGTTTCATTCCTTTTTCTGTGGTCGATTTAAACTTTCTCAATTAACTTGGGAGCATTTGGGAATTGTATGTAGCTCAGTCATAGTGCTTCTCTCATCATAACCATCTGGATAGACATAGGTTTGTGGGTTGACCAGATTTGTTTGCCCTGTGACTGTTAATGCCTGGCAGGCAGACTGCAACTTCGTAGGTATAAATGCCCACAGGAAAAACTCACCATGTAGTCCTGAATACTGTACACACTGTTGCTGGTTTCTGAACTCTAATGGAAGCCAAGAGGTTTTGTGTATGAGGAGGCCGTACACATAAGCATGGTAGGCCGGTGTAATGTTACATGCAGGCAAGGTAGGATGAAACCCACTATAACAGTGCTGGCAGTGTCAGCAGGTTACTTTGAGGATACAGAGATTGTTTTTGTCTCAAATAGAGGGAGCTGTTCAGGTTTATTTTCCATGTCTTCAACTTTTGAGTTATACTTGCCCATATCAGACACATGGTCGTGTGTGGTTTGTCTTACCCTAGTAGGTGCTGTGGCTCCCTTATGCATGTTGCGTGATTATTTTACAATTTACCATTGATGTTCAACTTATTCCCTCCCTTTTATAGACCACAGTTGATGAGATCATGTGATAACAACAAAATAAAAAGTGGCGTGACAGAATACTTTACATCACACCTTATTTTACAAAATGTGAAGACCTTATTTTATAAAATGTGAAGGAAAGGTTCTGGATAAAGTTGTGAGATGGGGGCTTGAAATTGATTGTGCGAATGTGGGTGTCATCAGCGGTTATAAACTTGGGGATTAAAAAGAAGTCCTGAAGTAAAAACTATAGGGAGAAATGTCGTTTTCAATACAATTCAATGTGCCCTTGGCAAATATTCTGTAATTTATGTAAAATTTATGAGCATATCGGAACTATGTGCTACGGACTGTCCAAACTCATCCTTAACTGTGTAGCGAAACGGCCATTTTTGGCATATATTCGGTCACCAAAAGTTGTGCGTTCACCCTATCATTCTAGTCAGCACGGATTTTGAAAGTTAAATTTGTCTTCTTTCTACCTGTTCTTCATTTTTTCTAGAAGGGTTTTAGGAACACTCTGCGAAATTTGAATAAAAAAATAAATTTTCATGATTTTGCAATGGGGCTAGTCATCAAAACGCTGTTTTGGGGGCATTTGGACCTCTTTAAGCTACTGTAACTTTTTATTGCAATGTGCTAAAATTCTAGTCCGAATGGAATCTGATAGTATAACTATTCATGAGCAAGGGTACCAAATTTTGGTTCATTTGGCCAATGCAAACTCTCCGCGAAATTACAAAACAAAAAAAAATGGATTCTGAGCTTGAATCTTTTCTTTTGTTGTCCTTTGTTTGGGAGAGCCCAAAAAGGTCAGGTGACGTCATTGGCTTCCATTCAACACACACGCTGTTCGTTCAGAAGAAACTTGGATCAACCTGTTGGAAATTTCCTCGATTTTGTCCTATTTATCGTTCTTTAATCTTAACACAAAGTACATCAACTGCTTCAGCAAACATTATAGACCTGAATTCTTGTATTTTCGTGTTAAAACAGTAGTTTCTGAGTGATAAATCAAGACAGATTTTGGAAGGTACTGCAGTGAATCAAATGAGTGAGAAGCTTTTTGGAATATACCAAGTAATGTTTCTACGGGGATTACAAAACCGGCTGTGTTCATGTATGCAGTGCACGGTCAAAGCGGAGGAATGTGTGTAGGCCTACCGTTATGTGTAAAATACTTTGTTATAGCTTAATAGAGCTACTTAGTAGTAGCTTACATGACAGAAACACTTGTAATTACCATCTCTCAACCATACCAAAGAATTTTTTGCCAGACCAACCTTATTTTATTTGTACTGACATAGCTGTTTTTTATTTCAATATGAGACTCATTGCATTTTTTCTTCCGTCATTTGTTAACTAAAAATTGAGAATAAAACCTGTTGAAAATAGATCTATTCTCTATATTGTCAATCTTGTGCGTTTTGTAATGCCAGCCTATTCAAAACACCTCTCCAGAGTAAAGAAACCCCCTGCAGTAAAGTGGAATAGTCCTCCTCTGATTGACATGGGTATACACTTGCTCACAGAGCTCGTGTAGGAGTGCAGTGAACTGTGAAACTGCAAAATAGGCTGTGCTGCACAGCGAATTTCGAGAAAAAGCTGGTAGCGTTTTGCCCGAAATAGTTCCGATATGAAATAACTGCTTGTTTTATCTTGAATATATGCATTATTGAAGTCTAAGTATGATGAAAGATACTTTGAAGAGAAATAAGGGAAAAGTTGTGATATTTAGCTGTTGATTCAAAATGAGTTTGGGGGAACATCACTTGACCTTTAAAATTGCAATGTACTGAGTGGTAGAAGGGACTTGTGTGGTTTATGTTTGGGATGTACCGCTGTCCTTGCACTGGCTCTGAGGGGATTGATTTCTCTCTTGCCTGAAAAATTTATAATACGAGGAAGGGGTCCCTCCCAGCCTCATAGAACCACTCCTACTTGAAGTATTTAAAACTAGGTATCATACTTTGGCATTGAAAACAGTAATTTAAGTCATTTCCTCTTGAAGTAGGTCCAGGTAATGAAGTGAGAAATTGTGGTAGTTTTATTCTCCTTGTTCTTGTTAAATTGTGGTTTTACTGAAACACACATGGCTGCAATCTGCTTCTGTCTGAGAAATTTAGCTGTTTGGTTTTGTAGGAGGACATACTTTTAGTCTGGAGGACATGTGTTTGGTTCTAATTTTAAACAGGGGTAACCTCAAAATGTGTTGTACATGAAAGGGCATGTAGCAACTTTTGTTTCACATGGCAGGCCTTTAATTGAAAATAGGGAGTAGTGGTTGGTAGATTTGGTGTGGGAAATTTATCGACCATTTCCATTTACACTGGACCCAACACTGCTGTTACTCCCATAGCACAAAATGTAATGTTCAGGGTTCTAGCCAGGCCATTCAAACTGGGTGCTACACCCAGTTTTAATTTACTTTTTTAAGTTAGCACCCAGTTTGAAATTTCACCACCCAGTTTGAATCACTGCCCAGTTTGAATTTCATCATATACATACTCTAAACATAGGCCACACTGCATAGTATCAAACACATAAACATTCAATTAAATTGTACTGATATTGGAAATAACCAAAAATCAGGCAACTGACCACAGACAATGTCATTTAGATCTTGAGAAATGGCCAACATCATGAATTCATGTGAGAATGATGCAGTGTCGATTAACTCCCACCCAGTTTGACATTTTTCCTGGCTAGAACCCTGATGTTATACACTGCAGTTTGAGGGTTGCATTTGCAACAAGTTATGTCTTCACCAACATTAGTGATTGATAAATGTAAGTTATTTTGGACTGTCATCCGGGGGGAATACTGTATAGGAGAGGGGCCATCCCAACCCCATTGGTAAGGTTTTGATTTTGAATGTTTGCAAGTTATCCCTTTCATCACCTATATGCAATTTGGTGCGACATTTTGGCCAGACTTACTTCAAATAATGTATTGATTTCTTTCTGATCAAAAATTCAAGTTTTTTTTTTTTTAGTTTTTAAATGGAGGGTGGGGTCAGAGAAGGAGAATTTAGCTTACCCCTAATAAGGGCCTCCTGGGGACGTTACATTTTTGAAAAGGGGGAAAGGGGGGTGGGTTGTTATTTGACCCAGGGCTAATAAGGGCCTCCTGGGGACTTAACACTTTTGAAAAGTGGGAAGAGGGGTGGGTGTTTATTTGAGGGTATATTTTAATAAAAAAAATAGCATGGGCCTTTAGTGTGAGGAGCCCAATTGTTAAAAATTTTCAGGGGGCCCTTAATAGGGAACATATGGTATATATTACCCCCTTTTTATAGGGAAATTGGAGGATTGCATTATTCATGTGTTGCCAATTAACGTTTGTCTTGTAAGAACTTAATTTCTTTGAAGAAATATTTTTCCCAGCCTTTCAACCTTTCTAGAAAATTGTTCATAACATCATGATGTATAAAGCATTCAATGTTTCAGTATCAGAGATAACCCTTTGTAAACATAAACCCACCTTAGTGTGCAGATCCAAAGAGGGCCTGCAATGGTACATTGTGTAATTGAAGCATTAATGAGGGCCACTGTGACACTCTTGCCAACTTACATAGCACCCTCTATTTGGTTAAAGTTTTCATCTGTTTTCTTGTGCCCATCTTGTGAAAAATAAGTTTTTCTGAAGGTTTCTCTTCTTGTTGTCTCACAGGCAAGACCCAAAGGGGAAGGACTGACCCCGTATCAAGGGAAGAAGAGGTGCTTTGGAGAGTACAAATGTCCTAAATGCAAACGCAAATGGATGAGCGGAAACAGCTGGGCTAACATGGGACAGGAGTGTATCAAATGTCACATTAATGTTTACCCACACAAACAGGTATGGAACACTGCCAGTAAAGCATGGGATGGTATGGTTTATATGTTGAGGTGTCTTCTGAATCAGGCTGAATGATGGCATACAGTACATTTCTTACGTACAGGTACAGGGTTTGAAAAATAGGGTGCCCGGGATGCCTGAAGGCATCTAGTTTAATGGCTTGGGCAAAAAAATTCATAAATTGCCCAGCAGAACATGCCCAGCTGGGCACTTTATTCATTAATTTGCGCCAACCGTGGTGGCAAGTAGCGTAGTTATACCTACGGAACGCCCCCGATAATTTTGATAGATTGCCACACTTTGATCTACCATGCCCCAAATACTTCCGACACCCCTATATTCCCACTAAAAATACGCTTGTTGTGTGCACTTGGAACTCTCAAACTTTAGCTTTAGTGAATGCCATTGCAGAGAGCAAAAGAATTGTTAAACAGTTATGCATGTAGCATATTTCTAAGATACTCCTTTTCCTTTATTTGGGCAATAATCAAGCTGTATTGGACAACCAAAAATTGCTAATTTCAGAAGTTAGGTTGCCTGAGAGGACAACAAGGCATTAGAAGAACACTATGTACAAAATATCCCAGGAATGATAACAGTAACAATAAGACCATAAAATAACAGTTTGAACTTTGAAGTCAAATTTACCTATCATGGCCAGAAAGTTTTTACTTTTTGCCACATATAACTGTATCCTCATAAAGGAGCTCATTGATTTCATATAGATAACTTAGAGTGTGAAAGGTCACTACCACATGACAATGCCTATAGTTAGCCTAATAAGTCAAGTTTCATATCCCATACAGTAGTATTTATGGAAAAGTTAAAATTTTGAATTTTGTGGTGTCTGGACTTGGAATGGTTTTGTGCATAATTTTGAAAAAGTGTCGTGTCACGAATTTTTAAAACAAAATTGAACTACAGTATTAATTACTCACTCAAAAAACAGTTATTTGTAGTACATGAGCATTGTCTAAGCTTGACCATTTGTCATCCTTATATGAAGAAAACTTAAAGACCCAGTTCTCTCACCCCAAGCAGTACCAATTCTCCTAACCTTCTTACTTAAGCCCTTCCCACAATTGTCTGAAATTCATGCTCATCCAGATACAATCTCAGTTTATTGCTTCAAGGTGAGTTAAGAAAAACTCAATTTATATAATCAAAAGACTCTAAGTACAATGAACAATGAAACTTACTGTAGCAATGAAACAGGTAAACTACCACAGCAAAAGAGGTGTACTGCAAAACTGGGGCACAAACTTGTAAACACTAAAGTTATACTGTTTTTTTGTCTGTAACATTAAGGGGGTGATGATTACGCAGCTGACCATTGCCTCCAGTCAAATGTTGGGGGGATACATCCTTCCCCCTTCGTTCTCCTAAGATCTATGCACATGGCCTGGATGTAAAATTCTTCGGAAAAATTTGGGAACCCCAAGTTCAAGATACATCCTACAAGTTAAGTACCATGAATTATTTGCCTGACATTCAGTTAGCTTCGACAATGAGATGTCTTTTCATTACAATCTTTTGCTTGGGTAAAATTGGATAAAACATTAACTTAATGGCCAGAAGTCTTAGTAAAACTGCTCACAATCTTACATGTTTTCATGTGTGGAATCTCAACCAGCCATACAGTCCAACTTCATATATGGAATATGTACCCTAAATGTTAACGTTTCCCTACAATGAGCCTACCAGGTTGTTGATTTGTTCTGCTACCCATGTGCAATGGGTCCCATAGGTCCAGTCATGGTACTTAAAACATAAAAAACCTGGGATTTTGTCACCATGAAAAGAAGTAAGAGGGGGGGGGGGGAGGGGTGAGGGAGAGGACAAGAGTAACAAAAGTCAAAATGTGCACAACCCAGTTAAATTCTATTTTGGATTATCATGAAGAGGAGGGGAGGGGGGTGGGGAAGGGTTTTTTTCAGAGACTTCCTTCATTTCACAAGGTGGCTTAATTAGGAATAGCTTCCTCCTTTAATTCTGCCCAGTGGAAGAAGACAAGTAATTTCAGTAGGCCTATTTCTTTCATCATTGAAACTTAAATGGGGGTAATCTAGATGAACCCTTCACGTCAAATATTCACATTCATTTTACAATGAGTTGGTTTTGAAGTACATTATGTGACTTTTGTATCATTACAGGCATGTAGGAAGCTTGGGGTGGGGATGGGGGTCATCTTTGTTAACTTTGTCTTACTGAAGGGTTCCAAGTGGGGTTGATTTGGTTTCTTTTCATGCCTGAACTTAAAACTTTCGGGCTAATATGGAGTTGGGTTGTAAGGATGCCTTATACTTATACCCATAAAACTTTATTTGTGCTAGATAAAAGCAGGGCTCGATTTTCATGGTTATGCGATTGTCCAGGACAACTGAAGTTCTATATGGACAACCAACTTTTCTGATGAAAACAATTTTTCACTCAGAAAGGAATTATGGTCAAGCAGCTTGCTTTTATCTGACTGAAGAAGTATATACTGCTGATTGATCAACTCTTTAAACTTTTTCAATCATACAGTTTCAGACTTCAACTGTTTTTGTCTCGCAAAAATCATACCTTTTTACTCCTCGAGACCAATTATACAGTATGTTACTGTTTTGTACTATAATTGTGTGCAAAATGTTTTGGACAACCAAATTTTCTTTAGGACATCTAAAATACTGAATTGGTTGCCCAAGTGACAACCATAAATTTTTCTGAAAGTCAAGGCCTGGTAAAAGTCAACATACTTCGAAAAAGGAAGAGCAACACTCTGAAAACGTGAGTCTTCTACCCTCTAGCCCTATAAAATCAAAATGATATGCTTACAAGTTACAGCTCTTAACTAAATGAAACATGTATGATGATTCACATGGTCGTAAAAACTAGTTTTAATTGCCAGATTTATTTAACAACAGTGGAGTGATAGAAAATGTCAGACATGAGTTTTCTCTGCAAATGGTAGGTATATGGAACAGAGTTGTGATAATTCACCCATTGAGCAGAAGAAGCAAAATTGGCATAATCTCCCCTTGTTGTTTTTAACCCCAATTGTGGTGATTAAACTTCCTCCCACTTTGCTTTCTAAATCTTGACTCATACTTTTCTTCCTGAACGGTTTGGTGGAAGGTAATCTCATATCAAGAAAGCCTCCCCATATTACTTCAGTAACAATACATTTCAGTAGACTTGTGATCTAAGCTTTATTCAAAGTAAATGTGTATTCTGCTCAACTCATAGTGCAAATTATCTCAACTTGGGTTATACCTCCGTCTCTCTTTTACAACAGCGCCCCTTAGAGAAACCAGATGCAGTCGACGTAACTGATCAGACTTTGGACCACTCCCACCTTTGGAAAAGCACAAGCCTTGGATTTTAGCTGTAAAGTCATCCCTTTTGCTTGCCTCTCTGCAAGTGCTTAAAGAAGATGGTTTGGATTTCTCAAAAGCCAGAGTAGGAAACATTTTACAAGCATCACTCATAATTTCATCATTGTAGGATTCATCCATCCCTCTTTCTTTTGTGCAGCGCCCTCTAGAAAAGCCCGATGGCCTTGACGTCTCAGATCAGAGCAAAGAACACCCACAGCACCTCTGCGAGAAATGCAAGGACTTGGGTTACTACTGCCGGAGGGTTCTGTAGATCATACACCTCTCACCCTTTAACTCATCCTGTGTTGGTATCTCACGCACTCTGCACTTACGAGTGGGGGTAACTTAGCTCATGTATACTTGCCTGCTAATTGTGGTTTGGCTTGCCCTCAAAATGCTTCTATTTAATCCCAATCTGCTCAAATGTAATCTGTTGCTTTTGCCCCGTTATTGTGCTTGTACTTCATTCTATTGTCAGATATGTCACAATTACAATTCGTAATCATTTCTTTCATGAAAAAATATGTATGGAGAGCAGAGATATTTTGTCTGCAAAGGAACAAATTGCCTTTGTTTTGGATCTATTATCACCTATCTTTCTTCCAGACATGTGTGTTCAATGTTTATTTGCCTCTTAATATTTTCATTGATGGAGAACCTTTCGAAGCAAGGAATGAGTTGTTCTTAACATTAGACTGGAAAGTCCTAGCACAGGATCCAAGCAGAATGCATTCATTGCATGAAATTACCCTAGCAGTCATTTTGAAACAACTATCTAAATGAAAATGCTCATGCTATACATGAATCCAGACAGGAAGTGATGGTCTAATTTCAATCGGCCATAACTGGGGTCTATCAGTTTTTTATCTTTCAGTCTCTTTGCTTGCCTGTGTCATGGATGGTTGTACACTGAATTGTATCTTGATTTCTTCAATTTCACCGAATATGAGAGTTTGAAATTCATGAAGCCAATAAATAAAGACGATTTAAGGCTGATGGACCCCACTAATGGCTGCCTACAGTCACTACACACAAGCGCTAACCACATTCATCAATATTTCATCACGAAAGCATAAAAATGTAACAACTTCAAAAAGTGAACGATCAGTTCATGACTAATTTGCTATTAATGATTCATTTATCTTTGGTGAGGAATATTTCAGCCTAAGAGGGTTGTGGGTATGCAATTGCAATGTAAGATGAGAATCAAGACTTTTCATCATCCGTGGAAAGACTGATTTTATTGGTATCATAATATGCATCAATTACACCTTTAGGTAACATGCATGTACCAATGAGGAGGAGAATATTAATTTGGACAGAGTTCTTGGCAATCGGCATTCTTCCAGTTAAATTATTCGCTCATCTTGAACATGCAGGGTTTAATGACATTTAAGTCTCAATTTGAGAGATGTCACATAGACGAATCTGAGCAGTGAAGTTGAGCATTAGTAGGGTGCATCAGCCTTAAATCATCTTAGTTTTATTGTCTACATTCAGTTCAGAACCCTCATATTTGTGAAATTGATGGAATCAAGAGACATTTTAGTATAAAATCATCCATGATGCAGAGATTCAAAGAATTTGAAATATTAAAAGCAGACGGGAACCAATTACGATGGACTAAATGAGACTATTACTTGACTTTCGGATGCCTCTATAAGTGTGTCTGTCATAAATGTATGATATACTATAAGACGGTGCTCTATCGTATTCTGCCAAACTTAATTATTTGTGTTAAAGGAAATTAGAAAGAAGCTTGCCTTTTATGACCACCTGTTTCTGCATGACCTACCATCCATGTGTGCTCAAAGCATCTGTCTTCGAGTTTGTTCTTGATGTTTTAAAGTTGTAAAATTAACCCATGAATGTTATATACATGGTTTGTTGCGGTGCTGATGTTTTTGTTATTCTTTTCAAATGCAAATTATGCTTCTGAATGTAAGAAAGCATGATTATATATTAAGAATTTTATGAAAAAAATTTAACCTTTTCACCATTTTGCCAAGAAGATTATTAACTTTTGAGATTCTTCTGTGCCTGAGTTGATGTGATGTTGGGTTTAAATATTTGCAATAACTTCATATTGAAAGAATCACAAAGTAGTTATCAGTGATGAGTGAACTGTGCATGGTTGCTGTTCTTTTATATATACGTACTTTGGCGATATTTCATAGCAGTACTTTTTTTAGATAGTTACTCATGCATAGAATATGTCACATCATGGGAACTTGCCAATTTTTATATAACAGCCAATGTTTGTGATTTATGTTGACTGAGAAGCTCTTGAAAATGTTTCTAGCAAGTCTAATATTGGTATCCGTTTTGAGATTTAAAATTGAGGTTTAAAGATTTATGAAGTACGCTTTTGAACCGAGTGTGTCAAATCATTGTAGTTTGGATTGATATTTCAAAATGTATTTGAACTGAAAAAGAGGCCAACATTTATTTTGGCAAGTGTGAATGATATCATGCCACAAGTTCAATTATATTACAGTACACGGAGCATCATTTTGAATTTGTGCATCAGTTACTCTAGCAGGTCTTGTGTTAAAGATTTTCCAGGTATGTAAAACTCACACTCCTCAAGAAATTAAGGAGTGTGGTAGGTGTGCCATGTTATGAAACTTAAGTAGATTTACATGAGGTCCCATCTTCATCTACATGTGCAAAAAATTACACTCCTCACAGTGATTCGAGGCGAGTGATGTTTGCAATTGCACTCCTCAAATTCAAGGCCTGCTCTATATAGTTTGTATTGTGTTTGCTGTACTTTTTTTTTTGGTTGGGGTTGAGAAATTCTTGTTAAATTAAAGCAGCAATCAGAGTTTGTTTATCAATTTCTACACTAATTCTGCACCACAATTGTACATCAACTTATAACAAGACAAAAGAAAAAATAATTGGGGGCACGTGCGCCCCCCCAAAAAAAATTCAAAGTATGGGTTAAAATTTTATTGCTATGGGAAAATGGAACACACACACACAAACACACTATCGGTACCGCACATATCTTATCATGCCACTGTGTCATAGTAACATTGAATTTATGTCAGAAAGTCCACCATTTTGCATCTTAGCCCTCTCATATAGGCAAAAATTTTTCAAAGGGGGAGGGGGAACACTCCCTCCCCTTACACCACTCCCCCAGGGGGCAATCACTAATCCATTGTGCCCCCCAAACACTGTGCCCCTGGCTACAGCCTGGTGCCGGGGGGGGGGGGAAGGCTGTCTATCTAGTCTTGCATGATTTGTGTGAATTTTTTTTTCGAACAACTGGGCCATTTAACTCCATGTTACCTATCCTTCAGCTGTAATTAGCACAAAATTAATGTTCCTGCTTACCTGGAAAACCTCATCAATGTTCCTAAATAATCCAGTTTAGAAGGAATAATGAAGAACTGGAGAAAAGGTTAATATTCTCTGTCAAACTCTACCTCTGATTGCCCCTCTAATAATTAAAAAGTTTTATAAGAAAATAAAACTCCTTCAAGTTCATTAGACTGAAATAAGTTTTTGTGCATAAACATAGAGTGTAAATTCAAAGGTAATGTTGTGGGAGAAGAATGAATGGAAAGTGTGGAACAAAAGTACTTCTAATTAATCATACCGGTGGAATACGATCTTGTCACACTTGTGAGATTTGATCTGCGGAGGATTCAAAGGAAAGGGTTGCATCATGATAAAAAATCTAAGAGTGTTCCAATAATCACATCTTTTTAGGGCTTGCATCCTTGAAATGTAACTAATAAAAGAAATTTGAGGATGTTGTTTGTGTAATGAAAACAATATTGAACTATGAGAGAAGATGCAGTATGTGTCACAGACCAAACCTAATCTGACGAAAATGTTACTCATAGTCTTTTATTGAGAAAGTATGTGGGCCTATACTTCAAAGGCTCAATTAAGGAAGGCATTGCTTACAGTTTGTCAGACAGACACAGTATCAGAGTAACAAACAGGGAATATTAGTTCAGTTGTGCTTATGGCTAGTAGGAGATTTTATACAAGTATACTATAGGGAAAATTTGTAGTTAAGTATTTTAGGAAAGGACAATTGAACAGCTGCATTGAAATATGCTACACACATGAATTGATATGTAGGAGACTTAATACATGAAAATGATAGAAATTTTCTGTGATGTTTTACTAAGACTCTTAGTAAAATACAAGGTGTGTATGTATATATAAATACTATGCATCTTAGCTATTTCATGCAGTAGTCGGTTTCTGTGGAATGATGAAATAGATTAATTTGGAACACCTGTTCTAAGCAATTGATCATGAATGGATCTGCTGTCATGGTTTAGTGATGGGGTAGTGATAATTGAATGGAAGTGGTTTTAGATGATAGGGAACTCACAAATGACCCTATTTTGCTGAAAGGAAATTTGAATCTCAAGTGAATCCTTGTTCAGCTTGTCCTCTCGTTGATTGTGTGGTACTGGTAACCCAATGGACCTTTTTAAATAACAGTTACAAAGAATTGTGGGATAGGCTTTGGTAATTCAAAAAATGATAGATTATTCAAAATTCTGCATTACAGTAGTCTTCTTTTTCAGAAATGAATATCACTTCTTATGGACTGAATGAAGTAATAGTTATCATACTGAAGCTGCTTCTAGTTTATGAGACCTGTGTCAGTGAGGTCTGTGACCTGTGTCAGTGAGATCTGTGACCTGTGTCAATATGATCCTTGGCCTGTGTCAATGAGGTCTCTGACCTGTGTCAATGAAGTCTGTTACCTGTGTCAAGGAGGTCTGTGACTTGTGTTAATGAGGTCTGTGACCTGTGTTAATGAGGTCTTAAGGGAACAATAGGTCACAAAATCTTGTACAAATCACAATTTTCACAATAGAAAATTTAACCCATGGAAAATGTCCAGGTGTCTTCACTCAGCATTACAGATATTCAATTCAATTCCACTTAAAAAGTGTGAACAGGGCGGGGTACAACTCTGGAGTGGAGGCTTTGAACAGGGGGTGGTTATCAAGGTGCCATGATTTTACTTCAGGTGGAGCAGGCCTGCCAATTCATCAGTAATCCATCTCAGTTCTATTTACAATTCCAGATAGCTGAAGTGACCTATAATTTAATAAATGGACATAGTAGAATTACTAAATGTATTATTGTGGGTTTGACATGACTGACTGATAGAAATGATGTCATGCCCTTGATGATTGGCACAGTGCCCTATTAACCTTTGCCAGATAAGGGCATACATTATATGGTGTGTTTTTGCTACATTAGTGGTAGAAAGTAATGTTAGTATACTACACCACAGTGTAACAGTATTAAAGTTAGTCATGGCATTGTTTGCATTTTGAAAAACATTGCCCCTATGCCCAGCATGCAGATGCATGTCAAAGCATAAGGTATGAGAAGGGTTGGGATAACAACAAGGGCAGTATAAGAAGTTGTCAGTGATTATTAGACAGAGATTAACAGAACACCTTTCTTGATATTTATCAGCCTTCTTTTTTTCTGTACTTTGTAAACTGAGATTGGGTTGTTATTTTCATTTTTTGGTGCGATCTGGTCAAGAACTGGATTTGGGTAAAGTGAGAACCCCCGGTCCAGTGTGTAGTTAAGCCTCTTATGGGTTGTGCTTAGCGAAAAATAAAAAAACAATTTCCAATGTATTGCCTTTCATTTTCAGGATTCTGTGTTAATAGTTTGGCTTTCATTTTAGACACGCTCCTGGGTGCGCTTTCTGAAAACCCAGTCTGTACTCTGTATCTAATTTAACTTCAGAGAACAGAAGAACTTCGTGTGTACATAATAAGGTTGACAAGAAAAGGAAAAAGGAAAAAAAAAAACAAACTATCAAACAAAAAGTTCTACAAAGATATTTTTTCATTTGCCAGGATCCTAATGTGTGTATTTAGTTTCCATTACTATTCATGTTTTCTTGATTTTTTTTTTTTATTTCCGAGAGGAAAACCTTTTGAAGAGAAGTAACTCCAAAAGATATTTGTATATGTATAAATAGTTAGATCTAGCCTATGGAGATCTGTATAATCAGCACTTGTTCACTTTTTTACAATTTTTCTTATTCACTAGTTGTATATGGACTTGACTTTTTTGAATTTTTTTTTTTGAAATTTGTATTTTAGCTCAGTCCTGATCAGGTTAGTTAGGATTAGGACTTGAACTCTGTTTACACTTTGTTGCCTTTTCAATTTTAATTTTTTTTTTATTTCTGGTCTTGTGTCAGTAAGTGACATGTGTACATTTAAGACCTGTAAATTATGAAGAAGCCATTTTAAAAATATTGCAGACTAATTTTTTGTTACTTTTTGGAAAAGGAGAAACAATGGGAAAGTGGGAGAAGGGTGCATATTTTGTATTTTAGATCCAGAACTTGCCATGTTTTAGAAAATAAGTTAATACTTGGTGGAAAATGTTGCAACTAGTAATATAGAAATATATATCTAGTGAATGGAATATATCTTAAATACTGCAAGTTTTATTCATCATAAAAGACTGTTGTGGTAAATTAAATGATGCACTTATCAACTGGGCAGCCTCTGACCCGGGCAAGGGGGAGTCAATGTTCCCTCTGTTTCCTCTGCCTGGGGTCAAAGGGTGAAACTTGCAATTGATAGGTGTGTAAAATGTAGCTGCTCAGTCACTTCTGTGGTAACGACAAAAGGATGAGGATCCTTGATTCGGAAACAATAGGAATTTACATTTGTGATTTACTTTCGTGGTACATCTAGACTAGCCATAGTTACAGTAATTTCTCCCCCCTAAAGGCAGTCAAGTTGAGCTCATTTCTTTTATTTCAATGCACATTTGAAAAGTTTCAATGTATTCTTCAATTCAGTTTTCTCTATGCCTTCAATTATTTGTTGTAAATTTTATTTTTCGATGAACAGATTTATGTTGGATTTTCTTTTCTATTTTAATTTTCTCAACTTCGTTTGTGCAGACAACAATCAAACCTTAAAATTTGTCTGTCTTGGTGTGGGATGCCTTGAAGAGTTCAGTATCTGAACTCACACTTACGGTATATCTTCATTCTTGCCTGCTGTTCAAGATTAATTTTGGGTGAAGATATTTGTGAAAAGGTCTTTAATTTGGAAAGGTCAGCCAACTTAAAAGAATATTGCCAAAAAGTCAAGTGAAAAACTGCACATTTATATAATACTTGTTCTGCACCAGTTTCTGTAACATAAAGAAATTTTAATTTTATTGTGTTTTTTAAATTTGTTTTTCTTCAAATCAACCAATGAAAAGCTTGCCATATGTCACCAAGCTACAGCTAATCAATGATCTTGCCAATTGATGTATATTTTATTTAATTGCCATTCAATTATATAAGGTTTTGTATCAAAATTTTGACTTGCTGGGTACAGGTGCGCGGTGTTTTGGAATTTTTACGTGTTCCATAGTTTTGACTGCCATAATATTTTAAAGATCAAAATCACATCTCAATTATTTTTGGAGTGACTTGTCTGATGTGCAGACAAAATAACTTCATGCCGACGATACAAACATGACAATCAGGCTTTTGATGGGATGTAATTTACTTTTAGGATTAGCAATCTTTGATTTCCTATGTAAACATTATATATTTGAAGATTGACCAGAACAGGCCATATCATGTATCACATGGCCACTTTGTCCACGATAGCATCACTAAGAAAGGATGTTGAAGACTGCTTTCAATAGAAGCTCTGTATCGATACAAGTATTAGTTATTATTGATGTAATAGTTTGAGCACAGGGTATGTCAGTTGGATGAGCTTCATTGGTTAAGGTGAGCAGATTTGATATATTCAGTCTACAGACTTCCATGAGGATATGGTAATATTTACAATTTATGTCACATCTAGAAAGTTTCTAATTTGGTCACATCAAGTTTACATTGAGTAGCTTTAAAACTTTCCCAAGGGGTAATGTCACTGCCAGTTAGTTCATTACAATAGTACAGACCAAAGAGTTGTTTTCTGGGGTCGAGTATAGGTATGATTGGAAGGGGTAGGGGGTTTCTTCACCCTGTGGAATAAGTAAAAACAAAGAAAAAATGAGTGTGTCGAAAACTTTTGAAGAACAATCCTGCTAAAACAGGAACAGCAAATGTGTATTGGAGAAGAATATTAACGAAAGCGCCCATCTCCAATCCCAATAAATTAAGAAGAGCAACAAAGTGTTTATTTGGAAAGGAGCCAAAACATAAAACTAGTAAACACCTTGATTATATACGCCACACCTTGACTCAGTCTCGTTATGATCCTATAGGCTGTCTTACCTGCAAATATAATACTAAAAAGTTTGATATGGTACAGTGTGGAATCAACATACTGGGAAAGAAATTGGGGTGGGGGGGGGGGGGTAAATGATGTGGGGTAGGGAAGAGAAGGGGGGATGTCTCAAGAAACTTGAGAAATATGAAGGGAAGATCCTAGTTGAATCTGAACGATGGAAGGCGAAAAATTGGTTTGTAAAAAAGTTATCTTGTCATACCTTATCAGCAGTAGGGGGAATGTAGCTTTCCAAGGTACTCCATAATTAAACTTTCTCCGAAAATGTTTACCATATCATATCAACAATTAAAAATAAAAAAAGTAGGAGTTACCTCTCAAAATTTGATGCAACAGATAGGTTTATGTTCCATGTTTTATAGTGAATATGGTGGGCTTGCAGTGAATGATGCTATTTACAAGTTGCACTTAGTTGTATGTCGTCATCGGATGTGAGGCTTCTACACATCTCATTTTAGGGTCATTCTCATATCTAGGCCCTCTAGTACTCTTTTTGTAGTTTAAACAATTACTACAGTGATAATAAGTAAGTTTGATGATTTTAGAATTTAAAATATGATATTCAACTCATGCACTTGGTATTATTGTTAGTAGTATTTATTTCCAACCACTTGCACCGTCTCTTTCTTCATATTTTCTATTTATTTTTCTGTCTTTGTATTAAAAAGAGTGCTCCCAACCTGTGCTGCACAACTATATATATTATGTGCCTGTTTCTAAAAAAATAACCAAAACCCAACGTTTGTTTGATTTTTTAACTTACATGAAAAACAGAATTTACCAGTACCTCTACTGAGTCTGGAAGTCTGGTGTTTTCTTAAAACTATGCAGTTAAATAGTTCCTCACAAATTATAAGGACACAAGGTTTTTTGCAGTGTTTATATATATTTGGTTTTGTCAGGATAAACCTGTGTTGGACCTGTTTTTTGGAGGAATGTATTTTACTTGTGGATTTATGGTTATCTCTCTATATATATTTTTTGTTTCTGTATAGTCTTGTTGTTAATAGCATCTTTGAACAGGAAATGATGTTGGGGTTTGGTTTCAAGTTTTATTTGAGACTCTCTGGTTAATTTGAAAATAGCAGGGTAGTACCCCTTGTGCTTTTAGTTGATTGATTGTTGATTGAGTATAACCAGCAACTACTATGGGCAAAATGAATCACAGTGTGACTTGGAATGATTCGGGACAAGCCATGCATGTATATCACATACCACAATGACTTAGGTATGTAATGTTCATACTTATCTAAATTTGTGCCAAAAGTTAGTACTTAGTCCCAAAGTGAACGTAGACTAGGACAATTAGGAGTTCCTCCAGATCAAATTTCCAGTATTGGTTACTTTGCATCCATATGGATGAGGGCTCTTGTTCTATGTCCTTATGGTAATCATGGTATAGTAGAGTTGTAACAAGTCCGCAATTTTGCAGTCGTGTCATTCAATCTCTTTCAAAGGTGACTTGTGATTCAAGTCATTGTACTATTTGTATGAGGAATGTCATGATACAATACCTCGAGTCATTTCCCCTAAAAAGAATCGGTGACGGGAGTCTTGACTCTTTTGAGTAAATAGCAGAGAAATGGTATCTGAAGTTGTCAAACAGTCTGAAGGGAAAACTGGCTAACTAGGCCCCAAATAAGGGGAATTTTCCAGATTTGTTGGGAGTTTCAATAATGCATGATAAAGTGTAATCCTGGTGGTAGCCAGTCTCCCCCCCCCCCCATCAGGTTACTTATTTTGCTCTAAGGAAGGCAGATATTTCAAACAAATTCCCTAAATTAACCAATTTTCCTCAATACAAACCCCCAGTTGTTAAATACAAAATATTTCTAATGAAAGATTTGTAACTTTGGTCTTTGTAGAAATATTGTTTGTTTCTTGAGTTGTATAAAGTTTGCACAGTTCAGTTCACACAGCTTTTGTTGCAATTGTTCAAAGACTGTGTGGATTGCCAATAGCTATATAGTTCCTGGAGCAATTTGTAGAAGCACAAGGAATGACAATGCCTTTGTAAGGCCTGGGAACAGTGAGTTTTAACAGAGAAATGAATGGAAGTTCTTATTGTGCAGGTATGGTCAGCATGTTTAATTGAAGCGTGGTCATCCTGGGGTGTTGTAGGCAAGAGCAAGAGATGGCTGGGGTAGGGGGAGAGGTAGGGGGAGAGGGGCAGGGGGCATGCAAGGGTAGAATGTAAACTTCTGACTTGGAGTTGCTTCGCTAGCTTGGCCATGACTGGAGAGGTTGTATTCATTTCAAAAGATCTGTGATTTTGAGTTGAGTAGGTTTTTTTTTCTGAGTGACATGAATCACAAGTATGGTCTTGTTGAAGACAGCCAGTCCATCAGAGGTCAAAGGGAATTAATGCTTTATGTACATTAATATGTATCAAAGCAAAATTGGATTTCTCTTTTGCTACAGCACTGTTCCATTGTAGCCTTATGTATACTGACAGAATATATGGAATTGGTTGGGGAAGTGATATTTGATGGAGAATGTGTCTGTATAGAAAGAGAATTTTGACCTGCGACACCCTTACTATGTGTTAGTAGGTTTGCTGCTTGTTCTTCAACTTCTTTCAAAAATCATGGTTAATAGTGTTATCAAAGAGTTACTTGAAGATTCTTCCCAAGCACATGTCCTTATGTAAATTACCTTCACATTATTCTTCCAACACAATAAATGAAGAAAAAGTGCACCTAATACTATCAGTGTTCTGTCTCATCTTTGGAGATATTTCTGTTTCTAAACTAACCACCTGATTTGTTTTGCCCGTGGTGTAATACTAGGGAACTCCGAGGGTGCAAATATCTGGACACACAGACTTGAGTGGACAACAAGATTTATACAAATTGGAAGTACCAAAATTCCATTCACCTTGACTGATATTTCCATGAGTTTGAAAGCAGTCATGTCCCATATTTCCATCTTTTCTCAACAATGTACCAGAACATTCAGAAAATAAGAACAATAAATCCCATTTCCTAAAATTCCCCAACTTTTCCAAGGCCTTTTTGAATAATTGCTCATTTTCCCAGGCCTTCCAGGCATGGGAATTGTAATTCCAGTTTTCCTTGACTTTCCAGGACTGAAAGAACTTTTACACCTGTCAGGTCTTGCACCCATGTTGCAGTCATAAGTTGGCACTCTACCCATTTTTGCTCCCCCTCCTCCCTAAAGGTTATCCTAACCCCAAAGTTATGCAACTTTGTTTTGCTGTCTGTTGGTATTGTAAGCAGGGTACAGGGAAAACAGTAAAAGGAATATTTCTCACTTTGAGTGGTATTCCTGCTTGGCTATTTGCCTGCCTGAATATAAAGTGACTACATCTATATGAACCCTCCTGAAAAAAATCCCCCACCCCACCCTTCCATGTTAGCAGTCATCTTCCTTTGAGGAACTTGCCTAGCTGGTACTCAGGCCTACAGTATGCTTGTTCCATTTGTCAGTTTGATTCAATCATTGAAGCTGTTTGCTGTAGGTGTATGTCATCATGAGGATGCTTCAAAACATTTTTTTTAACTGCTATATCTTTACCGAAAAAGTACCATCTGTTTGTATTCATAGTTCACATTGTAGATTGTGGTGACATTCCACCACAGCTGGTTATTTTTTCCTGGGGGAAAGTATAACCATGACAGTGCTTTTTTTCATTTAAATTCCTGACTTATATCAACTTTAATCATAAAAAGAAAAAGGTGCTACTGCTGGGGTAAGGGAAGGGTTAATTTGCTACTAAGCAAATTGTGGGAAGCAAAGATATTGTTTTGCTCCCCCTCCCCACCCCACCCTCAATAACTTGGGAAGATTAAAAAAAAAGTTTTCTCTAAGTGAGTGTGTCAATGCAAAATCAAATAGCTTAGAACACAGGGAACATGCTGTTACTGCCATCTGGGGGAGTTTACCAAGCCAAAAATTTTCTGATACTCTCGCTACACACTATCCCATGGTACTTTGCGTAGATAGCTCTCAAGGTTGCCCAAAATTTCCAATACTCTACACACTAACCCCTGGTGGTACTTGGCTCAGGTGCTGAGGTTGCCCCAAAATTTTCCAATATGCTACACACTAACCCCTGGTCGTACTTGCTCCAGGTAGTTGCCAAGGTGATCCAAAAATTTTCTGATATGCTACACACTAACCCCTGGTGGTATTTGGTTCAGGTGCTGAGGTTGCCCCAAAATTTTCTGATACGATACACACTAACCCGATGGAACTTGATTCAGGTAGTTACCAAGGTTGCCCCCAAATTTTCTGACATGCTTCATACTAACTCCTAGTGGTACTTGGTTCAGTTAGTTAGTAAAGTTGCCCTCATTTTCTGTCATCAGGTAACAGCCCCTACTCACATAGATTTTGTTCAGGATGAGAGTATAGACCATGGACTTTCTACATACATGGAAACAGGCATGTAATGTGTACGTCCTATACGTAGGTTGTCCTCACCGCCTGAAGAAACCAGAAAGCCAAAAGGCTTAGTGATTCCTTGCCGAAAAGGGGTGCTTTGTTGTCCTCATAAACCACCGAAACTGTGACCTCAAATGACCTTTGACCTCTACTAAAAAAATAGGGTTCTTCCTCTCAACATGGCAAATCTATATACCAAATATGAAAAGTGTTGGTCATTCCTTTTTCACGATATCGCGATTACAAGGTTTTCGGTCTTTGATCTCTGGTGACCTCAAATGACCTTTGACTCCACCAAAAACAACAGGGTCCTTCCTCTCAACATGGCAAATCTATATACCAAATACGAAAAGTGTCAGTCATTCCTATTTCAAGATATCGCGATTTCAAGGTTTTCCGTCTTTGACCTCTGGTGTCCTCAAATGACCTTTGACCTCCACCAAAAACAATAGGGTTCTTCCTCTCACCATGGCAAATCTATATACCAAATATGAAAAGTGTCGGTCATTCCTTCCACAAGATATCGCGA
The DNA here is from genome assembly GCA_037179385.1 of Holothuria scabra. NCBI lineage: Eukaryota > Metazoa > Echinodermata > Holothuroidea > Aspidochirotida > Holothuriidae > Holothuria > Holothuria scabra. The sequence goes on from CM074198.1 coordinate 25,650,866, forward strand.
TTACAAGGAGCGTCAGAAACACCCATACACACACACATACACACAGTCGTGTTTTTACACACAACTGAGGACTTCATTGTTATCTCCATTGTGTCTGCTTACTTAACCCTAACCTTCACAATAGACTGTCTATTGTTAGACAACCGAGGACTTGAGAAATCTATTGAATTTACTACCGAGGACCTGGAAGTCTATTGTTTAGGTCCTCTGTTTTACACAAAGACAAACCCACACGCACACACACACACACGACATCACCATTGCATAGATTCCTTGCCTGCCTTCGGCAAGGAATCAAAAAGGCGCACTAAGATGGCTGCTGTAAAGCTAGAATTTGCATGGTTTGATGATGACTGTGATTTGGGAAGCAATGTCCTATTCTTGCAATATGTGCATGATTTTGACTGTACCTTGCATTAATTTGAAAATATTTCAACTTTCTTGCAAAATCTGTCGATTGGAACTACTTGAACAAGTCCAAACTTTCACACACCATAGCTGACAGCCATCTTGCTATGCCTGTACTCACATGTATGGTAGGGACAATCAATGGATAGTATGCTCTGTCCATATACATAAGATGTCCGTGGTATAGATGAATCCAAGCAGCCAGTGAAGTTTGCCATGTTTGGGGACCATCAGTCTCAAATCATGACCTTATCATCTACATGCACTTTGAAACCTCGTATTCAGTCAAAATGAGGGAGCCAAGAGATATTCAAGTGTACAATCATCCCTAATACATGTAAGCAAAGAATTGGAAAGATTAAATGGGAAATTTAAGCAAAAGCTTTATTTTCATATGTCACAGAGGAACCAAATTTACACAGAAGTGGTTAAACTTCCATCTCAATCAAACAGGTATTTCTTGAGATATGTAACTGAATTCATTAGATTTGTGTGACAAAGTGAGTTTGAGGGCAGCAGAGGTTATATCACTTCCCCACATTGACAAGGAATGCTTTGTCTCCCCTTTGTTTTCAGACTATTGTGTTGACCTTGCAGTTAATTGTGATAGTTCCTACCAGAGGGAGATGCAAAGTTTGTTAAGTTCCCATGCCACTTATACAATCACATTCTGATGATTTGGGATTATTGAGGAGAAAATTGTAAAGTTTAAAGAAAATCAAAGCACTTTTCATTAATATGAGTATTTGATGTCATATGTGCTAGCTTTAAGTGCACTTTTGTTGAAAATGTAATAATTTTACCTGCTCATATTTTGAGAATACCAAATGGATTGCAATGCAAATTTTACCAAAATGCTTAGAATAAGTACCTTCTAACATATATCAAAACCTGCTGTGACCTTAAACCCTTCTTTGACCCCATTCATGTCCCACTAGTCAGACCGTAACTTGACTGTTTAGATTTGTCTATACTCTCTAATCCCTACACCCTAAACCACCACCTTTTCTGCCCATACAAATGGTATGTTATGCATTTTGTCACAGCCCCACCCCTTTTCTTGTAGGAACTAGGAACAAATCCTTCACACTTAACAACCGAAAATGATCACACATCAATGAATGTTCTAGTCTAACACCTTTATTCACTATTTTACTTTTTCAACTTAACACATAATACACCCATGAAGTATTTTGACTAAATGTACCTTGCCCTCTACAAGTACTTAAATTTGTAGGTAGGGCTGGTGTGGTCTCAAAAAAAATGGAATGTGAAAAAATTTACAGCTAGATCAAAATATGCAGCAAGTCCAAATATATCAATGTCCATTTATCTGAGGTGGCAAGGTCAGTACTAAACTCACCCAGGGCAGCTCTTGGGGATATTGTAAAGGATTGCCAACAGTATAGACCACCTTTGCAGAGGGATGACCCCCTGAGAATCCAAAACTGAACTTTTAACACACCTTTGACAAAATCTATTTGGTCACATTTTGCCAAAATCTATACAATGTTCTGTTTAGGAAAATGTGCATGAATTTAGATAGAAGATACAGCGTCACAAAGCAATTTTGAAATGACTTTTCTTTTTTGTGATAAAACAAATTACAAAGATGCTGATTAATTTAAGAGGTACCTTGCAAATAAGCTAAGTACATTTATCACGAGAAGCGTGGAATACCTTTCTTAATTCAGACTATTTACATGCTTACAGGAGGAACTTAAAAGTCACAACCTTCAAATAACATAGAAACATAAAATGATAAAATTTTTCATAACCGTCTTACCTTTTTAATGCTACATATCTAGCACACATCCATAAAATAAAATTAACATAATTGCCCTTCAAATATATATGAAGTTTGTTACAGGCTGATGTCACAAAAATCTTTCAACTAAACAGTAAAATATATTTATATATAATTGAGAAGGAAAAAAGAAAACTTTTTACAATATACTTTGGCAAGTTAGTAAGTGTTCTACAAGATTCTAAATCATGTACAAACCACCCAAAAGGCCTGCGGGATGACACGTTTACATGTTTAAAATGAATATGGACGTTATTAGAGCACGAATTGAACATTTCCATTAAATGATTGGATTCTTTGGACTTGGGCTGCAAAATGGAGGTGAACAGGGCATCAGGACCCAGTTGAAGAGAGCTGAAAGCCTGACAATCAAATGTCCCATGTACACTTGTATTAAAAATTAGCTTGTCAATTAAAAATTGTTTTTCTAATGAAAAGCTTTGCTTTACAAGCAAACCTTATGAATTCATAAAATTTTATACCATGTTAATGTGAAGTGTTAATAAAAAATTCATGATATAAACCTTGCATTGCAGTGCCTTTACTAAAGAATATTATGCATTTACAGAATACAGCCTGTTCACCAAAATATTTCATTGGCATCATATTTGCAACTTACTAGGTACAACCTTTGTGATCAGATATGGTACTGGGGGAGTAAAACCACATCCAGGGGTGGGGACTTACACGTGTTGCAATACATTTAAGACATTGCTCTTGAAATTTTCAAAGGCTGCAAACGTTTTTCTAGGGAGAACCCCTTCCCTCTCCCCTCCCTGCACCCCAGATATAAGCTTTCTAGGAAAAGAAGAATTTATGGAATTTTCAGGAGCAAACTTTATTGTGCAGATCATTGGACATCCAAATGCCTGTTTGCTAGAACTTATACAATCAAATGATAATTTATTTGTGGGAATGGTCAATACCCTGCTATTACCATCACAGTTTGCTAGTAAGGGAACTTCCTGTTTTGTTATTTTGCAAGTAGTCCAGGAGACAGGGTGTAGCAACTTCTTAATACAAGTTATAAGTTACATTTTTTCAATGTCTACACATTGGAAAGGGTCATCAAGGTTTTCTGAGATATATTAACAGCCATTTTCACTGGACAAAGAAATACCCTTTCATTAGAACATCTTAATTTTTTTAAATGAACTAGATTACTGACAAATGCTTACATTCATATTTGTTACAGGTGCCTTTCAGTACACAGAAAACTAATGGATGCTGTACTTAAACACTCGATTCAATTTGCTAAAATATTGACTTCCTGAAAGACTAAATTTTCAAACTTCTTAACAAGATAAACCTGTGGAATCTTGGACAGTTTTTGTACATTAACTTTCATTCAAGGCATTTTGAGAAATAAAAGATGCTTATTAATAGATGCTTATTAATTAAATAAATCGGTTACGTATAGTTAACTGTTTGTGACTTACAAAAGGACGGCTTCAGTGAATACAAAAATTGAAGGAACTGTTTAACTGCAGCAGATAAAGGCCCTCTGAGAAACACTTAACCTTATACAGTAACTTGGTATTAAATTACAAGAAAGACATTTGGTTGGACAAGGCTTCTCTTTACCACTTCAAGCTGCTTTTTTTAGGTATAAAGGCATAACAGTATGTGTGTTAAGGCACATAGGTGCAGCAAGGCATTGCAAATATTATTAACCGCTTAATAACCACCAGTTCATAGAAAATGGTAAATCCTCAAATGCCATTAAAAACTGGATATACTTTTTAACTGAAAACTCATTGTAATCAATCTGAAGTAGGCTCACACCATGAGCGAAGCATGTTAAAAATGCACAGTGACATTATGTAATAACGGACGGTTTATCATATATGACGGTCAAAATCTCTTTACACACAGTTACTTCCTAACATAATTCCTTTACTGCTTCTTTTGCTTTCCTGTGTAAAACTGAAGACCACTGTGAAAAAAATGTAATTTTTCACTGAAGAAAGCGATGACTGCTCTATGTGCTACTATTTACTCTAGCAACAAGCGGTGACTGTTTCCATCAAATTTCAGGGAGAACTTGGTCATTTATTTTGGAAATGAAGGAATGACATTACCAGTAAATCAGCAGATTAATTTTTTTCTTTTTATAATTTACCCTGTTTGAAGGACAGAAGATTTATACCTCTGTACAGTATGGAATTATGAGCAGATTGCAAAATGGACAGGTGAATTCTTAAGTTCATCTTCAAACTACCAGAAAAAATTACGAAGAGAAAAATGATCTACTTTTTACACTTCTTGGTTTCTCTGCAGTATCACAACTACAAGATTAGTTTGACTTCAATGGTCACACACACTTGAAAACATCTAGCTTGTGGCATTGCATCAAATCTTCACAAAATGTTCCACAAATTTTATCTACCAACAAAGATCCACAAACTGTACAATAATTCACAGCTTAGATCAGCTCTACTACGACAGCAAAACTTCCATGAGATCAAAGTGGCACGAAAATGGACGAAGAATGATGAATCCATCGAAGAGGGAACTTCCTTCGCGAAAGTGAATAACGATCAAGTCCTTTGTGACATCTACACGTTGCTGGTGTCCCCACCATCCTGCTGACAGACGAGAGATAATGAGAGATAACATTTTGTTTATAAGAAAATAATGAAAACTGCATTCACATCCACCCACTCTAGGAGAGGTTTAATTAAAAGCAGATATGAAATACGCAGCCATTTTGGAACTTTCTCCCTTATTTGGTAAGGCTGATTTAAGCATAATTTTAATTCTTGACATATAGTTTTGTAATCAATGCTGTATATTTTATACTTGTGACATAGATGATACTATATATTCACAACCAGGGGCATCACTCTGGTACGTGTAGTCATAGCACTACCTCTAAGTCTGTCAGCTACCTTAGAAAAAGATTTTCTGTGATTATCCTGCTTCTTTTGGGGTTCATCTTTGCTGAAACATTAGTAAAAAGAGGTTCTATGGCTCAGATTCTAACCAGTTTGTCCCAACACTCTCATCCCAAACAGTACCAATTCTCCTGACCTTCTTACTTAAGCCCCTCTCACAATTGTCTGAAAGTCATCCTCATCCAGAAACAATCTCAGTTTTACTGCTTCAGGGTGTGTATTGAAAAGCTCAATGTGTGTAATCAAAACTCTCAATAAAGTCCATGCTGTGTAATATAAGCTTTGGTACTCTGCATTTTTTGAATAAGCTGTCAGTCAAAGAGCTGAACCAATTGAGAATTTTGGTAAACCCCTACCAAAATTGTAGTTTAGGGTGAGAGGATTGGCCCTTTGAGTTGAGCTGGCCACCGTCTTTTTTCCAGTTATGGTTCACTGACTTGTATTCTCTACTCTATTGCTAATGCTTAGCATCACGTACAATGGTTGCATGTTCCAGTTTTTTAAGTTTCCAGTATGACCCAGCCAGGACTTGAACTCCAGACCAACTTTTATGAGACCACAACAGGGTCCCAGCTAGAGAGTCTTACTAAGAATTGGGAGTAAGCCGTCAAACTTGAAGGGCAAGTGTGCTAATTTTGAACAGATGACTGTTGCTATTTTCTGAACAACACTGACATTTATCAGTTCTTGTACACATTTCCAAAACACTCTACCACACCCACTCTACAGTACGTTCTCTTTATTATACCACTTACACTAAAACATATCCTGTACACCTCAAAATTAATGTCCCTTTCTATGCACAGAGTAAGCACACTGGCAAAGCCTTTCTAGTTTTCCAAAACTCTCTCAGAATCACTAGTTCATACTTACTTCTACACACAAACCCACTCACCCACATAGGATACAATTGTGTACAAAATGTTAAGGCCAATTGCCTTCACTCTTCCATACTCCATTATACAACAAACTAACTGTAATTCCTTCCTGATAATGGTCACTGAACTAATTTTTCAGTGAACATATTTTCTGCAGCTTCGTGTATTTTTTGTGGAGGTAGCAGGGTTCCTGCACTTTCAGAAAAATAAAATTTCATGACTATGTCATGACCTGATCATGATTACTTCAAGACCAAATTACATCTAACATAATGTTATACACAATAAAAGATGCATTTTAGAGTGCTTTTGAAGTATCTTCAAATGAAATTGATTTATGTTCACAAGCTTGCTTGCTGTGTAATTATTATGAATACACATCTAAGTTTTAGTAACATCTCAACTGTATACCTCAATTAATAAATCATATTTAATTTTTCACGCTTTTCCAAACCTGATGTTTAAAAGAAGATGTTTTGGTTTCCAAATGTGTGCGTGCAATGTATGTATGTATTTCTTTTTCTTTTTATCTTTCCTAACCAGATACAAAATATCTTTGCTGTAACATGTTCAAGAAGTTATTGGATTACCACAGAAAATGTGTACTTGCTAGTACTGCATAAACAGAGGGGCTACTAAAAATATATACACAAGACTGAAGCTTATCAGATCTAACCACAGATAACATAAATATACTCATGAACTTTCAAGTTAAGTTTATTCTAGATGTACATTACATCCTATCATATCAAACATGACACAGTGCTTCTGTTCCTGCCTAAAGAAATCATGAAACTATTTGAAATGGCTAACAGAGCTGAATGAGGTGTACCATGAATGTCTGACTGATTTCCTTCAGTGTTAATCTCTTGAGGGATACGGTTGACACGGCATTAGGAGTTTACAAGTGCTAAATGTTTTGAATCCGCCCACCGATGTTTCCTGGATATACACTGAAAATGATACTACAAAGTATTTACTAGTTCATGGTACAGATCACATCAACTTTAAAATGACAAAAATACCAACAGCAAGAACGGCTGACATGAAGGTTTCCTCTTTCTCAGAGAATGACAAGGGGTTCAATTTCTCAAAACTAATGCCAGCCTGAGAACCAGGGTGATGTCATAGCTAATTATTTTGGCTTTTGTTTTTAGGGGCAGGAGGAGAAAATTTTGAGAAGTCTGATATAGTTCTCAATGAGTGGTCTTCATCTTTTCCTTTGTTTTGTTGCACCTTTGGAATGGATCTTGGCTGAGCTGACTAACCTCGAAACAAGTTCAAACCTTGTTCAGCAGGGGCTTTGGAAAACAGTAGTTTTTTGATTATCAGCATAGTGGAAAAGAGCAATTTTTTGATTATCAGCAGGGCTTGTTGTAAACTCCAGTAAATTAGTAGCAAGAAGTCATCACACCACAAATGACTCTGATCCTGGGTCACTAACTTTAAGATGGACTCAATGAAGTGTTTGCACTCAGAGGTGGGATTGTGGGATCATGGAAAATTTTTTTGAGAATTACAGCACCCAACAGAAACTACAATGCAACACTGCATGAAATTTCCACATGTGCACTTCCCAGAAATCAGTACAATTAGGGCACAGTGCTTGGTAATAGAATCTTCATGTGTGTGACTCAACATTCAATCCAAATAAACACAGCCACTACCTACCACGTCTGGTGCACCACCGCTACATGTATGATCAAAATCTATTGTTTACAAAATCCCCCTCAACAGAAAACCAGGGGAGTGAATGAGGTCCCACCCTGATTTTGAAATCCCTCCTTTTTTTGGGAATTCCCACTTAAGTTAGGTTCTTTAGCATGAATACTACATCAAGTGTAAGCAGGTGGCTCATTTTAGAGTGGTGTAGTCCTTTTTATGGGTTGAGGTAACTGAGAGAACTCTTCCCTCAACAACAACTTTGTTGTGTCTTATTCTAAGGTCAAGTCCTAGCCTATCTTACAATGGGTGCATAGCACTTCTTCAGTTGCCACTCGATCATAAATTTAAGGTTGCATTCATCTCACTGATTGCTTTTAATGATCTCTACCCATTACTTAAACACAACATCCTTAAAGAGCAAGGACAGTTACCCCAAACTTATTTTGATACAACAGCTATTTCTTACTAATTTTTCTCTTCCAAGAACCTTTCAAGATAGGTCAGTGTTAGGACTTAAACATTCCATAATTATGAAAGATAAAACAATGATTTACTATCCTAATAAAATAAAGTTCACAATTCAGTGATGAAACTATTGTCACGTGATACTCAAGAGCCATTCAGGGAAAAGGATAGACTACTTGACTTATTCAAATTCAGATTAATGCATTTCCCCTTTAACACATCCTCAGAACTGATGCATGTAAGTGTCATGTGTGATGACAGCTATCTTTAACAGCCCAAAGTATACCTGCCATGCTCTGATAGATCCACAGATGCCTTGCTGTAATTCCAGACAGATAAGAGTGACATTTCAACTCAAGCTGGGATGTACACAAAGAATATTTCACATAGCAACAATGGAACTACCAGATACAAAATCTGGGAATTTAGTGGGCGGTATAAAGTAAAACAGATAGCTATATTACACCATACATGTTTAAATGATCCTATGTTTATCATACCACCAAACAACCTAGCCACAGATACCTTGTGCTAGTAAAAATAAACTATTTAGTCCCCATATCCTGAACTTGTCAACAAAGTACATCAACACCTGAACAGCCAAAACAAATCCAAAGGCTGGATGATGAAACATTCAAAAAGGTGTCATGTTTAGCATTTCTAGCTGCCACTAGACCATAAAGCAACTGATGTGATTGCTTTGCGTAGACAGCAGGAGGATCTTTTCTTTGCAATGGTTTCTCCTCCAAGGTATCAGTGATCATCAACAAATGCTTCGAAAAAAGGAAACTACAGAGGATTATGGGATAAAGTTTTCCTGCGAGACATTTTTCACAAGAGTTAATACAATTGACAAAAGTGAAAACTTTATCCCAAATTTTTTGTAATTGGTGTCTAAAGTTAGGCCTATGTGAGGGGTCAGAGTCTAGTGTTGTCTCAGATTTATTATGAAGATTTAGATTTATATTTTGGGAGACACATTTTGAAAAGGTACTTTGAAGGTTTTTTTTTTATACCAGTCTTACCAAATCATAAATTAAGTGACCAAATGGTCCATCATTGCACCCTTATTGTATGCATATGTGGCTGGTTACAGACCTGGGGGGAGGGGGAGAGAGGGGGTGGGGGATTACGTGAAAAAAAGTATCAACTGGACTTACATCATCTTCATCATCATCACTCGCTCTGGATACAACTGTTGATGCTCGAGAAACGATTGTACTAGCTCTGGACTCCTGATAAGTCAGCATGGAGAGGGTGGAGCAAAGAAACATTTATAGGAAGGGGATAAAGTGATTTTTTTGATCCCCGACACTCTTGGGATGTGTGGCACTGCAAAAGGTGCAAGTGGCACGAGAAAAGTGCAGACCTAAAAATGTAACTATATCAATCCATGAAGACTTGTGAACCAGAAATATGACAGAGAGAATCAGGAATGAGATGGGATGGGGTTAAAAGGGATAAAGAAAAAAAGTGGCCAGAGGCAAATAAAAATCATAAGTTTCGGGCCAGATGAAGAGATACACAATAGCAAGTTTCTTGTAGGAGAGACTGAATTGAGCTTGAGTCAGGCACCCAAATACCCAACTCTTTACCTACCTAGGTACCCAACCAAACATACAAAAGTCTCAAGTGAGCGGTTAGATCGAGTTTTTTGGCCCAGTTTCCAACCTATTGGTTCAAGTGAGCAAAACTGGAACCTGCCTGCTTGGAAAACTGCAGAAAAAGTGTTTGGAACTACCTCAGGTTGACCCCTCTCCATCGACTATACATGAACACACAGTACTCTGTTATTGACAACTTTGCTTTCCCAACCCCTTCAGAGTTGGTCTCAAGTTTCTGGTACCCCTCCCCTTACAAGGTGTTAATAACAGGTACCTTGTTCCAAATATTACATTTGATACCTGAATCAGATCTAGACAGAATGCAATACTTTTGCAAGGGCCACAGGAATCAATTTACTTTACATATGAAGGCAAAATCAAGTGGGACATGAAAAGAAGAACAACCCGAAAATCTTGGTAAAGGAAGTGCCCATCCAGGTTAAGTATACATCCTTATGTGGGATAAGTAACTATTTTGTTACAGTCCTTCCATTTTCAAAAAAGTGTTGCATGAACTGATGATCACCATTTCTGCACATTGTAATTTACATTATAGGAGGTTTGGGTAACGGTATGAGTTGCTCGGATGCAAAAATAAACTGAAGTAGAGGTTTTCACAAAATAGGACAGTTGCAAGATTTTACAAAAAGTACTTCAGAAGGACTTTTGTGGTTTTTCATTCAAAACTGCTCAGCCATTTGACAGCAGCATATCATCTTTGGAACTTTTTTGTAGTAATTTTGATATATGAACCATTAAACAAAAAAAAGTTGGGTAAAAAGAAAAAAAAGGTAAAAAGCAACAGGATTTGTGAGAAAAAAAAGAAAGAGGAGACTTCAGAAAGAAGAAGGAAGTATGACAGACAGGGGTCACTTGAAAAACTGGGGCATAATTTGATACGATCTTAAAAACAGGCAAAGGAACAATTAAGATGTCGCAGATGTCGCAAACTTCAGCATTACACAAAAACCAAAAAAGGCAGAACTTGAATTATCTGCCAACTCATTGTTCGAAACACCCATCCCTGATAAATTAGTTTCCAGATGGATAATATGAGATGTTCACATTTCTTTCATTTTCAAGTTTCTATTTCCTTCAAAAAGACAAGAACAAATTACAGTGGTTGACGACAGTTGCTAAATTTGGCATTTTGATGTGAGGTGTTGATAGTTATTGTCATCACAAATAACAAAACTCTCCCGCTCAAATGCTCCTCTCTGATCAAATTTACAAAATATGTCATCGACTTTTCATTTAAGAGTGCTCTGCCACCTTTAAGATATTTTATAAACTGGTAAGAAGCAGAAAGCTAATTTTTAATTAAATAATGCCATAAATGACTAATGAAGTGACAATGAGGTATAAGGAAGCAAGCAAGGCCATTGGGAAAAGTCATAATTTTTTTTCATTTCATGTAATGAAAAAGCGATTCATATTGTCAATATCACTGCCAACTATTCATTTTCTGGTACTTCAGGTACTTGGTGCCTTTACAGACAGCATCAAGGGAAAATTTTGGAAAAACTGTAACATCAATTATTTCTACACAAACAAACAAACAAATGAAAAAAGAGGCAAGAAAAAGCAACTTTGAGACAGTGAATTTGAAATTTAAGATGGGAAAGTAATGATTTTAATCTGGCTTAAGGGTACAGTTCTAAATGAATACAAAGTACCCCTGTTCTTGAATAAAGTGCAGGTCACACATCAGCAGGTGCACATATTAGAAGGGACAGAAAAAGAAAGTATTGACACCAAAAATTTGCATTGTTAAAACACTAAAGTCAAACGAAAATGTGATGACATTATAAGGACTTGGAAATGGGAGCCGTGCACTTTCTAATATCTTTGCCAATTTCTGTTTCAGTCTTTTTTCTTCTGATTCTCTCCTTTTTGCTCTCAACTAAAATATAATAATCCCCTAATAAAGTCTTGAAACTATAAAGTTGGAAATTCACTTCTAGTATTAGGTTGGTACATGGTATAAAAGCTGTTACTATTTCAGTTTTAACATATTTCGAAACTGCCTGCAAAGTGGTAACCATGTTGAATGCATCCTACCTTCACAAAATGGGCTAAGATTTTGGAAAGAATGAAACGGGAATAATTTAGTATGAATTAGCTATTAAAAAGCGTGACTAAAGGTGGCTGTTTTATGCTTCAATGTTATCTTTACCAAAAGTTACTGCTCACATGTTGTTGGAAGAGGGGAAGGGGTAGGCAAGTAAGGGTCAATGCAGATGGAGGGGAGCATTGGAGGAGAGAAAAAGGTCAATGTCCTAAGTGACAGGAAGTCTTAGGTGTACAAAAAAGAAATCATGTTTTTTCCAAGGTCAAAACCAAATGAAGAAAAGAGAGGTGAACTTCACTGCAACCTGTGCTGAAAGAAAATTGCTGAAATTTCTATCTCAACTTACAGCAGCAGTTGAACGACCTGAGATAACAGAGTCTGATCTGGGACTAAATACAGAGGCACGACTGGGGGAAGCCGGGGGAGACGCAGCATCTGGTGTATCAGCATTGGACACTGATGATGCCACAGAGGATGCTCTGGACATGGAAGATGCCCTTGAAGTTGGGGAAGTCACCCCTTCAACATTGGGCTCAGCATCCGCTGTTGACGAGGGTCTTCTGGAGGCCACAGATGTGGATCTGGAGGCAGCAGAAGCTGTCCGAGATGCAGAAGATTTGGCCCTGGATGAAGATGAAGTTGTCCCATCTTGAGAGTTAGATGCTGCTGCCATGGAAACAGAGGCCCTGGATCCAGCACGGGACAGGGTCTTTTCCAGCTCCACCAAGGGGTCTGCATCTTCTTCCTCCTAAAATTATGCAAAAAGTTCATCAGATACGTATAATATGCTAAAAAATTCCAGGTCAAAACACAGCAAACCAAGAAGTGGAGTTATTGGTGAGAAAAGCTTTTATCTTTCAGCATGTGCAAATCTCGGCAGTCATCAACAGAGGGTGCAGGAGAATGAGGGTTACGAACGAAGAAATTTCTATCCTCCACAGTTGAAATCAGAAATGTCCATCTGTAATTTAACTGCAATATTTATGTTTAAAGATTCAAGCAGATAAACCATTTTGGAACGGAGCATTAAAGAAGGCAAAAAACCTCAGTGCAAGAAATGCCTGTTAATTCCTCACATGAAGAAAAGTAGAAAACAGGATATGAGTACAAGTGACTCTGTCAATATGTCAATTCATGAAAATATTTAGGTCAGGTCAAATGCTCATGTCACAGTTTTTGTGTACTTATCAAATTGAATAGGTTCTGTGAATGAACATTCCATCTTCTTGACTCTATCAAGTGCTTTCAATGATGTCAAAAGTCCAGCCTCTTTTGCAGGCAAAAACAAGTGTAGTATGCTAGCTCGTGTAACTAGCTGAGACGCAACTGACAAACACATGTGACTGTTGCACTAAAACTGTTGATTTTTGCCGGACGGTGGGTGTGGCTTACCAGCTAGTGCAGCTAGGGTGACTGTTTCACTAAAACACTGTTGATTTTTGCTTGACAGCTGGGACAGCGGGCGTGGCTAACAATTATGATGCCAGGAAGCACTATACATATTTTTAGCCATAAGTTCATCAAAAAGGTTTTAGTGTAAGAGTGATTGAGGCAATAAAGAATGGAGTCAAAAGAGGTACCTCTTGACAAGGAAAAGCAAACAACAGCTATAAATTCAGAAAAATTACACAGCAAACAAGATCATAATAAAATTAACAGAATCAACATATTTTGACGTAAAAACTATATTTTCTGTCTGTTCTTCACATTTATTAGGTTCTGGACTTATGCATTTTACCATTGTTATTGTAAATCCATTTTTGTCCCAAGAAAGAAACAACTTTTCATGCCATTATGTGGATGTTTCAACTGAGGTCATGTAAGGACCAAATTTAACTTTGGTGCACTGCTGTATTTGGAGAGTGGGGCATTTTGGGATTGAGAAAAGAGAAGTAGACAAGAAAAATCATGGCCTTAAACCATGGGTTTCGAAACAGGTTCAAAAAATGGTCTAATATAAAAAGGTGAGCCATTACTATTCTCAAAGAACAATTTTTTTCTTTTTCCTACCCCTCGTTTTTGGTAGTGGGTTGAGGTTAACTGGGAACCACCTCCTACAGACAGAAACAACTCAATAGTAATAAGGACAAATGCACTCCTACAAATAAGGAGACAGGAGAACACAACAGTTGTATTATACTTGATTTCAAAATCCTCCAAAGAGGTCTTGTAGCAGTGCTCTCGACAATTACTGCTTCAATTGGAATATTTCCGGTGCTGTTGAGATGGCAGGCAGTGTTTCTGTCGAGGCGGGGGTGGGGGGGGGGGGGAAGGGATTTGGTAAAATCCCCTTTTCATTTCCAAACAAATTAGATAATTGTCAAAATCTTTGTTTCTTACCCAAAATGAGGACACTTTTGCAGCAATGTTTGAACTTACACAAATAAATGGCCTTTAAAACCTTCAAATTGCACCTTACAGGAGCCTTAAAGTGAGCTTTTGCCACCCTGAACCCACTCATAACTTCACCCTAGAACATTATCAAGTTGTACTTTGGGGTTTGTTAGCAATATCCCTTCCCCTTTTTTTGTTTCTGGTGGAATCCCTGGCAGGAATACTTTTTAAAGTCCTCCTGACCCTCTGGCAAAGAGCCGCTCGGCGAAACCCAAACTTTCACTGCTTCCCGAAGAAGCTATTACCTACACTAAAGGACAATACATGACCAACCTCATGGCCTCCAGACCATTTAATACATTATTGGTCTGCCATGCATGGCTCCATTCTAGACTGGATGAAAAGAACAGATACTACACATGCTCTTAAACAAAAGGCTGAGATGTGGCAGGAATACTACTAAAGATGTGCTTAAGGCCATGTTCTATCTCTGAAAATATTTAGGACTGGCTGACATTTCACCTATCCAAACCCGAACTGCGATACTTACATTCAAATGAATAGAAACCTGAGAAACACTGCTTTTACGTCCTGATTTCACAGACTGCCAAGGTAGCGTGTAAATAACAACCGGGAACATTATGACAAAATAATGAACAAAACAATGAATGAAAATTCATCTTACAAAACCCTCTTTCCTTACCTTGCAGTATCTTAAGTGTAAGATATTCAAATCTTAATACCTCTGGAATCATGATTTATGAGTTTAAAAAACCAGAATGCAAAAATGCATTGAGGTTTCGATGATACATAAATTTCCGTTTCAAAGAGTGCCATCATGCACCGTTATCTTCTCATTCAAATGTTATACTGGCATGTTCAAAAAATAATTTTGCCATTCCAGATGACCTTTCGACCTCCATAAAAGCAATACATAGCTAGAATGACAAACAACAGACAGACAAATGGACAAACAGCTATCTTGAGAGATCACATTTAGAAAGGTTTCCAGGCTTTGATCCCTGGAGACCCCAGATGACCTTTCATCTCTGCCAAGAACTATGGGGACCATCTTCTGACAACAGTGCATCCACATACAGTACCCAAATATGAAATCTATCCAAGTTTCCTATCTTGAGATATTGCATTAGCAGGATTTTCAGACTTGGACCAGCAGTGACCCCAGATGACCTTTGACTTCCATCAAAAACATTACGTACCATTTCCTGACCATAACCCATCCACATAACAAATATGAAATCTATCAAAGCTACTTAACCTGAGATATCACATAAACAAGGTTTTCAGACTTTGACCCCTGGTGACCCCTGATGACTTTTGACCTCCGCCAAAAGCAATAGGAATCATTTACTGACTATGACGCATCCACCTACCAAATATGAAATCTATCCAAGTTTCCTACCTTGAGATCTTGCATTAACAAGGTTTTCATACTTTGACCCCTGATGACCCCAGATGACCTTTGACCTCTGCCAAAAACAATAGGGACCATGTAATGACTATAAGGGGTTCACATACCAAATATGACATCTATCCAAGTTTCCTACCTTGAGATATTGCGTTAACAAGGTTTTCATACTTTGACCCCTAGTAACCCCAGATGACCTTCAACCTCCCCCCAAAACGGTAGGGACCATCTCTTGACCATAACACATCCACATACTACATATGAAATCTATTCAAGCTTTCTTCCTTGAGATATTGTGTTAACGAGATTTTCAGATGTTGACCCCCAGTGATCCCAGATTACCTTTGACCTATGCCAAAAACAATAGGGACCATCTACTGACTATAATGCATCCACATACCAAGTATAAAATTTATCCAAGCTTCCTATCTAAAGATATCATGTTAACAAGATTTTCAGACTTTGACCCCAGGTGACCCCAGATGACCTTTGACCCCCGCCAAAAACAATAGGGACCATCTACTGACTATAATGCATCCACATACCAAATATGAAATCTATCCAAGCTTCCTATCTTGAGATATTGTGTTAACAAGGTTTTCAGACTTTGACCCCTGGTGACCCCAGGTGACCTTTGACCTCCACCAAAAACGGGGGTTCTTCCTCTCAATATGGCGCATCTATGTACCAAGTTTGAAAACTGTCCCACATTCCTATCTTGAGATATCGTGTTAACAAGCAAAGTGTCACACACACACACATACATACATACATATATACATACACACATACACACGCACGCCATCATGATTGCATTGGTTTCTCTTATCATAGAAACCAAAAAGGCAGTCAAAAACATGGAGCATGGCCAAGTTATTTTCAGAAATATGGTTGCAAAAGACAAATTCGCTGCATTGAAGCTCTTGAAAAATTTCAAGCCAATGAATTTCAAAAATCATGGGAATCCATTTGTAGGTTCCCTACATTTTCAAGTTAATAACCAATGGAAACCCTCTATTGCATTTAGTTGAAAAATCCATGGATGGTAATTGGTTGGGGGTTCTGTGATTTCATCACAACTCTACCACCATGAGATGGGAGACAACTGTTCCAGTAATTCATTGCTCAATGATCTGACTTTCTTTCCCCAATCTTTGCAATTCTCAAGTTTTAAAAGATGCAAAGTTTGTAATGTAAACACTCCAGTAATGTTACGGCAACAGGAACACTTTTCAAAAAAAAAAATGCAATCATCTGAAAGACAAATGCTTGATAAAATTTTTTAAGCCTAGAAAATTAGATCATTTAAACCAAACAGTCATGCACTGCCCAGGTTTGCGAGGTATAAATGGGAGCTCTAACACTTACAATACACAAGTATAAGCCAAAAGAAATTGTTGTAATATTTAATGTAATTAAATATGAATTACTTATATTATGAATAAAGTCATTGTATGAACCTTGTTCAGTGAAAAGAAAAATAGATTGGCTTGGTGCAGAGTTACATCGTTAAAACAAGTACCATCAATTATGGAGAAGAGAATGAAGCACAGTGTGATATAATGAAAAATATTTAAGAGTATTGTGGGGGAAAACACCTCAGGTTACTTGGGTAGATCGATGAGCACAAAGTCTGAGATTTAAAGGAAGCATATTCACTTCCATACATAAGTTAAAAGTTCAGTTTAATTGCTTTGGTAATTAGCATAGCATGAAAGAAACTTTTAATGAGAACCAATCCCATAAACAAAAATATTAGAATTGGAACCAGTTATCTGATTAAATAAGAGAAGAAAGGCTTGTTAGGTACCTTCAGAACCACCTTTGAGATAAAAAGGCACAACAGTAAAGAAATTGACTCAATTTCTCAAATTATAAAGACCAGGCTGACTGCTAGATCTAAAAAAGTTGACATACTTGTAACACCTAACTGCCCCTGTAAATGCCCCTGCTTCATGAAAGGACCATGCATTGAATACAGCACAACCTACCCATGACCACCTTTAAAGTTTGACAGAAGAGATGGACTTCACAGAATAGCTGGTAAAAGCCTGTTTTCTTTGAGAAGGATGTAAAAGAGCTTTTAATCAGTTTACATTCCTAGAACAAAACTTTGCTGGTGGTGGGGATTAAATTCTATCAAACTGAAACAAAGTAACGTAGTAACGTCAATGCATGGCCAGAGAAGAGCACAACAAACGAAATCTGCAAAGAACCCAATATTTATCATGTTACACCCAAAGGATAATCCTACTTTGATTCCATAACTTGATTTCATTTTTTACTCTATGTCAGTGAAGGCAGCCATGAACCTTTAACACAAAGTCAATTAAACTGATGGCATACCACAGATATTAAAAGAAATAGTGAGTAAGTGTTATGAAGAGAGCATACAGTGTATCACTGTTGTCAAAGAAATCCCATGGAAATAAAGAGCGAGTAAAAGAGACTTTCAAGTTTGTGCATATTTTCTCTGTTCCACGGAGTGACTGTACCTGAACTGATTGGACTGACTGTCTGGAGTCAGACCGACTCATGCTTCGTTTTGTTGGGGTACCTGGCTCTGATACTTCTTTGATGTCCTTTGCAGCACAAAAGTGGAAACATAAAAAGTCATTTTTGCAAACTCAATGGGCTTTTGACAGATGTAGAGATCAGCCTAAACCTACTTAAAGGATGTAGAATGCTATTGATGTGACAAAACAGAGTGAGTAAATTGATTAGCAGTAATTGCTAACTAAAGTCCAAATTGACTAGCGATTACTTCCTCTTGAGCAGTATAAAAATCATCTTTCACTTTGAATGAATTGAAATCCAACAAGTAAATCACTAAGTTCTAGTTCCCTTAATAACTGAAATAGTAATAGTAATTAAAGAAATTGACGAATAAAGAGGACAGAGCAATGATAATATCTGTTCCATGGATAGCACATCAGCTGTTTTATTCATGCAGTAGCTGACTACACACTGTATCAATGGAATAGTTAAAACTTGGAAATAGCTTAACAAAATATGAAATATTGGTTCCCAACAGTCAAAAGGCCAAATTTAAATATGATTTGCAACTGATCATTCTTGGGTAGCAAATCAGATGCAAACCCAGTTATTTTGTCCCTTAATTGAATCCCTTCAAAGCTTCTTTCAGCAAACTATGTCTTGAATTCATCTTAAGACTTTCATCTTTAGACCTTTCTTCAGGCTACGAACTGGTTATTACAATTACCACAATTTAAATTAACTGGACAAGTTCCTTACAAACAATGCTGGGAAAATAAAAATACATACATCCTGTAATATTCATCACTGAAATGCTTATCCGTAAAACTGAGATGTTGGAGGTTTTCAATTTGTACCATGACCAATGGAAATAAAAGCTTCCAATGCTTTCTCTCCTTGATTAATTATTCAAGCTAAGTAAAACAAACACTGCCACACCTTCCTCAAACATCACCATTTAAATCACTCTGGGCATACTTACCTTACTTCACACACTCCTATAAACTAGAAGAATCATAAAATGACGAAACCCGCCTCTTTTTTATCTCAAAAATCATTTTCTCTGACTGATCATTGTTATGACTGATGCTGAATAAGAACTCTGGGTCTTTAGTCTTACTATAAAAAAAATGCCCTTACCCCAAGCCTCAACTGTGAAGAGGTTGGTCTTGACCGCTGAGCACTACCAGCTCTTGGACTGGTCACACTTGTCCTGCCCCCACGAAGAGATGCTTCTGATCCCCACCGCTCAAACTCCTCTCGGACTAGATTCTCCATCTTGCTCTTTTTCTTAGATTCTCCGTCATCCTTGAAAACGAAGATGAAAAGATTACAGAACATGATACACTGGGATTCAAGAGCTGTCTTACTCAAAGAAGCAAAGTGAACACTCGCTGAAATTTGAACAAGATCCAAACTTTTTAAGAATTTCACATTTATTTAGAGGGAAATATTACATGTAAAATTCACCAACATGAAAAAAGGAGAAACAGTTTCAGTCATTATTAAACCCAACAGTGTCAGCAATTAACCTCTGGAGTAGCGAAGTTATAGAAGTTCAATATTTGAAATAACTCAAGTTTGGATGAACAAATTATTCTTAAATAACAAATAACTGAATTTCTACTAGTGAGAAAATTATTTCTTAAAAAGAAGTCTAGAGCCATATTTTGAAAACTGTCATTTTGTGTCAATTATTATTGCTTTTAAAGTATGATATGTTTGTGTTCAACAAATTCCACTTTTCACCTCAAGAATCTTTTACAGAAAACCTTGAACACGGAAATTGGAACTACCTACCCAAGAACCCAGTTGACTCAGAAGAACTGATGCAAGCTGTTTAGTTTTAAAAAAGTTTCAACCCTTTTCTACACAAAAGATTTGGTCTGACAGAAATAATGAAATAAAACACATTGACAGTTTCATATTCTTATGCCAAAAGAATTATTAAACCAATCTGTCTCCTCTTGGTATTATTAAAATATTGGAAAAAGCTGGCAGTGAGGAAAGTATAAACAATGTTAAAGAAATAAAAAAAATTGTAAGCTCATGACTATGTTAAAACAAACTGTTGATTATCCCTCACAAAATATACATATTGTGATCACATCATGTCATAATCCCTAGGAAAATAATTTCCATTTGCGCATGGACAGAAATCTCCACTGCAGCTAAATGTCAAACCATCGTGATGTATTCCTTTAAAATAAAAAGACTCAGCAAGTGGTGAGAGGTTAGGAGAATTTTTTCTACTTACACACAGAGAAAATAGTGCTATTGACTCAAAAAACTAGAGCATAGGTGGGTTATTGAATATTCCAGAACTTATCGATAGTTAAGTGTGTTATTGATTTTCTAGATAAACTAATTAAGTTTCAGAGCTTGGTTCCAAAAGAACTAAATATAGAAATAGAACTCTGTGGTGCTCTCTGTCACAGCAAAGCGGTGCAATCGTTTTATTGCAAGTATACTACCTCATCATCGATGTAAGAAGACGCCGACGTTGATGCTCTGGACATAGAAGTAGATGCCCTCGACATAGAGGGCAACCCATCTCTGTTCATTTCACTTTTGTAGACTTCCTTAATTTCTCTCTCCTTTGAGAGGTGAGAAGCAAGAATGGCAAAAGGATGTATGAAAGTTAATAAGTACGTACCACTCTTGTTATCTTGATAAACAAGCTGAAGGTCTACCCAAAGTCTAATCTCTGGATGGTATCCTTGCTTTTTTTTCGACTGTTTTTCACATGTATATCAAGTGTCACAACTATAACTGTTGTACATTCAGTACACATATTTAATTCTCGTTTATTTACTAGAACTTAAGGGTATTGTACCAACTAAGAGCTTATACAAGATATTCATGACTTTTGCAACTTTATCCTCTTCCTTAATAATCACAGCTATAGAAATATTTGACAAAATTCCTTTCTCATTCATTCACAATATTCCCAAAATTTCACTCTCACACAGAACTTTTCCACTCATTCATTAATTATTGTTTGTCGCATCGTTTTTCTAACTGGTGAGATATCTGAAAACAGGCCTCACAGCACCTCCTTTCTTAAATATAGGTTTTTTTAAAGGTTTCAATACTGAAAATATAGGTTTTTAAAGGTTATCAAGGGCCAAAATATAGGATTTTATAGGTTTACAAGATTTGTTTTCCAGCACGATAAAAGTAATAAACAGCAAATTCGTACCTAAACTCTCAGTCTTACAAAGAAAAATTCAGAATTCATATCAATTTGCAGGTACCCAACGAAGCCAACTTCATCCCTATATACTCTTATTTTTAAAGTCATCAGACAAATTCAAAATATAGGTTTTTATAGGTTATATAGGCTATTTTTGAAAATATATAGGCTCCCAACATGAAAAATAGGTTTTTTTTTTAAAGGTTTTATAGGTTTCACTGTGAGGCCACTGAAATGCACTCCACAGAATTCCTAATGATACCAAAACTTCACCCGAATAATATCTTTTCTAATACTCAATATTTAGTGACGTCAGAATAAACTATCCTTTGGTAATCACAGGATCTTTCCAAATATGACAGTCATATGTTTACTGTTGAAATTCATTAATGAAATGGACCAGGATATTTAAAACCATACCTCTGTTATACTATCTAAGAGCTTGTTCATGGTTTCACGTCTCTGGACCTTTGCCCTCTCCATGGCTTCCAGTTTTACCAGTACTGCATCAATCTTTGAGACAATGCTACCGATGGAGTGTTCCATACGGTCAACACGTCGACTCAGTCTGAGAAAAGAAAGCATAAAAAATCAGGAATTGACTTAAACAGGTTACACAATTTGATATGTTAGTAAATTATGGTGCCTAGCATACTATGTTTAAATTAAGTATGTTCATATTGCTGAACATTACTCCAACTCCCTGCAAAATAACATTTATTACATTGTACAGCCCTGAGTGTCATCTTACCATCTTAAAAATTTATGTTTGTAACTGTGCACATTACAAAGAAATCAAGTTACTGCAAGCTCTGCCCAAATATTAACAACCACAGCTTTTAAATAAAGTTCTCCCAGAATAAAGATATAGACAGATTAAATGATCTCCATAAATCACACAGAGGACTTACACAACAAACTCCTCATATGAAACAGCTGCACCGCCACGCCTGCCTTTGCCACCTTCATCATCATCGTCACTTTCAATGCTATCATTGAAACTAACCCTGCTGCGGCTACGAGATGTAGAAGGACGATTTCCCCCACCACCTGCCAGCTGAGCTTCTTCTAACTCTGCCAATTGGTTGTTCAGTTCCGTCTGTAAAGGAATTCCAAGTAAACATTCATAGTACCTTTTTACTACAGAGAAATAGTTTTGCAAGATGAGAAACTTTAAGATACTCCACAATGGACTGGTCATCTCATTAACATTGGCAGGTATATCAAAGACTCAAAACTATAGGATATAATACTTACAAAAACTGTACAATTAGTCTTACAGATCTGATAAATAAAATTGACATCCAGCATCTGATAAATAGTATCAGAATGATGATCTGATAAATCATGTAAGAATGTTGATATATTTAATTATTTTCTCTATACCACAGTGTACAAAATGACAACCAGTTTACCTGACCAATGAAAATGTTTCAATGAAAGTTTAGAAGGAAATTACTGTATTTACATTGCATTAATAGTATACAGACTTAAAGGAAAATCTATTCCTTTTCAGTCATACAGTTACGCCAAGAAAACTTTGACAAATACCCTTCCTTACCACAAAATATTTTCAAGCCTGGGATAACAAGTTACTCACAAGCTATTCACATACAGTCAATATTTTCTCTCTAAACGAATCTAATTTCTAGCAAATAAAGTTTCCCAGCTTCTATTCAACTACCTTTCACTTCATGACAACATCTACATTGAACACCAACTCTGGTTTGTGTAAACATATAAGCACAAATAGATAATTATACTCTAAACGTCCTACCTCCTACCCTTCCCACCCCCCCCCCCCCTCCCCAGTGTTGGAATTGTTCAGCTAAATTGTTTTGTGAGCTACTCCTCTCATATGCACCATTGAAGAGGTCTTTCAGGCTCACAGAAATGTTAATTACTTTTGGACTGGAAATTTCTGAATATCCTTCAGGTAAAAAAAATATCACACAGATGCAAGACCAGCGACAGCCTCCATTACACTTCAACTAATCAGGACCTTAGACAGTCGTTCCTCATTTTCTTTTTTTCATTTTAAGTCAATGTACAATTGTAGTGCAGAATTAAAGTTACAAAAAAATTGTGAAAGCAATCTCTTATAGCTGCTTTAAGAAAGAGAGAAAAAAAACCAGGTAAAATGGATGGACTTTTGCAATACTGAATTTTGAAACAAAACTATTTAAGATATGCTTCATTGCTAATCCATTTAGTTATTTACCTTTTGTCCCTCTAGATCTGCAGCCATCTTCATTTGTTCCTCTGCATCTAGGATCCTGTCACCATCGACATCATACTTGGCAAAAACTGCCTCAATCTCAGCATCAGCATGACCACGGCTGCAAGGGAGAACAATTGGTTAACGACTAAATGGCAAAACTCCCTGGTTTGGGAATCTAAGAGCCTGGATACTTATTTCCTGTTTATCTATTTAATCCAACCTATCTGAAATCTAGCAGTGGTAAAATAACAGCACGGTGGACAGAAGACACCCTCGCACCAAAGGAGACCTCCCTAGGCTTCTGCTGCCTACCAACACACTGGTTGACAGGTTAAACTTTCATATATATCCTATTGTGACTAATAGGGGATTGTAAAAATATACCTTTTCTGAAGATTTTTCCAAATAAATATGAACAATGGGTAAAATGTAACAGGGAAAGACAAAAATTCTCCTCAGTTTGCAAGTATCAGCTTATTCAAGACTGTGAGGTTATAACCAGCGGGACAAAGCAGAGACAAAATGAAATATAGCTGAAACAGATTCAGAACTAACAGGACAGAATCATTTTCATATGGCTACCAAGTGGTTAACATTCTTTTTTTCCCCCTTACTTTATGAAAGAAAGATATAAACATGATCTACAGAAAGATTAATTACATAAGTCTTAAATTTCACAAATACATGTTACTGAGCATAGAAAATGTTCAAACTGTAAAACTCCCATCTTCATAGGATAGTCCTGAGCTGAGATATAAAATGTTGAAATTTATTCTCTCAATTGAAAATGGCACATTGTTCAATAAGTTGTGATGTCATTGTTGCACTACTCAAATTACAGTCTTTGTATTTCTTTGTCTTTCTGAAAGTTACTGCACCTTGTACCAATATGTGATAGCACTCTTACTCTTATGAGGTGATGTAATTAAGTCCTTTCTGAACAACATGCTATGCAAGCAAACAGGAAGCATTCAAAGTCATAAAAACGTTTTCTATTTTAAATGGAAACAAAGCAGGTAATGTAAAACAGGAAAGTCCCAAATTATTGCACAATGGACTTTTGGTTTATGTGAATTAAATTTCAAAATTTAACAACTTTACAATGGAACTATGAACGAGGTATGAGAATGGGAGTTGGATGAGTAAAACTGATTTTGCAACCTCTAAATTCTAAAATAACTCAAAGTCTAGACTTGAGATACACTTTAAAAAGACTTGAAAGTATGTTACGTTTTTGGTTAAATGGTTCAGTTTCTTACCATTTTAATTCATGTCTCCATTCATCAAAGTCCAAATGTTGATCTGCATTGGCATCTGCATGAGCCAGGGCCTCTTGAATGTCTGCAATTTTGTCTCTCTTGAAGTTAAGCTTGCCAACCATTTTTTCGTAACCTTTCTTGAAGTAGTCAGAGATTTCAAACTCACTCTTCTGGTTTGCAATGTCTGCTTTGACCTCACTGTAGGTGTCATTGATGATAGCCAAGAACATGTTCTGAGAACAAACAAGATCCGCATATTGAAAATCACAACTTCTGCACCAAGTTGAAACTTTTAACTTCATTCAAACATTTTACTTTGAAGAATTGTAAAATTTATGAAAATTTTATGAAAGTCTTAAACACAGACTTTATTATACCATTTAAGGGAAACACTGCATTCTGGGAAGGTTTCTCCATACACAGTTCCCAGTTCAGCATTGTGACCATTGGCCTTCTCACAGTGACAAATCACTTGAGGTCCTTTATATGTAAAAATCCTTTCCAGAATGCAGTTTTGAAGGGCCCTCTTTCTAAAACGCATAAGGTCTAAGTAAAGCATACAACCTGCCTTACTGATTGCACAGCTGCTTCAGGGGACACTTGGTCTCTGACTGTGTCAAGTTTACTTGTGCAAATTTGAAAAAATAAATAAAATTTTTTAATATAAAATTTAAAATTTTTTAATTAAAAGTGTAGAACTTTCATTGAAAATTTACAATTAAAAGGGAAAAATTACCTGTGGACAAAAGTTAATCTTACACATGTATACCATACGTCTGCATTGCTGATTTTAAGGCAGCACTTGCTACCTGGCCGAGTCGGCTCTACTTACAAAGCATTAAAGACATCCTAACATTTTTGCTGTCAAATCATACAATCATTCTTTTGTCTTGCCAAGGAAAAGGACTTTCCAAGATAAAATCTGAAACCAATGCCACAGCTTGCTTCAATCATGAATTTAAAACATGTTATTTAAGTTATATTCTCACCAGCAGTACAAAGAAGACCACAAACACGTAGGTCATGAAGAACATTGGACCCAGGATACGGTTAGCTGCTTCCAGCTCATGAAAGTCGAAGTCTCCAAGGACAATACGGAACAGTGTGAAGCTAAACAAAAGAAATATGAAGACTGTTAATGTGAGGAGGAACAATCTCCAAAGCTTTTCCCTTGAGATGATTCTATTAAGAGGAATTATTTCCATGCCTTTGTAAACATTCACTAACTTTAGATTCTCCTTCCCCTTTACGCTCAACTTGAACCAATCAGTTGGAAACTGGGCCATACAACTCCATCTAAACTAACCTAACCAATTCTTTCTCAGGTATAATTTGATAAAATATGTGAAAATTAATTATTTTAGGAAAAGCATCACTGTTTTCTTTGTTCTTTTTTTTTTCATTTTTTTCCCTAAAGTTGTGAATATGGTGAAAAATGACAATCCCTTGTATCCATTAAGGTCCTAAAGAAATTAAGACAGCTTGCCCAACATGGTGAGAAGGAAACCTTCCCCCCCTTCCCCCTCCTCCTCCCCCCCCCACCCCACATGAACACTTATACGACCATTTAATACAAGCAAAATTGTGCACTTCTAAAAGATGAATCTGATAACAACAAAGTGAAGCTAATCAATTTTGAACACTTTAAAAAAATTGCAGCCTAATAAAGCTGCTTACTTACATGCAAGAACCAATGCTGCTGAAATCTTTGATCTGGGTACCAAATATTAGGTAACCCAGCTGGGCATAGGCAAAAAAGATGATGAGGAACATGATGGTGAAGCCTCCAACATCTTTAGCACAGCGGGAGAGAGTCGAGGAAAGCTGAGTCATGGTTTTATTAAAGCTGATATATTTGAACACCTGAAAATTCAGAAGAATGGAAATCCATCAATAATATGCACCTTTTTCTTTTCATCTCATGTAGCATTCTTTGGAAAAGACTTTTCATTCCCACTAAAACAGAATGGAGGTGTTTGTCAGATTGAAGTCAGTTAGTTCATCAGATGAGGTTTAACAGCACACTAACACAAATGTGTTAGATAGCGTCAGACTGAAAAAATTTCAACCCTGATAATTCCTTTCCACACAATTACTCCCATAGATGATAAGCCTAGATCTAACATACTTGTAAACAAATGAAATGCACTACAATGTTTTACATTCCAAACACGAAGATATTAAGAGGGCAGCAATGAGACAAAAAATGTTTTACATCCTTAACCACGAAAATAGTTAGGGCGCCACCTAGAAAGTTTTTTCATTGCCAGAGTTATTCCGCAGTATATGGGGCTGTCCAATAGTAGAAATAGGAGAGGTAAGTAGGAGCGAAATAGATCCACATGTACATTTTATGCTTTTCTTTTACAAACACACTTTTCAAAATATTTTGACAGAAAATGGTATGCGCCCCCAATCCCCAATTAAAATACAATATTTATCTTGGGTCCACTGGGTTATGCTTGATGTTATAAATGAGTTACTTCCTTTTTGGGAACAAACTTTTCAGTACATTTGGTTTTTTATGAAAATTCTTCCTGCAGGCAATTTTGTCTGTTGCAGGGCTCCAGTGTCCACCTTGACCCACATCCCTCACCCATTCCCCATTTCCAACTCAACCAATCCTTACTTCCCCAAAAAGCATTTTTCTCTCAGATGTGATTGCACCCTAAATAACATAGTTAGCAAAATGTTTATAAAAAAACACACTATCAAAGCAACTCTGGTAAAATTTTACCTTAATCCATGCCAAAAAGACAGCAATTGCTGTCACATTGGTGAAAATGCTCTGCCATCGACCCAAGAATTCAAAGTCAGCATACGTGTCGGGAGCGGCCAGTAAACGTTCTATCATCTCATCCACAGTAAATGATCGATAGACATGAAAGCACATACACACTGCAGAGACCTGTAAAGAAGTGATGACAGAAATTTATCAGCTTTGGGAATGCCAAACTTGAATCTATCGCAAAGGTTTAAAATCAGGATTGAAGACAAATATTTATTTCCTATAAAGCAAGTGAAAGTTTGGCATGATGTTTTAAACAGTTTCTTGCACAAAAATCCACATTTCCCTTAGATCACTAAACTTCCCTATAAACACCAACCCGTGCAAAAAGTGTTCCTTATTCCTACTTGATGCTACCTAACATATTTTCTCATGAACAAATCAAAACATTGAAACTCCAATTAGGTCGGGCTTGTTTCTACATATGATGGTTGAATGGGTCTTCCAATTTTCAACCTGCAACAGTACCATCATCTTCCTTGATTCCAGTTCTGGTTAAATACTTTAAATGCAAGGAGAACAAATCAACCAAAATTGAGCATTATAGGACACTGACTTCAATCATGTGTGTTTGGCTTTATCTAAAGCAAATCATCATTAGACCAAAGTTTTTCACTGCTACTTTTATCCTTTAAGTGGGTACAACTATAGGAACAAGGGTAACATTTTCTTGACCTGCCCCCAAAATCCATCTTGAATACTCTCCTTTTGCTTCCCTAAATACTTCACAATCATTTTTAAATGTTTTAATATCAGCCACTTAACTGGGTCCATGACTCATCATATTCAGTAAGAAGAATTAAAGAGGCTCATTGAGTTGATATCGATAACTTAATGAGAGTCTCAAAGGGTCACTATCGTATAACAACGCTTATAGTTAGCATAACAAGTCAAGTTTCAAGTCCAAAAGTCACAGAAACTGTTAAAATTTTGAATTTTCTAGCGTCCTGACTTGTAATGGTTTTGTACATAATTTGAAAAAGTGTCTGGTCACGAATTTTTCAAAACTGACTTCAACCGTTAAGTACTCACTCATACAACAGTTATTTGTATGTAGGATATGGGGATTGTCTAAGATTGACCATTTATCATTGGTATGTGAAGAAAACTTAACAGGTTTGGAAAAATTTGTTGAATTACATGAACCAACTCAATGAGCTGCTTTAAAACACAATGATACCCAATGATAAGGCAAAATTGTAAATTATTTCTATCTTACTCTTCTTTCATCTTTTGAAGATTTTAATTTCTTGTTAAGAAGTAGGAGGGAGTGAGAAAGATTTTCAGACTAGTGGAAGAAAATTTGCATCAGGTGGTTCAAAATCAACAATCAATATATAAGCTGTCAGCTGTCACATTAAAGGCTTTCATGCACCCCTTTCAACTTTACCTGAACAGTATATACAAGATGTTAACACTCACCACAATAATGATGACATCCAAGCAATTCCATGTGCTTTTGAAATATGACAGACGGTGCCTCTTAATTTCCAGGAACTCTTCCACAGAGTAGTAGAGGATGAACAGCACAAAGATACCTTCACAGGCCATGATGAAGTAATCCATGGCAGTCACATAACGTAGCAGTTTGACAGTGCGGAACGTTGAAGAAGGAATCACTCCTCCCGTAGGTGGAAACTCCACCACCAACCTACACAAAATGAAGTAGGATATAAGTTGAAGACATAGAAACAACTTCACCACCTCCAGACATAAGCATTTTCCAGAAAATTTTGTGTGACAGCATATCACAAAGATAAAGAAGACAGATACGCTACTTTATCCCACTTTTTCTGTTAAAATTTCGATCAGAGCAGGGTCTGCGTAAGGCAACCGGATGGCATGGTTACCCAACTCTCCTCAAAAGTTTCAAACTCCTGTCACACTTGTTATGTAAAATGACTTCTTTTGTAGCAAATCAAGACTCCCCTCTTTGAACACCCCCCTCCCATGAAAGAAAGAAAATATAATCTGAAGGGGAATTTCCCCCAAATTCCCCCCCCCCCTAACCTTACTGGTGTGGGTATTCACAAGTGACTATACCTACCCCTTGCTACATCTTATTTGCAATATTCACGCTTAACAGGCTGCACGGGATAGTTCTAGCACTGCGTCCCTATGTCTGCCATCTTGGAATAACAATTGTTCTCATTAGGCTGAAGCAGTCGTGAATCCAAAGCCTCCTGACCTGTAGAGAATTGCGCTGAAGGCAAATGAGGATGATCGTTTTTCAAAGATGGTGGACATAGTGAGCGCGGGGCTAGAACTAACATGGGCAGCGCGCAGAGCGCAAATAATGCAAATAAGATGTAGCAAGGGGTAAGTATATGTCTCTGCAAAGTAAATTTCTGACAACCAGTAACAGAAATGTAAAAGAGCATTGCCATCATATTGTACAGTAGGATTGGGTGAATTTGCTTACATCTGGAAGGCAGTCTAGCCATGGCTAATTTCCTTAAGAGCTGCCACTCAGAATGTTTTTCAGCAATTGTCAAAAACATGTTAAAATTGTACATTCTAATATTCTAAACGTCAGCATTTGTGTTATTTCCAAGGTTTCATGGCTTAATTGAATTCTAAGGTATATTTTTCATTCAATTACAAAGTTCTCTTTTGCTGGCTGCTACCATTTTTGCAGATGCTGGAATTAAGGGGTTGGGCATGTTGGCAAACACTAGTATCCACATCATTCAATCAGTGTGTGCATGTGGTACACATCACCATTAACCTATTCCCATGATGCAATAGGCTGAACATTTCCAAACTCATCTATATTACAATCCTAGCACTAGTTCCAACTGACTGTCCTTGTTGATCTTACAGCAACTTTCCCAGGGTCTTGAATTTTCTTGCAGTGTTATACTAACCTTACAATGCAGAAGAGATTTATGTTGGCATTGTACACAGTAAAGTCAACGAAAACTGCCCTCGTCCCTCTGTCTATCCACAAGTTTTCCTTTAAGTCCAGTACCTGCTGCAGTGCCTCATGCCTTCGCTTAGCCAGGTCCAAGTAATATCCTCCACCTCCGTAATGAGTGAGGGCGCCCCAGTGACTAGCGCCATCCAAATCATCTTCTGTTGAATATTCCCACCTGAAATATGAAAACATATCCAAAACTTATCACCAGTTCATATAAATGTAGTATTGCAGAGCTGTCAACCTTGTCAAACCAAAAAAAGGAACTCAAATGGCAAAAAACAGAATTCCCAGGAAAAAAACAGATTCTTACAAAATAAAAATTTTAAAATTTTTCAATAACTGTACAGCATATTATGTTTTGAAAAGTTGTGCAATCTGTGCCAAGGTCACAATAGTGGGGTCTGGGGAAACTGAGTTCACACCACTTGTACAGGAATGCAAGTATGTGGGCGATATCTGGCATATGCAGTGAAGTACACATATCATATGTGCAGGACATGTATGGCTTTTTATGCAGAACTTAGAAGTGAAAACTGCAAACTTATCTATGCATATCACTATGTATGATAAATGAGCCTATAATTCAGAATTTTGAAGCAAAAAACAAAATTTGACAGGAAAAACCTGAATGCCATATTTTTCTCCAAAAAACAGAATTATTTTGGGAAAAACATGGTTGGCGGCTCTGGGGCCCGTTCCACAAAGAGTTACGCACAATCTTAAGTATGATTTACTGTTGACTTAAGTATGGGGAATCAAACTTAAGATTGTGCGTAACTCTTTGTGGAACAGGCCCCTGGTATTACAAGTACATTTAAGAGGGGCGAGGGGCAACTTCTCAATTGAGGTTAACACCTGTAGGGCAGTGTTTCCAACATTTAAGAATTGCAAATAAGGATAATCAGTTTTGGGTAGTGGGAATGTACACAAAGTGTGTTGTGAGCCCAAAGCCTATAACAGGTAAGGTTAGGGGTTCACCTAAGGGAGCTGGGGAGTTAGGATCCAGGCTGTGTGTAACAGAAGACTTAAAAAACGGAAACTTCTGCAATTGTGCTTGGTGTTCAGCATAAACAATGGGTAGGGAAAACATGCAAGTGAGTCGCAACTGAAAAGAAGGCAGTGGCCAGTTCGACTTGAACCAACTGGTTGGAAACAGGCAGTAAAACTCCATCTAACTAACTAACCAACCTCATGGTTCATTCTCAGCTTTTTTCAACACACAAGTGAAAAGTCAGGACAGAGTTGGTGCTTATATTCTGCAACTACCTGGTGTAACTTTTGGTGTTTCTGTCTTTACACATGACATACTTAATTCATATGCTCACCTTTGAAACTATTACTTTTTTGAAAATGCAGTATTCAAAAAACAAATGTGATAATCTGTCTTCAAGAGAGAGCAACTTTACTTTGAATGACAATTTAGCACGATTAATTTTGGAACTTCTGTACTTTGGATTCAAAAACATGCTAGTTTTAATAATACACCTGCGAGTTTTTACTTGTGAGAAATTAGCTTCATGAAGTGTAAATGTTTACATATCTACAACTACTTACGCTGTGCCATTTTTCAGACCAAAAGGCGTTCTCTCTTCTAAACTCTCAGAATAAAAAGCAAAACACTGCCTTATGTTATCCCTGAAGTCAGTATGAACCTTGCAGGATTCGTTGGTAACTTTTACTTGTCTCATTCGAGGGACACCAAGCATCTTATTTTCGTAGAATATGAAACCAAGTTCATCTTCAGTCACGTTTTCATTGTTGTACCACTTTTCCCAGTAAAGCCCATCCATAAGAGGATTTTCTGCAAACTGAAGAAGAATTCATAAACAATTATAAGTGCACTATAACTGTGATTACTAACTTATCAAATGACCCAAGGTTGCCATAGAGTTAAAACTGGATTGCATGGCAAATTCTTGTTGGGAAAATACAAAATGAAAAAAATTTCACACACACTTGTAAGCCTATCAACAAGTTTGTACTTTATGTAAAAAAAAAAAAAAAACATTAATGGAGAGCAATAATGACCTGATTGGTTCCTAGTAACTGGTCCTCCCTTTTTTCTATTACTTCCAATAAAAACTTCAGATGCTAAACAACTACCCACCTTACATAACCCCATTCCACTGCTTATCTCTTCTCTCTATCAGCATAGAATAGATGCTGGTTCTTAGGGCCTCATGACATCTTTGCCATGTCCATCTGGTCCCCTTCTCAATAGTCTTACTCAACCTCCTATCAACCCCCTTAATTCACCCCTGGCATCCACCCTCAGCACCTATCTCCCCTCCCCCTTGACCCACATAGCCTTAGCCATTTCATTTTGCCATTTCTTCATTTAAAGTAATTTTAAAGTTCTACTATGAATTACATTTATCCCTGGCATGCACCCTCAGCATCTATCCCCCCCCTTTGACCCACAGGGTCTTAGCCAATTAAATCTGTCATCACTTCATTAAAAGTAAATTTAAATGTTCTACTATGAATCATATTGATACAGCCAGTGCACAGACTAACTTGCTTGTCAAGCATGGCAGACAGACCACATTGTTTACAATCAAAACTGTCTGCGGTTGGCACATTCAGACACCCGCTTCTCATTACAAAGTGGATACTGATGTCAACAGCGTACAATTCAAGAACAGGAAATTAAGTCTGAGCACATCATGATTACTCTAATTAGTCTAAATGGCAAATGTCCCAAGAAACTTATTGGCATAGAACTGCAGACTTTGAAAACAAACAGGAGCTACCACCCAGTCCACTGGAGTGAGCAAAGAAAAATGGTGATACGACAACCAGAAATCTGTTAAATCTTGAAGAACTGTATATTCTAGTACAAAACCCCTTAGGGAGCCAATGTTTTACAGAAGGCTGACAAAAAGTATTCTATGAGAAAATGCAGCTGAAATTGCATGTAGAACAGATTTAATGGTCCTTATTTAGACAAAAACTCTCTTTATACCACATAACTACTAAGAGCACTAGTCGCAGTCCTCTAAATTTCCATTAGTAACCGCAACTATGACCAGACTACTGTACAATTATCCACATAGATTTGACAACCTAAAAACAGCCAACTCTGCATTGAAACTTTCCCCTGAAAACCACATTTCAGACCTGGATATTTGTTTTGGAAAATTTCTTGTTTTATAAAATATGAAAATTATTGAAGATTTTCTCTTGTCAACTGTCAGTTTTAATAATATAAAGAGTAGATGCCATTTATGAATCCATCTGTTTGAAAACTATGTAAGGTTTAGATGGACACATAAGAAAGGGCTGTAAGTATCACTTTAATAAGCTATTGACTTTTTAAGTGGGATTTGACTTTTCACAGTGAGATGGTGCTTTGAAATTGTGAGACTCATCATTTCCTGTGGGAGTTGGCAAGCATCCACATAACAGAAAGTTGGCATTTTCACTTGGTGTCCACTTTCTTTTCTTTGTTCAACAATCATGAGAAGTTGTGAAAAAGTGCAACCAAGCTTCAGGAAGGAGCATTAAAGCGGCTCATTGAGTTGAATCATGAATTCAACAATTTTTTCCAAACCTGTTAAATTTTCTTCACATACTAATGACAAATGGTCCAACTAAGACAACCTCCATATCCTACTTACAAATAACTGTTTTATGAGTGAGTATTCAACAGCTCAATTCGATTTTCAAAAATGTGTGACCAGACACTTTTTCAAATTATACACAAAACCGTTACAAGTCAGGACACCACAAAATTCAAAATTTTAACTTTTTCAGTAACTATTGGATATGAGACTGACTCATGATGCTAACTGAAAGCATTGTCATGTGGTAGAGACCCTTTTTACACTCTCATTAGGTTATGGCTATCAACTCAATGAGCCGCTTTAACAAATGACAACAAAATAACAAATGTGGACAATAGAGTCTTCATTCCTTTTGCATTTTCTATTATGATGAAATCATGTTAAAAATGAGATCTACATTATTTAATTACAGCAGGGGTTTTTATCCTTTGTCTTTCGACTAAATTTTATCTAACAAAGTAGCAGGCCAAAATTGTGCACACCAAACAGGGATGCAGTTAGCCAAATTTGAGCACTGTGTAATTGCCTCATCTGGGAAAAGCACCTCACCCCACGCCATCTACCCATTTTCAGTCATTAATTTTTCTGTTCTTTCCTCATTTTACTTTACAGAGTTAATTTGGGTCTAGTTTTGGATCTTAGTACACAGATTTGTGGTGGGTGGGGAGATGTGCATTTGCCTGGAGTGGCACTGGAAATATTGAGTGTTGGGTGTGGCCAACCAGGGCTGCCCATCTGGATACATCCCTGGTGCCAACTATGGGGAGAAGAGGATGTGGGAGGGATATCTATCCTCTTTTCTGATAAGTGGAAAATTTTGGGAAAAAAACACTTGGAATAGTGCAGTTCCTGGTGACATTTTTAACCTCACTTCAGTTTAGGCACATGCATAATTGTACATACCGTACATTTAGCGAATCTGTACATATAGTGAATAAACACATGCCCCTTTTTTTCTTTGTAAATTGAGACGAGCTCACGTCCCCACCAATGTGACAAGACCCTTGAGTTAAAAACCTGGGCTGCTTTACAGCCTCAAAAGTGTTTCAGTATCTGGCACTATGTACTGTAGAACTACTTACATAAATGCAACCAGTAGCAAAGAAAGATGCGATGGGGAGAAAGGAATAAACAGACAAATGGGATCAGTGCTTGTTTTTTTTTTTTTGACTGTAGGCAGCCATTAGTGGGGTCTATCAGACTTAAATCCTCTTCATTTATTGCTTACATGAATTTCAAAACCTCATATTCAGTGAATTTGAGGGAATCAAAATTCATTTCCATGTACAACCGTCATCAATGATACAGGTAAGCAAGGAAATGTAAAGACTGTAGGTAATGGACCCCAGTTATGGTCTAACTAGAATCAGACCATCACTTGATTGGGGATATAGTGTGGGGAACATGTCTGTCAAAAGTTGAGTGTGTAATAAAATGCACACTCTACATTTCAAAATAGTGAAGTTAGGGATTGTACCAAAGTTAAGAATTCATGTTCAATCTAAAAGGTTGAGAATAGCTCTAGTTTGATAAATATTCCAATCCAAATTTGGATTGTTCCTTAATTTCTGTATGGCATACCACAACTACTTTGAAACCTACCCTCCAGAAGTCCATGGCTGTAGTCATTCCTCTGAAAGTATTTTTTGTGTCTGGAAACTGGCTGTCTAGGAATAGTTCTGACATCACTTTTGTGTAATAGTACATAGTAGAATTTGTCATACCAAATGTCACTATGAAAGAAAAAAATACAACATGTACAGTCTTTAATTACTGTATTTTTTTCATTTTTCTAAATCCTTGCCTCTTTCCTAAGCTTTTTGTCATGCCAAGCATTACTATGGGATAAAATTTATACTATGAATGATGTAACTTGATGTAGAGTCTGAAAAACAAACCTTTAGCATCATTTTAAAATAAATCATGGCAATAGAGGACTTTAAACTAAGGGAAAAACAGATCTGTCAGTTACTTTACCACCAATTTTTAGATTATAACACCTCATTATTTAACCAGAAAGCCAAAAGGCTTAGTGATTCCTTGCCGCTGAAATGTAAGGCCTTTTTTCACATTGACATTGCTTGGCAATGTTTTTCAATTAACAGGGCTCCATAATGTGCCCACAAAGTACACATGCAAGGCATCCAATCTTGAGATCCCCCTTGCCCGTTGTGAACCCAAATGACATTTGACCTCCACCAAAAACTTCTGGGACCATGTATTCACTATGTGCCATCTACAGGACAAGTTACAGGACCCTACAAGTGACATTTCTTGAAAGACTGTGCAGGAAAGCTTGTCAGGCTTTGAACATGCCGACTCCAAATGAACTTTGACCTTTCAGAAAACCAATAGGGATCATCTACTCAATATGACCAATCCACACACTAAATATGAGCACAGTCACATGTACCGTTCTTGGGTTACAGTGTTTACGAAGTTTTGACCTTTTGACCACTCATGACCCCAAATGACCTTTGACCGCCACCAAAAACAATAAGGATCATCTACTCAATATGGCCAATGCACACACCAAATATGAGATTAGTTACACTTACTCTTCTTGAAAATCCGTGTTTACAAGCAATTTCTAAGGAATTTACCTACTGACCTCTCGTGACCCCAAATGACCTTTGACCTCCACGAAAATCGATAGGGATCATCTACTCAATATGACCAACCAACACATTAAATTTGAGCATAGTCACATGTAACGTTCTCGAGATATCGTGTTTACGAAGTTTTGACCTTTTGACCTCTCGTGACCCCAAATGACCTTTGATCTCCATGAAAATCAATAGGGATCATCTACTCAATATGGCCAATGCACACACCAAACAGGTGATTAGTCACACTTACCCTTCTTGAGATACCGTGTTTACAAGCAATTTCTAGGGAATTTACCTATTGACCTCTCGTGACCCCAAATGACCTTTGACCTCCATGAAAATCGATAGGGATCATCTACTCAATATGACCAACCTACACACTAAATATGAGCATAGTCACATGTACCGTTCTCGAGTTATCGTGTTTACGAAGTTTTGACCTTTTGACCTCTCGTGACCCCAAATGACCTTTCATCTCAACCAAACACAATAGGCATCATCTACTCAATATGACCAACCCACACACCAAATATGAGCATAGTCACAGGTACCGTTCTTGAGTTATCATGTTTACGAAGTTTTGACCTTTTGACCACTGGTGACCCCAAATGACCTTTGATCTCCACGAAAATCAATAGGGATCATCTACTCAATATGGCCAATGCACACACCAAATATGAGATTAGTCACTCTTACCCTTCTTGAGATACCGTGTTTACAAGCAATTTCTAAGGAATTTACCTATTGACCTCTCGTGACCCCAAATGACCTTTGACCTCCACGAAAATCGATAGAGATCATCTACTCAATATGACCAATCCTCACATTAAACATGAGCATAGTCACATGTTCCGTTCTGGAGTTATCATGTTTACGAAGTTTTGACCTTTTGACCTCTCGTGACCCCAAATGACCTTTGATCTCCACCAAAAACAATAGGGATCATCTACTCAATATGGCAATGCACACACCAAATATGAGATTAGTCACACTTTTCCTTCTTGAGATACCCTGTTTACAAGCAATTTCTAAGGAATTTACCTATTAACCTCTTGTGACCCCAAATGACCTTTGACCTCCACGAAAATCGACAGGGATCATCTACTCAATATGATCAATCCACACACCAAATATGAGCATAGTCACATGTACCGTTCTTGAGATATCGTGTTTACAAGGTTTTGACCTTTTGACCTCTCGTGACCCCAAATGACCTTTGATCTCCACCAAAAACAATAGGGATCATCTACTCAATACGACCAACCTACACACCAAATACGAGGTTAGTCACACTTACCCTTCTTGAGATATCGTGTTTACAAGCCAAAGCGTCACATACACACACACACACACACATACACACGACATCACCATCGCATAGATTCCTTGCCTGCCTTCGGCAAGGAATCAAAAACAAACCTAAGTTAGCATCATTTTAAAAAAAATCATGGCAACACAGGACTTTAAACTAAGGGAAAAACAGATCTGTCAGTTACTTTGCCACCAATTTTTAGATTATAACACCTCATTATTGAAAGATGACCTGTCATTTTGAGAAAATGCATTTAAAATTAAATTAGATTCTGGATGACGTGACAAAATATCCTTGTCTTAACTTTTATTGCAAACTGATTCAATGCACCATCGATACCTGCAAATGCTTTCATTACGCTATCAACATCATTTGATAGTGTATCGAATCAGTTCACAATCAAAGTTATGACAAGGGTAACTTGTGACGCTTTTCAAAACATGCATTTAAAAAGTTTTTTTGGGAGTAGCATTATTTAAATTAAAGTTTTGGTGAGCAAATTGTTATTGCACAACAATTCACTGAATTTCTATATATGCAAAAGATGGTTTCTTTTTTTTTCTGAATTATCTGTCATTATATGTCAAACTCAATAACACTGGTTTTAAAAGAAGGGAAATTATCTGCTAAATAAACGCATTACTTCCCTTTAACAATGGCAATTAACCTTACTATTGTAATCACTTATATCAGGCATGCACCTTCAAACTGCTTGAAATGAGAATTAATACTGAAGATCAACCAAAAGTCATAACACTAAAGAAGCTCATGCTTTCTGGGCAATAACATCCAATGGCATAATTTCTTTGATTGCATCAAGTCCAGAAATAATTTCACCAATCTCATCAAGAAGTCCAGGAATATTCCATTAATCTCATCAAGTCCAGGAATAATTTCATTAATCTCTTCATGTCGAGGTTGGGGGTTAAAAAATATGCCCATAGAATAGTATTCTCCACCTGTCATAACAGGTGAGAACTTGAACCTATCTGTTCAATATTTAACACCAAACTTGAACTTGGGCCATATTTGAAACTGCGTTTGAACTTAACCTACTTGCACTATATGACACACTTGTGCTAATGTGCCTTTAAATCTCATCTAATAACCAACTACCTCATGATGTCCAAATCAGGAAAACCTTTACTCCATCAGGATGATAGAAATTCCTGTCCAAAAAACACTTAGCAAATAATCACACTGAATTCTCTACTTGCTGTTTCTTTTTTTTTTTTATCTTTTCCTGTCTACATAGAAACCCAGTGGTCCTGCCTTTTACAAACTTAGGCATATACCTACTTAAAGGTCTGTTAATACTGGTCATACTGTATTTGCTGTTAGAGAATAATCATTATGTTCAAAGACTCTGGTTCTGAAGAAAACCTTCAACTGGGACCACTATAAATCCAACACATTGTTACAAAATGTCCAATTCTCCCAACTTGTTTTCAGTACTCCTTTGAAAAATCCCTTGTCTTGGACCTTTTGTAAAAAGAACAAAAGGGCCTCTAACCTCACATCTCTTTTAGGACTAAGAGTATTGGCAAACAATGGGGTACAAGAAAGGCCCTATTGATTTCTTATCAAGAAGTTACAAGCTATGACACACCTGACCACTACAGCTACTTATGGACAGCATGGGCCTAT
This sequence comes from Holothuria scabra, assembly GCA_037179385.1. Lineage (NCBI taxonomy): Eukaryota > Metazoa > Echinodermata > Holothuroidea > Aspidochirotida > Holothuriidae > Holothuria > Holothuria scabra. Next base: position 25,690,438 of record CM074198.1, read on the forward strand.
GTAGACTGGCATTTACATATAGCTGTGCCTCATAAAGAATTCATGAGACCAAATTGGTACAAAGAATGGAGGGGTCAGATCAAGTGAGAGGTTGTAAGGCTTTACCATCTCTAGTGTAACAACACACATAACTGTTGTGGAGATGGGAAAGCATTCACATAGACAGTTTTTTTACCAAGGCTCCTACACATCAAGTTGCAATGTGGTAATTGTTTAGCTTGTAAAGGCGTCTTAAGACGCAAAGAGGAGTGATTCTTCATGACCAGTAACTGTATACGTGTACGAGCTACTGCACAAATGTCAAGTGTCCAAAGAACTGCTCTTTGAGTGACTATCCCTACATTTGATTCGAACTTTTAAAGGGCAAGAGCAGTAACCCCAACTTGAAGTATTGAAGTAGACTGTCCTGTTTCATAATGGGCTCTTGAGAGTCATGTGACAACATTTTCTCACTTCAAATTTGAAATTTATTAGAAGTAATTACTAATTGCTTGGTTTCCTTGGATATGTAAAACTGAAGTCATAAAATATAATGGAAGATACTTCGAAAAGATATGAAAAAGAACATTGTGATATTTAGCTGTTGCTTCAAAATAAGTTTGGGGTGGCTGCTCTTGACCTTTAAAGGGCCAAGCCTCTCACCCCAAACTACAATTTTGGTACGGGGGTTCCGAAATTCTCAATTGGCTCAGCTCTTTGACTGACAGCTAGTTCAAACAATGCAGAGTACCAAAGCATATATATATTACACAGCATGAACGGTACTGAGAGTGTTTTGATTATCTAAATTGAGTTTTTCTTTACTTACCTTGAAGCAATAAACTGAGATTGTGTCTGGATGAGCATGAATGTCAGACAATTGTGAGAGGGGCTTAAGTAAAAGGTTAGGAGAATTGGTACTGTTTGGGGTGAGAGAGCTGGGCCTTTAAAGCAGTCTTTTATTCTCACTCAGTGCAGGTAGGGTTCAAATTTTTACAAAAGGTAGCAACAAAAAGAACACAATTTATTTATTGAGTTAGAGTGGTTACCATTAGGGCAAAAGGTCTGTTTTCCAAGTGATGGCAAACTAGTTTGGATTATCCCTACCATTTAAGCATTATTGAAATATTTGATCATTATGATTATTATGGTCAATTGATCAATATGACTTACTTATACACAAGATGACAAGAAACACCACATAGATAATGAGTTCCCTCAGTGTTGTTCTGACGTGGAGTTCTTTGTCTTGAGCTGTATCATCTGTTTGTCTCGTCCGCCATAAAGCTGTAAAAGAATGAAACATTAAAATTATTGTACAAGTATGCATAATTTTTTCCCTAACTATCTTCCCTTTAATCTTCCAGTGGACTGAGTCGTTTGCACGCACTTAAGCCCCGTGTGGGCTGGGGTTTGCAAAATATGCCCATGGTATCCCCAGCCTGTCGTAAGAGGGAACAAATTGAAAGGGCTTATTGTACTGCATTTGAACTGTATGATACAGTCTGACACATTTGAGTTGAGGTGTCATTAAATTTTATCTCACTAACTAATAACTACACACACTTAAAGGTAAAGTGCATTCCCCCAAAACTTATTCCAAAGAAAAAGCTAAGTAGCACAATTTTCATCTTTTTTTCTCTTCAAAGTATCTTCCATTACATTTTATGACTTTACTATTGCATATTCAAGGTAAACCAAGCAGTTATTTCTGGTAAATTTCACATTAAAAGAGAAAAAACATTGTCACATGACTTCCAACAGCCAATCATGAAACTGCATAGTCTACCACACTTCTTCAATTTGGGATGACTGCTCTTGCCCTTTAAATCACAGAAGTTAACTGAACTAATGATATTCCATTGTCTACCATCAGCCCCTCCGCAACTGACACAAACTGATAATTACACAAATTACTAAAAACTTCTCTTCAAAACTGTACATCTGATGAGGTCAGATTTCATACAGTACATTGTAGAATGGGTCATCCTATAGAAACTGTCATGAGGATTTAAAATAACAAAGTAAAATGTCAATCAGGATCATTATTTCATTAAATTATCAAGTTTTAGGTAAAAATGCATTTACTGAGATACAGCATGTTGACTTGCACAGTGCACTGTAAAAATTTTATGGAACCCCAACATTAGAAGAAAAACTTTGTTTCAAAAGGGACACCGGCATTTAAAAATGAATACTGAAAACGTAATTAAAAGCGTCACAATCTACAGTACTTTAATAGGTGCCAGTCTTATTTAGCACAAGGGATAAATCTGGTTGCTGGGGCATTTTTTTTTTCATCACACTAAACTGAAAATTTTGAAGAGTTCAAAATAAAACTTGTGGAACTTGTACTTAAAGCTTTATCAAGATAATTGAGTACTTTGGTCACTTTTGTCTCAATGTAATAACTTTTTATTTCATTCCCTTACACTCCCAACCCCTCAGTGAAATATTTCTACTTACTGTCGGTGCCATGCTTATTGACAATGAACAAGCACATATCCATTGCAGTGCAACTGTGAGCATACTGTAGGAGTGACAGGTTCTCACATCATGGGTAGCCCAAAGGTCCCAAAGGACATGGTACACTCGTAATTATGATCTATGAAAATGTCTTCTAAATGAAGAATGGGCCTACAACATTTGCAAGCTATAATTTACTGTCATATGTAGTTGTGAGAAAACTAGGTTATAAGCCCCTTGGTCAACATGATTCATGAACTTTTTGACAACTGACCAATAGGGTTGAATGACCTTGGGGACATTCACAGTTACAGTATTGCTCTGACACCATTTCAGGGAATGTCATGAAACTAGGTGGTGTGGAAAGAAAAGTGGTATTACAGTTGAAGGCTTGATATTGACATGAAATCTCTATTTAATAGAAGGACAATTGTTCTCGACTTTCACTGTGGCCAGAAAGAACAGCTTGGTTCCACAAAGGTTGCGATTCCCTGCAAACTAGGCCAGAAATTAGTTCTCACAGAAAGTGACTTCAAATTGACAAAATTCTCTTTGGACCTGTAGAGTACAGTTGTCTGATTGGCCCAGGACATTTTTGGAACTTTGGATTAACTGTCTTCCTTTGTTTTTGTTTGTTTCCTTTTTTTGTGTGTGTAAAATAGTACCCATTTGCCCCTGTTAATTTACCAATGCTGCATGGGACATGGTATCAAGTACATTTTTTCAAGGGTAAATTAAGATAATTTTCACATTTTTCTGTTTCAAAATGATTTTCAATTGTTGTGCTTATCACCTAGTTTTTATTTAAACAAGAAAATACAACAATAGTTGCTAATACTTCAAATAATGGAAAAATTCAGTCACAGTGCTACAACTGAATACCAATGCTGTATAGCAGACACAATGGATGAGGGGTTTTTTTTGCACTTTTGTGTGAATGAAAACCTCATAAAGGATGTTCCCTTCTAGAGACATCTAGTGACGACTATTTAGTGCACAGGTGTTTTTAGCTGACAGAATGAATGATTTTCTGCTACACATGTCTAGTGTCTGAAATCTACCAATGCTACCCTGGATGTCAAGTTAAAAACCGAAGAACAGTTCTTGACATACTAACTTGAAAATGTTATGTTCCTTGGATGATGGTGCTTGCCAGTCTTTTTAAGTGCACATCGTGGAGAGAGCACAAAATTTAAACATTAAAATGACAAGTGTACTGTAGATGAACTGCCAATCTCCATGCTAAATGAGTTTCTACTGTCAATGCCAAATGTAGCACTGGTTGAAATATTTTTAGGCACAATATTAACATTTTAAAACAATTGATTTTGTTAGTGCTATAATCTCATGCAGTAGATGGACGACTGTCCAATAGTAGCTATATGCCAGACAAGTAGGAGCGTTATAGGTTGGATGAATACATCTAGAATGATGTTGTCTTACTGTGATAATTTTGCAGTTAAACTGTGTATTTCCAAGTCATATTTTTTGAAAATGTTGGCATGGACACCTACTAATCATAGCTTGCTAAAAAATGAAAATACACAGATCTACATGTATGGTGTCTTCATGTCACTTTGAAGAGAGAATATGAAAACTGGTTTACGTACACAAATTGTACTTGTGATACCAGACTTTGGTAAAAAGTGATAGGTATGCTGTTTTGATTTAAACTTGTAAAAGATTTAATAAATGACATAAAATTCTTTATTTAGGTATGCAAAAAATCTCACCCCTAACGGTGAGTTGAGGTGAGTGATGGGGATGTGATTTCACTCACACTCCTTTAAATTCAAGGTCTATTTATAGTAAATCCACAGTCTCTCGTGGCCTCAGTAAATTATATGTGCAATTCTGTAGTTCATGTACATAACACACATTATTCCTTACAATATATGGGCTACTGTATGCTGTAACATCAATCTGACAAACCTTTTGCAATGCACTAACTAGAAAATCAATGCTTAGAAAAGATTCAAAATTTACCAGACCAGTCATTTATAGTTGTCACTTTGATAAAGTACATATTTAATTTTACTGTAGATGTGAAATTGTGAATTAATACTGACTTGCATATATTTGTCAACAGACTAAAGAGCAATGCTTGATTAATGATTTTCATCCTTGTCAGGTTGTCCCTCACTGCAAAAATTCCACAGGGATAACCAAAGATTAAAGATTAGTTTTCCCCAAGGACAGGTTTGTCATTTTGTCTCACCCAAATGTGCAATTTTTGTATTTGGTCCATAGAAATTTTCAATTGTCACAACTTTAAGATTGACAGCTGGTTCAAAAATTGAAGAGTACCAAAGTTCACATTACAGACAGCATGAACTGTACTAAAGTGTACTGATTGCACATTTTAAGGTCTTGTTCACTCATCACAGATTGTAGGCCTATTGGGGAAATTGGAACTTTAAAGGGCCACACCTCTCACCCCAAACTACAATTTTGGTACGGGGTTGCCAAAATTCTCAATTGACTCAACTCTTTGATTGACAGCTAATTCAAACAAGGCAGAGTACCAAAGCTTATTTTACACAGCATGAATGGCACTGAGAGTGTTTTGATTATATAAATTGAGTTTTTTACTACTCACCTTGAAGCAATAAACTGAGATTGTATCCAGATGAGGATGAATTTTAGACAAATGTGGGAGGGGCTTCAGTGAGAAGGTTTGGAGAACTGGTACTGTTTGTGGTGAGAGAACTGGGCCTTAAACAATCAAAAAGCAGCTGCTTGCATCTGATAAAAGGCTATACTGCTTATTGGTCTATTTTTGCAATTTTTACCATCACATTAAAAGTCAACTGTCAGACAAAAAACCTTTTTTTTTCTCATTAAGGACAAAAAGCAAGCAGCTTGCTTTCATCTGATTCAAGACTACATGGCTATCTAATGGCTACTGGTTATCTTTTTCAAATTTTATTAATTCTTACTTCAGTATGAAATGAGTTTTGGTCTCTCAAAAGTCATACATTTTTTTTGTGCAATACCAATAATACACTCACTGAATTCCTGCAACAAACCACTACAACATGCCTAGTTACTTGTTACTTGTTTGTACTTGTGCCAATTAAAATGTGCAAACAATATTTTGGATTTCCGATTTTCCTCCAGAGTACTAAGAAAAGTGAAAGGGTTGCACAAGAAGGATGCACATGAAATTTTGTTAAAGAGGAGGCTTACACAGGTTAAAAAAAAAAAAATTAACAACAACATTTCCCACAAAGTTATGTGCAAAAAGAAAAACCTCTCATAATAAAATTGTTTTCCTAAGCATGCTGGGTGTACAATATTTACTGTTGTTTTGCCTTCCCAAAAACTTAATTGAAAGACAAAGCTGTTGCCATTGAACTGCAAATGACAGATTATAAAGGCTCAAAAAGTTTTCTGTTACATTGTTGCCCTGTAGGGTAACCCATCATGATCTTCTGTTGCCCCAATAAAGGAGATAAAGATTTACTGTAAAAGGAACATGCTTGTTGTTTATTATTTAATGGTTCTGTTGCACTCAGCAATAGATGACAATCACTGTAGCTAAACTTTTAGAGTTCCCAAAAAGTCAATCATTGCATTGGAATCCAAATGTCAATAGCACTGATCCAAATTTTCAAATGTTTTTGAATGTTACTGTACCTGCTCAAGTGAACATATCTGCCCTAAACATAACTGTATTTATTAGTTACAAGGGACTTTCAAACGCAGTGATCTGTCTGTACAGACCGTGACTTATAGTGCCCGGTCAGGGATGTTCTGCTGTGCAATTTATGAATTTTTGTTGCCCAAGTAATCGGACAACCTGTGCCCTCAGGCACTAAGGCACCCTATTTTTCGAGCCCTGATTATTGTTTTAAAGGGAACAATGGCTCTTCCATGTGACATTAAAGCTTGGGACTGGCCACTGCACTGTAAATGGAGTATTTGTATTATTGACAATAGTACTTGTATAGCGTGTCCAATTCTTGGAAGCAAACTTGAGGACTGATGATAAAAGCTAAAGTTTTAATTTATAATGAAACATGATTACATTGAAACCAGTTTAAAGGTCTAAGTCTGTCCACCAACAAAGGATTTAAACAATTATTGATGACAGAAAAAATCAATAATGTTATTTCTTATTTTGAAGCTGGCACACACCAAAAATAAAATTTGTAAAATTGATCCATGGTAGATACAGAAAAAGTTACTGATTGTAATTATTCAGAGGAGAAAGTTGCCAAGGCAATGAAAGGATGCACAACACATAAAACACAATTTTTTACAACTCTTTTGCTTTCGTTCCCTCAAGAGGTGAACAACGGTCACAATGATACTTGGCAAAAGATTGGTTCAAGAAGCCCCTTAACAGAGTCCTATTCAATGCCTCATTAATTATTCACCGGTCAGTCATCGCAAAGCCAGTTCACTGTTTATAGGTACCTAGTGAAGTCCTACTGTAGTAAGATGAATGTATTGACTCTTTGGTGAGTAGCTCAAGGAAACTATGATTTAACACAAGAAATCAATACCGCTCATGGGAAATTTTTAAAAGAGTTTGTGCATCCCATGGCAAAGGCCATACTACGTTTGTCACTTCATTCATGTGCAGGCTGTAACAGTGTATTACATAATTGTCTGGACACTGCTCACCTCTGCATTAACAGTATGTACATCACAATTTTTAAAATTTTCCTAATCTATATACATGTAGTCACATCATTGTTTCCTCTAAGAAATTTATACTGTACACTGGGTCAATCAATTCAGCATGACAAAAATTGACTCAACAGAAATTTCAGTTACTTGAACTATACACACATCACATGTGGAAAAAAAATAAAACCTCTTCTTTCATTTTTTTTCCACAAATATCAGTGCTTCAACTTGATAAGCCATTGCATCAAAATCCCGCCATGGCAGCTTAGCATAAACACTGGTGCTCATGTTTAAGCCTGTTGTCACTCGATAACCCAAAGATTGATCAATTAACAGTTTATTTCAGATTAAACTGAAAAAGATCTTACTCATCAGTCAATGCTCTTTACTATACCATATAAGTGGTAGGAGACTCCTCTCCTCCTACAAACTGAAGTATTTAGCAATGACAGATTTCAGCAAAGGCAAATTTTCCTTCATGAGTATTCAACTAAGGTATAGTTGTGATAGGGGTTTACAGTTTTGCTCAGTGCACCCAAAGTATGAATTTATATCGTAACAACTTCTTTCAAAGACAACACAATCACTTTAAATGTCAAAGGCACATTAACAGTTCTTATCATCCAGCTTCAAAGGAATGTCTATACGTGGACAACAATTTGCACTGATTAAAACTTACAAAGAAAAGACTGACCGAGGCATACAGTACTACATGCTAAACATGATGGAGTTTATGGAGGGATCATCCCCTTTTTTTTTTTGCTAAGCTTAAGTTTCCTGGAGTAACATTTTGGAGATAATCCAAATAATTTGTCTTTGAATGGAATGTAATAGTTTGTAATGAGCAAGCTATTTGAATTTTTAAGTTTTAAAACTGATTTTGGGTTGCCAAGGTAGACTAAACATCGCTAAATTTATGTCCCCAAATAACATTAATCAGCAAAATATGCCACCCAGTCTCCACAAAACAATATGATTTAACAGTTGTACCAAGCAGCAGGTAGGATTCATTACACCAGACCTCATGTGTTTTCGTTTGCAAAAAGTGAAGTATTACTGTACATGTACCATCTTTGTGGTGGGGGAAGGGGGCAGGAACATGGAATTGTCAGGTGAAACCATGATACTATAGGGTGATGGTAGTTTGTAACTAATGAAACAATAATCTACAGTCACACTTGAAATCCACAAAGCACATGCACAGGACTGGAAAAAATGTTTATTTCCCCAGGAAGGGAGTCAAATTATTTCTCGGGAAAGGGGAAAATTTCCAACAGTTCTCTCTAGATATTTTCACATACAAAGGGAAACTTTCCTTCCTTATGCCAATTTCCCAAACAAAAAGATACCCAAATTTCTCAGGAAGAAGTCCTCCCCTTCCCAAATTTTCCAGCACCGGACCTTGCAGTCACTCAGTGATGAAGCCTTGAAGATTTAAGATAATGAGGGCTATTTATTACACGTGCAGCCAACATCTAATCTTCTGCTAAGTCACCTACAATTCAAAATGACACTAGTGCAATGATTAAGTTTTCACTGGTCAGTGTAACACAGTTCAGCCTACATTGTCACAGAATATGGGTCTCAATAAAACTTGGGAGTTTCACTTTCACTACCCCTCCCCCCCCCCCCTCCCCATTCCTACCAAGCGTCTGCTTGACATCACCATTAAAGTTTGACAAGCACTTAGAGTCTTAGAAGAAAACCATCCAACAAAGGGGAGAACTTTGTCACACTAAGCTGCCAGATCTACACAGTGATCTTACATGAACATGGAACTAGGTACCAAAAGACTGAGTGTGCACTGTAATGTTCAGCTACTGTAAGGTTCAACAGTGTGACCTCATTGAATGGTGACCTCATGCTACCTGTACACAGATGACATACTGTATTTGCGTGTGTTACCACTTTGTATATGAAATACTGCACTGTGATGTACTACTGGTATTGAAATGTGAGGTTCAAAAATTTCAAAATTCCAGTCTAAGCATACATAATCTGTTACAGATCAAAAACAATTCAAATTATCTTACCATAGTTCAAAAACACAGTTGCTTTAAAAAATAAAAATATTTTATCTTTCAAACTTCATAAACCCTCCTTCATATCTGCACAATGTACAGCCCTGTCGATAAAACATTGCAACAAACAAACTGCAGAAGATAGTAAAAACTGAAGTACGTTTTCAAATCAATAGCGGATCTATGCAAGAACCATTCACCTTCACATGTTTGTCTGCTGAAAGAAAGTTGATTAAGCTGAAATATACAAAAACTTGGTTCTCTTGCTTTGTTTCCATGGAGACATTCAAGACTTGCAAGAATAATGAACACAATATATAACTTCTTTTTATCCCTTTTGTTATAAGTATCTAAAATCAATACCAGTGACTAAAGAATTACCCATTTTCCTCTCAGCAGAGGAAAAAATCAATTTCAACTATTTTCTTTTTTTCTTTTTGGCTCATCCTTTTTTTTTGGCCTCATCCCTTTTTTAAATGACTTTGGGAACTATCTGGATGGAACATTTTACAAAGAAATACTGAAATGTTTCCTATGTCTGGCTAGTTTTTACCATGTTTTTAGGGCTACTTGTGCTACATTAGTAAAGGTCACATTTGCTAAAAATGTGACCTTTTTTCGAATTCTCGATGATTATTATAAGCCTAACGTTTCATTTTTTCATGTTCTTGGATCTGTCTACTGTAATTAAATTATCAGATTGCGAGATCTAATTACCAAGATATGCCATTGTACTAGTATTAAACTTAAAGTGCCATTTTACTGTCAAGCTGCAATTGCCCTGCTGCAGATAGCACAGACCTTCCAAGTTTCCTTTTAGGGGGTAGCTTGTTCCTGAAGAAAGGGAGTACAGCCTACCCCTTATTTGTTACCATTAAGCTAAAAAATTGTCAGTATAATGATTTATTTACAAAGAGGACAGTTTTGCAGTGCTCAATGTTTAATCTTACACACTGTAAAATAAAAAGCCTTCAGTTTACTCTGTAAGTCTAACCTTGAAGCAAGCTTTTTTTCCATTTATTGCAAGCTTTTATTCCATTTATCTCAAATGTAACTTTGGCCAAGGGCAGCATCAAGTTGGACTAGGGGTTTGGCAATACTTAATTCCCCACCCCTTTTTGAGTTTTGGCAGGATCCCTGATGTTGATAGTTTTGAAAACACTAATGGTTTTTGCAGCTTGCTTAAATGTAATTGTCACCAAGGCTGAATTGTGATATCAATTTAAACTCAATCAAGGTAGTTCATCTCCTCTTGGAAGGATTATGCAAGTCTTTAATGAACCTTTGCATTGCAACTCTGGTTTCCTGAATCCTGACAGACTGACCCTTGTTAGCATACATGCAGATTTGGGAAACTGATGGAGTGATGATACCTAGAAGGCTGACCTGGCAGTGACTGCTAGAGTGGTTGTAGAAGCTACTTTTACTCCAAGTTTTCAACAAAAGCCTGAGGAGTATAATATGGGCTTTCAAGGATTCCACCACAAACAGGAAAATAGAGGGGAATTTTTACTGCCAAACCCCAAGTCCACATTAATGACCTTGGTTAGAGTTACAAGTAGAATCAGAGGGGCAACAGCTTGCTTCAAGGTCCCTACAAGGTAAAATGCAGGGTTTTAAAGGCTAGTTAAGTTCAAACCCCAACATTGCTTTAGGGGGAATATTAGCATGTCCTTCTTCTGGAAAGGGGGAATCGCTCTCATCCCCCCTCCCCAGGACTCCACTTTAATGGAACTGCTGAAATTGCCTTCCAAAACACTTCTTGGGCAGAGCTACTTCTTCTGGTAAAACCTAGGTCCTGTTCGCTGTACAAGTAAAATTAGTTCATCTTGATGTGCAAGTGTAGTGATACAGTAGTAGCATGTGCGCACTTAAGAAATTGCATTGGCTGCCTGGTAAGTGGCGCAGAGTGTTCAAGCTCCTGTCTGGCCCATAAATGTGTCAACAATCAAGCCCCAGATTACCTTTAGGAAATGTTTGTTCGTGATGTTAGGTATTACAAGTTACGGTCACATGGAAAACAAGAATTTAAGGTTCCTTTAGCACAAACCACTAATTTTGGTGACCATGCCTATTCTGTTGAGGCAGCAAAGAGATGGAACGATCTGCCTTTAGATCTTGAAAACCTGATTTTCATCCCATTAGCAGGCCTTGAATTTTGAGGCATGCAAATGAGATTGCACACCATCCCTCACCTCAAATCACTATTACCTAAACACAGAATGTTAGCCCACATAAATATATTGAAGTTTATTAAAACAGCACACCTACTGTAACACACTCCTTAAGGAGTGTTATTTGTAGCACACCTGGAAATTCTAAAACTCAAACCTTCATTAGACTTCTAGTAACATTACAATAACATTAATGGTAAAGTTGCATTAGGAAGTAGTCCTATGTGACTTTCACAATTGTCCCATGAATGTTATTTTTGGGTCTATTTTTATTCCATATTTTATACAGCCGGCGTTGTCATTTACTGTAGCCTACTAACGTTAGACCTGATGTTACCCTTCCATTTTTTCTTTCCTTTAGGCCTAGGGCCTAGGCTAGTTTGTGTTTACAAAGTATACTCAGCATACAGTCAAGTGCGCACCTAACAGCTCTGTCATTTCAAGCTTTTTGTGTTATTAATGCAGATGTGCACTGGACAGGCTAATAATGGTGTGGACAGCCACACCATTATTACAGCCTAGGTATAACTAATAGCAAAGGGGCCTTAGCCCACATTAGGCTAGGCTTAGGCCTAGTGCCTTCTCAGGTTACCCACAGCTGGGCACAGTATCTTGGCTAATTCTATGGCAGTGAATCATGGTATTGGACTAGGCTTACAATGGCTAAGTTATAGGCAAGAGGATGATGTAAGGCTATGCTTTTTAAGTGGGCAGGTTGGTATAGGCTTACCTACCTGAGTTAGGCCCTTGGCTAGGCTAGGCCGTGCATAGGCTAGGCCTAGGCTAGGTCTTAACTCTTATCATTATTAATATTAACGTTAGGCTACTAGGGTGCCTACGTAGGATACGTGGGGAGGCAGCACAAAACATCTGAATCGTTAGCCAACTGGCCTACTTTGAAGGGGCGTTCCATGTTGGGGAATTTCATAAGAATTTTCTCCCAATGAAGGCATACTTACATCTAATGGCTCGCATTATTTTCCGACATAAGCCTGCTCGAGCATGGTCTTCCTTGGCCCGTGCAGTTTTTATGTCCATCGCTTTCATGTCGGCTCCCATATAAACTTCACTTTCCATAGCAGTTGGTGCATGGTCGCCATCATCGTCAGAGGAATCATCCTCTTGCTCGTCATAATTTTCTTGCATATCGGGTTCTTCTGATCCCATGTCAAAACCTTCATTATCATTCCATGCTTGTCGTGAAGCAGAACTGGCAGGTCTTGGACTGTGATCTTCATCCATTATTTTATCCATCTCCAGTTCATCGTCGCGTGAAAGGACAGTCCCCGAACTCCCCGGTCGAGGAGACGGGCTTACTCGTGCTCGACTTGACGCCATTTAGGCCCCGTTTCAGCTTCTTTGGATGAAAATAATATATCCGTATGAATCACTGAATTTTCTGGAGAACAAAGTGTTGGTAGTTTTCCAAAGAGGGCATCACTGTGGGTCAGAATCTTGACAAGTTTTCGTCACATCTTCGCCGCTCTTGTACTAAGCCCAAGTCAAAAGTTTACTAACGTTAGGGCCACTTGTACTTACTTTCTCAGTTCTATTATATTACGCGACTGTTTGCGTACACTATTTACGTAGTAAACTACTTTCATAACGTTCATTATGTACACGTACGGTGTATGTTCGCTAACTGTATTGTGTCTTTGCGTGCTACGACTTGGTTACACATGTGTACATTGAGAACAGTGACGTCAATCCATCTAAACTTTTGCATCTCTTTGGGAGAATAAATAGTAATCAACTGACTGACTGCTGTTACGAAACTTGCTGAGGATATTATGGACTCACACGTATAGCAAGTCAAACAATTTGCAATTAACTTTGAAGAAAACCTATTGATATTCGAATTTATTGATCTCCTCGCCAAGTATGCTCGATATTAATTTCGTCCACATGTCTACGCGTATAAAACAAGCTCAGATGACTGGGTCGATGAGAAGCTTCAAGTTCTAAGTTCAAAGACGTACAGTAGCGTAGCAGCCAGGATAAAAAAAACCGGCTATTGTAGGTGTTTTTTGCAATTATTTTTACATGTTTGGGTCATGAAGGCGCCACTGAAGGCACACCCACACGACTGGCCAAATGCCCGGGAGAGCAATCCCATAGACTGCAGAAGAATGACTCTTCAGGCCCAGCCTTCTACACCCGAACTAAATTCAGTCTTCCCCCTACCAGGTGCTGGCGTAACAGTTGGAAGTAGTAGCCTATTATGCAATAATACTAATTTTCCCAAACAAGATTAAGTTCGTCACTCACTAACTGAATGTTATTTGTCGAAGGAAGTTTGATCCAAAGGATTTGTCTTCTTGCCCTTCACTTTTAGTCGGGGATTCCAATTACTTTATCTAGTGTCACTGTTTGACTTTTGTTTAAGTCCACGTTTGGGCTGGTTTATACTGTGAACGGGTGAAAAGCGACCACGAATCCGGATCACAGAAACACTCCCCTGGTTAAAGTAGTGACTCTTAATAGCAACATATAGATCTAAAATTAACATTTCGCTGGCTAAATTTGAACAGGATATCCTTGTGACTCGGGGGTGGCGCCAGGATTTGCCCGACAGGGGGCCAAGCTCCCCGACAGGGGGCCAGAATTTAAAGGCCGCGACAAAGGTGATGTTATATGTCCCGGTGGGACGTGACTTGGTAGAATTTAAGGCGGGCGTAGCGCGCCAACATTTTGGGCTTTCTTTTTGACAGATACTTAAAAATATGGAGTCTTTGAAAGAAATTTGACATTTACATACAAACATACAAACTTTTATAAAGCGCAAATTCCATATGATCAATGCGCCAAGACACCAAGAAAAATAATACCAGCAAAACACAATCAACTAAATAAGTAAGTCTTAAGCTGTTTTTTGAACAGCGCAACAGATTTGGAATTCCGTATGTGAGGAGGAAGAGAGTTCCATAACATAGGACCCGCAATGGAAAAGGCCTCCTCACCTGCTCGCTTCTTGGAAGGAGGTATGAGGAGTAAGGCCCCGTCCATTGCAGACCTAGTAACAGGACCAGATAAAGGCGTGGTTTTCCTTTGGAGCATATTAGAGAGATAGGCAGGAGCCAAATCATTCAAACATTTGTAAGCATATAAACAAACTTTAAATTGGATTCTTTCGCGAATAGGTATACCAGTGAAGGACACGTAGAAGAGGTTTGGGGCTATCTGATCTACCTGCCGAGAAAATAAACTTAGCACAACGATTTTGCAAGGATTGGAGGCGATTAAGGTCCTTTGATGAAGCACCATATAAAAGGGCATTGCCGTAATCAAAACGTGATAGGAGGAAAGCACGGACAGCAGAATGACGAGTCTCTTCATCAAGGTACCGACCAACATGAAATAAATTCCTAAGATGATAATTACAAGATGAGACTAGGCTGTTAACCTGTTTCGTCATTTTGAAGTACCATGACATTTGTTAGTACCATGAAAAATTTTGGGTCTCTATTAGTATTAGAGAATCTGTCCTTCATATGACAAAAATAAAAAACGTTATATAGGTGACAGCTGAAATTCTTTTGAGGTTACGCGTGAAAATCGAGACAAGACTACAGGTTTATCCGGAAAGTTTTCCCTTTTGAACGAAGATTTGAACAGTATGGGCTTATTAAATTGGAGAAATTTTGGAATTTAATGAAAGAATTTTTTTTGGTAAGGTTATAATGAATATTTGGCTTTTTTAAGTTATATGCCTCTCAAGAGCAAAATTATGCAGTATGCTGGAGTTGGCTTTGGTTATTTATTGTATGGAGTATCCATTGGAAATGGCAAATTTTTCCACTTTTAACAATATGAAGCTTATATTGGGGAAAAAATTGTAAAGCTTATGACAGTTTTGGCGTTTTATGGAAGAATCTTACCTTCTCATGAGGAAAAAATCAAGTAGGGGGTGATCTGTAGTTTTGTTGGGGTTACTGAACATCATCATGCAAATTCAGGCCCTCAGACCATATTGGAACATTCTCCCGACTAGGGAAAAATTTGGCTTCGCATATATTCGAAGTTTCATATTTTATGTTATTGTCATAGGCGTACGGGAGCGTTTCAGTTTGGGAGGGAGCAGAATTGTTTTTTGTCCGAAAAGTGTAATCCCCGAAAGACCATCTAAGTCGAGCGCACAGAAATGTTTGAAAAATTTAGAACCCCCAGACAGTAGGAACTGGCATTTCCGTGTTCGAAACTAAAATTTAAGAAGGTAGCTTTCGAGCTTTCTTTCGCAATAAAATTTTCACTTTATAATACTGCCACCAAACGAAGGATAATCTACAAGCAGTCTTTGTTCTGTTAAGTAATCTGTTCGACCAAAATACTATCTATGCGGAGTGCCACCATCAGTTGGCGCGGAGCGTACAGAAAAATGTTAAAATATCTAACCCCTCAGATAGCCGGAATGGCATTTCCCAGACTTGTAACTAGAAATGACGCAGTCGTTATTTTGAGCTTTCCTTTGAAATGAAGTTTCACTTCAATAGAAAAAAAAAACCAAATTGCTAAATGATCAGAAAAGTATCAGATAAAAGCTACTGCTACAAGTGAATGTAATGGTCTTGTCTCTTTTCGGGGGGTGGGGGACTATGCAACGGAATTACTATAATTGCAAGGTTCACTAGATAAATGAATTTTTTTACGTGACTGCCCGAATTGAATGGTTTTAAGTTCCAACATATTGAAAATATGTCACGTTACAAGGTACCTTCAAACAAATTTTTCAGTCAGACTTATGGGGAGACATTCTCACACTACTGTTTATCAGTAAGTGTAACTGCAAACGGGCTGGTCGATTTTCATTACCGTTGCTAGAATTCGGCTGTCGGGCAGGCTAGATGGCAGACCATCGGGCACTGCATGCACATGATCAACCTCTCGTCTGCTTTTGTCAAGGAAATTCGGAATTCTGAGTTTCCTTGAAGAATATGGTCTTCTAGTGAGCAAAATCAAGAAGAACTTTCGGGTGACTGAAGTTTATCAGACCCGCATCTTTTATCAGTTTACCGTGGGCTTGAAGATGAAGGCTCCCCGACGAAATCGGGGTTTCTCAACAACAGGGGAAAGGCCGGCAGCCTTCCCCGACTGGGGCATGACCTTGCGGATTGAAGATGGGATGAGGAATTGATTAAAACAGATTCAGATAGGCATTAAAATACCGTTACAAAAGAATAGAATAGTGCACAAATAAAAAAAAAACAGTTCATAATCATCCATCCAGTAACTTTTAGTCCTTTACGTTCATTTTAGGCCTCCCCGACGGGGGAGGAGATAGGACACAGGTACATGGAATGTGGTATAACGGAGCAAAGAAGAAGTGATTGAAAATCGATTCCGATATGTATTAATATATCATTTCAAAACAAAAAATATGTTCAACCATCCAGTAACTTCAGTCCTGGTAGGTTTTTTAATATTATTATCTTAGGCCTCCCCGACGGAACCGCCGACCTTCCCCGACGGGGGGGGGGCAGTGTTCCCCGAAGGGGGTCATGGCCCCCTCCCCCCTGCTGGCGCCACCCCTGTTGTGATTTTACCAGGAAATGTATGGAGAACTATTGACGGTGAGCTCTATACTGGTTTAATTCCACCATGATCATTTTGGAGCATACATTCACTACAGTGGACAGACATAAGTCTACTGGTCATTTATTTCCATATTATCCCTCAACTTTGTGCATTTCCTTTGCCTGTTTCTGGTGTAAATTAATCAATGAAATCAAAAATAAAACTTTCTGTGCTGCATAAATTTAATTTACACTGGCCAGATCGAATTTCTTTAAAATGAACCAAGCAAAACGTGAGTCTCGAGAAAAATGAGTATACTCCACGTCTGAAGGAAATTACTACCAAGTCTTACCATGGGGCTCGCCCTCCCTAGATGTCTAGAGGGATTGGACTGATGATATTTGGTCTTTTCCGCACAGAGTTTCATCTCTTTAGGCTAATCAGCAACATCTTCCCTTTGCCCGTAGCATGCAGTAGCATAATGTTCTGACCCCGTCCCTTATAATTGTTTTGTCCACTAGCAGAGCATCCACTTATCACTCAGACCTGTAGTAGTACCAAAACTTTAAAAATGGAACCTACTTGCCGTGGTGAGTAAGCGTGATGCTCTGCATAATTAGCAATGAAGTATAGGAATAATTATCCAGAGTCAAAGCAACTGAACAATGGGGTTAGTTATCCTTCTAGATCAAATTAGAAGTTGGAGTTGAAACTCTAACACAATCAATTTCCTCTGTTTTGCCTTCAGATGACAATTGAAATTTTCCCGGGTCCTGCCAGTCTCGCCCTAAGTCATTGGCAATATTCGTGCAGAAAGTAACCAATCCATCGGCAAATTCATGGTTGGCACTTGTCCCAGAGACATTTTCCTCTACCTGTCAGTTAGTGAAGGGTCTCCCGGAATTGGGGGATATAATCTAACGGAAATAAATAATATCAAGGGTATGCGTCGCCTATATTGTAAGCTCTGTTTCTGTCTAAACGAATGCTACTGGCTGGCGAAAATCTGTACAGCATATGTACATGTCAGAGGAGTTTTCATGTCTAGTAGAAGCGAGCACAGAATGTGGTTGGAATAGCACAGGGACTACAAGACAAGCTTGGACCAAACTTATCTAGCAGACAAGTTTTTTGCAACTAGCTGTAAACGTTCGAGTAAAACATCGATGGGATCCTCGTAGATGCGTTATGTGGACTACAGTAGGACTCTCAGGTAGGCCACGTTGCATTAATCATTGCCATAAATTTGAGACATCGCTCAGGTGGATTTCTTCCCTTGTTCCTCCTCTAATTGCAGGAATTTGCTTTAGTCATAAAGTCAGTATTTCAAAAAAGGTCTATAATAATGCTTCATGTCTCCTTGGTCCATGCTAAATTGGCCTTGCTATAATATGTACAACAAGATTTAATTGAGAGATATTGAAATAGGGTGCGAATGAAGTTACACTTTTAAAGAGACGGTTCTCAGTCACGTGGCATTGAACTTAGTTGGAAAATAGCGGTGTTAGGGGTATATCCCACCCACCACCATCTCCCCCATTCTCCCTTCTTGCAAATCTCCTTCTATATCTTTCACCTGTCACGCCGAGCGCATATCTTTTAAGCCCTTAATTGTTGCCAACCGAGTCTATAGTGCCAAACAGGTAGCCACCGGCATGTAGCCAGCCAACCTTCCTCTTTGAGATTTTTTTTTATTCCATAACGGTACTTATCACGATATATTTTCCCTATTAATATATTTAGTATGTTGCTTACAATGCACGGAAAGGGCCATTTCTATGCCTGTAAGGTATTTTGCTGCAACATTTCTTAATGTAGGCTTCTGTTTTTGCCAACTTGCAGTGGTGCTTATTAAATTGTCTACTCTACAGGTTTGCCGGCCCCTTCTTGACAAATTCTTGGCTGTACGCACCTTGGGTACAAATGAACAAGGGTACCTTAAAAGTTTTTTAAATATTTTTTGAAAAGGAGTTCAGTGTAATAATCAAATGTGAGGAACAACAATTTTCGGAGGATCGGGAAGAAGGCTACCGTAATAAACTGAATCGAACAACTCAATCGTTCCTTTGAGTAGGAGTAGGCCTATTCACGTTATCTGAGGGCACCATCCGGATTTGTCAAAGATTCAAGCAGGGATCGTGCAAATCAAAAGTCATCGCGTTAAAACGAGGGCGCTATGCTTTTAAAACTATCAGAGCCGTATATTAGAACTCTACATGCCCCAAATGCCAGCACACCAACCTGTCATAACCCCCAAAGCTTGAGCGTCGATCCCGGTGGTGTCAGGAGAACATTCCTCCACATTTGACAGGGGGGAAATAAAAATTTTGGCCAACTTCTTTTAAAAGGAAGAACTATTTTGCATCGAAGATCTGTGAAATGACAAATTTCAAATAGTGAGTTGTTCACCTCCTTCCCTCATATATACCCGTCCCCAGGACGACGGACGGTCAAGAATTATGATTAAGAGTCGACGCCCTTCAAACCCTCCTCCCCTCCACACAAAAATGGCTATGCCTTTGCACTTTATGTGGGCATTTTTTGAGCGTTTTGCAATCTTTAGTTGGAGTGGACGGCTGCGTATGGATTCTAGTTACAATCATGTGTGAAATACCAATTACGGCTATGCGACGGTAATTTGGTACAGATTTTCATAGAAAAGGATTGAGATTGCATTAACTATTTATTCAAGCAACATCTCTCACCATTCCATACGAAGTTAACCGATATTTTGTGAGCTAAAGTTAGTTAGTTAGTTAGTTAATTAGTTAGATAGGGTTTTACGGCACATTTTCCAACCTATTGGTTCAAGTCGAGCCGGTCACGGCCTTTTTTCCAGTTGTGGCTCACTGGCTTGTTTTCACTACTCCATTGCTTATGCGGAGCATCACGCACAACGGCAGTAGGTTCCTTTTTTAGGGTCTTTGGTATGACTCGACCTGGGAAACTAACCCGGGCCTTCCGCGTGAGAGGCGGATGTTCTTACCGTTAGACCAAACACGCGGTCTAAAGACCATAGAAGGAGCCGTGATCGTGTCCTGTAACCCAACCATCTGTCGCCCGTCCCTGTGCATATGGTTGACGCATTTCCCTTAAATTTGCAAGCTTCACCAACTATCCATTCGACGTATGGTAGAGCGCGGCCTACCCGTAAACAAGTTTGATAAAGTAAAGTAGTTATGAATCAAGTTACAATTTGATTAAGTAATCATTTGATTCAACAAGTTTAACTACCTTAAATCGAACACCCTTTTAATTTTATTAATCAAATTTACTGAATTAAATAATCAAAATTAAAAAAAAAAAAGACATAACCGCGAGTGGATGTTGGTAGCTTTGAGTTCTTTTAAGAGAAGTTTTTAGACCTAATGGCTGTGGTCAGGTGCAGTGGTTTGTTCAATGGTTTGTCGACGGACCAAGAAATTAGAGGGTGTTATTCATAAAGGTTTAGGTTAGCAAAACATGAATGAGATTGCAAAATTTGGACTGCAGTCAAAGGACGGAGGTGACCAGTGACTGATCCTTTGGAAACCTTATGTCCTCAGGGTCGGTGTGTCCCAACTGAGTACGGGGATATAAACTGTGGATATTTGCGGTATTCAGAGTGTGACTACAAGATTTCGCATGACTGGACTCTTCTTTGGACAATAAACAAAGTTTAGTCGCACAACTCAAGAAGAAAATTTCAACAGGTCAAAACCTATCATAGATAAAAAATAAAAGTTTAGCTGCATTAGTTTGTAGGGAAAATTTGTTCAGCCTAGCCTTTATCTTAGCCTACATTAAGTTTGTGAGGTTTCACATTCTAAGCATTCCGGTGAAATTTTTGTTCATTTCCCATTTTTGGCTCTCGAGTTATGAACAATTGAATGTGGCAAATTTTCAGCATGAAATAAACTTGAAGCCAGCAGGTATGATGTCATGGATTCACATCGGTACGGTGGCCTATGTTTGTTTTTACTTTTAATTTACGGTACCAACAATTTTATACAACCGAACTCAAATAGTTGCATTCTGAACAATGGAATTTCGATTTTTTTTTATAGATCTTTGGGGCAAGATATAGCATTCCAAGTTCAAGGGCAAACTATTTCGATCATGGAAAATAAATGAAACAATATATGGCCAAAAATGTGAATCCATGAACTCACACATGCTTGCTTCAAGTTCAGTTTTTATAGAAAATGTTTCAACTTCAAGTGCTAATATCTCGAGTACCGGACATGGGAAATATAAACTTTCTAAATCGACAATATTTTAACCGGCCCACAGCAACCGTGATTGGAAAAGAAAGGAAAAAGAAACTTTAAATGTGTAGGCTTACTTTAAGAGAGTGGGTATTTCTTGCTTTCAACCAAAAAACGTCACTGTCTTGGTTTAAATAACAGAGACTCTCCTTCCTTTCTATTTATTATACAAAAGAAAAAAATTTCCTGCTATATTTTTGCGAATTTAAACGACAAAATGTATATGTGTTTTGTTAAGAACACAAAAAGCACTCACGTGCCATCTTGAACTTGAAAACAGATTTGAATAAGCCAACTTTGTATAATGTGTTATTCATTCAACTCATTCATTCATGACTCGAAAGTTTTGAGACACGCATGGCGTAACTTTCCCTATACATGAACTCTCCTTGCTATCCTCACCCCCCCCCCCCCCCCTATATCTACACCACCGTACGCTATCACTATAGGCCTAGTGTCTTTCAACTTGCTGCAAGGGCAAATAGGGTGCTTGGGTTGATCAGGAGGAATTTTAAGAGTTTTAGTAAAGAAATTGTGCTAAATTTGTAAAGCAGCTGGTTCGACCCCATCTCGACTATGCTGCACAGGCCTGGAGTCCCTTCTTTGAAAAGGACAAATTGCTTTTAGAGCAAGTTCAGAAGAGAGCTACCCGACTCATACCTGAGGTTAAAAATCTACCTTATTCCCAAAGACTTAACTCTGCTTGGGCTTACCACTTTGGAGCTGAGAAGGATTAGGGGGGACATGCTCCAGGTATACAAATTTCTATCTGAAGGGAATCCTTTGTTAGCTTGCAGTTATTTAAAGGTCCAGAGTAATCCTCGGGTTAGAGGCCATTGCAAAAAGCTTGAAAAGTCTTTTGCTAGACTTGACATTAGGAAGTTCAGTTTCTCTCATAGGGTTCAATTTTTAAGTTGTTAGTAGGTGGAATAGCCTGCCTGAGTGGGTTGTTAACTCCACATCAGTGCACCGTTTTAAGGTTAATATTGACAAGTTTTTCCATGACGGTGGTAGAATCTAATCTTTGTGGGCTCTTTAGGTGTTGATGGTTTGCTTTGTTTTGGGGGGTTTTTGGATTACAGGGCATCTTATGGGGCCTTTACAGCCCTCCTTTGCCCTTTAACCTGTTATGTTATGTTATGTTAACTTGGCATTGAAAATCATGAATGTCGGAGTGGTTGAAGTTGGCTTGAGGTTTTATTGTACAAAGTATCGGCCGAAATTTTGCCAACTTTTACAAATATTTATAATCGTGAAGCTAATGGAAAATGGCAATTTTGTGGCAGATTTGGGAGTTTTATTGAAGAATCTGACCTCCTGGTGGTGAAAAGGAAAATCAAATCATATGTCGATGGTGCGACTTGTAGTTTTGGGCCCGGGGGATTACTGAACATCATCATGCAGGTTCCGCGGAATGTTAGAACCCCTAACAGCTTAACCCAATCTCTAATCCCCAGCAAAAAACCGGATTCCTTACCCAGCACCGTACCCCACACCGACCCTTCTTATTATTAGGTAACTGTGAATATCTTTTTACCTTGACCTAATTAATAGTCTGGTACAGCGGTAGTAGTCTAACGTATACGTACATAAATCCTTCGTCGTAGACATAACGTTAGCCTAAGTGCGGCGTGCGAACTGTAACACCAAAATATTCGAATCAGCAAGCAATACCATAAAAATTAGGTGGAAACCTACTAAAGCAACAATAACTGATAAGCTGATTGAAAAAGACAAAATCATGCACATAAAAATAGCTATCATTGCTTGATAAAGTAACTGCTTACCCACCGATACAGTGATTTAATGTTTATATATTTTTATGCTCCCTGTATTAGCAGTTCCTCGGTAGTATAGTGGTGAGTATCTCCGCCTGTCACGCGGAAGACCGGGGTTCGATTCCCCGCCGGGGAGGCATGTTTTTTTCCTTCTGCTTTTTAGCACCTTGTCATACTCTCAGTCAGTAGCGTTTGGAGTGAGATTTTACAACAAATCTCAAAACCGTTCGGGACACGAATGGTAATGTTATGCATAAAAATAATGAAATTATGTCCGTTTTTCAAAAAAAAAAAAAAAAAATCTCAAAGCCGTTTGGACCCTGGGAATTGGCCGCCTATCAGCTTGTTGAATTGCGATTACAAACTCATTGCAAAAGTTCTGCAGATAAGGCTTTCCAAAGTTCTTCCTGACATTGTTAACCCTTTTCAGGCCTGCGCTATCCCTGGTCGCTCAATTCATTCTAACTTGTTAATTGTTAGAGATATAATTGATTATTGTTATTTGAAGAATGACGGATGTACACTTATTTCAATTGACCAGCACAAAGCTTTCGATAAAGTCAACTGGTGTTTTCTTATAAAAATCTTAGAAAACCTTAACTTTAGTATTAATTTTAGAAAGTGGATTTCTATTTTATACAGCAGTATTAGCAGCAGGTTACTTATTAATGGTAAGCTTTCTAATTCTATCTATATTTCTAGGGGTGTCCGACAGGGCTGTCCCCTCTCCCCTTCCTTGTATGTTCTTTTTATTGAGCCAATAGCTAGGTATATTGACCAATGTAACCAGATTAGCGGTTTCCGTATTCCAAGTAGCGAAAGATGTAATGTTAAGTTTCTGCAATACGCAGACGATGCCACATGTGTGGCGACCTCTGTAGATGAGATTAACCACTTCTTCCAGGTTTTCAATATGTTTCACCAAGCAACTGGTGCTTCCATTAATATGAACAAATCCTTTGGATTAAAACTGGGAAAGTTTAAGTATCAAGACATCCCAGTTGATATTATGTGGAGCAACGAAGAAATTAAAATTACTGGTATAATGTATGGTTCCGACAAAGCTATCAAGCGCAACTGGTTAATTAAACTTGAGAAAGCAATCTCGAACCTTCGTTTGTGGAAAAATAGGTACCTTACTCTGTTGGGTAAGGTTGTCGTTATTAATACTGCCATTTATCCTTTGTTTTATTTCATTGCTCCCGTTTTTCCGATCCCCAGTGATTGTGAAAAAGATTTAAAAATGGCAGTTTACACTTTCTTGTGGGGAGAAAACAAACCTGAACTGGTCACTCGTGAAGTGGTGTCTCTGGAGAGAAATGATGGGGGCTTGAGTTGGACAATTTCAGATTGAAACTAGATGCACTACTCATCAAGCCAATTTTTCCTTTGTTAAGTGATCCAGATCCACCTACTTATTTATTTCTCGCCCGTTACTTCATAGCTAGTAGTCTGCGTAGTATCTACCCTGATATATGGTCCAACTCGAGACCAAACAGCAGTATTTGTACCAACACGCTTAGTCGTGCCTGTAACACAATTAAAAAGGTGTGCCAGTCTGATAGGAACTTTTTCTTTTCTTGTAAGAAAACCAAAGATATTGTTAAAATGCTTTCTCTTGACAATATTGAAATTCATGCGGTCAAGAAGCACCCATCCCGTCCTTGGGGTACTATTTGGCAACGGGTTTTCGCTAATATACTTCATAATAAATTATGTGACTTTGAGTGGCGTCTGGCACATGGAGTATTAAACACTGGTGAGAGAATTTTAAAATATGGTTTAAGTGATGGTAGGTGTCCTTTCCCGCATTGTAACGAGGTGGAATCTTCCGCTCACCTTTTTTGGTATTGTTCGAGAATTAACCCTATTCTGGGTTGGGTCAGAAGGGTATTGTTCAGTGTAATTGGTAATAATTACGCTTTTAGTGATAACTTGTTTCTTTACGGATATCCTAGTATTGATTTACCAGTTATTGTTTTTGACCGACTTTGGTTTTTTCTGTATCACAAAATTCGTAATTTGGAAATCAAGATGCATTTATCTGTTTATGTTTTCCAATATGAGAACCAATCTGCAAAATTATGCGCTCAATAATTGTAAAAGAAATTAAAGATCGGGTATTGGCAGATCGATGTCGTTTTTCTCGTAAAAAATTTTGCAAGCTCTGGTTAAAAGGAAAATCCTTTGCTAATTGTAAAAATGACAATTTAATCTTTAGTCCGTAATGTAATCTTATTCTGTATTTTTGACCTAATTTTTATGGTTTTGTTTTGAGTTTTGTTCCGTCCCATGTCTGTTTCACAAAAAAGAAAGGTTTCCTTTGCCATGATAAAATGATCATTACTTGTTAGTGCCGTGGTGTTTATGCAAATTACAGCTATTGTATAATGGAGTGTTTAGTTTAATTAATCAAGGTGTATACTTGTAAATACTTGTAAATATTATATTTATTTCTTAAAATTCTGTACATACTTGTTTGCTTGTATGTATTTGAAGGTTGAAATAAAGCGTTCCTTCAAAAAAAAAAAAAAAAATCTCAAAACCGTTTCTAACCTTGTATATATTAATTATTTTTATCATTTAATTTGCTGTTTTGTATGTATCTATGTTGAGAATGGAAATAAAGTTCTTCCAACAAAAAAACCGTTTCTAACCTGTTTTATATATATGTACATATGTATATATTTTCAAGATGGGAATTAAGTTCTTCCTTAAAAAAAAAAATTCTCAAAACCGTTTCTATTTTATCTTTAAAAAGGTAAGAAAGAAGATTATCGATGCATTTTAATGACAGTGCCACAAGTAGCCTATGTTGTGTTGTACAGTTTGGAGTATTTCAAAGAAAGCTTTTTTAAATTAAGTGTGACACCAAAATGACAAAGTCAGTTACTTGATGTAAAAAGCATTAAAAACTAAAAACATTGCCACCGTTTCCAAATTGTAAGTCTCGCTCGTTCAAATATGATTCTAAACTAGAAAAATTTGCGTACAGGCTTCTGCAATTGAAATGAACGATAGAAAGCCCTTTTCAGAATCAATTTTTTTTTAAATTGGTCATCTGTGTAGTATTAACAGCTCATGTTCACTGTATTAAAGAAGTTTTTATCAACATCAATACATTACAGAATACACAGAGCTGCTTACTATTTGCCTTTAGGCTTCGCTTAATGTATACCTCTAGTAAAAAAAAAATTAAAAATATATATATGAGAGAGCATGAAAAATGAATTCTAACGATCCAACTCCCATCTCTATAGGACACTCCCACAAGCAGCTGAGATATAAGCTGTTGAAGTTTATTCACTCAACTTAAAATGGTAAAGGCCTATTGCGCAATAATTTGTGAGGTTATTTTTGTACTACTCAAATTACAATCTTTGTATTTCTTTTTTTTTCTGAAAGTTACTGCACCCTGTATCAAGGTGTGATAGCACTCTTAGAATGATGTAAATAGTTAAGCCCTCTCTGTGCAACATGCTAAGCAAGCAACAGGGAGTGTTCAAAGTCATAAAATCATTTTTAATTTTATAGGGAAACAAAACAGGTAATGAGAGTTGTACAACAAGAAAGTCACAGATTATTGAAATTCTGCATGAATGTCCAACAGATTAAAGCATAGAAAAGTTCTTAACAACTTGTTTTTAGCAACTCCCATCATTTTTTCTGTTACATTGCATACCGATAATACCGTATGTATAACACTGATGTCATACTCCAGATAATTAGTAGCCCACTTTTCAAAACGAAAGGTACTAAGCTAATTTTCTCAGGACTTGAATTTTGAGCAAGGGCCTGGAAAAAAATCGGGCAGCCATTTCTGAGTCTTGAACAATCTGACATGCTTTTGATTACACACTCTAAAAACTCATGCGAGTGCCTCAAAAATTTGTCTGATCAACACAACGCATTTTAG
This sequence comes from Holothuria scabra, assembly GCA_037179385.1. Lineage (NCBI taxonomy): Eukaryota > Metazoa > Echinodermata > Holothuroidea > Aspidochirotida > Holothuriidae > Holothuria > Holothuria scabra. The sequence continues at coordinate 25,717,168 of CM074198.1, forward strand.
TCACAGCGAAATTTTCATGAAAAATCAAAACGATTTCAAAAACAAGACTCATTCTGGCAGCTTATAAAACAATTACTCTTCAACCTCACTTCATGGTCTTGATCAACACTTTGCCCGAAATGGTAGAAGATTCGGGAAAACTCGCAAAAATGTTCTGAGATGATTTCAATTGCCAGATTATACGAGAAGACGGGAGAGTGTTTACATGTACTAAAAATTTTGCCCGAAAATAGTAGTGTTTTAAGTGGTAATTTTCTGATCATTTTGAAAGCTAGTTTGCCCATTTTTTTTTTTTAATTAAAGTGACGGTTTAACTGCAAACTTAAACTCAAAGTAAACGACTCCTTAGATTCTATTCACAAGCCTGGGAATGCCATTTCCGACCGTCTGAGGGGTCGCAATTATTCAAAATTTTCTGTCGCTCCCCGCCAACTGATGATCACGCTGCTTTACTTAGTTAGTCGATAGGCAGAAAAAATCTCCTGCCCCCAACCTGCCAACTGAAATGCTCCAATATACAATTGGCTAGCTTTATGCAGGTTTTTTAGTTATTTTTTCTGTTTAAATCAATAACCTTCTGCCTCTGGATGATATGTAAAACCTTTGCGAGCACGAACGGACGTGGAGGAGGGAAAGTTTTACCGGAAAAATATGGTAATTGCCCCCTCCCCCCCCCCCCACCGACAAGTGACTCCAGACACGCCACTGAGTAAAAAATGTAAATTCACTCCATTAGAGTGTTAATAAATTCCAAGAAGAGTGAAATTCGTTCCAAAAGAGCGAAGTTTCAATCTTTATAGAGTGACTGCAATTATCATTCTGTATAAAGAGTGATCACTGCAGACGCTCGATATAGAGCGAATTTCACTATGCTTGGAGTGAATTTCACTAAAATATCACTAATCGCGGAGTAAATCAAAACTACTATTGAGTGAATTCACACTTTTCACTCTATTATAGAGTGACAAAGTCCACCCATTATTTTCTTTTTGAGCGTATCTCACTACATGCAGCTATGGTTATGTGTTTTATATTTTTCTGGTTTTCACAGACAAGAAGAAGCTACAAGGTGATATGAGGGTATGGATTCCAGGTACGTGAAACGATGTTGTTACCAAGAACAACGCCACAATCAATTTTCTCAACCACGTGTTAGAATTTCTCCTCCACAAGACGAAGAAGATGATAGCAGTGGTGTTAACTTTTTGCGAGAGACACCTTCCATACCGGTCCCTTCGATAAGATTCAATCATAAAACGAAAACTCTCTGTAGTCAAGAGAATAAATTATCTCAGCATGAGTTCCAGCCGGCATCATGTCAGGGAATGAAAGTACCCGACACAATCAATTCCAAAGAAACGACTTCGAAAATACCGTATCGTTTATCACCACAAACGCCACCGTTACCGACAATTAGAATTACGACACCAGAAGTGGGGAAAAGAAAGGTGGCAGCATGTAGGAACATGAACAATCGCAAGGACTCTTTCAATAGAGAGGTGCCACCTCGTTCTCGTAATCTTTCGTCGCCACCTATTGTTTCTACTTCTAGGTCAGGAGATTCAAATCTCCCTGTCCCTTCAAAACGACGACACATATCCCCATCTCTACCTCCACCGCTGCCTCCACGAGTACCTTTAAGGGTATTCAGCACAAGTGAAAACGATTTATTACAGCGTCGAGAAGATGATCGTCCACCTTTGCCGCCGAAACCGGCCTCCTTGTCGAATTTTCCTTTTGAAAGCGAAGTAGAGTTGTTTACATTCTCCGATTCTACATTTTTAGACTTGAATTCAAGACACAACAGTTTCAATTCCCCTCCACCGTTACCCCCTAAAGTCGTTGCTAGACAGCCGCTTCCCGCCATCCGCAGATCAACCATTTCGTTGGATGAGAAAAGCATCTTCGACAAGGACTTTGATTTTCTTTCGGATATACCGAACAGGCGAGGAACGACTGGCGCTGAGTCTATACTCAGAGCAAGGTATGAGGAAGAAAAGGATACAATGGGGTGTTGCATGCAGTGTAGCAGGGACTGTATAGTAGATACACCAGAATGTCTTATGGATATATTTTGTTAATATTGAGCTAATGCTATGCCATTGTACTCGTATTCTCGTTTGCCTTCATTTTACGTTCTTTGGCAAAGAATTTACTATTATCAAAACGATAAACATAAGCCATTTCAGACAACAAATTTTCAGCAACAACGCTGCCCTTGTCAAGTTTAAAAACAGTGGCTAAGAAATGAATGAATGTTCAAAATTTGACTTTGTCAGGGTTGTGGGCAAAGTTGGGGGCAGGGATTGGAGTTTTGTTTTAAGGGTTAGGAAGTTGCTTTTGATCACAGTGAGCTGTATGCCAAGTTGACGGAGTACCGCCTCCTTTCGTCCACCCTGATCGGCAAGGTAGCTGAAAAAACTGGAAAAACTCCTTGCTCCCCTTTCCATTGCACAATGTTGTGAATAATACACACTAACTCATAAAACTAAGTAGCCTCTAAACACAGCCAGACTCTGAAAGTAGTCGGGGAAGTATCAGCTTTTTGGGAAAATCACTCGGGAGCTGGTTTAACTAAGCCTGACGGAACAGCAGGCGAGCGCTCCCTATAGCAGTAAGTTGGGAGTACAAAAAGGTTCAAAATTCTTCAAACACTTAGCACCATTTAGCACCTTAACCCTCTTCAAAAAGTTTTCAAAACTGAGGATCCCATTTTCCACAAAGATCAGTCAGGTGGAGTATATTACAGTCTGGCCTACCACCTCATAATTCCTGCATACTCCAATTGTCAAATGCAAACTACCACTCACAAGGAAGCTCGTAATTTGACTATTCATGGCAATTCAAATTAATTATAATATAACCATGAAGATTTTTTTTATAAGGTCTGACGTTTTAGAGTTTAACCATAGTTACTACAGTATTTGCAATTACTACTCATATTGAGTATGGTCAGTTCCTTTAGCCCACAATCTTCTCAAACTTGCTTTAACTAGGTTCATTTTTCTACAAATAGTACCTTATTTATGAAGACTAATGTATCGCACTTACAACAGAATCAACTTCATTTCATTTCATAACATATTGAAAGTGTTGTGGCGATAAGTTGTATTATCATGATGGTACATTTCTGCTACCATAAAATAAGATGGTAATTTATATCCTCGCTATTTATGTTGGGTTTGGCGTCTGCTACTATACTGTACGCAGCGTTATGAGGTACAGTGTGTACATATGTATTGAACAGATTTTCATCTCGTTCGTACATGGCTTCTTCAATTTTCATTGTCATTCACATCTCGGCCCAACCTCGCAATATATTACAGTAAGAGAAATACCTTTGGGACTCCTTGTGAAGGCGAACAATCAGCTCATTAAAGGAACATACTCTCATAATAAATACTTGATATAAGCGAGATGGTTACTCTTTGTTCGGGGCTAATTTTATAAAAAAAAAAAATATGTAATTTAAGGGGCAAGCTACTCATTAGTTAGTTACATCGGGGAGCTGGAAGACATGAGGTTTTACGGCTCAGTTTCTAACCAATTGGTTTAATCTGGCCGGAAAAGGCCTGTTTTTCCAGTTGTGGAAACCTGGCTTGTTTTCTCTGCTCCAATGCTCTTGCTGAGCACTAAGCACAACGGCAGAAGGTTCATTTTCTTCGCAAGCCAGTTGTATCAGTGTTTGGGAGAGAATCGGTAAGTGTGACGATGAGCCATTAAAAAAATGAAGTTTAAGCAAAAAATAAATTTTCATTTGTGAAGGAGGAAAGAAATCTTAACGGTGTGGTGAAACTTCCGTTCAAATTGAGAATGGATTTATCGAGATATTAGAAAACGAAGTTACTAGAGTGTGATTTGAGGGCAGCAGAGGCTACATCACTTCCTCACATTGACAAGAGGATGCAAATGTTTCTCTTTATTTTAAGACTGTTTTGTAGACCTTGCAGCTAATAGGAGTTTGTAAAAGTCTTATGCCACTTTTGCAATCACATTCTGATAATATTGGGTTGTCAAGGAGAAAGTAGGCTGTAAAGTTTGAAGAAAAACAAAAGACTATCCATTAATGTGAGGATATGATGTCATATGTGCTTGCTGCAAGTTCACTTTTGTTGACTGAAATGTGACAAATTTACTTACTCATACTTGGTGTAGTTCTGCAACAGCGCCTCACATAACTACGATGCGTACCGTAGTTAGTTCCCATTCAGGGAATTGGAAGACACCCTGCAACCATTAGGGTCCCAGTTGTTGTCAGCGTGCATAGAGTAATAAAAATGCCCTATCTTTATTTGCAACTTGAGACGTTATATGACTCGGACAAGTGACCTTTTGTCCCCCTGTACAATGTTGGTAATTATAAGCCCAATTTCAACATTTAACGGGGGGGGGGGGGGGCAGGCGGTAAAACTGCGGACGTGGTTGTTTAGCATGAGACATAACGGCCGTATGTTCGTATGTTCCAACAGTTTTGTAAAAGATTGTGGATAATGAAGGAAAGGCCAGACTGGAGCCATTTTTATTATACTAGTGACTGGAGTCATAGGCCAACGTGATTCTTTGCGACAGGGGAGTTTCCAAAGCAAATGTGTTATACCTCAGAAAATTGCCCTAGTTATCCAAAACATTCTTTGAGAAACACAAACAGACAAAGACATATCAACATCCAGAAGAAAGTCGTTTCAGGGAAAAGGAACTTGTTATAATTGTTTGTCATATAAGAAAAAGTCAAGGAGGAAAACCTATCACCTGTCTCTTGAATTCGGTTTTTTCCTTAATCGAATTTTACATTTATTCCTTTGGAAAGTTACTTTATATAATTACCCCTTAACCTGTTAAAGACACTTTTTTGCTCGAATTATCTCCAGAGTAAAAGATCAATAAAGTTTTAGTGGGAAGTTTATCTTTTCAAAAAGACATGGTCATTTAAAATGTCTTATGAAATTTTATCAACGGCACTCGCAGCCTCACCCTCTTAAAAAGTTAGGCAAAATTTTGACCAACTTTTAGCCAACAGGCTGGACAGTTATGTGTCAAACCAACTGTTGCTTATTTGGAATTGGTAAACAGTTAATCCAATGTAGTTGGGCAAAACATTTACCCTTTAAACGCCTTTAAATCATAACCCAACTAACTTCATCAATTAACACTAACTGGGGAAATATCTTACACTTTTTGTTTAGTTCTACAAGACGTTGGACAATTCTACTCCAGCTTAGCTGGGCAAATTCTCTAGCTTTCGTTTGAAAGCTGATATTTCTCGTGAAACAATGATCGCGTGATTACCGAAAGTGTAGCTGCATTCACAAAGTTAAAGGTAATGTACCACACTTCTCATTGTTGATGATAGTGCTATAAAAGTAGATTCATATGGAATGAATAAACATTATAACCAGATAAACAAAGGAAGCCGATCGCTTGAGCGTCCAATTTATTTTTTGTTAGCCCGCGTAGCGCCTCTGTGGCTGGTGCCTCCTCAAGCTGCAGTAGCTATGAACCGAACGCAAAGACTTCGTCCGCTCAGCGGGCTAATCTTTTTTGACTGCTGTATATGTAACAAATTTGCTTTTGTTTCCTGTCATATACATAAACTGAGTGACCGAACTTGGGGGGGGGGGGGAGTGGGGGAAATGGAAAATCGGGAGGGGGAATTACTCCTCTTAAGCCCCCACTCCACCCCTACCCGCTGCCACTGAATGTATCATGTTTAAGGGAAATCCAACTTGAGCAAGGAGTTTCCTTCTGTAGAGAGCGTGTTATCCTCAAAATGACATTCAAACCGGCTTTCTTATTTTTCCAAATCATTTTTTAGTCCTGAAAATAGCCCACGTGCGAAATATTTTGACTTAGAGTAGCTCAAATACATTTTTCCTGAAACACGTGATAAATAGAAATACAGGAAATATATATGATCGTTTGGAGCCGCATGTGATTTTTGTGTTTCTGCAATGTCAGCTATCTACTTTGTTATAGCTTCATATGTCGACGGGAATGGAGGGTAGGTTGTAAAGTTTGTAATGATTGTTTAAGGTATATCAAAGCTAATTAGCTTAAGTTACTGTTACTTAAGTATGCTTATTAAGAAGTAACAATTTATATACAAACTGTTATTAAGTTAATTTCAACAATTTAAACAAAATGATAGTGCCATCACATCATTATGGACTAAGTTATACTTTACTTTATTGAAATGAATTAATATTTATCTTATGTTTATATACTTGTATGATGATGTGAAAAACAAAATGAAATGAAATTAAATAACATTATTCAATTATAGCCAATTTGCACAGAATCTGTTCATTTTCACTCTTCACCTTGTATCAGCTACCAGGAAAACTGGTTTTATATACAGATCGCTTTCTCTATATGGCCCGTAAATTGGACGTAGACAATATATGCGCACTGTTTACTGGCGCAACTGGCTAACGACAACCCTAATCCCTAATCTAATCCCTAACCCGAACAAAGAATACAATCGATACAATACAATGGCAACAACCAATCAAGAAACACCTTGTTAAACAGTGCGCATCTGCCCCCTAATAGAGCACAATAATGACTGATTCATTCACATGTAGTAAGTTCTTAGTGGGTTTCTGTAAAATTTTCTTTCTGTTCCCTGTCCAAGGAAGGTCTTATATGAGTGTACAACTACTATATTGAAGTGCAAATACCCTTAAAAGGGCTTGAAATCTTTGACTGCATTGGAGAAATTTGTCAAACACTTTTTATTTTCTCAGATCATGGTGAATGAAGTGCACTTCTTCTTTAAATCATGACCCCCTCCCCGGTGTCAATTAAATTTCCTTGGCTTGTACAAAAGCAAAAAGGTGAGCACTGAAATAATGCCTGTAAAGTTACAGAACAAAATATTAAGGGGTAAATGAAGATTACAGAAAAAGTGCTGTCAACCAAGTTTTAAAAGTTGCTAGCACTTTTTCTGTAATATCTTTGTATTTCTTTCTATTTTCGTTCTGTAATTTCACAGATAATTTTTACAGTGTGCGTCTCTGCATTCGCTTATGCATGGGAACATGGAAGACTCAGGAAGGAGAAGATCATGTTGTGGGTCCACAGGCACAGATACAGACATTCCAAAGGAAGGTCTTATATGACTGACCTAAAAGAAATGAAGGGTGTGGGGGAGTTGCACTGTTAATATCCCGTATGTTTTATTGTTGATGTGGGGCAAAAGGGAGGGCTGAGGCCGTAAAAGCCTCCCATTGAATCCGTGCCTGGTTCCTCTGCAACAAAATTTGCATTCCCTGCTGAGAGGAGTAGGAACGACAAAAAAAAGCGGCTATGGACAGATTGCGGATTTTCATTGAATTAACATTTTATTGCAAATTTAGCTGGGTTGCAGTGCATTTGTAGCAGTTTCAAACTTTCACCAACCATCCAAGTTCCCTTAATCGGGGTCTAGTTGCCCAGGGACCGTGGAGAAGGGGAAGGGGGTGGGCTGGGGTTTTAGGCGTCAATTTGGGGGGAGGCGGGGGACATGCCCCTCCCTCTTTCTGAAAAGTCACCCATTGACTGGTCAGCTGGTGATTTTTACACAGTAAACTTTCGACGGAAGTGGTCATGTCCCTCCACTCCACTTTCAAATAAAGATCGACGCCTATGCCACTCTGCACTTTATGCTTCGACACTCTGATTGTCTATTTTAATCGAACGAACCAAAAGATATCACAACATTCTGGGTAAAAATTCCTTCATTTAACATAAAAGCCCATTTCAGGTACTCAGAGTGCCATTAGCACATGATCGTCGGCTGCAGCCGAGTAACCGTGTATTATTAAATGAAGAAACGTTTCCTCAAAGCGTAAGTGATGTGTCTATCTCGCCTTCGCCATATTTGGAATTTTAAGTTATTTTTGCTCCTTTTTTCCTGACCCGTAGACAAGTTCCAAAGGATAGCGCAGTGTGGTAATTTTATGATTAATTATTTCATCTTCTTTTCATCAATCTGTATTTTTTCCTCAATCAGACCTTCCGAAGTGCGTCACAAAGTAACACAAAGTAACATACTGCAGGAGGTAGTCTGTATATGAGACAAATGATATTTTCCTGTCCGGCTTAATTGTAGCAGTATTGTGTCTGTTTTGTGCATTGCCCTCCTTCGTGCTGCGTTCTGAATGAGTACAGTATTACGAACATCCTGCACCAAATTAAAAAAACATACTGTAAGTAGAATACATTGAAACGATCAAATCACAACCGTGACTGCAAAAGCATGACACCAATATATGTTAGTATGTTATATAACAGTATCCCTCTGAAAGCTATTCCCGGTAGCTACTTATATGCACTACCAATAGACGAATCTGAATAGTCAATTGGTCTGATTTTGTCGGGCATAACTGGGGTCTGTCAGCTTTAATCTGACAGTCGTTATGGATGGTTGTTAACAAAAAATACCCCTTGGCAGGAGCATCGATTTGGTTTTCAATGTCGCGGGGGGGGGGGGGGGGCGTATGGGCTAAATTCTTTCTCCTGCCCTGGTAAGGTGTGTACAGCGGCGTAGCTAGACACTGTTTCGGAAAGGGGGAGGGGGGTGGGCAAGCATCCACATTTTACGATTTTTTAGTGTGATCACCACTGTACTAGGGCCGTAATCTGCGGCGCGCGAAGCACGCTGAAATTTTGCCATTTTCAAATATTTGAAAATATGAAGCTTGCATTGCAGAAATGTTTGAGTTCTGGGTTCCCTGTAAGAAAATTTGCAAAAATTGGGGAATAACTGAAGAATTTGCATTTCCTATTGGCAAATCTGAGATTGAACGGCGACCAAAGATCGTTGTTGCTACGAAATCTTATCCAACCCATACGAAATGAGGCTATCTGACGAAATTTTTTGAGTCAAGAGCTTATATTGGAAAAAAATTGAATTTTATGAAAAAAATTCATGAAAATAGCACTGTAGTTACTGGTGTCACTTGATGATCTGGTGTCACATATAGCAAATTTCCGTTTTTTACTTACAAAGTCCAGAGCTCGGAAATTTTTCTCAAGGTATGAGCGAGCACTGCTGCTTAGGAATCGCAATTTGTGGCGCGCGAAGAGCGCGGAAAATTTCGCTTCTTTGAGACAAATAATGACGAATGTGAAGCTTTTAATGGCCAGATTTGGGAATTTTATGAGTTGTCAAAACCACACAGTAGACTGGTTTCACAAGTAGCAAATTTCCGAATTCTTTATTTTTCAGGGCAGCCTGTTCCTGTAGCTACGCCACTGGGCGACTAAGAGAAGGGGCCCAGATGCTAAATGGTGCTAAATGTTTCAATATTTTGAGTTACTAAGGAACTCTAAAGTTTTTAAAAAATTCTCTTGAAAGTGAAGGTAATTACTTCAAAGGACTAAACGGTCAATATGAATATAAATACCGGGTGTACTATATAAGTAATGACCTAGCAAAATCACAGATCGAGGGGTGGCGGAGTGGTACCCACTGGTACGGTGCTACTGAGACACCGTTGCATAGGCCTTCGGGTGTAAAATTGTTGATACAAAAACATTAAAACATTTTTTTCGAACGACACCTCATTAAACACTATCTGCAGACGTAGGATGGAGGTGTACCTCTAATTCCTGATTGAAGTCTCTTATCTATCAAACGTATCAAACGTCAGTGTGATTTCACTTCTCTGAAAAAAGTCTTTATACGAAATGGTGGAATCGCTATACAAATGAATGATGTGAGCGTGTCGAAAGTTTGTATTAGGAATCATACATTTTTCTAAAATAAGTTGCATGCAGACTGTGCACGGAGACAATTTTAGTTTCCTTAAAATGTGTTTGCCAGTTTCAACCTGCCAGGCTGGTCATTCACGAAAGACCACAGTTTTCATTAAAACATAGTAGGGGACGATTCGTCTTCTTCATATTCCAAAATATTATGCTCCTTCATAACTACGCCTGCTGCCCACCCTATGCGCACGAACAATCGACATAATATAGAGACCGGTGAATAATGTATGTTTGATATAAAAATGAAAAAAGAAAATTTTGGGGACTTGCAAAGTAAACATGTGAAGTTATTGATACAGAAAGCTAGTCGATCTTAATCGGTAGAGGACACCTTTCATAACCTACATGTATAGTCTTTTTGGAAGTACCTAATTTTTTGGTTTTACGTCACAAAAAGTGTGGGGGTGGACTTTTACGTTAGTGTCCCCTCCATTAGAAAGGGGGGGGGGGCATGTCCCCTTGTCTCTCCAAATCGACGCCCCTGTCCCTTGGTTTCCTTAATTTTTACTGATTGTGAGGGTTAAAAACCTAGACAGTAAATTTAGACGATTTAAAGGCCCATTCTCTCACCGCAAACAGTATTAATTCTCCTAACCTTCTTGGGGAAGCTACCTCCCACAATTGTCTGAAATTCATCCTCATCTATACACAACCTCAGTTTATTCCTTCAGGGTGAGTATAGAAAAGGTCAACGTGTATAATAAAAACACTCTTAGTACAGTTCATGCGGTGTAATATTAGCTTTGGTACTCTGCATTGTTTGAATTAACTGTCAATCAAAGAGCTGAGCCAATTGAGAATTTCTGTTAACCCCTACAAGAACTGTAGTTTAGGGTGAAAGGATTGACCCTTTATGGCTGAAGGACCCCACTTGTAGCCGTCTTCAATTTATGCTGTTCGGATTCGTCTATAACTAATGGCTATTATCTGTTGAAGCTACAGTAAGCTATCTTTGGCAAACTACTGGAATCCTCTTTCAGGTCCTGACTTCAGAACCCAGTAAAAAAGCTCCATTTTTCCACCGAGGAATCCTGTCACATTGGAAATTTTCAAAAGCGCCCAAAAAGATATGACATGTAACTAAAACTTATTTACAATGTTCTTCAAATTTTTCCTTTTTTTTCACATTGGACAGTGATTGACTTTTTTACCTGTTCCACAAATTAAAGTGTACCTCAAATCAAAAACTTCTAAAATATATATTCAAGAGCATGTAGAATGAATCCTAACAGTCGAACTCCCGTATTCATAGGACATTCCTGAGCTGGGATGTAAAATGTTGAAATTTATTCACGTAAAACAAAATGGTCCATTTCGCAATAATTTGTGACTTTCTTGGTTGTACAACGCTTATTACCTGCTTTGTTTTCCTTTAAAATTAGAAATGTTTTTACGACCTTCAGCACTTCCTGTTTGCCTGCATAGCATGTTGCATAAAAAGGGCTTTACTAATTAAATCATCCTGAGAGTGCTATCACACCTTCGTACAAGATACAGTAACTTTCAGAAAAACGAAATAAAACCTTAAGCACTTCCTGTTTGCCTGCATAGCATGTTGCATAAAAAGGGCTTTACTAATTAAATCACCCTGAGAGTGCTATCACACCTTCGTACAAGATGCAGTAACTTTCAGAAAAACAAAGAAATGAAAAGATTGCAATTTGAGCATTACAAAAATGACATCACAAATTACTGCGCAATGCACCATTTTAATTTGAGTGAATAAACCTTAACGTTTTATATCTCGGCCCATAAATGCCCAGCATGAGATGGAAGCTGGACTGTTAGAGTCCATTTTTCATGCTGTTCAATATATATTTTCAAATTTTTGACTTGAGGTATCATTTAATAATTTCTTCGCTTTTGCAGAATTAAGATGAACAGAAGACTTTTGGAAGACCTAAAATTCTTCAATGGTCAAAACCAGGACCATTTTGAAAGACAACTGATGTTAACAAACCTCCTCCACATTGGAATTACCGGTACTGTCTTCCCTCCCTTCGAACAGGGAGTCTATACCCAACAACGCCAACCGGCAAATTTCGACCTCCTTTAGGAAAGAATGATGGCGAAAACTATTTTACCTACAATATGTAGAACAGAATTCCAGATAACTAAAATTGAATTAGAAATACCTGGAATGGAATTCGAGATATCTAAAACTGAATTAGAGATATCGTGATTGGAATTTCAGATATCTGGAAATTCGTGGTCATTTCGAGGTGTATAACACTATTTTAAGATATCTACACATGACGGAGTTTTACGGCCCAGTTTCCAACCAATCGGCTCAAGTCGAGCCGACCAAGGCCTTTTAGGCAGTTGTGATTCACTGGCTTATTTTCCCTACTCCATTGCTTATGTTGAGAACCAAGCACAATGGCAGAAGGTTCCTTTTTTAAAGAATTGAAAAGGGGATTTTTTTTTTAAATGAAGTAAATACACATGGCGTACACCGCGAGAAATATATATGCATCCAGTTAGAATACCAATAAACACTAACATGGTGTAGGTTAGCTAGTTAGTCAAGCCTGGTTTGCAGTTCTCGAGTCTTGAAAGGTAGGGCCGCGTCATATGGGGCAGGAGACCGCCCTCTATAATATTCGCAAGACAATTTGAAATGAAAAAGAAAAGAATGAGCTCTCAAATCATGCTTTGTCACCAATGGAAATACGCTGGCGTCGCCCCGTTGAGATGGAAAATGACAGGTCTTGCCGCCAAAGATCTTGATTATTTTACCCTCGCTTAAAGTGAGCATGCATGATTTTGATCCACTTCATTGAAACTCCTTCAAGTTGGCCGTTCACTCCAAGAATCGGGTCAAACCATGATCTATCGATGGACCAAGTCTCGTATTTCCGGTAAACTTAGTAGTAGAACTGTCCCGGCATCTCTGCAAGGGAACATGGAACAGACCGGTACAGCAAATGTAAGAGCCTAAACTGTTTAAAATATCATGTGAACAGTCACAGCCTGACAGGGTACTCACTGTGACTGCTCACATGATGCATTTTTATCAATCAGAGGACATTTTCCACAGGGGTGGTGCCATGCATTGGAATGGGAACAGCATGGTTCCATGGCCCTCTGTTGGGCGGATAAGGCTGATCCCCTGTCCTGTCGAGGAAGTTTTTCCAATCTCGTCGGGAGCCTCACTCCGTAACAAACGGTAACGTATAACCCTGAAGATAATCACAACAACCATTAGTGGTTCGAGCCCACTTATGCTATGCTTGATTTTGCATGTTCTTTAGTAGGTGAGGAATACCTTTCCGGAAACCCTTTGGGGTAAAGAAAAAGACCCTTTGAGCCCAAAAGGTTTCAAATAGTACCATTTGAAAAAAAAACAAACATTTTACATTAAGTTGATGGAAATTGGACAAATCCCAAAGTGTGTTACAAAACTACCCCTTGCCTAAACCGTAAAATCTTTTAAAACTTTCTTCAAAAAGTGAAGGTTTCCTTTCCGGGAACCCTTTGGGGTAAAACTAAAACCCTTCGAACCCCAACCTCTTTTATTAAGTTGATGGAAATTAAACAAATCCTACAGGGTATTACAAAATCACCCTTTGCATAAGTGGTTTCATTCTTTTAAAAAAAATCTTCAAAATCATATCCAAATCTTTTGGACTTGTTGAAACCGTTTGGTTATTGCATTTGGGAAAGGTGTCTAAAAGAGAATTTTGCTAGGTATAGGCCAATTAAAAAACAAAATTAATTGCTCCCAATTACAAGGAGCAATGCTTTGCGTTAGGAAATTCCCTTTTTTTACCGTAGGACATTCATATCTTAGTTTCCGAATCCAGAAGTGAAGTGACGTATTTTTGCGGTGAATCTTCTGATACTGGGCACCAACTCTCAAAAGGTTTTTAAGGTGATTTGCATTTCCACGTATGATGTGACCATGGAATCGAATTCAGTGGCTAAACCAAATGATACTGCACCAAGAAAATCGGTCCAAACTAAATCAAACATATCAAATAGTTAACGTACTTCATGTTCCGAAATTAACAAAAACACTACAAAAGATTATTATTTCTTGATATTTTCATCAGTAAGTCACACCACTGTGTCTTACTTACCAGGTGTTCACTAACCCGGGTTGTGAACACCTGGTAGAAATACCTAGGTCAGTTTATTATTTGCCATTTCCTATTGTTAAAATATAGGCCAAGTCATCACGCTAATATGGGCGGCCAAGTCTTGAAGCATAGTTTAAAGGTCAGAAGTTTCTTATGACATTTCCTGACAGAAAAAAGAGACCTAGTTGCCTCGGATAATTTCATTGTCCTAATGTCATTGATCTGAACGTGTGACTCGATTAGTTAAATACTAAAGATGCGTTTCAGACTCAGGTATAACGGTTGCAGAATGCCACCATGATGGTCTGAAATGTAGTATGGTAGATTAACTAAAAAGAGACAACTTCCTATTTGCAATACTCTGCTGTAGTTTTTAAGATACTCTAAGTCCTTCCCAACAAGACGTACATTTTCCCGACAAATATGACTTTAAATATTTCTGGGGTGGGAGTGCAGGAACCCCCACACCCGTGAGATCTCATTGGTTGCGCGTCATTCAAATTAATTTAAACGTCTAGATCGTTGCTTCCTACATAGCCTCTCTCTCCAACCTCATAAAGTACAATACATTTTCAATGGCACGGCCTGGCAAAGACAAGTTTTAACATTATTTTTCGTATGATTTTATTGTCTATTGCTTTGCATTTTTTCTTTTTTTTGAAATTTGATTTACATACAATTATTGATCTCATGTTTAAAGAGTTGAAAATATAAATTATGTTTAAATAACCATCACTGTTTTCACGGACACAAAGTTATTTCAGCATGTGCTGATACACCCCTCCTCTTTCAAAGACGAGCGTCCCCCCACCAATTGATACCTCTTCACTCTTTGAAACCTCTGGACATAAAAAGATCTAATTTGTATGACAACGAAAAATTTGTCATTCTCATGACAAATGGCAAGCTGTTTTGACATTTTTCTTGAATTAGTACACTAATTTTGTTAATTCTTGTTAATTTACGCTGCTCTATATATTTATCCCCTGTCAAAAAAGCACTTTCACCAGCCAGTCAATAATTACCTAATCAGTCATTGACTTTGCATGGACATAAAAACATATATATATATAGTTGAAAATGCACAGCTTTTAATCAACTTCCATAGTCTAATTTGTTTTTAATTTCATCAAAGAAACAAAAGTTTTTCATAAGCTCTGTTTCTTAAAGCTTTTTCCCTGATTAATATTGCACATAGTATGTTAGAGTTATTACGGTTGTATGATTTGACACATTTGAATTCATTTCTGAGATAACAAGCAATTCAAGCCGGCAGCTGGGGTCGGCGAAAATTCCGTTACCACTTGTCTGAACTCACTTTAACATATTTCCCCTTGAAAATCTTTCGTTCCTCTGAAAGTGCCCCAAATCAGAACCAAAGGCGTTCGGGGATAATTTTCTATGAGGGGGCAAGCGCATTATTTACCCGAATAACGCCATCGCTTATCATGTTTTACCCGTGTTTTGCCAGAATAGACCAACTGCTTTTGCCCGAATTGGGAGGGCGAGTCCCTCCCCTCTGCACCCCCGCCTCGTACGCCAGTGTTCAAAAAATTTTCTGCTTGTGGGAATGTTTCAATAAGAGAATTACTCAGTTCCTAAAAAGTTACCGGCCTCTTTCTTTTAATGGCATATTAGTAATTAACTTCAAATCTCGCTTTCAATAGAGCTGTAGAATGACAAAATTTTGTACCTCTAGCGCAAGATTTGCAACTTAAATGAATGAATATAGAAACAAAAAGTAATGAAATAAACCACAAATAATTATACAAAAAAGTAAGGGGCAAGTAAAATGAGCACATCAAGGAAATAAATTTCATAAATTTGCAAATGACAAATCTGTAGCTGAATTTCATTCACGGAACATTCATACTGTAATTAAAAAGCAAAAAATCAGATTCATACGCGTCTATCACCGATTTAAGTAAATTGCTTGGTATTTCGGAGTAAAATGACCTTAAAGTATCTTTCTTGCCCGTGTAATTTGTATAATGCGATCCTAAATTCACCAGTCCTTCAAGATGAAATGTTTTGAATATAAATTCTGTATCTTCATCTCCCGTCTCCAATTTCGCTATAATGTCGTAGTTGAACAAACAGACCCTATTACGTATGATCAAGTTGTCCCAGTGAGTGTTTCCTCGATTTCTTTTGTCAGCTACAAGGTACTTCAAGAATTCTATAAACCGTACATTATCAGCACGCTCTAATTCCGCTCTAGTCGCTCCTTTTCTGTACTTTTTCAAAATATAGCGGCCTATGGATTTGAAGTGAGGTATATGGTGTTCCACAAACTTGTCTTTGTAAGCTGACAGAAGTCTTACCAACGGATGTCGTACTATTATGAAAGAAGTGTATTTCTGCAATCTCCACAACGCCTGGCGTTTTGGAAGGAGGTAAAGTCGTTTTAAAGGATTATTCTCCGTGGCCGAATTCAACATTCGTGCCCAGTTACTAGAGCCCACTTTGTGAACAAAACTGTAGATTAATTTATACTTGTCGACGTAGTAGAATGAATACAGCCGTTTGTTATCTTTGACAAATTCTTTAAGTGGAAACACTGACTGATTGTACTTTGTTTCACACATCCGACGTAGATGAAGCTTTCTCTCAGTCTGTCTTTTCAGCATGGCGTTCCACCAATGTTGAGAACTAGTTTCACTTAAAAGAACCTGCAGAAAAGACGTAACACAATGAAATGAGGGTTACAGCACTTACAAGGGATTCCTACCGGAAGGAACACTCTACATCAAGTAATACAGACGACACACCCCTTTCAAGCCATCGGGAGAAAAATAAAGCACGCTTCCGCCATTTTCCCTATTTACTCACGATTCCTTCTTTACTCAAATTCCCATTTGCAAATTTATTATAGGCTGTATAGTGCATTGCGTAAATAAACACCACCTTTTTTATTCAAGAGAAGCTTGGTTTTGCCCATACGAGACTTTTCCGGGTGTAAACGTCCTTGATAATGTCCTCGCCGTTCCTGCTATAGCGCCTTGGTATGGACGAATCCAGAAAGTTCAGTGATAGTCTATTTTAGTCGGTCACAATTGGGGTCCTTCACCTTGAGTCTTCCAATTTCCTTGCGTACCTGTACTATGGATGGTTGTACACTGAATTGCATCTTAATTATCTCAATTCACTGGATATGAGGTTTGAAATTCATGCAGACAATAAATGAAGACGATAAAAGTCTGATGGACCCCACTAGTGGCTGCCCACAGTCACTAAGCACAAGCGCTGATCAGATTCATTTATATGCCGTGCAAAGATGGATGTGGACTATTGCCTGCTGTAAAAAGTTTTGACTTACTCAAGTCGTTGTCATATTGAGACATGTGACATTTTAAAACATGATGTTTGGGGAATTTGGGGAAAAATACTTGAAAGAATATGCATATACAAGTTGATCAATGCACACTCATGCTGTAACATGATACCATGTATGATAATAAGCCACACGACTTCTAACCCTTACCTTACCTCACTGTTCCTAACCCTAACCTCACGTTTTGTTTCGTCAGGTTTGCATTCGTGTCTGGAGACATGTGCATAATACCTGATGTACCTGAAAGGGGTTAGGTTAGGGTTAGGAACAGTGAGGTAAGGTAAGGGTTAGAAGTCTGGAGGCTTATCATCAAACATGATATCATTTTACGGATTGAGTGATCAAGGACAGGAGCGGAAACGTTCTTTTGGAATTGATAAGAAACTGCAGAATTGTAGTTTAGGGTGACAAATGAATGCTTTTATTGGCTTCTGTAAATTATCGGGTATAGATTCACAATCCTAATAAATGAAGCGAATACAACTTCCTGTCTCCTGAAGGGAGTATTCTTTTCGAACGACAAAAATACTCGTGTATGTGGGAAAAACAGATCATTTCATTATTTAGACCAATTGTTTTTTTTATATGAAGTTAATTTGGAATAAAGTCTTGCTAAACCTTCCTTTTTGGCAGTATTTGATGTAGGTCTATTGTTTATTAACTAGATCATCATATTTAAATATTCAAAGTGAAAGTGGCACAAAATTATCATAACCTGTCGATCTTAAAATTTAATACACAAAGTTAAAGTCAATTACCTTGGAATAGGATTAGCTGGGCAAATTGGGTAGCAACCATGTACCTTTGTGACGTAAAAAGGGGCCCACAACACGTGCGTACATCTTTAATTTGTTTCACATTCGCCCGAGGACAGTTGAAACGGTGACGTCACATGTGGTGTTGTTTGGAAATAACTTTTGACTTTTTTGCAAATGTCGACATATTAAACCAAACTGTCTAGAAAGAAATAAATTGATAATATAGGTCCAAGGGCGAACGCGCCTAAGGAGGGGTGCTTTGCCACTCCCAGCCCCCATTTTTGCAATTTTCTCATTTTATATTGAAGCAAACATTTTAATGCAAACACAAGTTTAGAATAACGACTACTGAGATCCCGCATACAAGCCCACGAGAAGGGGGAGAAATGTCATTTCGGCGGTCTACGGAGTCGCGATTATAGTTTTAAACTTCTCTTTACCGGCGATCGGTCCAAAATGATCATGGCGCTTAACTTAGGCAGACCACCGAGCAAGATTACATATTTCGAGCAGAAAATGGTGTCTTACCACTCCTCATCGTAAGTTCGGCCCCATCTCTTTTCAAAATCTCCGGATCCGCGCCTTGGATAAAAAGAAACTCAGACCCATGTGCAACAATCTAAAACAGAATGCTTAGGCAGAAAACAGCTATATAATGAATGGCAAAAGTTAGTAAAATAGTGTAGTGTCGACTCTGAAAGCAAGATACAATCGAATGACATCAATGTTGGTTCTTTTCAATGTATCCTGGAATACAAGTTGGGAAATGTTCACAGGCGATTCTTGAGGTTGGGTTTACAGTTGTTCCTATTTTAGATAAGCCGGCTGGAACTTGTGGTATATTTTGAACTTTCCGGATGACGGCCTCCCCTACACTTAGCGTTCCCAGCCATGACCCCGTTATATCTAAGCCCTGGTCTAAAAAGACACTCAATCAGCGCTTAAATGATATCTATCAGCAAGATTGGATAGGTGATAAAAATAGCCTCTTAGTGTAAAATATACAGAATGTTTAAGGAGAAACTTGAATTTGAAAATTATTTGATTAAGTTACATCTCTCTCACCGACTGAACTTATGTAAATTACGTTATGTAAATAGTAAATTCCCCATCGTTGTAGGAAAATTTGCCAAGTACTGAACTTTGATAGATTGTGTGAGGTATGTGACATAGATAAATTAGGAGGCGAATTTCATAACTTAAGTTAGAATTCGCCAAAATTTTATTGACCTGTGAAAGAGTCATCGTCGAGATAGTTGGTGGATGGGTAGTAAAGCCATTCCGACTCTAATATAAAACAGCGTCACCCTAATAAAAATGAAAAACGCCCTCAATTTCATCATACTCTCCTTTCTATTGAAACTTTCAATCTAATCTCGATCATCTTCAGGTAAAGACTACAAAGACTACAAAACTGTACACAAATTTTACACACCGGAGAGTGCAGCTACACAACACTGAATAATAGAATTGAAAAGAAACGTGGTAGACAAAAGCATGGTCAAGAGTGACCGCAATATTGGAACACTCAATGGGAGACGGGAGAAGATAACTACGGTTGGGTAGTTCTATTCACTAGAAGTCTTTCAGTATACAGTGCCCACTTTTCCTCTTGCAGTCTTGATTTAACCTGGACGAATTCACTGATGCAAACAGCTTCGGACACTTGCCTACGCATAGGATTTCCAATATGGGTGTTGAGGACCTTAACTGTGAAATTGAAGTCCAGCCCACTATGGCCCTGTTTTAGGGTCAAAGAATACGGATTGCTTGTCATTCATACTAGCAAAATGCTCGTCGAATCTCTCTCCCAGACTTCTTGGAGTTTCTCCAGTGTATTTCAAGTTACCTTCACACTCTTTTCATTGAATACAGTGCTTTGCACACCTCTCTTTTCTAACAAAGTCCTTTCTTAATTTTATACGAATTACATCAGAAAGCGGAGTAGAAAGTACCCCGCGGAGCGAAGCGGACTAGGTTTGTTCTCTCTCCCTTTAAAGCAGCTTATGCTGTTTGATGGAAAAAAATAACCTTCATCGTTAATCTTCAATCTTGCTCTTCCATTTGATACCAACCCGATAGAAATCTTTCACGCCAGGTTTTTTTCCGGTGAAATTTCACTAATTAGAGCGCTAATTACAATAGAAAAAACTTCATCTACTTTTTTCGGCTAAACTCTTATGCAAAGACAACGGGCTCTTATCTCAATTTGACCAATCACAATGCAAGAAATGAATGACGTAAAATTATGCCTACCCTTTGACACAACGATGTACGTATTGCCAATATATCACACATGTTGTGTACATGCATTACAGGAGTCCTTTCACAACCGTTCGGGCCCAACACAGAATGACAGTTAGTTTCACACGTATGTAACCCAAAGATTGTTTTTGAATGCCAAGCCACAGCATCAAATCAAAGAGAAAATGAACATTATCTTGAAACTTGGGACGGATTCAAATAGCACAATCAGCGACAAAATTAAAAACTGAACGATGGAGCCGAAACAAGTGAGTACGAATTTGTCATTGAATCTGGGTTCACAAATGAAACGAACGAATTGCGCAGCCGGTTCGATGCGATGTGCAAATTGGACACGTAAAGGCCGTTTAAATAACGTATGTATCAATTGAACGAAATTTCACTGTCTGTTTTGTTTACGTTTTGCTTGACTCCTTCTCAAAATGACCTTCTGAATATGCATCAAATTCATTGGGCGGAGCTAGAGCAAGATAATAAGGCAGAATAGCGTTTGGAAACCGTTGAAATCTTTTCGAATTTTTGCTCATTTTCGGAGAAAAGACTAAAGTACGTTAGTTTTTAAAGCTTTTTACATTTGTATGGAGTACAGCCCATACATTTGATGAACACTGGAAACGTAAAAATAACAGCATAAGCTGCTTTAAGGCTTATGAAGGGATATGACTGAACAAGGAGTGTGCCCCACAGTCTGCTACGCAGACAAAGTCGAAACACGCTTCTCTATCAAATGGGTTGGACTTACATAGTGAATTTTTAAATCTGAGTGCGGAGGCCTTCCTACAACTTTTACTTCGTGCTCTGTATCCTTAATAATTCTTTCTACGTTTTTGTGTATAGTACACTGTAAGGGGTGGCTTCAACAAACGGAACAGCTTCAAAGTTAGTTTTGTGGTCCTTAAACCAGGTACACTTTTAGAAGCCATTTCCATACCCCCGCCGTTCTTCTTGTTTCCAAAGTTTACGTCTGAACAAGGGCACTACTCCATTTTTGTCATCTGTAATCATTTTTTTATCGCAACTTTTTCTCACCCCTAGAATTAACTTTAAAACGCTAATACCAGGGGTGGCGCCAAGATTTGCCCGACAGGGGGCCAAGCTCCCCAACAGGGGGCCAGCATTTTGAGGCCCCGACAAAGGCGATGAATTTGTCCCAGTGGTTCGTGGGACGTGACTTGGCTGAATTTGAGGCATGCGTAGCGCGCCGAAATTTTGGGCTTTTTTGACAAATATTTAAAAATCTGAGTTTGTTTTGACAGTTTGAAGATTTAAAATTTCTGAAGGAAATTTTGCTTCTGCCAGGGCCATTAAAATGTTGGGGTGTTAATTGAAGAATCCTCCCTTCAGTTGGGCAATATCAAAAACGTGATAAAGACATCTTAAGCCAAAATTTGGGGGGGGGGGGGGGGGTTACGCATTTTATCGTACTAGACTTAGGTAGTAAGTCTCTCAGTCGAAACTAGAAATTGGCTAGGAAAATTTTTGCCTTTTGAACGAATGTTTGAGAATTATGAGCTTATTATATTGGAGAAACTTTGGAACTCAATGAAGAAAAAGCGTTTTTGGTAAGGTAACAATGAAAAATTTGGGGTTACTATTAAGTTATTTGTCTTTGAAGAGCAGAATTGTCGGGGTTATTAACAAAGTTACCTTTGGATTTTAATTGTTCGGAGTATTCATCGAAAAATTATTTGAGAATATGAAGCTTATATTGGAAAAAAATCGTAATTTTATGAAAATTGTTTTTGTTTTATGGAAGAATCTGACCTTCTTATGAGAAAAATCAAATAGGGGTGATTTGCAGTTACATCATTATGCAGATTAAGGTCCTCGGACCATACTGGAAAATTTCCTCGCCGAAAAATTTTGACTTCCCATATAGTTCAAGTTTTATATTTTATATATTGACATAGGCGTGTAAGGGAACGTTTCAGTTTGGGAGAGCGCAGACTTGAATTTCTTGTCCGAAATTTTTTAAAAATTGAGAACCCCCAGGCAGCGGGAAATGGCATTTCCCGGGCTCGTAACCAGAAACAAAGTAGTCGTTATTTTGAGCTTTTTTCGCAAAAAAAAAAAAAAAAAAAAAATCACTTCATAATATTGCCCCCCAAACGAAGAATACGGTAATTTACATGCATTGTTCTGTTAAGAAATCTACTCGGCCAAAACACTTTAAAATTGGAGCGCCATCATCAGTTGGCGCGGAGCGTACAGAAAATTTTTGAAAATTATAACCAATCAGACAGCCGGAAATGTCATTTCCCAGACCTGTAACTACAAATTAAGCAATCGTTACTTTGAGCTTTCCTTTGAAATGAAAGTTTCACTTGAATAGAAAGAAATCCAACTTGCTATTGGCTCAGGAAGTGACCAGCTAAAAGGTACCGCTACAATAAGATGGAATGGCCTTGTCTCTTTTCGGGGCAAAACTCTCAACCGAATTGTCCTTCCGACTCTCTGGCAAAAAAACATTCGGTCAAACCATACTTTAATACTTTCATGTACAATACCTACAGTTCAAACCTTAAGTTACTGAACTGGCATTCGTTGAGTAAATTTTATGTAAACATCTTTAAAACCATTGTCCCTAGTTAAGCAGCACAAGGTATCTCTTGATTGGCTGCTGCCATTGTATTGTATAGATAGTATCCTTTGTTGGGGTTAGGGATTAGGTTAGGGATTAGGGCTACCGTTAGTAGCCAGCCTAGGCAATTTCTTGTTAAACAGTGCGCATCGCCCCAAATTCTTATGCGTGTGGCCACGTGTTCCATTGTTCTACCCAAAGGACGACGTCAGGTGTCGTCAAGGTCTATTGTAAGACAGTGGTATTGTGTTTTGTTTCTTATTTTATTCTTTACCTTGAACTATGTTTTGTTACTACCTTTCATATATATTATCTCGTTTAACATCGTACTTTTTCAAGTCTCTCATGCATCTGTGAGGTGATATCCGGGAGAAATAAACTGAACTCAACCGAGCTGAAGTACTATTGGCCATTGTTGTGTAAAACAATGGTTTTGGTTACTAGGCCTACATCTCTATTCCTCCGACCAGCATTTTTTCTTTGTTGTTCTGTAACTTTATACTGTGTCAAAACTCATAAAGTTAGAGGAATGTTCATTATGATGTCGGGTTAAAGGGTAAAGTTGTGATTTCCTATATACCAGTAATTTTTTACAACCCATTTTTCGTATCTGCATGCATTAGAAGGACAACGCCTTCTAAATGGTGTCTTGCAATATTATATAATTTAATATACAGACAGCGCTGTATGCTCATTATTCGTTCGTTCGTCCGTTCATTTATTTGGTTTATCACAACACATAAAGTTACAAGTAAAATTAGCAGATAAATTAAAGATGGGATAGGGAGTGAGGCCGGCTTATCGAGAAGTGTCACTCCCTAAGAGAATTAAAATCACAGTTACATAGAAAGATAGTAAACGCTATACGTGTATAAGCTTAACAAACTATTACACCGAGGCTAGTCGCCCACCCCTAAACAGAGCCACCCTGCCAACCCCATTTCAGGTACCCTAACACCTAACCCAATACCGGTTACCAATCCCTGGAAACTTAAAGTGATGCGGAAAGACGGTACCGTAGGCTAATGGTGGTAGGGAAACATGGGAATTAATACAAATTTATTAAAGGCAGTCATTCGTCACCCTAAACTACAGTTTCAGTATACATATATCAAAACACTCAATTGGTACAGCTCTTTGATTGGCATCATATTCAAACAATGCATCATAGCTAAATTACACAGCATGGGCACTGAGAGTGTCTTGAATTACACATTATGGACTTGTATGGCTACTGGGACAAGCCATGAAGCAATAAACTAGGATTGTGTCTGGATAAAGATGAGTTTTAGATAAATGTGGGAGGGGCTGGAAGTAAGTAGGTTGGGAGAAATGGAACTGTTTGGGATGATGAAAATATGCCTTTAACTACCTTTGATTTCTTCGGAAGAGTATAATGGCTCAATGAAAATGGAAGAGTTCACATTCCAGACATTTTGCCATAGGAAATTGTTTATGGAATTAAGAGATAAGATAACAATTCAGATATTAAGAATCAAAGTCCAGCCGTTAGAATATTATTTGTACCCCAGTTAATGTGACCAGATAGATCTTATGAATGTGAACTTGAAGAATGAAGACACTGAACAAACATTGCGGTGCCGTGTCATTGCCACTTACACCAACAAAAACAAACAGTTGCTTTGAGTACGGTAACGGTTGGATACGCCAGTTAGTATAAGTGCGAGCGCATGCAAAGCTAGCCTGCGAGCGCCTCTGTGGCTCCAGCCCCCTTTGGGCTGTCGCCCCTTTTTTCGTAGCGATGAGCTGGACGAAAAACGTCGTCCAGCCCCGCGGGATAGTGAAGAGCTGTGCAGTGAATTGGCGATGGTACAGCTCATTGAAAATCATCTTATGCAGGTGGCCAGTCTTTTGTTGCAGTCAGTCTACTTTCATCATGCGCATATTCCGTCATTTTAATTTACCAATGGGAACGGACCAGCTTAGATTCAGGGGGAAACGTGTCGCTTTGGTTAACCCTATGCAGGAAGCCCCAATTGCTGCATATTTCGCAGATATTGAGTTTTCCCCTGATGTCTCAGATATGTGATATACTGATAAAGCTGAGAAGCTGATTGCTTTTTTGGACAGCAATGGACGTCGTTAATCAATTATGACGTCACTCGAAAACGCTCTATAGACGAATCCGATAAGCGCTTGTTTTTAGTGATTGTGGGTAGCCATTAATAGGGTCCATCAGCCTTGAACCGTCTTTATGTATCATCCACATGAGTTTCAAACCCTCATATTCATCAGTGAAATTAAAGGAATCAAGATACAATTTAGTGTAAAACCATCCATGATACAGGTAAACAAGGAAATCGAAAGACTAAAAGGTAATGGACCCCAGTTATGGCCGACTAAAATCAGAGCATCACTTGCTGTCCGGATTCGTCTATAGACGAATCCGGTCATCGCAAAATAGTGAGGGTCCATAAGTCTTTATTTAGTGTTGAGTTATTGTTTTTCCACCAATGCCACATATGGCTGCTAGCATCTCAAAACCTCATTTTTAGCAGATTAAGGTTGGGTTTTGAACTCAATACAACTATTTATGGTACAGGTAGACGAAAGAAATGAGACGACCCCCCCCCCCAAAAAAAAAAAGGCCGACAAATTTCTACACCACTTTATAACCGGACTCTTGCATGTACAACATGGACGTTCTTGGTAAAAACTTTTTATATTATCTCTTACAATAGACTCTTTTCAAAACAGCGAGCACAAAGGAATATGGGATACAATTTTGTTGCACTCTACATCATATTTGCCATTGTAAAATACACTGTAAAAACACTATATGGCCAACTATGCACAAACAATGGTCAAATGCTTAACCCTAACTATGTTCAAAAGTTACAATTTTATGGGCAAATTTGACCATAAGTTGGTCGCTTTTGACCATAAATTGGTTAATGATTTGACTATAGTTTAGGTTGGTACATGGTTGACCAAATTAATGGTCAAATTGACCATAGTCCTTTTAGAGTGTACCATTGATAAAATGATAAATACCAAATCTCTATCCCACAATCCATTGTGATTGCTTCTTGGGAAAGGGTCTGTTGAAAACTTTGTGACTCGTTGAGTGACATTGATATGATATTTTTCGAGGAGACAAATCTGCATGATTACTCCATGGATGTTTTTCCTTTTTTTTTTCAAATGTGTGGTGAACGTTTCATGGAGTTTGATGAAACTTGCAGCTATTTTGCGGGCGTATAATGCTCTCCACATCAAACGTCTTATTATGCCAATGTCGTGTTATCCGTCTTTCTTTAGTAACAACACTACTTTTGTCACTCCCAACCACTTTCCCAACCACTTTTGTCTCACCCAACCACTTTTGTCACACCCAGCTACTTTTGTTACAACTAGAGTACCACTTTTGTCTCACCCAACCACTTTTGTCACACCCAGCTACTTTTGTTACAACTAGGGTACCAGTTTTGTCTCACCCAACCACTTTTGTCACACCCAGCTCCTTTGTTACAACTAGGGTACCACTTTTGTCACATCCAACCACTTTTGTCACTTCCAACCACTTTTGTTACAACTAGGGTACCACTTTTGTCTCACTCAAAAACTTTTGTCACACCCAGCTACTTTTGTTACAACTAGGGTACCACTTTTGTCCCACCCAACCACCTTTGTCACACCCAGCTACTTTTTTACAACTAGGGTACCACTTTTGTCTCACCCAACCACTTTTGTCACACCCAGCTACTTTTGTCACAACTAGGGTACCACTTTTGTCTCACGCAGCCACCTTTGCCACACCCAACCACTTTTGTTACAACCAGGGTACCTCTTCTGTCACATCATACTTTACCACTTTTGTCACAACTAGGGTACCACTTTTGTCTCACCAAACCACTTTTGTCACACCCAACCACATTTGTCTCTCCCAACCACTTTTATCGCAATTCCAGTCACATTGCGACAGCGTAAGTGACTGTTGTGGCAAGACTCATGACTACCGTTGTGACAAAGGTGGTACCCTAGTTGTGACAAACTAGTTGTGTTGGAAGTTATATTGTGAAAAAAATTGTTTTTCAAAGTTTTTGCGACTGATAAAATGTGTTCCACTTTTTAAATTTCCCAATATTACCTTCGGGTTTCTTGTGGGAGCAAGCTCATGGATTCTAACTGCATCAGCACGGCTGTCATTTAATGATTTCGAGTTTGAAAATTCTGGAAAGGAACAGAAAGGTTGAAAGTGAAAATTGCGGTATTGACTTAGGCACACAGAATTATTGGTAAATTTGACCCCATCATGAAGGTCTGCAGGTTTGGGCAAAGGGAATCTGCACTTCGACTATTTTCCGGGCCATACCGAAAACCTGAACAATGGAACCACTGCAATTGTGCTTGGTGCTCAGCACATAAGCAATGGAGTAGGGAAAACACGCCAGTGAGTCACAACTGGAAGAAATTCCATGGCCGGCTCGACTTGAACCAATTGGTAAGAACCCGAGCCGTGAAAACCTCATCTCACTAACCCAACCCAACAACAACAAAACCTCATAATTACAGACAATATTACACAGGAACTTTCCCGGGAGAAGTCATTTCATTTCATTTCATTTATTTGTTTTTCCACAATAATCGATAGAAATAGGTACAATACACGGAAACAAAAGTAGAATGTTACATGAAATCAAAATATTGTGAATGGAAGCACTCTAAAAAACCCATAGGGTTTGTCGAGTAGAGTGCTCCCAGGAAACAGAAAAAGAAACAAAAAAGAATAAGGATAGTACAAACTAAAAAAAGTATATGAGGGCAGGATATAACAAAACAAAGAGAAAACACATAGAAGAAGAATACCCGTCCGAAGTCACACCCTAAATCCCTCCCTAGATACAATCCAATCTACCTCACCCTCACCCTTGCCCCAAATACCCTACAAGTGCCCCAACCTTCCCACACACATTACATTACACACACTACATTACCCTGACCCCATACATTACATTACAATACACCCCGCCCCCATGACACGCCTCTTGAAGAGGAGAAAGATCCAAAGTGAATGGTTAAAGGGAAACTACAATTAAAGTTAAGAACAAGCAAGTGCTGTAGTATAATCAGTTAATATTGACTGATAAGAAATCTGCTTAGGTTATATCTAAAAGAGGATACAGAGCGCTTGATTATTAGATCATTGGGTAAAGAATTCCAAATTTTGATAGCACGAAAACATATACTCGTCTTAGAGAATTTCCTCTGGTTATCTGGAAGACGAAGACGATTGCTGTGTCGAGTGCTGTAGTTATGAACTAAACTGTTTGGACTGAAAAGGTGAGAAAATCCTGGAAGAAGGGAGTTATTAATGAAGCGATAAGTGAATGTCGCTGTGTTTACTTTGATAATGTCGTTTAATTTTAACAAGTTCAATGACTTGAATAGTACGCTTGTATGTTCACGTGGGGCAGCACCAGAAATATGTCTGATGGCTCTCTTTTGCAGTACGCTTAACTTATTCAATATTTGAGCTAGACCAGGAAAGGCTACAGTAGGAAAAATGGGGATAAACTAAAGCTAGATACAATGAACGGAGAGCATTTTTAGGAAGTATGTGTTTTAGTCTACCGATTATACCAATTCCTTTGGCAACTTGTGAACAGAGATATGAAATATGGTCATTCCAGGTAAGCTTAGAATCAATAAGAACTCCTAAGAATTTAACACTTGAAGCAGCATGGAGCTCATCGTTACTAATGACAATTTTGAAATCACGCTTTTGACTCGGGGGCATATTGAATACCATAAAGTTTGTTTTATTTATGTTTAGAGAAAGTTTATTAGAGGCGAACCAGTTAAAATATAATCTGCTTAAAATATATCTGCCTATATATATATCGTATTGTATCACATGTAGACCATATTCTGCTAATCTGTTCTGATAACATTTCACCAAATCAAACCCTGTGCATGAAGTCCTGCGATCAATGTTCTTCCCGTGGTTATGTCCCCCACCCCCACCCCCCCAGACTGTGCTCATCCTCGTTGACGTGGATATAGGATGGACAAGATACAAATGAGACGGTAGGCCACTTATTGTTAGGAATGTAGGAAAACTGCTCTTCTCTAGATTATGCATTTACCAGGGCTGTAGTCGAGTCCGGACTCGGACTCGTGATTTCAGAATTTGAATTTTTTGTTGATTTTTCCCCCTTTGAGAAAGTACAGGGCATCGAGTCCTTGAAATTTGAAAATTACCGGTCTCGTGATTCGGACTCTCGGACTCAACTACAACACTAGCATTTAATACCGCTGAGGTATTTCATGAGTTGAATAGAACGTTAAAAACATAAGTAGGGGGATTGATATCACCGAGAAAGACTAGAAAAGTCTACGTAATAAAGTTTAGTTACATTTATAATGGAAAAACTAATGGGAGAGAGTTTGGACCAGGCCTGTTACGATTAAGTCTGGACCCAGACCGATCATTACTGGGACTCGAACCAGCTGTTACTATATAATGGCAGGAAATAACAAGTCGCGGAAAAGAACCCGAAACAAATGGGTTTAGGTCGACGGAATCCCAGTTATGGACACGAATATGGTAGCCTATGTTGCGAATGCAATCATGGAAAGGGGACAAGGGAAAAAGTGCAAAATGCAACATTGTTACGTTCTAATGCTACTTGTGAAGTCCTATATGTCTGATACGCGATTGTTGAGGAGAAAATAGGCTGTTAAGTTTAAAGAAAACAAAATAATTTCAATTACTGTGAGGATATGATGTCACATGTGCTTGCTTCAAGTCCACTTTTTGTTGAAAATGTGACAACTTTACTTGCTCATGTCTTGAGAACCACACATCTCGGATTTCAATGCAAATTTCACCAAAATGCTTAGAATATGTAGCCCTCTGGTATAAAAAACTTGAAAATGACCTTATACCGTTCTTTTAAGGCTGTAGCTAGCAGCTACAGGGATGGCAGGACACGAAAGCATGGGGTAAAGACTTGCAAGCATCCTCAGACAGCATCTTCCCGACTTGTCTAATTTTGAACAGCTGAACAAATGCCTTATTGCAAATTTTATACTAACATAAGTGGGACGATGCGCACTGTTTTAACAAGAAATTTGATACGTTAGTATCAATCTGAAAATTCTTATCAAACCATACACCAAGATTACGGACTTTTTTACGACATTTATCGAAGCATTACCAACCAAAATAGAATTGACAGAAATGCTGGAAAATGTTCTTTTGGAACCAATAATTAGAAACTCGTTCTTACGGTCGTCAATCTCATAAGCTTCAGATATTTTTAATCAACCAGTTTCAAACATCAGAAATACAATTCCGCATGGCATTGATAACATCAGTTTCTGAAAGCTTGTCATCGGGTTTTAAACGATAAGTACAGTTGCACGGACTTACATATATGGACACAGGGTGTAACGTATACGTTCTATCCGAAGATGGTCGCCATCGACTGGGACAAAAAAGGCGCACCAAGATGGCCGCCGTGAAGCTATAAATCGTCTGATATGACGATGGCTCCGTAATATTTTAAACAAAAGTTAAACTAAAATGTGAAAAAATATCATTTTCATGAAATAAGTGAAGTGATTTTGACCTTATTTTGCCATATTTTAAAAATATTTCAACCTTCTTACAAAATATGGTTGTATACTTGAGCAAGTCCAATCTTACACACCAGCCAATAGCAGACGGCCATTGTGGTGTGCATTTTCCCACACAAACGGTAGCGACAACGTGCCGTGTAGTATGCTCTGTCCATGTATAGGAAGTCCGTGTACAGTTGTGTGTCATCGGCATACTTGTAGGCCTTTGGGAGGTGGGAGGACAGGATGTTAAAAAGCTTACTGTCATAGAGAACAAATGACACTGGGCCTAAACAGGAGTCCTGCGGGACATCACATTTTAAAGAACCAATCCTCTCACCCCACACTTCAATTCTTGTATAGGGGTTTACCGAAATTCTAAATTCGCTCAGCTCTTTGATTGACAGCTTATTCAAACAATGCAGAGTAACAAAGCTTACATTACACAGCATGAACTATACTGAGAGTGTTTTTATTATACACATTGAGCTTTATTATACTAACCCTGAAGCAATAAACTGAGATTGCGTCTGGATGAGGATGAATTTCACTGACAATTGTGGGAGGGGATAAGAGGGCAAGAGCAGTCGCCCCAGACTTACGTTGAATCTAAAAATCACAATTTCCTTCTCATTTCCATTCAAAGTCTCTTCTATAAACTTTTAGGACTTCAACATTGCACGTTCAATGTAAACCAAGCAGTAGATCAAAGCAAATTTCACATTTTAGGACAAAAATATTGTCACATGACTCTCTGTAGAGCCAATCATGAAACAGGGCAGTCCACTGCACTACTTCAAGTTAGGGGACTGCTCGTTTCCTTTAAGTTAGAAGGTTTGGAGAATTGGTACTGCTTGGGGTGAGAGAATTGGACCTTTAAATTGAAATCTTTAGCCTGAAAGAATCATTTATTTTATAAGTTGGGTACGATCCATGGAGGAATCCGATTGTTTTTAGGGACTGTGCGCAGCCATTAATGGGTTCCATCAGCCTTGAATCGCCTATATATATATCGTCTACATGAGTTTCAAACCCTCATATTCAGTGAAAATAAGGAATGAAGATACAATGTAGTGTACAACCATCAATCACAGAGATAAGCAAGAAAATCGACAGATTAAAAGGTGATGGACCCCAGTTACGGCCGACTGAAATCAGCCCATCATTTTCTGTCCGGATTCGTCTATAGGAACGAAGGCAGGCAACAGCCTCTCCACTAATGACATAGTCAATAGCTGAAGGATAGTATAATTAACAGTGTCGAAAGCAGCACTTGTATCAAGCATCACCAAAAAAGTGACATGTTTCTTATCCATGTTCTAAAATATGTCAGAACTGCAGAAGAAACCTTTACAAGTGCAGTCTCAGTGCTATGGAACAGTCGACAAGCAGACTGCCATTCATAGAAGTAAACCATTGATGTTCGTATGAGCCATAACGGTTCCATATTCCTAGCCCCTCGACAGTGTTAGTAGTAGAAGGCCCGGCTACATAGTGAAAACGCCTGACACATAAAAATCATGGGCACATCACTGTTTTTATTAGCATCAATTTTGTGGTAAATGGCAAATACTTCCCACACTATAGAAACGGTTCAAGTGAGGTTAACTCACAAACGGTATACGACTCTGTTCCGGATTTGAGTGAATATTTTCTTATTTGCATCTTTTTCAACGTAAAAAAGTCAGCAGTCGTAAACTTGCATTTTGGAGACCCTCAACCGAATAACTTTTCGAAAAAAAAGCACATAGCCTCCGTTCATTTCATACAATCCTGAATAGAATCCTGCTTGTGTCAGAAGATTTACACGCAATCAGATATGTACTGTTGGATGCTTGGAAACCTCTTTGCTACTTCCGTTTTGCACTTCGAATCGGCCGTTTTCGAGCCCTACGATGGGTGTTCAAATTGTTAAGGGATCATAAATTGGCTTATTCACTTTGTAAGGTATTGTAAATGAAGTACTGAACACGAGCTTTTTAGCTTTAGAATACAAAAAATCTGGGGGAAAATCCTCTTCTTGCCGCATCGTAGCGCCGCCACTAGTACCCGTGTACGTTACACAGCCTTCAGTGCATACTAAGGGGTATCTACCAACACAACAGGGGTAGCCTCTTAGACAATTTTAAAAATAGTGCTAATATTCATATGTTCTATGTTGGTTCTATGTTGAAGTGTTTATTTTCCTCGAATGGAATTCACACGGTTACAAACAATCGAAAGAATGTTCAACCTTATCATGAAAATGCGGATATCGGGGCCAGGTCGAAAACGCGGAAACGCGGAAATCGCGGAAACCGCGGAAATCGAAAAACCGCGAAGGTTGTCCAAAAAACTGTCCGCGGTTTCCGCGGTTTCCGCGTTTTCGACCTGGCTATATGGCCAGGTCGAAAACGCGGAAAGTTTTTCTTGCAGTCCTGCAATAGAACTAGAGTCTTATACAAACTGCGATACATGCTGTAATTCTACTATAGCTCATTGCTAAGAACGGAAATGTTTTGGATGCACTGCCGATGCGGAGTCTTCCGACGTGACATAGTCTAGCCTGCATTACACGGCACAACATACGTAACTTGTGCGAGCGAATGCCAAAGCATACTGTGCCAATTAATTGACATCAGCTCACACCACAAACTGCATACTTAACATAGTCCATATGACCTTGGTACTGCATGTGTGAATGGGATTTACCGTAGCGCACTGCTGGATACACGAAGGAGTTGTAGCTCCCTGGATACACACATGGAAACTGGTCCATTGTTGAAACTGGTCCGTGCTAGAGTGACTGGAAGTTCTGATACGTGTTTCATTTTACGATATTGGTAACGGCAGCTTTAACGCAAAGCGTACATGCAGTGAAGTGATGGATAACAACTAAAAATGCTCCAAACCTGATCGGGGTTGGTTCGGTTGGTTGGGTTTTGTTGGATTGGGTTTTGTTGGGTTTGGTTGGTAGGAATTGTTGTTAGGATTATTGGGTAGTGTTGTTCAAACTACTACACAATAATTATCTTAAGATCGGAAAGATCGGTAACATGGCTTTTGTTACACTGAATAAGAAATGCAGCGAGAGTTAAAAGAGTTTTCGTTTAGGTCTACCATGTGTTAAACACTTTTCCGCGATTTCCGCGTTTTCGACCTGGCCATATGGCCAGGTCGAAAACGCGGAAATCGATATGGCCAGGAAACTTCTCCACGAAAGAGCCAAAAGTGTTTTGGAAATTGATAATATGTAACAATAAATGCGTTTTAAGTCAAATGACAGAGACTAATGAAGGGCCGGCTACTCTTTCAGAGTTACAAACTGCCACGCAATTTTCAATTCAAGATACTAAAACGGGTCTCATGGCTTCTGTTGCACTGAATAGGAAATGCTACGAGTGATAAAAGAGTTTTCGTTTAGGTCTACCATGTGTTAAACACTTTTCCGCGATTTCCGCGTTTTCGACCTGGCTATATGGCCAGGTCGAAAACGCGGAAATCGCGGAAAAGTTACCTCTTCAGGAATTGCAGGAAACTTCTTTTCGAGAGAGCCAAAAGTGTTGTGGAAATTAATAATATGTAATAAAATCTGGGTTTAAGTCAAATGACAGAGACTGATTAAGGACCGGACCTGCTCATATTTGAGAGTTACAAACTGCCACGCAATTTTCATCTCAAACTCCTAAAACGGGTCATATGGCTTTTGTTGCACTGAATAGGAAAAAGTAAAGGCTCGATGGTCAGGTCGAAAACGCAGAAATCGCGGAAAATTGTTTCACGCATGAAATTTATAAGGGTGATTCCATAAATAAGGGTATCAGCCTGTGACATGACAATTTTGGAGCCAAATCCGTGAATTAAAATTTGAGATGTGAAAGCAATTATTATTCTTTTTTTTTTTTTTGGTAATCAAATTATTTATTAAAAATAATGCATTAATCGCATTTAAGTCATCTGGATAATTTACAAAACATTTATAAACCTCTTTAAAATTCTGGACAATGTGAAGCTGAAAAAGTCAATAATTTGCCAGTTACAACCATCATATTAAGTTTTGTGAGTGAAATAGCTGCGTGGTCCAGAAATCTGTTCCCCGTCGGTGGAAATTAGCACGACGGGGACATGAAGCTGGAACTGTGTTGAATTCGGAAATTTGAAGAAGTTGACAAGTGGCATACACTGCATACCAAAATTCAATGGAGAAATAATTGCCAGGCCAAATCGGTAAAAACACATGTTTAGGATATACCTTTTTCTTCAATGCAAGGTTTCACAACGTGAATTTTCCAGGGGACATAAATACGGTCTGTCAACATTTGCAAATGCCATTTTCCCATGTTTGCGAGAATTCAGGCTTCAACAGTTCAAACTTTTTTCATATTTAAGACCATGCACAAACTTAAATAATCCACCAGAGCTGAGGGAATCTAAAAATCTGTATGGACAATATCCCATAAGTATAGTGCCAATCAGGACCGTCGCTAGAGCCTCATGTTTGGGGGTGTCATGGTCCCAAGTTCCGACGGGCTGGATGTTATCCCAACTAAAGCATGAAGCATGAATGCCAGGTGGAATAGGTCGAAGATGACGAGGCTGACGACTCTCAAAGTTTTCGGCGCAAAGTGGGGCGTCCCATCAGTTGGTAGTAGAGCGACGGTATGAGAAAATTCCAACTGGAATTTCAGATTTTCCAACCATCGTCGCTCTGACGAATTATCGCGGTGAGACACCCCCACATCCCTCCATTGCTTGCGACGACCTTGGTGCCAATGTTCCCCGAGTTAATGAGGACATGAAAATTTACACTGGGGACAAAGTTTTATCGGGCCCCTAAGGCAGAGTTAATGTAAAACTTTCGGGCAAAAAATAGTTTAAAAGAAGGGTTTAAGGTCACAACAGGATTTGATATGTAAGAGGGGTGCTTATTCTAAGCATTTTGGTGAAATTTGCATTGAAATCCGATAAGTGGTTCTCAAGATATGCGCACGTGAAGTTTTCAGATTTTCAACAAAAAGTGAACTTGAAGCAAGCACTTATGAGAATTACATCATATCCCCATGTTAGTGCACAGTCTTTTGCTTTTCTTTAAACTTTAGAGTTGGTTTTTTCCTCAACAATCACATATTATTAAAATGTGACTACATAGGTGACGTGCGTATTTTATAAGCTTTGCATTCCCACAGGGAGGTCCTATTAACGTCAAGGTCAACACAACAGTCTGATAAAACAAAAGGAAACAAATCATTCCTTGTCAATGTGAGGAAGTGATATAAGCTCTGCTGCCCTCAAATTCCTTTTGAAACTAAAAACTACTGACTTCATTTACTGGTATCTCGAGAAATACATGTCCGATTTGAATGGAACTTAAACTACAATGTGAAGATTTGATTCCTCTTTCACATTTGAAAATTTAAGTTTTGCATGGACATCCCCTTTAACAGTTGAAATGGATATTTCGTCAGTATTATATCTCAAAGACATTACTGAATTAAACCTACAAATAAGGGCAACCAGTTTTTGGAATGACAAGTTTAAATGTCACACTTTTTGCTCCTAAAATGTGCTAATTTTGATTCATTTTGCCCTCATAATTTCATCTTTTAAAAAAATGTTGAATATTTTTGTAATTAATTCATCAACTTTATGATAATAAAAACATAAGGATGACCAACATATACAGACAAAAATACTGACTACCATTTAATGCCCCGTATGCACCCTTGGTACCCAAATAAATGGAATCACCGATTAGCGAAAACTCTTTTATCATTTTCGTATCATTTCCTATTTAGTGCAACAAAAGCCATGGGACCCGTTTTAGTATCTTGAGATGAAAACTGCATGACAGTTTGTATAACTATCAAATTATGAGCAGGCCCCTTCATCAGTCTCTGTCATTCGACTTAAACGCAGTTATTGTTAAATATTTTCAATTTCCAAACGCTTTCGGCTCTTTCGTCTATAAGTTTCCTGTAATTCCTTAAGAGGTAACTTTTTCCGCGATTTCCGCGTTTTCGACCTGGCCATATGGCCAGGTCGAAAACGCGGAAATCGCGGAAAAGTGTTTAACACATGGTAGACCTAAGGGAAAACTCTTTTATCACTCGTAGCATTTCCTATTCAGTGCAACAAAAGCCATGAGACCCGTTTTAGTATCTTGAATTGAAAATGAGTGGCAGTTTGTAACTCTGAAATTATGAGTAGTCCGGCCCTTCATCAGACTCTGTCATTTGACTTAAACGCAGTTATTGTTACATATTATCAATTTCCACAACACTTTCGGCTCTTTCGTGGAGAAGTTTCCTGTAATTCCTTAAGAGGTAACTTTTTCCGCGATTTCCGCGTTTTCGACCTGGCCATATGGCCAGGTCGAAAACGCGGAAATCGCGGAAAAGTGTTTAACACATGGTAGACCTAAGGGAAAACTCTTTAATCACTCGTAGCATTTCCTATTCAGTGCAACAAAAGCCATGAGACCCGTTTTAGTATCTTGAATTGAAAATGAGTGGCAGTTTGTAACTCTGAAATTATGAGTAGTCCGGCCCTTCATCAGACTTTGTCATTTGACTTAAACACAGTTATTGTTATATATTATCAATTTCCACAACACTTTTGGCTCTTTCGTCTATAAGTTTCCTGTAATTCCTTAAGAGGTAACTTTTTCCGCGATTTCCGCGTTTTCGACCTGGCCATATGGCCAGGTCGAAAACGCGGAAATCGCGGAAAAGTGTTTAACACATGGTAGACCTAAGGGAAAACTCTTTTATCACTCGTAGCATTTCCTATTCAGTGCAACAAAAGCCATGAGACCCGTTTTAGTATCTTGAATTGAAAATGAGTGGCAGTTTGTAACTCAGAAATTATGAGTAGCCCGGCTCTTCATCAGACTCTGTCATTTGACTTAAACGCATTTATTGTTACATATTATCAATTTCCACAACACTTTCGGCTCTTTCGTGGAGAAGTTTCCTGTAATTCCTTAAGAGGTAACTTTTTCCGCGATTTCCGCGTTTTCGACCTGGCCATATGGCCAGGTCGAAAACGCGGAAATCGCGGAAAAGTGTTTAACACATGGTAGACCTAAGGGAAAACTCTTTTATCACTCGTAGCATTTCCTATTCAGTGCATCAAAAGCCATGAGACCCGTTTTAGTATCTTGAAATGAAAATTGCGTGGCAGTTTGTAACTCTGAAATTATGAGTAGCCCGGCTCTTCATCAGACTCTGTCATTTGACTTAAACGCAGTTATTGTTACATATTATCAATTTCCGCAACACTTTTGGCTCTTTCGTCTATAAGTTTCCTGTAATTCCTAAAGAGGTAACTTTTTCCGCGATTTCCGCGTTTTCGACCTGGCCATATGGCCAGGTCGAAAACGCGGAAACCGCGGACAGATATTTGGACAACCTTCGCGGTTTTTCGATTTCCGCGGTTTCCGCGATTTCCGCGTTTCCGCGTTTTCGACCTGGCCGGATATCGGTTTGATATTAACGTCGTGTCCTTTTTTTTTTTCTACTTTTTAATGGGGAGCAACTTACGTGTGGAGGGAACCCACAAGGACACAATGAACATAATCATACTGTGCGCACATGTAGTAAAGTTCTCCAAGTCCCTACTACGTGGTTTGGAAATCTACGAGCCTTGGTACTTACCTCCTGTGAGATCTACGAGGGCACCAAGATTAAATTCAATGCGCCTGGTGTCATTTGTGTGTTCTTACTACATTGATATTCGCATTTTAATAAAGTGAACGTTCATAAAGGTGTGTTGTACGGCACAGACAGAAGCCGAAAAACTTAAAGAATGCAAATATTCCTTTCAAGGCAGTAAACTCACGCCCAAAACTACAATTTTGCAGTAGTCCATAGAAGTTATCAGTTGACATAATCTTTTGACTGACAACAAGTTCAAAAAATGCAGGGCACTGTTCCTCATATCACACAGAATGTTCTATACTGGGAGTGTTTGATTAGTACACATTGGGATCTTTCATACTCACCCTGAAGGGTCAAGAGCGACTACCTAACTTACTTTAAAACAACAACTAAATCTCACAATTTTCATCTTATTTCTCTTCAAAGTGTCTTTCATCACAGCGCATATTAAACCAAGCAGTTACTGTACCTCTAGGAAATTTCATATTGGAAGAAAGAAATATTTTCACATTACTCTCAACAGCCAATCATGACAACAGGATAGTCTACTTCACAGCTTCAACGTGTGGTGAGTGCTCTTGCCCTTGAAGCAAGAACATTATATTTTGTGTGGATGAGAATTAGTTAAAGAGAGTTATGGGGTGGGGCTATGTAGGCGCCGTGGAACTGTTTGAGTTGAGAGGATAAGGCCTTTACTCTTACTTCCTCAGTACATTTTCTTTGCGTGTGTGCTGTGGGTAACAGAAACACTTAAAGGGCCAAACCTCTCAGCCCAAACTGCAATTTTGGAACCCGGGTACCGAAATTCTCAATTGGCTCAGCTCTTTGATTGACAGCTAATTCCAACAATGCAGAGTACCAAAGCTTATATTACACAGCATGGATGGTACTGAGAGTGTTTTGATTATATAAATTGAGTTTTTCTATACTCACCTAGGAGCAATAGACTGAGATTGCATCTAGATGACGATGAATTTCAGACAATTGTGGGAGGGGCTTAAGTAAGAAGGTAAGGAGAATTGGTACTGTTTGGGGTGAGAGAACTGGTCCTTTAAATTTTAAGGTTTTCTTGTTGTCGCTTACAAACGCCCCGTTGTCGTGTATGACTGGGTGGATCACTTCTCGGCAAATGATATAAATGGTCTGAGGGCCGTGAGGTTGGTCGAGTGTTGTCCTTCAGTGGACGTATAGCTTCTTCGGGAAGCAGTTAACAGTGTTGTTTCGCCGAACGGTCTTTTTGCCAGAGGGTCGGGAGGACTTTAGAAAAAGGATCGCTTCTCGGCCTTTTGGCTAAGATCATTTGTGGTGTCTGTTCTTTTCACCCAGTCTAGATTGGAGCCATATATGACAGACCAATGATGTAAATGGTCTGAGGGCCGTGAGGTTGATCAAGTATTGTCCTTCAGTTTAAAGTTTAGTTTCGTCGACCGGTTCTCTGCCAGAGAGACGGGAGGACTTTAGAAAAAGCAGTGTTCTAGGTCTCGAGAGAGGGAAGACCAATATTTAAGGGAAGGTGCACTAGAGGGAGGAGTATTTTCCACTGCAAACATATTTTTAATGGGTGAGGTATATTGAGATGAAAGTTTTGAAAATGTATTAGTGTACACTTTATCTGTGCCAATCATTGTCCCCTCAACTTCTTCCCGAGTGGAGGACTCTGCCGCCCATAGGGGATGGATAAAATCTATTTTAAATCGTGATCGAATCGATGTCAGTCTGAAGGTACAACTCTGATTGTAACTGTTATCTGAAACTACAATTCCAGTGGCAATGTCACTGGTATTTTATGTGTTACCAGCCTTCTACCTATGTCATGTTTGTTCGGGCTAAACAAAGATCTTTAAGTACCGTTTGTGTACCGTTGTTCTTGAAACTTGTAAACACACTGATCATGGAAGTAGGCCTACCTCCTAAGTAGTACTTCTATGCACTGATAATGCTTCCTAGTCTATGAGCTAATTTGCAAATGTTATTACGTTAAGACCAAAACCAAGTAAAAAAAGTAGTAGAAAGCAGCTGTTACCAAGTGCGTTTAAATATTAAGTTTCGTCCTGTTTCAGATAAATGGCACTTGCAGTCACAGACAAGCATATAGACGAATTCGAGCATATAGTGGGCCCATCAGGCTTAATTCATCGTAATTCGATGTCTAAATGCAATTCTAAACCCTCTTTTTCAGTGAAATCTTGTGAATGAAGGGTAGTTTAGTGTACAACCATCCATGATACATTTAAACAAAGAATCGTAAAGATTAAAGCTGATGGACACAAAAGCGGAGCCATTTTTGTGGGGTGGAGGCAAAACCGACATATCGTCCCTATTCTTTACCGCCGTCCAGGGGTAGAGGGTAGGAAGGGGGTGTTCCTCTCCCCCTTTTGGAAGTTTTTTTGCCTCTCCAATGCCTTAGATGCAAAATGGTGCTCCATTTGGCTCCCTTTTATACTAGATCAATGTGTTGAAAATGTCCTGATTTCATGCAATCATATTCTGAAGTTTGTACAAATTTTGCAGGGAAGTGCCCAAAGCACCAAAGACTTGAGCCATAAAGTCACCTCTTGAAATTCACTTTACATTGATCTGTACAGACCATTGTACACCACACATAACATTGAAACAATAACATATTGTTAAAATGAGAATCATAACAGCATTGACAATATAGTACAGACACGGATCCAGACATTCCAAAAGGGGGCGACTTAAGAGAAATCAGGGGTGTGAGGGAGTTGCACCGCTAGGTTCCCATATGTTTTACCATGTTGAAATGGCGAAAAAGAGGGGACGGAGGCCGTACCCCCCCTCCCCCCCCCCATGCGCGTCTGTAGTAATTCTAACGAATAACAGCACGGCATATGGAAGTGTGCAAGATGGTATATTAGAACTTAAAATTCGTTTCACCTGCCTTTCGTAGGCCTCTTTGAATACTAGAATTTTACTGACCTCTTCAAAATACAGATTTCTGAAATATTTTAATTTCAATCAAAAACAAAAGAATGACTGTGGCTTTGAGTATGGACTGAATGGTATCGACGTGGAATACAAATTAGTGAGGCAAGCCCATTTTTCGTTTAGGTTGCAGCAGGTCACTGAACTTTTTTTCACAGCCACCTCAAACGATATACTCTTAAGATTTAGCACCTTTTTATACAGGAAATCTATAATGACTCTAAAATTCAATATAAATGGTATTGATAAATATTGTGGTTGCGTTACAACTTTTAATCAACCATGGAGTCGCAAAAGTTTGGTATCTACCTATGACTCTCGCAGCTCTACAAGCTCTCAGCCCGCAAGCTCGGTCTCTCAGTCGTGCAATAATCCTCGGAGCAGATGCATGTAGCCAAACTTGTACTTAATTAATGATTCTCTTTTTGTCGGCCGTTAAATTCTAATAATTTTTGGAGAATCAGATTAACGAATAAATCCTTTTGAAATTGTAATCTTTTTGGAACTGTCTATCTTTTTTACCTGGATTTCATTACTTGGTCAAAGGTCAATCAACTTCAGCTGTATCCCGTATTTAAGCCTTTGCAGGGACGATTGGCCCATATATTCATTCATTTCATTTCATTTATTTTCCAAAAAAATCATAAAATAATAGAAACAGAAAATAAAATTACAGCAAACGGGGGAGGAAGCCTGAAAAACAGGTTGTACTAAGCAGACCATCTTTACAAGAGGTAGATAACATACATATACAAGACAAAAGTAGATCAATAACACTAAGTAGAGCTAAGTAACAGCCAACCTCCCCTCCCAGAAACCCTCACCATGCACCCACCACCCATGACGGAGTACATAAAATAACATCAATACTTATCAATTGGACATAATTTTAATTTCTTGATAAATTAGGAAAGTGAGGAAATGCTTCTAGCTGAGGATCACGGTTGTTCCATAGTTGAGACCCGGAAGTAACAAACGACTTTTTACTACCATCAGTGTTGACCCTATATAGGTGAAAGTTTTCTGAATATCTGGTACAGCTAGTAGTAGTTGACAGATTTATCAAGAAGAAAGATACTCTGAAATATGGAAGGTATGACTCATGACTAATTTTGAACGTAAGGATACCCATTTGTTGCCTACAAATGTCAAAAACACTTAAAATATTAAATTCTTTAAAAAGGTCACATGTGTTGGCCCTATAGTGGGAGAAAGTAATTAGACGAATGGCCCTTTTTGCAGTACGTACAGTCTAGTAAGATAAGAATTCAAGGTGTTTACCCAAGCAATGCAACAATAGAATAAACAAGGGAAGATAAGAGTATTGTGCAGAGAAAGCAAGATCCAACGAGGTACAATGATGGTTGAATTTATGTAGTAAGCCTATAGTCTTAGAGATTTTGTTACATAAAGACTCAACGTGGCATTTCCAAGTGAAGTGAGTATCGATGAGAAGCCCTATACGAACTTAACAGAATCGGATTGATTAACAATAGAACCATCAATGCAAATACTTATATCGGATGATTTCTTCCTACTAAACTGGAACAGCATGGAATTCGTCTTTTCGACCTTCAGAGACGGTTTATTTTCTTTGAACAAGTAGCACACACGAGCAAGCTCGACGTTTAGTGTAGAGACGTTAGAAGTGGGATCAACAATGTGTTCTAGAGCACATTGACAGTGTAACCTTATTTGGCATTGACAAGCAAATACTCTTTTGCAATTTTAGTTCAACGTAAGGGTTGGACAGGAACACTGTTTCCAGAATCTATGACATAATTAATATTCAAGGTTTTGATTGACTCTCCAGGGAAGAGATTTACCAGTGAATCATGCATGAAAGTAAATATTCCGACCAGTGACGTACACGGGAGGGGGGAGGGGGGTTGAGCCATGCGTCACCTCACGGATGCCATATTTATCTCCAAAAATACGTAGGCTTTAGTAGCAAAAATTTGTACTCAAAGGGTAGCGTGTGGCACCAAATTGCATGTAAGGACACCCGAATTCTCAAAAAATTTTCAAAGGGAAGGGATTGTCTCCCAAGACCCTCGGGGTTCTCGATTGCTTTTTAATTCCTAAATATATGCAAATTACAGAGTTATGTCAAATTCCACATTTGACTTTAAAAAGTAGCATCTGTGGCACAAGATTGCGTTTTGAAGGACACGGGCTCTTTCGAAAATTCTCAGAGGGGGGGGGGGCATCCCTTGGACTCCTTCCCCGACCGGCATAG
This sequence comes from Holothuria scabra, assembly GCA_037179385.1. Lineage (NCBI taxonomy): Eukaryota > Metazoa > Echinodermata > Holothuroidea > Aspidochirotida > Holothuriidae > Holothuria > Holothuria scabra. The sequence continues at coordinate 25,760,347 of CM074198.1, forward strand.
ACGTAGGAGACGGGGGCAAGGCGAGCGGAGGGTTTTCAAGTGCGGTGAGCAATACCGTAATTTGCCATTTATCATGAAAAACATGTTCCTAGTAAACTAATTTATTAATAATTCATTGAGAGTTAGGGCAGTCAAATAGACAATTCAGCGGATCTTGAATTTAGCAAGAGTCACAACAGAGGAACAACAGCATATTTTCAAGTCGGTCAAATAGTTGTCCTCCGAACAGATTCAAGACCATTCAAACTAATGGTCTCGGTACATTTTAGGCGGTATTTAGTAGTTGCAATTTTTTTATTATTGCAAAACGCAAGCTTTTGAAAAATAAAGACTGTTTAGATTCTCTTTACAAGCTTGAAAACGCAGTTAGGCCATCTGAGGGGTAGCGATTTTTTTAACAGAATTTCTATACACAAGTCTGGGAAATGCTACAGGCTGGTCATCTGAGGCGTCCCATTTTTCGAAATTTTTTGTGCGCGGTGCTCCGCTTAGCTAGCAGGACTACGTTTTTCGGGCAAGAAAACCCCAATCTGAAAAGCTCTCGCACGCTTATGCCAATCACTGATGCTCTTTTGTTTTGAATCGAAAAGTAGGCAAATTTAAAAACAAATTTTACTTCGAAAGATGATAGGCTATAAACATGGCATTAAAAGACACATGTCTTTACATGGCTTGTAAAGACACGAAACTTATAGTTTTATCCTCAGTAACAACACAATTCAAGTTGAAAATCTTGCACCATTTTGTATCTACACTCCTTGAAAAAGTAAAAAAAATTTTAAAGGGCATGGGACACCCCTACAGACCTCTTCTAGACCGGCGATCACTCAACATACTGAGTGAAAGAACCTGCCAACGCCAGTGATTCCGACCGTTCTGCCGAGTATTCCATCCCTTAGTATAGCCGCATATACTTCTATACAGAATGTAAGCAACAGGCGCATGTGCATGAGAAATGAAAACCTCGAATCAGTTTCTCACCCTTCTATGATGGAAACCTTGTTTCAATTGTGATGGTAATCTTGTTTGTCGTAGTTTTCAATATCAAAAAAAGATCATACTTGTGAAGCCAATGTTTCCCAGTTGAAACCCCCTACTCGGTCAACTTGTCGTGCCTCCCTCCCCTTTTTGCAATTTTCTATGGCTTTCCTTTATTTTTCGACACCATCCACTTTTCTGTGCCCCCGTGCCCCCGATGCCCCCCGATGGATTCGCCACTGGACCATGGACCCAGTTATGGCCGCAATAATCAGGCAATCACTTAAGCTTTCGGATTAGTCTACCCCAGATTTTTCCAAACATTTGTAGGGAACGCCTTGTAGTTATGTCATCCATTCCTTTTGTTTTGAAACAAGAACCTGGACCAGTGCTTGTTTAGAGGGTTTAAACATACAAAACTATCCCACACCGTCATATGGAAAGACAGGCCATTCCACATTGCCTTCGAAGTTATGTGGCCCTGCCAATGCGAACAGGTTCGAACTCCATGAAGGAAAGCCTACCATACAAAATGTTTTGCCCAAGAATCAATCAGGACCTCTTAAAGTTCAATTACAAAATTCTGAAACGTGATTGCAATTTTGAAAGGGGTGGAGATTTAAGATCAATTTTCATGATAAAATTGAAATTACTGATGATACCGTGTACCGCGTCCGAGTTCTATGTGATTCGACCGTCTTGAAACTTCTGAGGTGGATTTACTCACGCAAACGGAATACGTAGAATCAAATGACGTTTTCAAAATTAAATCAGTTTCGTAATTGACATTTCCTGAAACACAGTTTGAGCGAAAAATAACTTTGCTTAAAAATACGTTTGAGGGACATTGAGGGGAAGGGGTGAGGTGTAACAGTAAAGAAAATCAATTCAAACGAGCTCGGAAATGCCATTTCCGATGATCTGAGAGGTTTTTCGGCCAAAACAATTCCGGTGCGTTTCGTGCAATTCTCAACCCCCACCACAGTTCAATTCAGGCTGATCTCACCATTAATTGCTTATAAAGTTCATTTCTAGTGGTTCGGGTCGTAGGGTTTTCAGACTTAATGCTATTTTCGTGACTCGTTCCTCTGTAGCCTTTAGGAGAATTTTAGTCTGGTCCATAATAGTCTTCTATGTGTGCTTAGGGCCCGAACCAGACAATTCGGGGTTTAGGGTACGACAGCATAACGGAGAAGCTTCGAATTTCCCAAGGTTTCAGTTCATGACTTACGACTCGAATCCTCAGATCTACAGAGCCCGAAGCGAATTCATACTTAGTATTTAAAGGCTTAAACCTCTCACCCCAAACAGTACCGATTCTGCCGACCTTCTTACTGAAGCCCCTCCCACAATTGTCTGAAATTCATCCTCACCCAGATACAATCTCAGTTTATTGCTTCAAGGTGAGTTTAGAAAAACTCAATTTATATAATCAAAACACTCTCAGTACCGTTTATGCTGTGTAATATAAGTTTTGGTACTATGCATTGTTTGAATTAGCTGCCAATCAAAGAACTGGGTCAATTGAAGTTTTCGGTACCCCCGTACCCAAAATTGTAGTTTGAGGTGAGAGGTTTGGCCCTTTAAGACACTCCCACAACTGTAACAAATCTTTCCTCATTCAGATACAACCTCAGTTTATTGCTTCAGGGTGAATATCATACAAAGGCCCAACAGCCCAATGTGTATAGTCAAAATACTCTCAGGACAGTAAATGCTGTGTAACATGAGCTTCGGTACTCTGCATTTTTTGGAACTAGATGCCAGTCAAAGTGCTAAGTCAATTTGGGAATTTCTGTGACACACTACAAAAATTGTAGTTTGGGGTGGGAGGATCACCCCTTTGAGGTCCTCGTTCAGTTAACACTTTTTAGGATCTCGAACTTAAAGACCCAGTTCTCTCACCCCAAACAGTACCAATTCTCATAACCTTCTTACTTACGCCCCTCCCACAATTGTTTGAAATTCATCCTCATCTAGACACAATCCCAGTTTATTGCTTCAAGGTGAGTTTAGAAAAACTGCAATTTATATTATCTAAACACTCTCAGTACCCTTCATGCTGTGTAATATAAGCTTTGGTACTCTGCATTGTTTGAATTAGCTGCCAATCAAAGAGCTGAGCCAATTAGAATTTTGGTATCCCCATACCAAAATTGTAGTTTGGGGTGAGAGGTTTGGCCCTTTAAAGAAACTCTAGACAAAGCACCAAATATTGCATTCATCATTAATGCACCGCTGAAAACCCTGCATACACCAACCCATCCAGGACTTCGACCCATGTGTGGCAACTCCAGAAAATAAATATGAAAACCTTAGCCATAGCCCCTTGCTCAAGGTAAATTCTGAAAAGATACACTCACGTGTTGTCGCGTCCATAGATACCGGAAAAGCTAGGTACAAGAATTGATATCAAATAAAGTAATGGTTACTTACTTGATATATAGGCTAAAATGTTTCTCCATTCACGGCTGACAAATGTTACTTAGCTGAGTTATAAAGCAATTTAGCACACAAAATGAATGTTTACTATTTTGGCAAAGAAAATGACTTCCCTTTGAAGATCACACATTGACAATTGAGCACATCCTTCTCAATTGAATGGAAGACGTTAGATACTTTCAACAATTAAATTACCGCCTACCTTATTTTGTAACGCAAATAAATCTTTTCAATTCCAGCAAGCATACATGTTCGTAAGCGTATTGTTGTCACATGGAAAAAAAATTAAAATTTTTTCGAACGTTAGAAAATCTTTTCGTACTTACAAAAAACCTTTGAAACGTTCGAAAATCTTTTCATACGTACGAAAAAATACGTTCCAAAAGTTTTTTCGTACGTACGAAAAGATTTTCGAACGTTCGAAAAGTTTAATTTTTTTCATCTGGCAACAATACGGTTCCGTACATATGCAATGGCAATCGTGGAGTTAAACTAAAAGGCAGATCGCCTTTTAGGTCTAGACAGGAAATCACTTCAAAACAAGTAAGCGAAAAGTACTTGCTGCGTTATGTTTATACACTGTTAAAATAAACCAAGGTGAGCTAAGTACGTGCATGTTGTAAATCGGCACGTCTTTTTCAAAAGCCCCATGGCTGCCAGCCATATTTCATGCTAGATTTGGTTTGTTTGAAGTAGCCAGTGGAGGCTTAGTTTGGTTTCATTTTTTAGTTCAAAACCCGGCACTCTGAAAATTTCCCGAAAGTGCACACCTGGCAAAAAACCTTTTTATTTGTGAAGTAGTTTTTTAACATCTCCTCCAACATTGAGCTAACTTGAGGGGCACATGGACCACAATGTGAGCTCAGCCACAACAAGGATGAAGGAGTGTCCGGTATATATACCACGCTGGCGTGATTGCTGGGTCATTTGTAAAACATCGAAAGAGCCAAACAGAGCCAAAGTGTATAACTCGTTACGGTATACATGATGGAGAGTTACTTCGTCAAAATTTTCATGGTCAACCCAATGCAATCTTCTGGTCAACTGGCTTCCAAATTTTTTGCAGACCGAAATTCAGGTCAGGTCTTTCGAAAATTTGTGACGGCGGATCAATCTGTCCCGCGGTAATTATATCACAGTAATCATTGCACTGCATACATTGCACACCTCTTATAACAGAAGATCCATTTATGTTGAACGGTAAATCCCTGACGTGGCGATGGATATGAAGCTCTGGCAATCAAATTTTTGTTTTTTTTATTTAAAGGACAGAAAATTTGGGACCAGTTCATTGCTTTTGGACAGCTGATACTGTTCACAAAAGAACAGATACGGGGAATTGAACAGGTATGATTGAAGGTCTTGATGTTGACTATTCGAGATTGTTTTCCACGTTTAATGAAAACAATGTCTTCAATTTTAACCGTGTTTTCCATGTATACTTTCGAATTTAGAAAAAGTACACTTTGGGGAATTATGCAAGTTCCCCTCCCAATGATCGTCCCAGAATAGGCCTAGCACTGCACGACCTTGGAACTCAAGTTACTGAACGCTGTGTTTAATTGTTCCAGGACCGAGCTGCATCTTACAAGGGTGTTCACGTGAAATAAGACTTAAATTGGTATTATTAGACCATGACCTCGGGAGTGAGTCTTTGACAAAGACTTATGGAACTTCCAGAAACAATTATGGTTTCAGCTTTAGTGATCAGGGTGTTTTCAATATTTGGATAACACCTCCAAGCTTTTATGGCTAAGTAGACTGGAATTTGAGAGAAACCATAGCCGGCTAAAGTCTGTATATTGGTTCGGATAATTTTATATGTACTAGCCTAGCTTGCAGGAATCTTATTTTAGTCAACATGACGAATTGGTCACGGTAAAAATATACAGTTGATTTCCATCCTTGCCAATTACACAATTTGATGATTGACAGACAGTAATACCCCATGGAAAGGCATTTTATCCATGTCAAGAAACCCTAGCCCCATAGTACCATGACAATTTTTGCAACCCAAGTGGACTAGAAGCTCAGTGAAGTGATAATAACAGACCTCCAGCAGTGGGTTTGGACACCTGATATACCTCAGTTGAACAATAGATTACTGAGGTTAGAAAATCAACTTTTTTACCTCAATCGAAACAACATGACATAGTACAATACAAGAGTAATCTACAGATGTCATTTAATGTTATCCAATGAACAGATTAGGAAGAACAACAGTATGCTCACTACACATAGAGAAATATTTAACATTCAACATTACCGTTTGTTATGTCCACCTGTCCTCCGGGCGTAACAAGGCCTTGTCTTAAGACGAAGTCCCCCAGACATTCCAATCCTTGCCCGGTGCACGGTTCTGTATCGTTTGTTATGCTAAAGAGACTCGGTCTTGTTAATTTCCTGTCATAAATCTTCAATACAGCATTTTTTGGTGAGGAGAAAAACATCAGAAAAAATGAAAACGTCGCTACCACTAAAAAGTAAACGAAGAATTTCAGCTGCGAGTTGACTGGAGACGCCATGTCTTCTCATCGTTCAGTTCGTACTTTAAAATGTTTCTGGTTTCCATTTACCCAAGCTGTATCCAGACGTCAATCGGAGAACAGCTCCCTGTTTAATCAACCGACTCAAATAGAATACAGACAATATATATCCAATGCAAATCTGTTGGACGGAGTCTCATTATTGTAGTGCGCCGCACTACAAGATTGGCATTTACTGGCCGACTGACAATTTCTTTTGTGAAGCCTGTTATGGCCCACAACTCATTTCCCTGCGCGTACCGTTACTTAGTTCGTACAAATACCCATGCTCTACCCTTTAACAATAGCAGTAAGTGCAATCTGTGGCCGTCTTTAAACAAAAATCAACTTCAGGAAAGCAAATACTACACTTACAAGGCTGATTTAAGGAGTTAGCTTCATGAAAGAGCATTGCGGATAAATTTCCAGAAAACGCGATGTAATGTGGTTCGGCCTTTTCACACTGAAGTGATAAGCCTGGAGAATCAATCGCTGCTTCCAAATTGGTATACGTAACACGGCGCCATTGCGTCCACTATCGTTGAACAGTATCAAGACGTTATTGTACAGTATCTTCATCTAGCTACTACGGAGCAGGGTATTGCCAATTCCCTGTACGGAACGAATTGGCTTTACTGCATTGGATTAAGCGACTTGTGCTGTAGTTCTATTATCATGCTTTATTTCAGTGGTAAAAGCAGAAGCTATTTTGACAGCAGTCTGACCGAAACGTTTTGACAACATGCATGTAGCATGCATTGCGAATTAACGAAACACGGATGTTAAAACACACAGCGTCAACAGTTATTCGGCCTTCCACGAGACAGTTGTCATATGCATGCAGCGGTGCAGTCAGAGAGCTTGAGAGGGCGTCATTATTTAACATAAAGAACGGTGAAAGAGGAGTCGAGAACCGATAAAACCATTTCAGGCAGGAGTAAACAACACAACAGAGCATAACGTATGGCTAAGTAGGCTACTCAGCACGAGTCCTTGAACGGGACTATGCTTCGTCCACTTCATTTTACTCCACACTAGACTGTATACGGAGTAGGTCCTACCGTTAAGCGCAGTACACGGTCTTGTTCAAGGACTACTCAGCACTTGCTTCATTGTTGGCAAATATGCTTCAAAATAAAGCTAGTGACTGACTATTAGCATAGAAGGTCCGGATTTACTCCATCATTGGTTACTCTTCTATGATTTCTTTATGCGTCCAGCCAAGGAGCTGGGAGACAAGTGGTCCATCTTTGTACTATCAAGAAATAGGGTTGAGAGGAGCAGTACTTCCATGAGAGGAGTGGCCAGAAAGAAACAACAACCCCTCTTCCCGCCATGAACAAATCCTAAAGTTCAAATAAAAACTGGGCTACTGTACTAACTGAAAAGACATCTCTAACACGCACTACAATTCTGCGTATTTGCAAGCAAATGCAGTTCTAGTTTCAGTTTACATTTGCATCCACAGACTAATACTGTATAGCTCCAACTCCACATGACACGCGATCATATGGAACGCCAAATGGGTCCGTGAAATCCGCGATGGTTCAGCGAGTATACTGTCGTGGTACACAGCTAGTGTTGTTGTTGGCTTCGCCTTTGAACCCTTATGAATTTGAAAACCTTATTAATATCGGGTCCACCCCGGGACATCAAGGCTTACTTTTAGAATTTTATGTCACATACCATGCTGTACGCTTACATTTTGTTCATTACCATTGGCACACTTAAAGGTCAAGAACAGTCACCCCAAACTTATTTTGAAGCAACAGTTATAAATCATAAATAACTTTTTATTTCTGTTCAAAGTGTCTTTTATCATATCTCTCGACTTCAAGCAGCAATTTCAAATTTGAAGGGATAAAATGTGGTCACATGACTTTCAACAGCCAATCATGAAACAGGGTAGTCTACTAAATAACACTACTTCAACAAAGGATGACTACTCCACTAGCGTAGCCAGCGGGGGGGGGCAGGGGGGCAGAGTGCCCCCCCCCCCCCACAGAAATTTTGGGGACGCGATGGGCGATGTTGAACAAATGAAGGAGAGCAAAAAAAATAAATTAATAAAAAAAGATAAATGGCAAGAGGAGGGAGGGAATCGGGGGCATTTTTTACAGTTTTTCTAAATGGATTAATGAACATGTCGGGAATTTCATCTCATTTCGCTAAACCAGGGAGGTGTGATCTCTTGTGTCAGTCGTGCGGTACGGACTCGAAGAGGGAAGTACAATATAAGTTGTGCCCGATAGGGCCAAAAGGCCGTGACAATTGATCTATATAAGCTTTAAATAAGTACAGATTCTTTTTAGTGTAGGCTAACCCCAAAAAATTTCGCCCGCTTTTCCACGGTTAAATCAGTGAGGAAATATCTTCCTCTAGCATATACAAATTTTATGTCGTATATGACTCGCAACGGCAGGTATAGTGCACAGGTTTTCTTCAAATCTCCCTCACCAACTCATCGAAGGCATCCTGGCTGTCGGGGCTTGGGGTCGCTACCCACCCTACCCCTCCCCCGTTCGGAGAGTGGCCCTTCGTCGGGCAAATCCTGGCGCCAAGCCTGGAGGGAAGACACATTTTCCAGTTATGACTTGTATATATGTAATGAAGCAACGAACTAAAGATGGAAGCTGCATTTTTGGAGAGCGGCAACTATTTTGGAGGGGCGGCCAATTTCGGCCGTGTCGCCCCTCTAAAACCCCCCTGTGGAGAACACTAGAATCTAGTATAAAAAGAACAAATATAGCACCATGTTGCATCTAAGCTCTTCGAGAGAGCAAAAAATTCCAAAAGGGGAGGGGGACACCCAGGAAGACAGGCCCGTAGCCAGGGGATTCGCACTTACTCCCGCCCAGACCTATTTATTATTTTTTTTTTATTTAAATGGAGTTTGGGCGTTTTTCAAGGTAAAATGTCAATTCCGCTGGTTTAGCCAATGTAAGTCTTATGAGTAGCTGTTTTGTTTCAGTGCAACACAATTTCCTAGGGTCCCATTGACTCGCACAGTAACCCTCTTACAGGCACACACTAACTCTCGAGGGAATAAGGAAAACATTGATACAAGATTGAAAATGTCCAAAACTTCCAGCTAAGGTTGTCACCAGATCGCTGAATTTTGATGTAAAATTGCAACATCTCCTTAATGTAGGAGTGGGAGAACCACACCCTCTCCCCGTTCGGATGCTGGGCTTCTCACTTGGGCGCTTCGCTCCCTCAAGAAAATGCCACACCCCAAATCCTTGCTCTGAACACTCGGGAAGTGCCGTTTCCTGCCATCGGAGGGGTTTCTAAAACCAAAAAATTTCTTGTACGCTCCGCGCCAACCGATGGTGGCGCTCCGCTTAGATAGTCCTGTCGGTCAAGATTGGGTACGATGAGTCAACTTTGCCCCCCCCCACAAGAAAATCCTGGCTACGCCCCTGGACTACTCTTGCCGTTTAAATCAGTTGCAAAAAATATATGAATTTTGGGTATTTGAATCCTTACAGTCCTATGTAGAACATGAAAACACAGAGACTTTCAAAAAGATTATTTTTATATTATTCAGTCTTTCCCAAATCCATATATAATAGGTCAGTACACTCTAAAATCAAGAGAGTGAACTTGGTCACTCTTTGATCGAGTGAAAAGTGAAAATTCACTCCAAGAGGAGTGAAGTTCACTCCAAAAAGAGTGAAATTCACTAGAGGAAGAGGGAAAATTCACTCTTCCACGAGCGCCTGCAATGATCGCTCTTTTTTGTAAGAGCGATCACCGTGGGCACTCCATCAAGAGTGAAAATTCGGTCGTTTTAAGGGAATTTCACCCTTTTTGGAGTGAACTTCACTCTTTTTGGAGGGAACTTCACTCCTCTTGGAGTGAATTATTACTCTAATGGAGTGAATTTACACTTTTCACTCGATCAAGGAGTGACTAAGTTCACTCTTTTGATTTTAGAGTGTAGGTAGTGCCAAGGTAAAGGGTACTGTACTGACATCACAATTTGGTTTGCCATTCACCGTTTGCCATTATCCATAGCATTTTTCTTTCTTCTTTTTTTCCTTGAAAGGAGAACTTTATTTCGATCCTGAAAAAATACATATACTGTACAGAATTAATTTTGACGAATAAAATATATACAAGAATTTACAGATTGGTCCATATAAATTACATACAATTACAAAAAACATCACTATTTTAGGAAAAATATCCATCATTTATAGAAAGAAAAAAAAGAATAATTATCTTGTCCATCTTTTGAAGGAAATATTTTTTTAATTTTGAAGGAAAAGCTTTATTTCCATAACATGTTTCACATTTTAAATGATAAAAGCGCGACCCCAAAATTTTGGTTCTTGTTAACTCGAGAAACCTATAAAGTCTGCTCCAATTTAGTTGCTCAGCTAAGCATTTTACCAGCCGAACTTAAAACAAGAAATTACACAATGTACCTACATTGTTAACGTTGACACAAGCACATTTAAGATTTTCAAAAACTTCAAATGGAGAGTGAAAAAACCATGGACTTCATATGCATGGACGAGCATACTGCATGGAAGATTGTCGCTACCGTATGGGACAGAAAAGCGCACCAAGATGGCCGTCTGCTATGGGTTTTGTGTGGAAGCTTGGACTTGCTCAAGTATATTGCCATTTTCGCAAGAAAGTTGAAATACTTTTGAAATATGGCAAGGTAAGGCCAAAATCACTTCACTTATTGCAGGAATATGATATTGTTTCCCATTCAAGTTTAACTTCTGTTTAAAATATAACAGAATCGTCGTCAAATCAGACGATTTATAGCTTCACGGCGGGCATCTTGGTGCGCCTTTTTTGTTCCAGTCGGTGACGACCGTCTACGGATAGGACGTACACGTTACAGTGCTCTGTCCATGTATTTAAGTCCGTGGAAAAAACACAGTGCCAGTTGATTTTTTTTCATGTCATAGCTTTCCGCCCCGTTTATAAAACATGAAAGTCTATTGTAACAAAAAATCCAAATGCAAGAAGTAAAATTGTTATGTTGTTTATTTATTGAAAAGCACCAACAGATAATGAAGGCCTGTCTTAAGTTATTACTGGAAAATTAAATATGAACCCTCATGAAAAATTTGTTGTAAGAAAATGTCACAATGTAAATGGGACACCAAAAAACATGTTGTGACCTTAATTAATGGAATGACCCAATTTAGAAGGAAAGGTAGTCATTCTGTAAAGGACAAGTCTTTGTTGAGTCTTCTTTAGTCATGCTACGGTTAACACGAGGATAAAAGGTAATTGTGGTCAAACTTTTGATGGCGCCATATAAATTTGAGAGGCGCGAACTCGCGTCCCGGGAAGCATGTCTTGCAGTCTTGTGTTTTTTTTTTTTTCTGCATTCGTCGGGAAGCCGTAATATTTATGGTAGAATTTAAAGCCACTAACTCTCTGGCCATTGCCTGATAATTCACTAAATAAGTTCTGATCCTTAAATAAAAGTACGAAAAAAAAAAAAAAAAAAAAAAAAAACGCCGAGGACCCCAATCAATACGTTGGTCGATGGCGCAAAGAGTTCGTTAGTTGATGTGTCACGCTTTATCTGAAACATCACCCTCCCTTGATTTCCAAACATATTCTTTTCGGGATTTTCGTACAAAAATGTTACTTAACAGCTTATGTAGCTAACCTTATGTTGTTTTGTCGAACCAAAGAAGAGATAAGCCCTCAAAAATTGAGTGGCATCTTAAACTTACACCAAGGCTGCAGTGTCGCTGCTACAGTTGATTTGCTACGCTGGTCCTTAGCATCGTCGAAAAATATTTCTCTTCAAAGTAGCTTTCATAATAATTTAGGACTTTAATATTGCATATTTAAGATAAACGAAGCAGTTCGCCCCAGTAAATGTAGCATCCGAGGAGGAAAAAAAATGTCACATGACTCCGAGGAGCCAGTCATGAATCAGGACAGTCAATTGCACTCCTTCAAGTTGGGGTGACTGCATTTTCCCTAACTGTATTATTGAGCTGTATATCTCATGACGCCGACGTCAGCTACAACGTAATGACGTCACTTCTGCGTTGCCCTGCCAGTTTAACAACTCAGGTTAGCCTTATTTCGCGTTGCTAGAGAAACGGCATAGGCGTAAATGACATCATTTCGTTGTAGATGAGGTCCGCGTCGAGGAATCTAAAGTCCGGTTATATCACACATTCTACGGCATTTGAATAAACCGATTTACTTACTTTCATTTGTTCATATACGTGCATGGGTAAATTAATTGGGCTGAGATATGATCGCCTCTCGGCCTCTTGGTTTTAAATTTTAGTCTTTGCGACATTTTACGTTGTATAGATCTATGATGTTTAGACTGTGTGGTGTGAATACTATGAGGTTCAGACAGTGGCGTAGCCAGGATGGGATTTTTTGTGGGGGGTGGGGGCTAGGTAACAAGTGGGGGGGGGGACTGATACCTCCGAGGGTCAGGCAGGAGCGCCACTATCGGTTGGCGTGGAGCGTACAAGAAAATTTTGGGCTTTAAAACCCCTCCAGGTGGCCGGAAAAGGCACTTCCCATGTGTTTTAAGCTGGATGTACCCAGCCTTGAAATACGAATCTCATGTCTGCGACTTCTCAAATAATGGGAATAAAAAAACCAATCTATGAAAAATGGTAATACATACACTTTTTAGGACCCCAAAACTGGGCACATCTGATCTGTGGCCAGGCTGGGGGATGAGACTAAACGGAACCGGAATCTCCCTTTCCTTTGGGAAAAATTGTAAAATTCAGAAGGACGTAGATCGTAAATGCGGCAATATTTGAATCTAAGCGGAGCGCCACCATCAGTTGGCGCGGAGCGTATAAGAAAATTTTGGGCTTTAAAACCCCTCCAGATGGCCGGAAATGGCACTTCCCACGTGTTTTAAACTGGATGTACCCAGCCGCAAATGTGGCAAGTTTTGAACGAATTTCAGCTAACCTAAGGCAGTACCTTACCCTTTAACAGGAAAACCAAAAGTAGTTGTGTCCCCCTCTGAGAAACTTTCTTTATAGATGCAAAATGGTGCTATGTTTGGCAAAACTTTGAACTGATTATAGGCCTAAGTTTTAAGACTTTCCCTTTTTTTGTGAGCATGAAAAATATCAAAATATTTTTAATAGTTTTTGTTAATAGTTAATAGTTTTTGTAGAGATTTTACAAGAGACATGCATACTAACAAAGAAACAGAGTGAAAATTGGTGCAGTATTTGTTCATCGGTACATTACGTAGTCAAAATTAAAATAACTACGATTAAATCTCTCAAAATAATCAGATAATTGAACCGCGAAACAGAAGTATGGATCATGTGGGAAACACATAAAATCCGGATCTTGTGGACATTTTACAAACCCCCGGACGGCAGTGCCAACAAGTAAAAAGAGGACTTGTAGAAAAAATCGTCCTACAGTGGCACTTGTCATGGACAGGAGTGAGGCACGACATAGGCCCACTTGTAAGGGATGGAAGGGGAGAATTATCCGAAGGCAGTACCTTACCCTTACCTGCTTACGATATGTTTTGTGTATGATAAAGTATAGGAATGGTAGTGCAAGAGTGGTCTCCAGTGTACGATTGTCTTATTTTCAGTAAATCAATCAGCCATGCGAAAGACAGAAAGGGTCATACCCTAATAAAGTCAAATTAAAGTTTGTCGTCGAGACTTTCGTTTCATCTTCGAAGTGAAATGCAATAAACGACAGAGCAGATCACAAACATTTTGAAGTCATTACTTGATTTCATACGTGCGCACGGAATGTGTTTTACACATATTCATCCATGCTTTTTTTTAAATTTTTACACATTTTATTTATTTACTGTTTTGAAGGAAATACTTCAAAGTTTATTTCCGTTCACACATTTTATTTTTTCAATTACTTTATCAGGACGCAAAAAATCGGGGGGGTGGGGGGGGTAGTCTGAGTGTCTTTAAAGGCCAGATTCGGCAGATTTTTACCCTTTCGCTTCCGTTCATGATATTCCAGGATATATATACATTGCATGTATACATATTCTAGGTAAACCAGTGAGTGACTCTCCTAAATTTCATATTCAGTGAGTAAACTATTGTCACATGACTCTCAAGGGCCAATCATAAAATAAAGCGAACAACTACCTGACTACACTCATCCAAACTGAGGTAAATGCATTCCCCTTTTAAAGAAGAAACACTGGTCAACATTATTACACTGAGGCATTTTACCCTACCAGGCTCCAGCCCTTAGCCATTTCCTCCGCTTTCTAGTTTGTTCCTTAAAGGGCAAGAGGAGTTGCCCAAAACTTTTTTGAGGCATCTTAATTTCAAAATTTTCTTATTTCTCTTCAAAAGTATGTTTTGTAATATTTTAAGACTGCAATACCACATATCAATGGTAAACCAAGCAGTAACTCTATGCAAATTTTACATTTGAGGGGAAAAAGTTTGTCACAATGACTCTCAATTAAGAGCCAATCATGAAACAGCCTGAGACAGTGTACTGCACTCAGTCTAAAAAGTGTTGTGTAGAATTTACACAACATTGTGTGACTAGTCCACCAATCAACAAATGTCTAGAAAGTACACATGGTTGTGTAATAAATTTACACAATATGTGTATAAATTACACAGTGTTGTGTAATTTATACACAGTGTTGTGTAATTTTTTACACAACCATGTGTACTTTCTACACATTTGTTGATTGGCGGACTAGTCACGCAATGTTGTGTAAATTCTACACAACATTTTTTAGAGTGTAACCTTTTCAAGTTGTGGTGACTGCAAGTTCCCCTTACACGAATATCATACAAGAAACACCTGCAATAGAGAATTCACTCTAGACAAGGTTTAGTGTAATATTCAAGGAAGATATCAGGTAGGCCCACTATTTTCATTTAGCGATAGGCCTATAATGTTTCCATGGCACTCGTAACAGTACGCATCAACCCTAACATGGTAATTTCGTGGATTGAATTAACTTGTGCCTTTAATCTTTTCGAAAAAATGCACTTTTCTGTTGTCATGGTGACTGTATATTTCATCTCTTTCAGCTCCCCGATCCATGATCCTTCTAACATACCGGTATGGCGGGCCAAGAGGCTCACCGCATATGATCATGTAAACATTAGCACGCGGCACTACACGTTAGGGTACCAAAATTACGTGACGATGTACTTAAACTCTTACCCGACAAACAGCCGATTTGGTTCCAGTTTGCAAAAGATTGCAAAAACATATGCTATACCAAATTGCACACAGAAATTCTATTGTGACCCTGAAGAAAAAAAAGACAACTGTCATTGAGAAAAATATACCCATGGGTAATTCCTTTATCTGGATCTCAAAAAAAAAAAAAAAAATCTAGATCTCTTGCGAAGTGAAAAAAAAAAAAAAAACAGTTGAAGAAAGACACACCTCAGGGTGTTTTTCAAACAACAAAAGAAAAACATCACTAATACAGTTTTCGATTTACTATTCAGGGTTACAAAATAATAGTTCAATTGATTCATAGGTAAGGCACCACTGTTGTCACAACTAGCGGGCACTTTACAGGCCTGTTCATGCGTAGTCAGCGGAGGACGAAGTTAAAATTACTCGTTCAGCTCATTGCTACGAAAAACCAAGGGGCGGCAGCTATGGGGGGCGCTACGCAGTTAAGTTCATACGTCGACCTATACGCACTAAGTTAGTGAAATATTTACCGCTTCTTTATAACAAAGTAGAGCTTTGCTGGGTGGTTTATTGGCTCATAGTTCAACTTTCCTATATTCCCAGTGGGAAAGCTGCCATATGGTCGGGGGCGGCCTTCCCCCTGGCGGACAAAAATCGTCTGTCGGCGCCCTTTTTAGGTTTAACATACTTGAATCGTGCACCATTACTTGGCAAAAGAAATAATATAACAGCTTTGTTTTAAGACCCTTATAACAAAATGCTCAAACAGCCACCGGTAACTGTACCATTTGCACTTTATTCTGATGAAAGGGGTCATCTTTTGTAATCCGGGAGCTGCTATTAGCAACTCCCTGTTGTAATATAGGAATAGGTTCTGCCGAAACGTATCTTGATGCCTTATACGTACTAATGAATGTTCTTGCTGTGCTAAGTTAATTGCTTCCACACACAGCTTACAAAATACACCGACTGACATTAAATTCATCCTCCCGGCCAATAAAAGATGTTGCAAAGGAAACAACAATAATTGTAGCGCAAATAGCCCTCTTGTTGTCGGGAATGATAATTGCCAACATAGACAATGAAAATAGTTTATACAAATACCAAAATAGCTTCCACAACATTTTTCAAAATCATTTGACAAGAAAAATAAAACTGTTATCATAGTGGTAATGGTTTAAGAGTTTTAATGAGCAGTTTCAATTTTGTTTTTTGTCAAGTGACCATTCTCATGACAAATGGCTATATCTGACACGGCACGATAATCCCATGAAATCCCATTAAAGGCACAAGTTAATTCAGTCCACGAAATTACCATGTTGGGTTGATGCGTACTGTTACGAGTGCCATGGAAACATTATAGGCCTATCGCTAAATGAAAATAGTGGGCCTACCTGATATCTTCCTTGAATATTACACTAAACCTTGTCTAGAGTGAATTCTCTATTGCAGGTGTTTCTTGTATGATATTCGTGTAAGGGGAACTTGCAGTCACCACAACTTGAAAAGGTTACACTCTAAAAAATGTTGTGTAGAATTTACACAACATTGTGTGACTAGTCCACCAATCAACAAATGTGTAGAAAGTACACATGGTAGTGTAAAAAATTTACACAACACGTGTAGAATTTACACAACACTGTGTAATTTATACACATATTGTGTAAATTTATTTCACAACCATGTGTACTTTCTACACATTTGACTGTATACAATCCCTTTTGGTACCCCTGGAAAATTTTCTTCCCCGCCTCTTGAAAAGTTTCCAGAAGTTTCTTAGGTTACCGACTTGCCTGGCAGGCATATTCCTTGTTCATTCAGTGGTTTTAGAAGATGGAGAGCTGAGAAAACTAGTAATAGATAGTTACCGGCCTGCTCGGAATCTTGTCAGGGATCTATTATACCCGAGGCGAGACACATATCAACCGATAATTTGCAGTTTAAGTTGTTAAACACCCTGTAACTGAATACAGTTATGATCTCTTTCAAAATTTTAAAATATTGATTGACAAGGATATCTGTGTACATTGTTCAGCCTCTTTTGCCCATTCTATGGTTAATATGCCCCCTTCGTATCCAAGTTATCCTTAACCAAATACCTCTTTTCTTTGAAGTGAGGCTCCTTGCCGATAGGAGGGCGTTTTAATCAAGATGTCGAGTTACACGAGTGTCAACAAATGTGTACAAGAACTGTATTGTACACACACGATTTTGATGTGTCATTGACTCGAAACGTTTACTTACGCCTAAAGCATGTCTCAAAATTTTGGCAAAGCTCCCAATCAATTTAAAACTTAGGCCCTACTCACAATATTCAATTGCAGTCCAGCTTGCCAGTTGGAGAAAGGAATCAAAACTTTACTAGCTAGTGTGGAATATCTACTCACCAAGTGTTTACTGTCACATTATACTGCCGAACACGTTTTTGTTGAAAATTAATACATTTACAGCAAATCATCATTTGCTTTTGAGACAGACGGTTGAAATTATTTGACTGTTGAGGGTCCGTTAAGCATGGGAACTACTAGTCTTGTTCAAGAACCTAATACCAGCAGTAGAGCATTTGCTTCCTCTCTTTTGAGTACGCCCTCTATTACCTTCAGAAATTCTCAGCTCTGTAGTTGCTACTGAAGCAAATCTCCCTTTAAAATAGTTGTACAAAGATTTATTATATTGAAGTTAAGTTTAAAGCCCGCCCTCTATTTGAATTCGTTGTTTTATCCATTGAGTTGATCAAAGATGGTTGCACAATTTTGAGGAAATTGGCGGTGGAGAAGTAACGTGAAATTATCAAAGTTTATCTTTTCACATAAATATTGACAAGACCAAGGTGAAGAGCTCAACAAAACTGCAGTGCGGATTTGTCTTGAGATTATTTTCAGATGACGACATGGTTTGGAGTTCCACGTCCACTGCCGGACAAAAATTTAACAGTCGTCACGTCGGTCACTGGCTGCTTCTCGGCTATCTTTGTACGTCACTACACCACAGTCTTTGCTCTTCAGTAAAGAAAGGAGCTTGGCTAGTAACTTCAATGAAAAAATCTATAGATTCCTTTAGCAATGAGCTAACAATTCTGCATATGCTATAAGTTACTATATTCTTCCATTTACATCACAACGCGTACTCATGTTGCCATGGAGAAGTGTCTATAAAGTTAGGGATGTGATCTTTTCGAAGTTCGGATATGGACCGAACCCACCAACTTGCAGCATGGGTGACCCGATTGCTAATAAAAATTAATTCTTTGAAAACGTGTAGCTATTTTCATCCATTTTTGTCCTTGAACCGACTTTTGGGGTTGCCATGGTAACTTCCCATTTTTCTGTTCTTTCCATTATTTCCATGATGACCTAATTACATCCGAAAGGTTGGAAAGTTGAAAAGGTTACGTTCTTTCAAGATCTATGACAGCTTTCCATCTTGCGATATCTTGAACGATCAACTGTTGATACTATGTATCACCTTCCACAAACTGTATTCAAATATTTTATGAACAAATTTGTTCAAATATTTCAGTGTACATAATTGGTTATAATTAACATTAACCGATAATTTTATTCAAAGTGCAGCCAGTTTTTACACCCTTCAGACGTCAGGATAAGACAAAGTCGTATCCGTACAGGAGAAGCTGAGTGTATAATGTAAAGGTCACAAAACCATGTCAATCAGAGTAACTGCAAAGTGGCAGTCTACAGAAGAAGCGATTTGTTGGTAGAATCCGTGCTATATAGCAACTCCGAATATGGAGCAAATGTGTCCAAAATATCAAAAATGATTTCACAAGAAGCCAAATGCTCCTAAAAGTGTTAGTATAAAGCCTAGTTTGGCGCCAATGGAGCAATATCCAAAGCATGAAAATCCATGTTCAAAATGTCAATACTTTCATGATAAACATAAAGGTAGGCCGACATGTAGTACAAGAAGCATCTAGTATGAACCACATTAATCAATGTTAACTGTGTTCACATTATGTGTTCAGCGATCGATCAAAGTTTGAATTTGCTTGAGCATAGATACTGAAAGGCTTGCAAATTTTATACCAGTGAAAATATGTTAGCACTTAATTTTTTTGGAGGGGGGCGGTTATCTTTTCTTTTGTACACCCCTGGATAGAATTACCACATTTTTTAGGGAAAAGGCAGTCAGAATGTTTGGGCGTGGAGACCGAAGGTTCACAAAACCAAAAATGTGAAAGGGCAGCATGACCGAAAGGTTGAAAAAATCGCTAGACCGAAAATGAGAAACGACCCGGGAGACCGACAATGAAAATAGGCCCGCGAGATCACACATGAATACATGTCAGAGAATTTTTAATGTCGGTCCCCAGAACCTTTCCTCATATAATGTTCGGTCTCACGGACACTATTTTCTTTTCAGCCTCGTGAACCGCCAGTCTCGAGAACCCATTAACACTTTCTGCCCCGCAAACCTTCGGTCACGTGGAACTTTGCTTTCGCCTGCTGTTAATCTATGTACATCAATAGTATATACCAAAAAGCTTAAACATTCCACACCTGCTGGGAAGGTATGAAAACTCTGAAAAACTATTCACCCCTTTATAAGAGAGCTTGGGTTAAAATTCTTAAAATAAATAAATTGCACTAACTTAAAGGGGATGTCCTCAGGAGGGATGCCAAAAATTTCCTAAGATGCCAAAAATTTCCTAATGGTACCAAAACGTGACAAAATGCCGCAAAATTTAGAAACCCCAGAAAGTCTGTTTGCCGTGTATTCACAAACCCATCTTAGTAGACTGATCCACACTCTTTACTAGATAAGACGCAGCGACCCCAGTGACCCACCGAAAAATCCTGGCTATGGAACTGTTATAACTATCAAATCGATCCTCAATGGAAAACGACCCCCTCCCCCCCCCCCCCCCATTTTGAAAAAAATGGTTCATCTGTGTATACGCCATGTTCTAAAATATTTGAAGAGTTACGGTAATACGTGCACTGCACAATCGCGACTTTGAACGAAAAGCAAACAGTTATGGTTAACACTTATAGATAGTATTATACAAAGTTCATCATTACATTAGTTTGCAACTGATAAAAATTAGTTTTCAGCTGATAGGATGTGAGATATTTGTAGACCTACAGAAGACCCAAACTCTGCAAAGGTGTCGGAACTGGGGCAAGTTGTGGTGCAACAGTGTTTGGCTGCATGGAAAAAAGTATTCGGTTGAAGAAAAATGCAGTTCTGAATCGAATGAATCGTCAAGGGAGTTAACAATTTCTAATCTTGAGTAAACAGTATGAGTGCACCATTTCTTCGGGTCTGGTCTAGAGCCTGCCAGGGGGTCCTTGGGGATGGGGAGAAACCCGCTGAGGGTTGAGGGTTGGAGACCCCGACGTTCTCCTCACTATTAAAACGAGGGAAATCGGTGTTATAGTTAGGATAAAGCCTCGTTAAGAAATTTTCGTTTCATATTTGGTGGAATTTGATGTGAATACGTCGATAATCGATGGCAAACGAATATCGGAAACACATGTATCAGAAAATCGGTATGTAGGTTCCATATTAGGACTAGTTTGGTGTTTGAAAGTATAGACGAATCCGGACAGCAAGTGATGGTCTGATTTCAGTCGGCCATTACTGGGGTCCATCACCTTTTAATCTTTCAATTTCCTTGCTTACCTCTAGCATGGATGGTTGTACACTACATTGTATCTAAGTCCTTCAATTTCACTGAAAATGAGGGTTTGAAACTCATGCAGACGATATATAAAGGCGATTTAAGGCCGATGGACCCCACTAATGGTTGCGCACAGTCGCTAAAAACAAGCACTAATCGGATTCGTGTATAGGTAAACGGACTGCCGTACGACGAAGAATGTGCAGCAAAAGCGCTTCACGCTCAGTCCATAGTAGGATTCGGTCAAGGGGCTGAGATCGAGGACCCCTGGTGGTGTTTAAGGGAAGGCGCCAATGGGGGACCGGGTAGTGACGCCCTCGGAATCTCTGCAGTATAATGAGGTTGAAGGCAATAAAATAATGCCATTTCAGCTTAAATTTTAAATAACAATGGGTAGGCACTTCTCAGACCACAAAAACTTTAATTTGACTTTTGTTGAGTTATGTTCGTACCCCATGTAACTATCAGTCGACAAGGATCGATAATCCAGAGGGTTTGAAGGAGGGGGAAGTATGAATTATTTTGAATGCTTCAAAGGTTTCCAAGAATGAGTAAGCTAGTACGTATTAGACATTTTCCAGGTGGCAAACCTAAATGAGCTTACAAATGGGGTCGATTAAATTCTGCCCCCAAGATTCATACTATAGGGCAACCCCACATACATGTGAGATATCATTCCTCAACTATTTTTGTCAGTTTAATGATCACTTTTACTGGCGTGACTATTTCAGCTGCAATACTAAACTAATCGAGGTAAGAAAACTGATCAACGTCGTGCGTTTTTAAAAATCATTACATTGGATTACATCCCCCTCTTTAAAATTCTTCACTTAATAAGCATACAACCCCTCCCTGTACTATTGTCCCTTCCCCCACACAGTGAATCACACATTTCTACATTTATGGATCCCACGTCTGGTGCCATAGAGAGATAAATAGATGAATGTATTGTGACCTTTTTCGTTGAGACTGGCCAAGTGCATGGCGTTGCTCTGTTGCTAGTTACCAAGATTTGATCACTACCAGAAAAGGGTAAGAAACCTCTGTTTTAATACATCATCATTAAATGAATCTATCTAAATACGGTATTCGTATATCGTTAATTAATTAATGAATTTAATCGTGGGTCGATATCAGGGCAGCCAATTCCTGTCATCTTTTTATATCTCTCTTACTGAGTATTGTCATCAAAGTCGCAAGATCATGCAATCTACTGTTTGCATAACTATCTACAACACACTAAATGAAACAATACACTTCACTGCAAGTCATTTAATCCTAATCAGTATATAAGGAAATCATTATTGTCTGGTACTTAGAGATACGGTCTGACGCTTCACTCACTGGGGACAAATATTCATATTCAGGATGGATTCCGAAAAATTTCTACAGCTTATTAGAAACAGCTCCGATCTGCCAGAAAATCTGAAAGTAAGTACATGGACTTTTAGGATATAAAAATTAAATTGGTGCCATCTAAATAGCCACAGCAGGGGTTTGGGACCTCCCCCTTCTTGGTCAAAATTGTATCCGAGTGTATACTAAAATATTCAGAACTTTATGAAAGAGGAGGCGGACCCTTCACCTTAAACCCCTCCCCAGACCGGTGATCTTGTACACTGCAGTTGACCTGCACCCCAGAACAAAACTCCACCTTATACTCCACTTGTTTGTACCTATTTGGACTAACTCACAGCCATCTCTTAAGTTGAAGAAACGTTTTAGATCAGTTCTTATCTCTCTCAATACGAAACTTGGTAATCGTTGAAAAGCTTGTGTTTTGCGTTGTAATGTTAAGTTAAAGAAAAAGTTAAAGTAAAAATTTAATTTTCATATGTGAAAGAGGAACAAAATATACACAGTGTGGTGAAAATTCCATTCAAATCAGACATGTATTTCTTGCAATATCAGTAAATGAAGTCAGTAGATTTATGTTCAAAAGTGAGTTTTAGGGCAGCAGAACTTATGCTTATATCACTTCCTCACACTGACAAGGAATGCTTTGTTTCCCTTTGTTTTATCATACTGTTGTCTTGACCTTGAAGTTAATAGGAGTATGACTTCCCCGTGGGGGATGAAAAAGTTTGTAAAATTCTCATGCCACTTATGCAATCACATTTTAATAATATGAGATTGTTGAGGAGAAAATCCAGTATAAAGTTTAAAGAAAAACAAAAGACTGCAGATTAATGTGGGGATATGATGTCATATGTGATTGCTTCAAGTTCACATTTTGTCGAAATTGTGAAAACTTTCCGTGCTCATATTTTGGGAACCATACATCGGATTTCATTGCAAATTTCACCGAAATCTCACAATAAGTACCCCTCTAACATACCAGATCCTGTTGTGACCTAAACCCTCCTTTTAAAATGTTTCTGGTACCACCAAACCTTCTGCTTCAATGAAATTTTTACGACCTAATTTACCTTTGTAAAATTACTCTACGAAAGTATAGCTAGACTGACTTCTCCAACAATGGATTAAAATGTTAAAGTGTGGGAACTTGGTAAAAATTGCTCATTAATCTCGTATTTTGTCAATAAATTTAATACACATCTGTTTGATAATCTCACTAATTAACAGATAATTCTTTTTAGTATTGTAGAATTATTATTTTAGTGTGCGCAGTATAGATAATATGTTTTGTTGAGTTCGGTTGGAGTACTTCGTGCGTCTGCTATATTAATTGCAGTATTACATGTGCTATATTAATTGCTGTGTTACGTGGGACATATTAATTCCTGTATACCAACACGCCCCCAATATTTGTATTGACTTTGACTGTTCACAAATATTTCTTTATTTTTGAAAATGACTTAATGCCGCCTTCCCAATAAGGAGAAAAATTCACAGTCCTTGTTTCAGACCGCAGACATAACATAGCCTACTGTTTGGGGATTTTCTGCAGTGTTACAGTAGTGACGCACTACGGCAGATCGGGTATCATGTCGGTCAATGTACAATTGAAACACAACCATTTTTATCAAATTTAATGTTATGCATGTCACTGACATTTGATCATCTTGAGCAATGTATAAATTATTTCAAAATTTTATTTGCTCATAATTTTGATATCAAAATAAAGCATTTCCAGGGCCTTTTCCACAGTTCCAGCAGTACTGAAAATTCAATATGGCCTATATAGCCGACTCAGTACATGATCTGCCATGGTGGGTCACAATTTATTACTTTTCTCTGTGGCAGAGTATACAAAATTTGTAATCAGCTAAGACATGTAAAGTTGCTATACAAAATGGGGAATTTTTTATCGACATGACTATGATAATAATTTCATCAATGGCGTAATTTCTTTTGGGGTTTAATTTGAACTTTTCAAAACCAGTCTGATTTAGCGCGAGATTTTGTACAATCTGATCTAATATTTTTTATATTGTTACTCTGTACCAACAACAAACTCTAACAATGAGCTGTTTCTAGAGGGTTCACATCAACCGTGATCACTTCCTAATATTTTTAAACACACGTAAGATACCCGCGCACTGTTAAAAAATCGTAATTTTATGGTAATTTTGGCAGCTGGAATCGGGGTACTTGACCTATTATTTAAGAGCTGTGAGTAAACCTTATATTAACAGCACATATGAGGTCACTTCTATCCGCTTATTTATAAATACTTAACCTTCTCATGTAGCTTTCAGAAAGAGAATCAGGAAACATTGGTCACATATAGGTGCAGTCACTATAAGATCTGGCTGTCTAATGCAAAACTCTAATTTTTTAGCGTTGGCTATATGCACGGAATTGTAGCTGCCAGTATTTTCACGATCAAATTACATATGTTTTTTATATGTAGTGTATCGGTTAGCCATACAAGTAAAGAAGGGCGAAATATCTTCGGGATGGGATTACATATTCTTATGGGGATAGGTACAATACAATTGTATTGAAACAGTGGTAATGTGTTATGTTTTATGAGAAGGGTAAGTTAGTTAGAGTTTTACGACCCAGTTTCCTATTCGTTCAAGTCGAGCGAGTCGGCCACGGTCTTTTTTTCCAGTTGTGGCTCACTGACTTGTTTTCCCCACTCCATTGCTTATTTGAAGCATCACGCCCAACGGCAGTAGGTTCCATTTTTAGTGCCTTTGGTATGACTCGCCCTGGGAATAGAACGCGGGCCTTCCGGGTGAGAGGCGGATGCTCTTGCCGTTAGGCAAAACACGCGGTGAGAAGGGGGCTGTCCCCTTATCTTTCCCTTCCTCCAAACGGGTTCGTCATGTTATTTTCCGAAGCTGTGAATTTTCCCCACAACACAGTATATTAATTAAAAATTACTATAATTGTTAATATCTGAAAGCTCATCTCGTGTACCTGTTATACCTATTTAATGTTGTCTATATATTTTTTAATGTTGTCAATATTATGTAAACTTTGCTATCTTGGACTACTGACTTCTAAACGTTTCCCGTACAAGGAATTCTGAAGCTTGAAACATTCATCATCTCTGGTATAATAAAGCGTATAAAATGAAAGATAAACGACAATATTTATGCTAAAATATCATTTGTAACGCAAAAATATACCTTTAGGAATTAGCCGAGTCAAGTCTTTCGCACTTTACGAGGAAACTCCTACCAAATATGACCGACAAATTAAAATTTCAATCACCAGTAGACCTATAATTCTAAGCAAACTTGTTCAGCAATCAATTTTCAGTTGAGTTGCGCAAGTACACCGCGTATTTTCCCATTCGTTTCTGACAATTAACAAATATTTTGGCAATTAAATTGACTTTTATAATTTTTATAGACAATTAATAATAGAGCTTATTATAAAAGTAACGTTACTTTATACATGTTTTGATTTCCCTGTTTATGCACAGAATGAGCATACAGTAGAAGCCTGTTTTAAAAAGATGTAGAAAATGTGCTTATTTTGTTAATTTTCACCACAGTATAACAGAGAAATTTTTCCACAAAAATAGCTAATACTGCGGCATTTAAGACCCATTTACAGATCATGTACCAAAAGACAAAATACAAAATTAGTTGAAAATAAATTTACACTCCAATATAAACCGTCCCCCATTTCTGTACATGTTTGACGTTAAACAAATGTTTATTTCTATAAAAACGACCTTACAAAATTGTGTGTCCGACCCTTATGATTTTATTTGGAACACTTAGCCTTGTGATAATTTGTGTCAATTTGCCCGCTAGGCGAGCGGGCATTACTCCTACACGTATCAGGGAGGTGCTACCAGAGATTTAGTCAAGTCACTCTTTCTTCGGCAAGTCAAGTCAAGTACTGCTGCTATTTTAGCGACTCGAGTCAAGTCATCGACTCGAGTCCCTGTATTATTTCAACAGGAGAAATTTACCCCAAAATTTTCAAGTCACCTAGAGTCAGAGGGTTGTGACTGAGTCGCGACTTGACTACATGTCTGGGTGTTACTCCTCCCTACACTTATAACTGTATAATGACTGTTCAAGCCATATTTCACCCTTGCTTTCACCGTGCTTTAAAACACATAATGCAACAGCGGTCGAATACTATATTCTGAATAGACTAAAATAGCTTGAAAATCTACCAATAATTCGTCCCCTTTTCTGACGAATCGCAAATTGGCACAGTAACGAATGTGTAAATTTGGCAATTTTGGCATAATAACAAATGTAATTTTTGCCTAAATCTGTCTTATCAATGAAAATTGGGACATATTTGTAATAAATATTATTTTCTACCACTCCAAACATAAAAACAATGAATAAGGAGAAAAATCCTCTAATTGAGACAATATTCGTCATTATGTAATGTGACAATTCTACAGGCTCGTGAAATTAGGGTTTTTGCAAATCGTCGGTGCGCCGACGAAAGGGGATTAATTATAGGCCTACATTCTAGTGTAAAGAAAATAACATGATTGGATGTTTGACGTAAACAACAGTAAACCTATACAGGCCTATTGCAAGAGAATTCACCCTCATAAATCTTTAAAGTGGACCTCAAGTCTGGAATTTAAAAAAATATAAATATCTTAGAGCATATGGCGTGAATCTTATTCATCCAATTACCTGTGTCACAGCTTGTTTCATTGCTCAGTAAAATGTTGAAATTTATGCACGTGAATCGAAATCGTCCATTCCGTAATAATATGTGACTCTCTTGTTGTACAACTCACACTTTACCTTTGATTCACCTTGAAATTGAAAAAAAATTATAAATTTGAACGCTTCCTTTTATTTTGCATGGCATGTTTTATAGAGAGGGCTCTTTTAGTCAATTCATACCGTAACAGACTACAGAAGCATTGCTACCATATTTTTGCACAAGGTGCAGTAGCTTTCCAACGAAAGGAATACAAAACCTGTTAGTTGAGTAGAGCACCAATGCCATTAGATAATAATTATTGTGCAATCTACCCGAATCAAATTGAGTTGGAATAAACTTCAACATTTTGTATCACAGCCATGGGCGTCCGCAGAAATTTTAACAAGGGGGGAGGGCAAGGTCATTCATGGATGATTAAATTGTGTGCACTATCTAAGCGGAGCGCCACCATCAGTTGGCGTGGAGCGTACAAGAAAATTTTGGGCCTTACAAACCCTCCAGATGGCCGGAAACGACACTTGGCGAGTGTTATAAGCTGCATGTACCCAGCCCTGAAACAGGAATTTCATGTCTGTAATTTTTAGATTTTTAGAATTTTCAATGTAAAAAATTGTTGAAGGGAAATCTGCCTCTCGGTCACGGCCTCGCACGCCTATGCACGATAAAACTTGCAACTGTCAAACAGCCTATATAGGCCTAAATCCTTTACCCAATTATGAATCATACCCCCCCATATTCACCTTGTATATCCCAGTTACATCCGCGTGTCTCCACTTGAGATCAGCAAGGGACCAAACCAAGACCAACGCATTCATCAGGAGTCGGATGCCATATGCACACTACATACCTGACAACTAGTACAATTTTGGCATAGTTTTTACAATTACAAATTTACAATAGATATCACGAATGATGGTCCCCAAATTACGATTTCACTGTTCAGCATACCATCTTCTCTTTTGCTATTCCTGGCCAAATGTCCGCATATTTCACGAGTAGAAAATGACGCTGTGAGTGAAGATATTTTGATGATTTATTTTTTAATTTTTTTTATTTTGATTTTTGAATAATTTTTTCACAAGTTTGATTTTCCGGGGGGGGGGGTGGGCAAGTGCCCCCCTTGCCCCCCAGCGGACGCCCATGATCACAGCTCAGGAATGTCTTCAGGTCTTGGACTAGTTAAATTCATTTTCATGCCCTGAAATATACGTGTAGGCTGTGTCATCAATTCCTTATTTTGGCTTTTCCTCGCTACTCCTAGTAAAGGTCATCATACCGGACGACTGACAAGGGTCATTTAGCTTTCACATGACAAAATAAATGTACATACCTAGGGTGCGAACATTACGTACTCAATTAGGCCTATTTAAAGAGGATTTCTTAGAACGCGTACAGGTGGGAACCGATTCAAACGGGGGTAGGTAGCAAAATAAGGATTACAGATTATAAAATATTCCCCCTACAGCACAAATTACATCGTTTAGTTGTGAAATTATGGACACTGTCCTTTTCAAAACTTTCTTTGTGACTGTAAGCCATATGAAATAGGTCATACATATTTGCTTCGTGCTGTGTTGTTGAAGATAATCCCACTGTTTTCTGCAGAAAAGGTGTCCTGCGTGCACAGTCCAGAAACTTCCGGGTCAGATTGAAACGGAAAAGGATCAAATGGGAACTGAACCTAAATGGGATCAAATATTTGACTAGTTACGGTTCGAAATGAACCATTCTCGTTCAAAATGAACCAAATCTAGTCAAATATTTTATCCTTTTCCCTGTTCAATTTGAGCCGGACGTTTTTAGAGTCTGATATATAGTGAAAGTTGGAAATGTTTTTTTACCACTATCGGATGAATTCAAAGAGAATTCTGTAAGTTTAACCACAATCGTTACTGCGCATCATTAGTTTTGCCCATGACAATGACTTACCCTAGAAAATCAAAAGTTGAACAAAGATGAACTGCAGATTTTTGCAGGAAAATGCACAATTGGGTTAATCAAAGGATGCAAAAGGGGGGGGGGGGGCGTGGATCCGGCCAGCAAGCCCATATCATTAACCCCGATCATTGCTTTTACTGAGATAATCCACGGTTCAGAGTTGTTTCACCTTGTTCTTACCATACTAATTTCATTAAAAAGATTGAAAAAGGAGAAAACAGCGTTTCTAAATAACCGCATTTGAACTAAAAGTATAGAGTGTACCCCTGATAACCGTTGAAAAATGATGCTTTTTGGCGCAATTAACAAAATATCATGTTATTGTACAAACTGGATTCAGTAGGATTATCCATTAACCATAGCATAGGTTTAACAATTACGTACTGGAAATAATGCTTTCTTTTAAAGGACAAAGGCAGTCGCCACAAACTTTTTTGAAGAGGCAACTTAATCTCAAAGTTTTGCTCTTTTTGATTCCTTGCCGAAGGCAGGCAAGGAATCTATGCGATGGTGATGTCGTGTGTATGTGTGTGTGTGTGTGTGTGTGTATGTATGTATGTGTGTGTGTGTGTATGTGACGCTTTGGCTTGTAAACACGATATCTCAAGAAGGGTAAGTGTGACTAACCTCGTATTTGGTGTGTAGGTTGGTCATATTGAGTAGATGATCCCTATTGTTTTTGGTGGAGATCAAAGGTCATTTGGGGTCACGAGAGGTCAAAAGGTAAAAACTTTGTAAACAAGATATCTCAAGAACGGTACATGTGACTATGCTCATATTTAGTGTGTACATTGGTCATATTGAGTAGATGATCCCTATCGATTTTCGTGAAGGTCAAAGGTCATTTGGGGTCACCAGAGGTCAATAGGTAAATTCCTTAGAAATTGCTTGTAAACACGGTATCTGAAGAAGGGTAAGTGTGACTAATCTCATATTTGGTGTGTGCATTGGCCATATTGAGTAGATGATCCCTATTGTTTTTGGTGGAGATAAAAGGTCATTTGGGGTCACCAGAGGTCAAAAGGTGAAAACTTCGTAAACACGATAACTCAAGAACGGTACATGTGACTATGCTCATATTTGGTGTGTGGGTTGGTCTTATTAAGTAGATGATCCGTATCGATTTTCGTGGAGGTCAAAGGTCATTTGGGGTCACGAGAGGTCAATAGGTAAATTCCTTAGAAATTGCTTGTAAACACGGTATCTGAAGAAGGGTAAGTGTGACTAATCTCATATTTGGTGTGTGCATTGGCCATATTGGGTAGATGATCCCTATTGTTTTTGGTGGAGATAAAAGGTCATTTGGGGTCACCAGAGGTCAAAAGGTGAAAACTTCGTAAACTTGATAACTCGAGAACGGTACATGTGACTATGCTCATATTTGGTGTGTAGGTTGGTCATATTGAGTAGATGATCCGTATTAATTTTCGTGGAGGTCAAAGGTCATTTGGGGTCACGAGAGGTCAGTAGGTAAATTCCTTAGAAATTGCTTTTAAACACGGTATCTGAAGAAGGGTAAGTGTGACTAATCTCATATTTGGTGTGTGCATTGGCCATATTGAGTAGATGATCCCTATTGTTTTTGGTGGAGATCAAAGGTCATTTGGGGTCACCAGAGGTCAAAAGGTGAAAACTTCGTAAACACGATAACTCGAGAACGGTACATGTGACTATGCTCATATTTGGTGTGTGGGTTGGTCATATTGAGTAAATGATCCGTATCGATTTTCGTGGAGGTCAAAGGTCATTTGGGGTCATGAGAGGTCAAAAGGTGAAAACTTCGTAAACACGATAACTCGAGAACGGTACATGTGACTATGCTCATATTTAATGTGTGGGTTGGTCATATTGAGTAGATGATCCGTATGTATTTTCGTGGAGGTCAAAGGTCATTTGGGGTCACGAGAGGTCAAAAGGTAAATTCCTTAGAAATTGCTTGTAAACACAGTATCTCAAGAAGGGTAATTGTGACTAATCTCACATTTATTGTGTGGATTGGTCATATTTAGCAGATGATTTCTATTGATTTTCCCAAAGGTCAAAGCTCATTTGGAGTCAGCATGTTCAAAGCCTGACAAGCTTTCCTTCAGTCTTTCAAGAAAGGTCACTTGTTAGGGTCCTGTAACTTGTCATGTAGATGGCACATAGTGAATACATGGTCCCAGAAGTTTTTGGTGGAGGTCAAATGTCATTTGGGTTCACGACGGGCAACGGGGATCTCAATGTAGGAAGATTCGATGCCTTGCATGTGTACTTTGTGGGCACATTATGGAGCCCTGTTAATTGAAAAACATTGCAAAGCAATGTCAATGTGAAAAAAGGCCTTACATTTCAGCAGCAAGGAATCACTAAGCCTTTTGGCTTTCTTTTTTCTCTTTACAGTATCTTTTATAATATTTTAGGACTTAAATATTGCATATTCGAGGCAAACTAAACAGTTCCTCCCTGTAAATTTCTCATTTGAAGGGGACAAAATATAGTCACGTGACTCACAAGAGCCAATCATGAAACAGGACAGACTTCTATTCACTACTTCAAGTTGGGGACTGCTTCTTGTCCTTAAAAAACTTCAGCAGTCCTAACATGAAAATATTGAATGTTCGGGCGGTTACAAGAAGGGAATGAACCACCCCCTAGCAACGAGATTTACATGCACCGAAGCAGCCTTTTAAGTGAACATGGTACTTCAGCTTTAAGAGGCGCGCGCGAAAGCATATATGCTTTTAACATAGCTATGTCCATACTTGTACAGCGTTGTGTCACTAGTTTTCCAGTGTTAGTTTTGTGTGAAACAATCCTATAATGGATTCAGCATAGGTGCACCATGTTCCAAAAAAACGTCTAAAGCTATAAAATGTTGGGTCAATTTCGTGACGCAGGGTGCGCCAAAGCCCAAACATGTTTGACTCTCGTAACGAACATTGACCGACCTTGTCCATGAGTTTGAGGTTGCGTCGTACAATTGACAACTTAAGCGCAAAAGACGAATTATGTTGATGAAAAAGTGATGACGTCATTGGAACGTAACAATACCTATTAAAGGTTGAGAAAAACAGTAATTTTGTTAGAAAGAACGAATATTTATGTGAGTAACGATGCTAATAGTTGCAATTGCTTTTCCAACAGTTTCTAAAAGATGACGATTTAGACGTTTATGAAATCGGTGATGGACATATAAATGACGTCATAAGGATAGAAAGCAAAGAGAACCCTGAAAAATCCGTGGTTTTAAAGTATGCTCCATGCTACATAAAGGTAAGTGAGAATAACATTATATTGAGATAATAATTGTGATATACTTTTGCATGTTCATGGATTTTTTACCGCGAATATGATACATTGGGAAATCCACTCCCTTGAAACTTGGACAAACTTATTCTGTCCTTGAAGCCCTTGCTTGTTACGCAACTGACGAAAAGGAATACTGTTGCAGATTAAATGGTCTTGTGACCGCCTATTGTTGCCTGTGATTTCTTATTGTTGTAAAACCGGCAAAGTCGTTACGCTATCGGCATTCTCTAATGATTTTTTCCTTTGCCGAACATATTCTTTCAAGATTTCGGGCACCCTTGGGAGTTTTCTGTGTGATTAAAACCATGCCATTTTTTAAAGTTCTAATGGTTGCCCAAAGTTTACGGATATTCCTGCCCCACAGTCTCGTATATGCATATGTACATATAAGACACCTGCTATGAAGGTATAATTCGTGAAATTATACTTCAACGGTAAAATTATAAGCCCTCCCACAACTGCGTAAAGCTTCTGCACATTGTAATAAGGTTCATAAGGAGAATACATATCAGAGTTGATAACTTTTAACAAGTTTTCTCGGAGTTATTCGTAGTGATTTCCTTTTCCCCCACAAACTAGGTCCTCGGACCGGATTATCCATTAGGCACCGTCAGAAATTATCGGGAGTATAGAGCGCTGTCTGCATTCCACAAATTCTGTCCAGGCTCAGTACCTCGACCGTTATACTGCAACAAAAAGGAACATTATGGTTTGTTAATAACATTTCTTTCAGTTTTATATTACTCTTATCAAACTCAAAGCTACATAATTAGTAATTGAGGGATAAATAACAAAAGGTTACCAAATAATAAATGCTAACAAGTTAAAAAACACTCAGCATCATTTATGCTTGCATTGGTATAGTAACGGTACTTTGGGAAATTGTCGTATAATTTACTGTGGACATATCCCCAAGGAACTTACATTTTTCCCAATGATACATAAAGTAACATTGACGTTGAAGTGTGCTTGAAATGTTGCATTGCCACCCTTTCCGCAAACCCCGTCTCTATGTGGACATCCTGTTCCTAGATCCTGGTTGTGCCTTCCAGAAGTTTATCTCTCCGTCTATATGAGGCAAATCTTTTCGCCAGCTTTGGCAGCAGAATAAGGTGATGCGGTGGGAAAGAAGCTTTGTTACTGTATTAATTCTGCTCAGACTGAGGCAGATTCAGTCTTTTACTTAAAGGACCATTCCTCTCACCCCAAACTACAATTCTTGTACCCGATTACCAAAATTCTCCATTGGCTCAGCGTTTTGATTGACATTTTAATTCAAACAATGCAGAGTGCTTATATTACACAGCATGAAACGCACTGAGAGCGTTTTGGTTATACACATTGAGCTTTTCTCTACTCACCCTGAAGCAATAAACTGAGATTGTTTCTGGATGAAAAAATGAATTTCAGACAATTGTGGGAGGGGCTTAAGTAAGAAGGTTAGGAGAATTGGTACTGTTTGGGGTGAGAGAATTGGGCCTTTAAAGGAATAATAAGATGAATATTAATGGATATTACCAAAAACTAGTACGTTAAACTAGTCTTTTTTTATATAATTTTCTGAAGTTACGTATTTGTCCATAGAACTTATTTATAAAAATGACATAACAAGACAAAGAGTGTGCCCCAATGGAGGTAGGCGAGCAACCTTGAAACCTACGGTACATCGCAATGCAAACAGATGATTTGTGTACCGAAACTATGTACTTGAAGTGTACCCCCATTCGAAAATTTAAAAAAATATGTATAATTTAACGGTTTTAAAATAAATCTCATTTATCTACATCCTCGTTGTTATATAGCTTGCTCTGTTGCTGAGTTTTTAGCTATTGAATGTGAGTTACTTAAACCTTTATAGTCCATTGAGCAATAACTCGTGACATTCTTGCTTTATTACTCTGCAAGAAAAATCTGTAGATTTACAGAACAAAAAATAGGCCGAAAGAAATACATAAAGAAAACGGAAAATGTGCTGTCAATTTATTTCCCAAAAATAAACAGCACTTTTCATATGCGCTTTGTATAACTTTATTGTCATCCCACAAGATGTCTGTGACATTTTGTACTATGTACTTACATCATAGCATGCTTTGTTTCCCTTTGAAATAATAATAATAATAAAAAAATTGACATACATGTTTTTTTACAAAGTCTGTAACCTTAGATGGTTGGCTTGTTTTTCTTGTCAACACACAACAAGAACTTAATTACATTTTGGGGTAAGGGGAAGTAGATTCCCGAAAAACAAAGAAACACAAAGGTTGTACTTTAAGGAGTACAACAATGACACCACAAATTATTGCTCAATCTACGAATTTATATTGAGGTAATAAACTTAAAAAGTTTATATCTCAGTTCATGAATATCACTGTGAAGAGGTGAGTTGAACCGTTTGAATTCATCTATCATGTTTTGAAATATATAATTTTGAAAATTTCAGACTTCAGGAACACTTCAATTCCACTACGCAAGATTGCAAATGAAAAAAAAAATATCAAAATGAAATATTTTGACTTAATGTAT
Organism: Holothuria scabra; assembly: GCA_037179385.1. NCBI lineage: Eukaryota > Metazoa > Echinodermata > Holothuroidea > Aspidochirotida > Holothuriidae > Holothuria > Holothuria scabra. The sequence goes on from CM074198.1 coordinate 25,794,904, forward strand.
AACATTTATCGTTTGATCTATCATTGTCTATTTTCCAGCGATTATTGAGGACTTAAAGGGATACACAGATCTCACAGATGGGCTAATAGACTGCGTGTTTGAGCCTCGAGCAGCCCTATGTATTGCTGACAGTTTATTAAAAATACAAACGAATAGTCATAAATGTAATTTGCCTCCAGAGGAATTTTCAAAAATGGTCGACGAATTCAGGTACTACATTCGTTTTCAGACTAGTTTGTTACATGGCGTTTTACGGCTCAGTTTCTAACCAATTTAATTTCCCAACCCCATATTCGTTTTTCAAATCTCTCTTGTCATAACTGTTGTATTGGATGAGCAAAAAAGGTGTTCACCCAATCCAACGCCCTAAGCCAGATGAAATTGTCAAAAGCTTTAACTTTCTGAATTTTCTTTTTGAAGGAGACGCTTGTACTTTAATTGTTCTTGTTAGGATTTAAAGGCTTGATCCTCTCACCCCAAACAGTACCAATTCTCCCAACCTTCTTACTTATAAGCCCTCCCACAACTGTGTAAAATTCATCCTCATCCAGACACATCCTCCGTTTATTGCTTCAGGGGAGAATACAAGACCCCAATATGTAATCAAAACCGTCTCAGTAAAGTACATGCTGTGTAATATAAGCTTTGGTACTCAGCATTCTTTGAATTAGCTGTCAATCAAAGAGCTGAACCAATTGAAAATTTCTATCAACCCCTACAAGAAATGTAGTTTGGGGGTGAGAGGATTGGCCCTTTAAATTCAACTTTTTATCTAGTTTGCTAAGACAGTTCTGATGTTTACCGTTTTTATGTAATGTGTGTTTTTTATCGCAGGAATCCGGACATGATAAATGTTACAGATCAGTTTGTTTTTGAGAGACCCTTTAAAGAGGGTGACCCGACAAACAGATATACGGATGAAGTTAAAGAACATCTTCATCTGATCCGCGGCAACGAAAAACTTTTACAAAACGTCAAGGAACTGCAGGAAACATTTCGATACCAGAAGGAATGTCTAGTCCACGGAGATTTCCACACGGGATCTATCATGACCAAAGGACAGAAGGCCAAGGTATTCGACCCTTCTCAGTGTAATGCAGCGTTTGATGACATGTGAAATCATAGGAAATAGGGCCGAATGGGAAATCATCACCTGATAGAGGGCGCTACAGTCTGACTCTCACAAAGATATTATAATATCAATTATTAAAGATATTATAAACGTAGATCATAGGAAATAGGGCCGAATGGGAAATCATCACCTGATAGAGGGCGCTACAGTCTGACTCTCGCAAAGATATTATAATATCTTTGGACTCTCAGGATGAGAAAAATATACTAGTTGTCAAGTGCTTGTTGGTCCACCATAATTGTAGGGCTCATGAAAAGGTGGCTTGTTTAGTACTACCAAAACCTTATGAGGATGTAAATAATTAAAGGTCTAGTTCTCTCATACCAAAGACTATCATTACAGTTCATGCTTTGTAATATGAGCTTCCGTACTAGTAGATTTTCATTTTTTGAACTTGCTGTCAATCAAAGCGTTTTGCCAATTGAGAATTTCTGTAGACTACTACAAAATTGTTGGTTGGGATGAAAGGATTAAACCATTAAAAGTCTTCTAGGCTGGCAAAAGAGTATTCAGCATAGTATGAGAATATCCATTAGACCTCAACTTGGTTACACTATGTAACACAGTCACACATATTCACAGTCACAACTCACTAACTTACTAACTAACTAACTAACTAACTAACTAACTAACTAACTAACTAACTAACTAACTAACTAACTAACTCAACCTAAACTGACCTGAACTGAACTTAAAGCAGTTAAAAAAGGTTCGTTTCTGCTATTTATATAAAGGTCTCATACATACTTCTCTCTTTTGCAGATAGTAGACCCAGAATTCACTTTCGTTGGTCCAGCGGCGCTTGACATCGGTTGGCTGTTAGCACACTACACGTTATCATTTTACGGTCATCACTACTATCCTAGAGAGGATGCCCTTGATTTCCATGAGACCGTTAAAAAGGCAGCCCTTAATACAAGTAAGTTGTTAGAATTTTCCAACACATGTTTCCTGTTTTATATTTTTCTGAGTAAAAGGTAAGGGTGTTGTCTTTTGTAGTTATCTGATTCAAAGTTGGAATAATTCAAACAGTTAGAGAGGGACAAGCGAATCTAGGTTCTAGAAGAATACCTTTCCAAGGACTCCATTTCAGAGATAAGAGGAGCGCCACCACCTTCCCATTGAGACTACCCAATCAAGATATAAGTGTGTGTTTGTTTATGTGTGTGTGTCATTGTGTGTGAGGGTTTACCGTCCACGTTAGAATAACTTTGTTATTTTCTTTTTTCCATAAGTTAAGCATTACTTTGATGGGATGTCCTCATGGATGCACACAGATCAACTTGAAGCTTTGATAAAAGAAACGACCGGATTTATCGGCTGCGAACTTCTAAGAAGGTATGTGTCATAATATATGTCAACTCGCTTCATCCTGAGCTTGCCTTTGCTCATTTTGTTTAATTAAAGTTACCATCGTTTCGAACGGTCAGCTGGTCAGGTGAAAGACGTGAAGACCAAAGCAAAAAACCCTGACAAGGTTTGAAGAAATTTTCTAAATCTTATTCAAATAATATCATTCTTGCACGGCTCAGCAAAACTGGTTTTAACCAACCAGGTCACTATAAGAAGAAATAATGCTTAGTAAAAAAATAACTGGTCTTAACTGAACAGTATTGTTACAATTAGAATTCGAAGATTCAAGTGATGGTCCAAGTAGTTGGACATAGCTAGGTTCCATCCGCTTCCATTTTTTCAAATCCTTTGCTAGTATACCTATATTATGGATGGTTGTATACTTGAATCCCTTTTGCTTCTTCTAAAGTCCCCCGACTCTCTTGCAAAGATCCGTTCGATGATACCAAACTATTAAACTATTTGCCAATGAAACTACCGTCAACTACGCCCCTTAAAAAACAACACTTACAATACCTCTTGATTCCCCAGTGTCACGGAATACGAGAGGTAAAGAATTGCATGTAGATCATAAAATTAAGACTATTAATGGCTGTTGGACCCCACTAATGGCCGATTTCCCTTGCTGCTTGGATTCGAAGAGGCCCTATACTTTGATACTTGATATTTCTTACAATAGATATTTTAAAGGTCCAACTGGAGACATGAACATGACAAGGCTAGTTATTTGATGTAAAAAGTATTAAAACCTGGAAAGTAGCTGCGATTTCCATCAAAACTATAAAAATGGCCACGTTGTAAAGTAATCCCTGATTTGCATGTAGTCATGAATAAACATGAGCTAAATATGTGAATCTTGTGATGTCATAAGAGAAACGTGCCATATGAGACTGATATAACCCTTTGTTTTTGAAATCTGTTATTCATGTACAATTGTAACATTAATATGTCATGAGGGTTATATACTGGAAGTATAAATTGTCCTTGAAAAACATCGGTATCAGTATCAGGAACAGTATCAGTATCAGTAACAGTATCAGTATCAGTATCAGTATCAGTAGGGTTGACAAAAGTCATGTCAACCCAGTGCAACATTCCACATCTTTATTTTTGCGTAAAAAAATTACCACAGAAACATTTCGAAGGCAATTGAACTGTCTTGTTGCAAAAATCCTTGCCCTTTGACCTCTTTTGACCCCGTTCGACCCCTTTGACCTCTTGGCCTAAATCTACGGCTTAGTGCGGACGTGACATGGCCTTACACATTAAAGAATTGAAAATTTAGTTGAGATAAAATATTAAGTTGGCTAGTCATACGACACTGTTGGGAAAATCTGTAACATTCCAATCTTGCCATCTTAGATGTCTCCGCCTTTTAATGCCTCATAATAATCAGTGTTTGCACCGGGTTGGAAATTTGTACCCGGGTACCCGAACCGTATTACCCGTCGGGTACCCGGGTACCCGATCGTAAACCTTGCAATATCTTTCGTCCGCCCCGCGGGCTAGGCTAGGCTATGCACAGTATAGTACGTAGGCCTATGCTGTTTCGTGAAGTGGTATAGGAGTGGATGTTAGAAACACACATTGCGGGAATTGTTTCTGGAAAAGTGCAATTTAACAAAAGCACGTTACGGAAACAAACAAGTTAAGCAACTTCATTTCAAATGTGTGAATGAGATGTGGGTTAATACATTTGTTACTTTCAATAACCATGTTATTTTGCGAAGATCAAAAAGAAATCATAGAAAAACGCTACCAGGGTAGTAATTTTCTACCCGGGTAGCAAGCACGTCGGTCGGGTACCCGGTGCAAACACTAATAATAATATCATCAAAATGTTACCCCTCATAAGGAAAAACCACGATCATTCCAAATATTTTAAACGAAACGTCGGAAATCATTTCAAAAACATTGTTTTTCTTTTGTTGTTCAGACTGGTTGGAATTACGCGAGTCATCGAATTAAATGGGCGCCCTCTCGCACAAGTTGCCTGTCTTCGACTGGGGGTGGAGTTAATCCTCAAACACAAGGAAGTAAAGACAGGATCAGCTATGGTGTCAGCACTAAGACTGGATGACCCTCCTCGCCAGACCACTACAGTGGACGAAACGCAAAACTAGACCATCCATTTCAACGGCTGGATTTTTCAGTTTGTTATGTGGTTTCTGTAAAGACTGAAACGATAAACTTTTTCAGACCGGTCCTACATTTTATCATGGGAACTAACGTCAGCGAATTGTTCAATTAGGCTGGTCCGTGGTTGATCCTTTTAGTAATGGAAGTTACAAATCAATAGATGTTTGCCATGATATGATACCGGCCACTTTAATGATTCTTCCCAAGACGAAATACATAACTTTTTAAGTCGTTAAGCAATTTCACTTGAAACTTTTGACTGCAAAAACTTGACAGTGCAACAAAAATGTTTACATGGATCTAGCAGCAAGATTGTAAATAATGATTTTAAGTTCAGCGGAGAGTGTCCCGTGTGCCCCCCCCCCCCCACCTTTGTGATTTGTGGACTTAAGGAAAATATGCACAAAAGCATCGTTTAATGTACATTTTTCAAAAAGGGCCGACTGCCACTATATTAGTCAGTTAATTTTGTGCAAATGTTCTGACAACCACATTTCTGCGGTGCGTTTCACCTGTCCACTCGTATTTACTTTAGTTGGTTGGTTTTACTTAGTTTAACCAGGAGCTGCGTTAAAATTTAACCAGGGTTTGTTAGAGTAAATAGAACATCGATCCAGGTTAAATTTGACCACGGTGTTTTAAGAGTTTATGGTTTCACATTGGTAGTTGTAAACAATCTAGCTCAATTCATACGTCTACTGTACTTTATATTCCAGGTAAGTATTGCCACTTTTGCTACGTTTTGACCAGGTTTCAACATGCAGTCACCTAAACTTGAAGTAGTGTAGAACACGTTCCTGCTTCGTGATTGGCTTCTTAGAGTCATGTGACAGTATGTTTTATCACTAGCGTAGCCAGCGGGGGGGGGGGGCAAGGGGGAAGAGTGCCCCCCTCCACCCACAGAAATTTTGGGGACGCGATGGGCGATGTTAAAAAAATGAAGGAGAGCAAAAAAAAAAAAAAAATAAACGGCAAGAGGAGCGAGGGAATCAGGGTTTTTTTTTTTACAGTTTTTCGGGGTGGGGGTCCTTAGTCGTTACGATAAGGTATGCAGTCCCCGACGACGACTAGTCTCCCCAATGGTTTACCTGTTTTTTGCTCTCAAGGGACAATTTCCCTAATAAGAACCCCAAATTTTCGGCGCGCTACGCGCGCTATAGGACTCACTCCATTTTTTTCAATTCTTCCATCCCACATATCTAGGGAGTGTAAGTCCTGTCAACCTTACCAAGTAACAGGTAGGCACAATACACATGTTATGTAGAGGTCGTAAATTTCATCCCATATCACAAAGCTTAGTTGCTGTACTCTTGTGTGTGTCATGCTATAGGTCAGTTGGTGAGCGACTCACGGAGCATAGTTTGGTTATTTCATCGGGTATTCCAGGTGGTTTCGACACAATGTATGTTATCCCCGATACGGTCTACAACCCCTATAGTTTCTATTTTTTCTTTTTGTTCTTAATGATTACATAGGCTATGTTATTTTTGTAAGCCTACCAAAAATTTTCGCGCGCTTCGCGCGTTTTGCAATTTCACGATTCAGACTCAAAAGAACACTATTAGTGCGCAACTCGGCTTTTAAAATATTAAGTGATATTGTGCAAAATGTGCCCAAGACTGCAATGATATGGGATAGTTAGGCCCTTTCATATTCCCTTCTAATCACTCCCTCGACATAGGGGCTGTCGGAACTTGTGGTCGCCGGCATGGCCTGCTCCCTGTCGGGAATAATCTGTCGCCTTCCCATGGTCGGTTTAGTTACTTTGGCTTTCAAAAGAGTTATTTCTGCGATAAAACCCAAAATGTTCGTTACCCTTTGCACACTCTTCCTCAGTTCCGTTACCTAGAGCTAATAAAGTACAAACCCTTTCCATCTTTTCAAGTAAATGAATAAGTAGAATAAATGGATTAATGTACATGTCGGGAATTTCTTCTCATTTCGCTAAACTTAGTTAATAATCTCTTGTGTCAGTCGTGCGGTACGGACTCGAAGAAGGAAGTACAATATAAGTTGTGCCCGATAGGGCCCAAATGCCGGGACAATTGACCTATATAAGCTTTAAATAAATACAGATTCTTTTTAGTGTAGGCTAGCCCAAAAAATTTTCGCCCGCTTTTCCACGGTTAAATCAGTGCGGAAATACCTGCCTCCAACATATACAAATTAATGTTGTATATGACTCGCATTGGCAGGTATAGTGCACAGGTTTTCTTCAAATCTCCCTCACCAACACGTGGATGGCATCCTGGCTGAGGGACTTGGGGTCGCTACCCACCCTACCCCTCCCCCGTTCGGAAAGTGGCCCTTCGTCGGGCAAATCCTGGCGCCAAGCCTGGAGGGAAGACACATTTTTCCAGTTATGATTTGTATATGTGTCATGAAGCAATGAACTAAAAATGGAAGCTACATTTTTTGGAGAGAGGCAACTATTTTGGAGGGGCGGCCAATTTCACTAGGAGGGCGTGTCGCCCTTCTAAAAACCCCTGTGGAGAACACTGGAATCTAGTTTAAAAAGAACAAAATATAGCACCATATTGCATCTAAGCTCTTCGAGACGGCAAAAAATTCCAAAAAGGGAGGGAAACACACAGAGAGACAGGCCCGTAGCCAGGGGGTTCGCACTTACTCCCGCCCAGACCTAATTTTTTTTTATTTAAATGGAGTTTTGGCGTTTTTCAGGGCAAAATTTCAATTCCGCCGGTTTAGCCAATGTAAGCCTTATGAGTAGCTGTTTTGTTTCAGTGCAACACAATTCCCTAGGGCCCCTTTGACTCGTACAGTAACCCTCTTACAGCCACATACTAACTTTCGAGGGAATAAGGAAAACATTGATACAAGACTGAAAATGTCCAAAATTTCCAGCTTAGGTGTCCACCAGATCGCTCAGTTTTGATGTAAAATTGCAAAATCTCCTTGGGGTAGGAGAGGGAGAACCACGCCCTCTCCCCGTTCGGTGGCTCGGCTCCTCACTTGGGCGCTGAAAAATGAAAAAGTGGGGGCTAAAGATATGTTCAGTCCCTCAATATTTGACAAGTGCTCTAATTAAGAAGCGGAGAAAAATTCGAAGTCGGGCTGAACATATTCTTGCTTAGAACACTAGGGAAGTGCCGTTTCCGGCCATCTGAGGGGTTTGTAAAGCCAAAAATTTCCTGGTACGCTTCGCGCCAATCGATATTAGAGCTCCGCTTAAAAACATGTATTATCATTTTTCATAGACTGATTCTTTTTTTTTTTTTGCATTAATTGAGAATTTCAGAAATGAGATCCATATTTTCAGGCTGGGAACATGCAGAATAAAACATTCGGGAAGTGCCGTTTCCTGCCATCTGAGGGGTTTCTAAAACCAAAAATTTTCTTGTACGCTCCGCGCCAACTGATGGTGGCGCTCCGCTTAGATAGTCCTGTCGGTCAAGATTGGGGACGATGAGTCGACTTTGCCCCCCAAGAAAATCCTGGCTACGCCCCTGCGTTTTATTCTCAAATGCGAAATGTACTAAGAGTTACCGCTTGGTTTACGTGGAATATGCAACATCGAAGTGCTAAAATGATATAAAAGATACTGTGAAGAGGAATAATAAAAAAATTTGTGGGCTAAAGCTGTTGCTTCAAAAAAGCTCCATCTTATAGGCTAAAAAATTTCCCTCATTTGAAATTCCGGTGTCTTAAAATTTGGAAGGGGGATAGGTGCTCTACTAAAGCACCGCAGATGACATCTTACAACAAGGAATGATGAAGTAGGTATGCCACCATAAAGATTAAAGAACACTTGTACAAAAATTATTTTCATTGCATATGAAAATTTTCTGCAATCTTTGAGTGTGCAAAAGGAATGTTTCACAGTGAGAACGCCATATTCCTTTTCATGCATGTATTGTTGGAGAAAATGCAGGAAAATGTTTGCTACGTACAGCGGCTGCAATTTTCAGATTCCCGTATCGACCACCAGAGATCACTTTCGAAGCAGTCATTTGAGCCCCTCCTCACTGGGTCGCGTACTTGTGGATAATTAAATGCGTCATTGTGTTGGTTACAGACCTTCTGGCCTCTCCGTTTAGCCCTCACATGGGGTCGTATGGTAGGCCAGAAGGCTTTAACGGGCCTGCAACGTTGATGTGTTCTTCTCGCGAAAATCTGTGCTCCGCCCAGTGCGAAGTTAAATGATGCCAAGGGTGACGAAGGGAACCGTGCAGACTGGTGGATGGGGCAAGGGCCTAAATGGGGCCATCCATCTCAAGGACTGACATATACATGGGGTGTCGACATTTCAATCTCAACAAATGAAAAGGCGCAGAAATCAAACCAAAACTTCCCGATCTATTTTGTGAATATGGTAACAATTTGTTCTAGATTTTAAATTTTCATTTAACATTTTAGTTCATTTGTAAAAGGTCAGATTTTACTTTCAAATTTACTTCTGATATCCTTATTTTCTTTGGAATATTTAGACCCCAGTTCCTTCTATGACTACCCTGAGTTGGTCCGATGGAAGATCATCTTAGGGTTCTATATGGGCTCCAATACTAAAGCGCTAAGTGGGTCCTAATCCTATGGTCGGGTTGCTTAGCACTGACTGCGACGAGGGTCGGTGATTATTTTATAAAAAATTAAGCCATGTGAAAATATTTACTAGATTTTTTGTAATTGTCACAATCAATGTTTAGACCCAACCAGGGGGGAGGGGGGGGGGGTAGATCCCCTCCAGACACACGACGCGCGAGCGTGCAGTCCATCTTGTAAAACCCTTATTCAAATGACAGTGTGACTTGTTTGTAACGACTTTCGTAATATCTATGATTCAAAGCGGTATCAATTGGGACGTTTATTTTTAATTGGCTACATAATAAAACACCATCAACTTTTGAAGATCTATTTAGCTGTTGCTGTACTCGTTATCCCTATCCCAGTCGCGATGCGGTGAATCAGCTCTCCATTCCCCTATGTAGCCTTAGATCTTCGCAACTCAGTCTTAGGTTTATAGGCGCAAAACTCTGGAATACTTTTCCCCAAGAGATTGCATAAACCTCTTTCGGATAAACATATTAAAAGAGCAGATTGTATGATCTTGTGATTTTGATGAAAATACGCCTTGAAAGATATAAAATGATGGAATGGATTGGTTGCCCTGAAATCGATTCACGTTTAAATATTTTTTCCAAAGTCCTCCCGACCCTCTGGCAAAGGGCCGTTCGGCAAAACCAAACTTGAAACTGCTTCCCGGAGATTCTATACGCCCGCTTAAGGACGACTCTTGACCAACCTCAAGGCCATCAGACCATTTACATTATTGGTCTGTCATGCATGGCTCCATTCTAGACTGGCTGAAAAGAACAGATGCTACAAGTGGTCTTAGTCAAAGGCCTAGAAGCGATTACGTTTAAATTAGTTACATAAACTACTATTTACACATACTGTATTAAGATAGATTTTCAAGGCTGATGTATTAAAACAGAGGTTTCTAACTTATTCTTCGTAACTAGCAACAGAGCGCCACCACTTACAAAAAAGAAAGAAAGAAGTCACATGACATTTATTTTTCTATGGTGCGACCAGACACGGAGTCCACAAATGTAGAAATATGTGATTGACTGAGTAAGTCAGAGAAGGCAGGAGGCAATGGTATTAGGGGATGGTGTGGAGCCGGGGTACTCCGAATAAAAAGCAGACAAATTTGTGTCAGTCAGATGCAATTTCTTGGCTTTATTATGATGATGTCGTGCATTATTGCCAAATGTTACTTCTACAAGATAAAGTGGAAATTGCCCGAATTTTACTCCATTATTTCTTGTCTATGTGGCACTATATAACAAAATCAGTGTTGGTGACCGTCTTTTCATTCATTCACCGTTCTTTTCATACCATTCGAAGTCAGGGAGCAGATAGCGACAAATGTGGCTTCACAAATAAAAAAAAAAGTTTGTTCACCAATCAGGGAACAAAACGCTGATTTTATAAATGAATATTCATATTGTAATCTACGCCAATTGAAAGAACTTGGTTTCTGAATAAAGCAACCAATTTTTTTCGATGAATTTGATCCCGGGAACCGAGACATTTAGCACATAAAGTGATGACTGCATAAGCTTCTTTCGATCGCGATAGCATTATCTTGGATAGAATTTGGAAAAATCCCGACAGTGGGCTCATTATATTTAGCGAAACAAAACGAAACAAATTAGTTTTATAGGCTACCCATGAAATAGAAAACTATGAAGGAAAAGCCAGGGGAGGGCAAAATTCAATCCGTCAAAGTAATTCTGGGCATATGTACATACTTTTTTGTTCTGTTTCGCAAAATATCATTATAATTCCAGCCAAACACTGTTGCATGCACTACTTGCCCCAGTTTCGTCACTTTTGCAGTATTTGGGTCGTCTGCAGTTCTACAAACATCTTACATTCTGTCAGTAGAAAACTAATTTATATCAGTTGCAGACTAATGCAATAATGAACTTTGAATAACCAGGGAGGTCTTACTAATAACACCTCCCTGAAATAACACTATCTATAAGTGTTAACCATAACTGTACACTTTTCTTTCGAAGCGATTTTGCGGTGTAAATATTGACTCTTCAAATATTTAAGAACATGACGTGTACTACACAGTTGAAATAATTGATCCAATTCGGAAGTCTGGAAGGGCGGGTGGTTTTATATTAAGGGCCAGTTTGATTGAACAGGCCTGTAAACATGATTTTTAGTGGGTCGCTAGGCAGCTAGAGGGTTACTAAGGTCATCTAGTACTAAACGTGGGCCAGTCACCTTTCGACGTGTTTTTGAATACAATGCAAACAGTCAGAAACTACGGAGTTTCTTTATTTCTGCAGTCGCATTTTCCAACGGTTTGAGGCTCCTCTAAGTTTTCGAAACCCTTTGGGGATTTGCCGCTTTAAATAGTAAGATTTTATTTATTTTTAAGATTTTGACCCTCTCTTAGGGAGGGGCGAATTTTTTCAGATCGGTAACTTTCCCAGCAAGTGTGGCATATTCAACTCTTTATGGTGTACATATTTTAACTTCTGTCAATAAAGGTGCAAAAGTAGAATACCAAACGGGTTGCCTAGCATTGCTCACTAGTATCGCACAGAAGACACAAACATTGTGCTCATCTAGATTCCTTTCGAGATGTATATGTGGTATAAACTGTAAACTAGTGACCATAGTTGCAACACTGTGTCAATCTTGAACGAAGTTTCTGCAGCTGGTTTGTATAAGACACAGCTGTGCACAGTGTCCGCTGCTTTGGGTCTCTTTTTTGTCTGTAGCACGCTGATACTCAAAAGCTACGAACAACCATAAACGGCTATTAACAACTACTGTCAGCTACTAACAGCTTGACTTCATGAAACTTGGAGGAGTTGCTAGTGTTTCCAGAGTTGTTAATTATACAGCCTGCTTGAAACTTGAAGTGGTACTACAGCATTTGCAAAGTGCAAAATAAAATCTGAATATAGGTGTAAATAAATTTGAAATTGATTTTTTCCCTTGAATTTTTCCTGAACTACTGAGCCGAAAATGGTGGGTTCGCAACTACTTATGAAATAGAAATCAAGTGTTTTCAAATTTGATTTCAAAAACACCTCAGTGATCTTGCCAAATGGTCTCATGGGCTGTTTACGCCCACCAGTTTGAGGTTTGCCAGGTCCATTCTTACTCTAAATTAGAAATTCATTAATTTAAAAGTGTCATTCTTGATCCTTATAGGCATAAAATGTCGACTCCTTAAAGTTGAACAACGACCCTCTTGATCTTAACAACTTGGTATCAGAGGATATTGTCATAGGCCTATTTTAATAATAAGCGCCTTATAAATTAAGATGCAGGCGGACATCCCTATGTTCCGACATCTCTATGTTCCGACGTCTCTAAGTTCCGACAATAATGTAGGGTTACTTTGGTACCAACAAAGTATGTACTTTGGCGCCGACGAAGTAAACTTTTGCGCCGATAATAATGCACTTTGGCGCCTACAATAATGTACTTTGGCGCTGATGAAAACGTACTTTGGCATCGACAAAGTGTACTTTGGTGCCATTTTTTCGGAATGTAGAGAGATGTCGGAACATAGAGATGTAACCAAGATACAGTACCGTGATGTATACTAGTTCAAACTCGTGTGACTGCATTTTCCCTGAAAACAAATTGATAAATTCAATCCAGGAGTGTACATATGAAAAGGTGATTGGCAGCCGCTGCATATTCTTGGTCAAGTAATACTTATTTTCCACACTATATTGATTCTGGATCCAAAATGAGGGCGCTTGTCAACTAGACTGTACGTACTCGAGTATCTCTTTCAATATTATAGAAATAAATTTTGAGGACATGTAGAGGACGTGTTCACACTTGTTCTTGTACAGACGTTGTATAGCGTGTACAACTACTGTAGTACTAATAATACCGTCTTGAGCAAGACTAGCCACTGCATGGCCACCAAACAAATTAATTGGGCTTTAACATATTTTCAGTGACTTACAATTTGCAAGCCTTGCAGTATCAATGCTCAAGCAAATTCAAACTTTGATCGATCGATGTACAAAAAATTGAAAACAGTTAATTTTGATTGATGTGGTTCATATTAGATGCGTCTTGTGCTACATGTCGGCCTACCTTTCTGTTTATCATGAAAATATTGACTTTTTGAACATTGGTTTTTGTGCTTTAATTTTTCGTATGCGCCGACCGAACTAGTTACACCAGGCTGCCAGGGAGTTGTAAGTTAGCTCCTTGGGTTATATTTTCAGGAGCATTTATCTCCGTTGTGAAATTTATTAGGTCGCATTTGTGAGATTTTGGGCACATTTGCTAACAAGTTGGACGCTACATGTAGCACTGATCCTATTAACAAATCGCTTCTTCGGCAGACTGCCACTTTTACAACTCTGATTGACATGGTTTGTAACCTTTCCGGTACCATTCATATTCAGCTTCTCGTACAGTATGGATACGACGTTGTCTTATCTTGACGTCTGAAGGGGGCAAGATCTTGCTGCACTTTGAATAAAATTATCAGTGAATGTTAATCATAACCACCTATGTAAACTGAAATAATTGTACAAATTTGTTCATACAATATTTGAATAAAGTTTGTGGAAGTTTCTGCATAGTACCACTAGCTGACATGTATTCAAGGTATATCGCAAGATGGAAAGCTGTAAAAGGTTATGAAAGAAAGGTAACCTTTTCAACTGTCCAACCAGAAGCGTAGCCAGGATTGTGTCATGAAGGTGGTGGTGGTGTCATGGGGAGTTGGGGCACGAAATGAGGGAAAAGTTTAAGGACAGAGAGAAAAACCGCTATTTTAGGCCTTTTTGCATTGCAAGGTTGGAGCACCGGGGGGGGGGGGGGGTTCTAAGCCCCAACCCCACCGTGGCTACGCCACTGTTTCCAACCTTTTTAGATTCAATCAGGTCATCATAGAAACAATGAAAAACAGAAAATGGACAGTTGTCAAGGCAACCTCAAAAGCTCAAAGACAAAAACTGGATAAAAACACATAGAAGTTTTTTTTAAGAATTAATTGTTGTTGTCGCCGAAGTTGCAACTTGGTGGAATGGTCCATTATATACAGAAATTCGAGAAGTCCCAACCCTGCTTATCCCTACTTCTCCATAACAATACTGTTCAGTTGAGAAGCTGACCTCGGGGTCACCGAAATATATTAAACTCTGATGACGTCACACAATTTATTTATTTACCTTTCTTTTCTCTTCAACCGCCACAAAATACTCAGTTACTTAAGACTATATGAATAAGAATTATTGACATTTTTAATGGGTGTTATCGCTCTCCGTAGGCTAGCTTGAATACGGTCTCCCAGACTGCATTTCACCGCGAGTGCTAACGGTGTAAAAATTGTGTAATAACGGGTCACAATATTGCGAGCAGTGGCGTAGCTAGGATTTTTTCCAGGGGGGGGGGGGCAAAGGTATGAAATTTCCCCAAAACTTTTCCCGGTCAATGTGTATGTATTTCATAAAAAATATGCAAACTTACAAGTATAACAACATTACCATGTCATTTTGTAATATTACCTGCATTTTAATCTTAAAGTATAACATAGAGCAATCGGAAATAACAAAGTATATCATTTTGGTAAACAATATCTGGTTTATTTGTATGTACTAACGCAGTGGCGTACGCAGGATTTCTCTGAAGGGGAAGGACATGCAGTATGGTCAAGGGGAGGGGTGTCCGGAAATTTTTTGACGTTTTAAAGGAGCCTAGATGCAAAATGGTGCAAGATTTTCGACTTTGACAGGAACAGTGTTAAAAGTTGAATCGTGGTGGTTCATGAGGATAAAACTGAATCTTTTGTGTCTTGACATGCATTTCTTTATGCCATTTATGCTACCTTACAAAGAAAAATTGTCATTAAATTTGCACACTTTTAGGAGTCAAACTAAAAGAGCATTGATCGGTATTTCTGGTTTTTCTTGGCCGCAATATGTTATTTTGTCATAAAGACTATCTAAGCGGAGCGCCACCATCAGTTGGCGCGGAGTGTAGAGAAAATTTGGAAAAATCAGACCCCTGAGATGGCCGGAAATAGCATTTTCCAGGCTTATAAGAAGAATCTAGCCAGTCGCTTTCTTCTTTTGTCGTTTACAATAAAATGCTCACTTCAAAATATGTTCGCAACTGTAAAGTGATCAGAGAGTTAAAAGCTAATTTTACCCCAAATATGTAATTTTGCCCAAAAGACCGAGCGAAGCGCCACCATTGGTTGGCGCGGAGCGTAAAGAAAATTTCGAAAAATCAGACCACCATGCCACCGATGCCACCAGTGGGAAACAGAGTCTACCTTTTTAAGTAAAAATTGGAATTTGACAGAATTTGCCTATAGGTCTATTTGTAGGAATTAAAGAAAAAATGGCATCACTAATTAAAAAGACCTTGCAGGGACAATCCTTCCCCTTTAAAATTTTTGAAAAATTGGGTGTCCTTATAATCAATCTGGTGCCACATATGCTATCTTTTGAAGTAAAATCTGTGTTAATAAAGTTAGACTACGTATTTTTAAGAACAAAGAAAAAATGGCATCTGTGAGGGGGGCATGGCCCAATGGTCTCCCCTTCGCACGCCACTAAGGAAGCCTAATAGTGGCGGGATCACACAGGATATCCTGTGAGAAAAGCAGTCTGTTAACCCTTTACCGTTGTTTGGGTCCTTTTGGACCCATGCGGAGAGCTCGGCTGTCACCCATCTTTACTGTTTCACGCGGAGCTCGAAACTACGAGTAGCTACCCGAAAATTCGGTCACAACAACGAGAGAGACAATAGTTTAAGGTCACGGGGTCAACGGCCTACGGAAGCCGATGCGGGGCGGGCTACGGCCGCTTTTCCGCCCACTCCCGAGGCGCGCAAATATGCCCCGATCGGAGCACAACGGTAAAGGGTTAATCTAATATATCTGTACCACTCGGCTAAAGGGTTACGTGCACACACGCAGAGACAGTGGCATCAGCTTTGCAGTAAACACACTCCACAGGCTTATTTTAAATGTAGAAGGCTGCAAGGTACTCATTGTCCATTTATTGTTACACTCAAAGTGAGCAGAAAGCTATTTTCCCGAACTAGCTTGTAAGCCTCCAAGGATTAGGCTAAGTAACAAAATCTAAGTGTGCCAACGGATCCCGTTAATTCTAATTTCTAGATTAACTTTAAGTTTATCGTTGGCCATGGATTGTTTCAGCCCCATCCATCGTTATGTACACAGAGTAAAACCGTACATCTACTGCTAGCTTGTAGAAGAACATAACAACCTCGGGGGTCTACGGTAGTGACTTGTCAGTTTTCACATCCTTTTACTGAATTCCCAAAGTATCACCTGAATAACAGCTTCCTGTGCACTAAAATGCACTGATCATAACCCCCGTGCGTTTACAAGCACAAGAGAACATTCAATCTGCTACGCGGCGAGGATATTTTTGTGGAACGCGAATTGGGCCGGTTCATGCGACACTGACGAAATCTGAGTTAATTTGTTGCATGAAAATACGAATTATGTATGAGAAATGTCTCACAATTTCTCATTCTAAAAAAATTTTTGGAAATTTTTGTGAAATTTTTGTAATAATAACAATATTCATCAAATTTCCCCATTTTCATCAAATTTCCCCAAAAATTTTTCCAGGGGGGGGGGCAACTTGCCCCCCTGCCCCCCCCCCCCCAGTAGCTACGCCACTGATTGCGAGGTCTCCTTCCCAACTGTGTTGTGCCTTGTGCTGCTCTCTAGAAAACACCTGGTGAAGTGTCGCCATTCCGTGTTCATATGCTGCCTGTGCATGGTATTTATTCCACAGGAAATCATGATCACGTTAATCAATCAATTGGTCACTTGAACACAATACAATTTTTTATTATTCTTCTTGACTTGAATCAGAATTAACCAGGATCATGTGGTTCATACTGTAGAATTAATAGACATCCCACATTAACTCTTTATGTTGAGCTTTTTAAATTTTTGTTGTCAATCTTTATAACACTTTCAGGTGGTTACTCCTCACCGTCAATTTCATGTCAATTAATTTCCCTACGTAAGGAATTTTCCTTCGGAATTTCGGAAATGGTCTCGACAAAAATCGCTCTCCAACCAGGGAGTTCTGTAGCATCCCCTTGCTCCACCGTCCTGGGGGAGGGATTTAAGAGGAGGGAGGTTTAAGAGGAAGGGTTCCCCCTCCCCTTTTTTGAAATTCTTTTGACGTTTCAAGGGGCCTAGATGCAAAATGGTGCAATATTTTCGACTTTGAATTGGCGAGTAACATGTTCAACACAGGGAGCTCTTATTTACACTAGCATCGCCATCGCCAGTCTGGCGAGAGCAAGGAGGTGTTCTAGTCACACCTCCCTGGCGAGAGGTTCTTGAGCCCCTCTTAGTGTACTATCTATACTAGTTATAATCAGGCCTTCAAGGGCAATTATTTTACGACGCTAAGCGATAACGACTTCACGTCGGGTGAGAACACGTTTTGGAAAGACCAGTTCAGATGGGAAAACCGTAGATTACTCTTGGGAAATACACTCACCATACTTTCAGCCGGTCAAGAATAGAATCCCATATCCCCGAGTCCTACGCTTCATCGCTTCAACTGTTCAAATACCATCGCCTTTATCCACTCGGCCACAGCACTCGCCAATGATGACAGTTGCCATGTTTATATTCTGATATGGCGTTCCCTTGTTTAATGTTTAACAAAAATAGTCTGTAACCATATTTATGTTTTATGTGTTAAATGGGTACATATTCTAAGCATTTTGGTGAATTTTTTTTTTCATCTTGCATGTTCGATTCTCGAGATACTGTCACCTGGAGTTGGCGCATTTTCTGAAAAGAGTGAACTCACAGTAAGCAAGTGTGATGTCATAAATACACATTGTTGGCAAATGTTTTGTTCATGCAACATTACTGTATTGAAACTTTAAGTCCGTCCTGACTAATGGAAATGTATACGTGCCTCTAGGTCAAGATAGCATTTCTAATCAATCCAAGGTCAAAAGAGTGGCATGAAAAATGAAGAAAAACAAATATTGACCACCAATCCATTGTGAATCCATTACATGAACCCTGCTGAAGTGCTTCAAGTTCACTTTTCTTAGGAACTTTGTAAATTTCAATATTCAATTTCTCAATAAGTATGGGAAATGAAAGAAAATTTCACAAGAATGTTTCGAACATGTTCCCTTTTAACATATCAAACATAAATCTGATTCTGGGCTATTGTTTAACCCCAGAAGACAAAGTTTCAACCGCCTGTCTCAAAAGCAAATGCTGTTTTCCTACTTGACAGGGTGTAATTTTGTAGTTATGTAACAGTAACACTGAAATACGTGGCGAATAGATATTACATCATGTGCTTTGCCAAAATTTCGAGGCATGTTTTAGGCATACACCAACGATTCGGGTAAATGACACACAAACTTGTATCACTATCGGTGTACAATTCAGTACTTGTACACATTTATTGACAATCGTGTAACTCGAAATCTTGATTAAAATGCCATCCCATCGACAAGGAGGCTGACTTAAAAGAAAATTTTAACATGGGTGTTTGGTTAAGGGGTACTTGGATGCAAACGGAGCATATCTACAATATAAAAGGGCCAAAAGAGACGAACAATGTAAGAAGATGTCATAATTGTCAATCAACATTTAAAATCTTGAAAGAGATCAAAACTGTAGGCCTATTCAGTAACCGGGTTTTAAACAAATGAAACTGCTGTCGATTGATGTGTTCCTCGTCTCTGTATAGCACGCACCTGACAGGATTTCAGAGTCCCGTAACCTGACAATATTCTGGAGGGGCAAAAACTTTTAAAGAAGGGGCCAAAGTTTTTCCAGGGGAACGAAATGTGTAAGATTATAGTAAGCCAAAGTAGACTTCAAACTCTATAGGGGAAAAAAGTTCTACAAACAGTGGTTCTTTCGCCTTCGCCCCAACCCCCGATTAAGGGCCTGATTCCGGGGTGGTATATCGAAGGTTCGCTAGATCGAAACTTCTTCGTGTTTGAAGGAGAAGTATGATTCGGGAGTTAGAAGATACAAGCACATTCAATTATGCAAAAGATAAGACTATAATAGGGTTGGGTTTGGGGTTAGGGTTAGAGCGTAAGGAATTGTCAATCGACGGACGAATCTAGCAAAGCACTTATCAGTTTCCGTTTACCCAATGTTGTTGTTGTTATCACACATCCCCGTCTTTAGAAAAAATAAAGTTGTTAAAGAAGAAAGCTGTGGATTTAATGAATGTGAATATGATATCTGTGAGCGAGTTTTGCCCTATAATCCTTTAGAAGGAATAAGAACTCATTATAGAGGAGTTGGTAAGTCCAGCCATTTTGGACTCTACTTAGAAACAGCGTCACCCTTATAAAGGTGTAGTACCGCCCTAAATTTAATTTTACACTACTAATTTGGAAAATTTCCATCTAACCTTCAGTATCTTCAATCTTAGACTACAACACAGACAGTGTTACACTATGAGAACATGGAAGTAGCCTACTACCTCGGAGGTATAGTGCTTCCATGCTGTGCACGAAGGCTATACAGAGCTCTATTTAGAAAAATGGTAACAAAATTATTTACCTACACGCTTGCAATCATTATAACGTACGTAATAATTATTACCACATGCAAACGTTTTATAGACGTATCTGGACAGCAAGTGCGGTGTGATTTCAGTCGGCCATAACTGAGGTCTATCACCTTTTAACCTTTCAGTTTCCTTGCTTACCTGTACCATGGATGGATTTACACTAAATTGCACATTGATTGCTTCAATTTCACTGAATATGAGGGTTTGAAATTCATGTAGACATTAAATGAAGACGATTTAAAGGACCAATTCTCTCCCCCCAAACTGCAAATTTTGGCAGGGGTGTACCAAAATTCTCAATTGGCTCAGCTCTTTGATTGACAGCTAATTCAAACAATGCAAAGTGCCAAAGCTTGCATTACATAGCATGAGAATGTTTTAATTATACACATTGAGCCTTTTTATACTCATATTGAAACAATTAACTGAGACTGTGTCTGGATAAGGATGAATTACACATAATGTGTGTGGGGGGGGGGGCTTCAGTAAGAAGGTTAGGAGAATTGGTACTGTTTGGGGTGAGAGAATTGGGCCTATATGATTGATCGGATTCGTGTATAAATGGGGAGAAAAGGGAAGGGAAGAAGAGGAGAGGAGGGAAGGAAGAGCAAGGGGGAGGAAGAGGGGTTGGGGAAAGGGAGAGAAATTTTGGTGACTGTATTTTTCTTCCAAGCAATTGTCAAACACGAAATGCGATCTCACTTATGTCCATGTAAAATTCTATTGGGTAGGGTCAATGTTGAGCCTCGAAGCACATTTTTGCTTATAGACGTCAATTCCCATAAATTAATGATTTAGAACAAAATTAAAGGGTGTACCCTTTCAAAAAAAGAATTCACTGGGTGTGTAAAAGTACGAACACCACAAATCCAAATTAGCTGGACCTTAAAACACAACCCCGAGTACTACATTAAGCGAAAAACCGAACAATACGCCATGCGCCTACCCACTGAAACGCATTTGTGAGGTTTATGATCGAAACTTTTCGATATGGGGATCTTTGGCTTAAATGTCTTTGACGAATTAGGGTGTTTTCATTGACGTCACAAGCCCCACCCCTTTTGAACGTCAAAAACTTGTACGCTCGTTAGTGCAGCTAGCTGAGACCCACGTGTGACTGACTGTTGTACTAAACACTAAAAAAACTGTTGAATCTGTTGAATTTTGCCCGACAGTGGGCGTGTCTTACCAATTGTTACGTCAAGCGCACCCCACCATTGCCTCGCGGAGACACGGAGGAGACTGTAATTGGCCACTGTGAACCGAATTGGTCGATATTTTGTATTATAGATGTTGCGAGACCCCGTTTGGCTGAACAACTCAAATACGTTTGAGACAGTGTTAAACTAAAGGGAAAACTATATACCCGAAGATAAAGTGGGGACGATGCGCTGGAAAAGTTTAATACTTTGCGAATGATTTTAGAAAGAAAACGATCCATTAACTATATGGTGATTTTAATATTAATTTACTTGAGTATGATAATCATTCTGGTACAAAACATTTTGTTGACCACATGTTTAGTCTTGGGATATTTCCATTAATTGACAGACCAACACGTGTGACTTATCACTCGGCCTCCTTGATCGACAATGTTTTTACAAATGTTTTGAATACCACCTTTCATAGTGGTATTTTACTAAACGATATGAGTGACCATTTACCTGTTTTTTCGTAACGGGAGACTTTGAAACAAGGAAAAGGAAAAACAGCTTTAAGTTTGTAAGGCAAAAAAGTGACACATGCGTCTCTAACTTCAAACTTCAACTTGGTCAAGCTAACTGGGATCCAGTTTATTCTGCACCTGATGTTGACATGGCATATAATTACTTCATATCCATAATAAGTAATCTTTATAATGAGTGTTGCCCAATCATTAAATTGTGTGTCAATGAAAACAAGTGTGACAAGCCATGGATGACCACTGGGTTAAGAAATTGTTGCAAGAAGAAACAAAGGCTGTATAGGGATTTCATTAGAAATAGATCTCTCAACTCTGAAATGATATATAAAACCTACAAAAATAAGCTTTTACTCATACTAAGGCAATGTAAACGGGATTATTACAAGGAACTTTTGTATGTTAACAAAGGTAACATGAAAGAAACATGGAATGTGTTAAATCGTGTTATAAATAAAAAATACACATCACAAAGTGACCTACCTGATGTATTTGTAGATAATGGAAAAGAAATTCAAGGTACAGACATAGCTGACGGATTCAACAACTTCTTTGTAAATGTTGGACCAAGATTGGCCTCTACAATCCCAAATCAGGCTAGACCAGTGTATGATTACCTGGATAAAAGCAATCCTCACTCTATGTTTTTAGCAGATACTTCTGAAACTGAAATTCTTGACATTGTAAAAAACTGCAAAAGCAAAACTTCAGCTGATTGTAATGACCTGAGTATGTCTTTATTAAAAGATATAATTAATTATGTGATCAAGCCTTTCATACATATATGTAATTTATCGTTTATGACTGGTACATTTCCTAATAATATGAAAGTGGCCAAAGTAATACCCATTTTCAAGAATGGTGATATACATTCTTTTAGTAACTACAGACCAATATCATTATTACCTCAGTTTTCATAGGTGCTAGAAAAGCTATTTGATAAACGGATGGACACCTTCATTGGCAAATATAATTTACTTAATGATTCTCAGTATGGTTTCCGATCTGGTAGGTCTACATCTATGGCATTGCTACATCTTAATGAGGAACTCACTTACGCCCTGGACTCTAAACTATCAACTGTAGGGGTATTTATTGATTTAAAGAAAGCATTCGATACCATTGACCACCATTTATTATTAAAAAAGTTAGAGCACTATGGCTTCCGAGGAATTGTTCATGAGTGGCTTACGAGTTACCTCTCAAATAGGAAGCAATATGTGCGTGTTGGTAATATTACTTCAAGTACTAGGGATATGGTGTGTGGTGTACCACAGGGGTCAATCTTAGGGCCAAAATTATTCATTTTATATATTAATGATATCTGCTCAGTTTCAAAGATGATGAAATTTGTTCTGTTTGCTGATGACACCAACTTATTTTGCTCTCACCCTGATATAAGTACGTTATGCACCTTAGTAAGTACTGAACTTCAAAGGCTAAGTATATGGTTCTGTGTAAACAAACTTTCACTTAATGTTGACAAAACTAATTTCATGGTTTTTTCTAATTCTATAATAAATAATTCAAATGTACTGGTTCACATAAATGTTAGATGTATTGACAGGGTGGCACATACGAATATTTTTAGGTATCCTTATTGACGATAAATTAAACTGGAAGCCCCATATTAGTCATTTGACAAAGAAATTATCAAAATGCAATGCTGTTTTACACAGAGCTAGTAAAGTGTTAGATAAACAGGCACTCTTGACTTTATACTATGGGCTTTTCCATCCATCTTTAAGCTATTGTATTGAAGTATGGGGTAATATATACAAATCTAATCTTAATCAACTATTTAAAATGCAAAAGAGGGCAATTAGGATTTTGGCCAGTGCCAACTATTTAGAGCACACTTCACCTCTCTTCTGTAATCTGAGTATACTCCCATTAGAACAATTGGTTAAATTCAAGACAGGGATTTACATGTACGGAGCATACCACAAGTTGCTACCACCAAACTTGCAAATTTATTTCACCACCTCACATTGTATTAATACCAGACGCAAGAATTATTTTCATCAAAGATTTGCCAGAACTAAGAAAAAGCAATTTTGTATGTCAATTACAGGGGTAAAGCTATGGAATTCCTTCTCTCAGAATCTAACAGGCTGCAAAAATATTAAGAAATTTAAAAAGATATTAAAAGATCAACTGTTGACATCCTAGTTTTAATGAAGGTAATGGTTCCCCCACAATAGTATAACTCATGAATTACTTCCCATCATTTCGTTGTTTTGTGTTGTTTTTGTAATTGCGTGTTGTTATTGATTGTTTATACATATTACGTACTGTATTCCTTAAGTCAGGGGAAAATGATTAATACGTATTTATACTTCTTTTTTCTCCTTTTCCGTGCAATGATGTCAAACTCAGCTTCTTTAAACTATTAAACTGTGTATGTACATGCTGTACACTGTATATGTTCATTGCTGGAATAAATTGAATTGAATTGAATTGAAAAAAAGAATTGATATGCGCCATACAGACAGAGAATAGAGATGCTTCTGTTATTTTCTTATGAGTACCTTGCACAAAAAGTTTCATTTCCCTTGTGATAATAAGTATATAATGATGTAAAGTGCGTTCACCGTGCCGTTTTTTTTTTTTTTTGCATAAAAATTCATTTTATTTCAATTCGTTTATTCCCATGAGTTGCATGTAGACTGTACCCTTAAATACGTTTGCAAATCACAAAGTGATTCTGCTGCCTGGTCTACAATCTTTTTAGTGAAAATTGACCCTTCCCCCGTTTTATTTTTCTTACGCTATTTTACCTCAGCAATGTAACTTTTTTCTTTTCTTGGAGAAAGTATATAAAGAATTCGTGTTGGTGTATCATGAAATCTCGTCTATTACTGACTGACTGATTGACTGATTGACTGACTGACTGACGGACTGACTTACTGAATGACTGAAAGACTGGCTTACTGGCTGACTGACTGAATGACTGAAAGACTGGCTTACTTACTAACTGCTGCTTGGTCATTCGGTAAAGCTTTCAACTTTTCAATTGGTAAAGCTTTCAATTTTCTTTATTTTACCTCAGCAATGTAACTTTTTTCTTTTCTTGGAGAAAGTATGTAAAGAATACGTGTTGGTGTATCGTGAAATCCCGTCTATTACTGACTGACTGATTGACTAACTGACTGACGGACTGACTTACTGAATGACTGCAAGACTGGCTGACTGACTGACTGGCTGACTGACTGAATGGCTGACTGACTGAATGACTGACTGACTGACTGACTAACTTACTAACTGCTGCTTGGTCATTCGGTAAAGCTTTCAACTTTTCAATTGGTAAAGCTTTCAATTTTCTTTATTTTACCTCAGCAACGTGACTTTTTCTTTTCTTGGAGAAAGTATGCAAAGAATTCGAGTTGGTGTATCGTGAAATCCCGTCTATTACTGACTGACTGATTGACTGACTGACTGACTGACTGAATGACTGACTAACTTACTAACTGCTGCTTGGTCATTCGGTAAAGCTTTCAACTGTCCAGTTTCTATCAATCATTGTCGATCTATATGGCCATGCCTATTCACACGGGCAAATTATCAGAACAGCCTAATGGGCATATTGAACCGTGGAATGATGTAAACATGTCTGAGACCCTTTTGAAAATATATACATCAATCAGAATGAAAACTTGCAAAGTAGGTGAAAAAAATTGTTAATTTGGAAAGGATTCGTCGAAAAAATGATGCGATCTTGGAATTTTTTGTGCCAAGAATGATTCGAAACGTTCCATCAATAATTTGAAAACATATCTCACACATGGAACCTAAATGGAGCAATTTGATGCATGCGTTCTTAGTTTTTTGGTGCAGAGATTGCGTCCTTTTATGCTCCCTTCCTCACGTCGGTGTCACTGAGTAGAAGATAGAGCGCTGGTCTAATTTAAGTGTGTGTGTGTGTGGAGGGGGGGGGGGATTACTGCTTTGCAATTCACCAAAATGGCGAACAAGAGAACTAGCCGCATGTAAACCATAAGGCAGTGAATCCTAGACAACGTTTCTCGCTTAAAATAAAATGGAAAGAATCGTCGGATGGTAAAATGGAACCCTTTGAATCGACATGTGTGTACATATGTACAGTATGAGTGATAGTGTAACTCAAACCGCATTGACGTGGCAGAAAAAGAGGAAGCTAGACCAAATTTGGCCAGATTCGCAGAAAAAAAAAATGTAGTTTGCACCCGAATAGGGTTTAGAATTAAAATACTAATAAGTGGGTGAAGAAAATTTGACTGTAAAGAGAAATTAACGGCGAACAAACTTAGAGCGGGTAACTATAGCTGCACAGTGTAAAATAGAGCGTGCCAAGAAATTTATAATACGAGTCTTTCCAGCTGTCCTCACGATCACGTTCATTCATTTTTACAGGGCATTTGGAACAGAATACTTTCAAAGCCTTATGTATCCTCACAAAATTTTTAAACAACAACAACAACAACAACAAAAACAGAAAACAGGAATTTTATGTGTGACTTGTAAAGCATGGGCATTGTCATTTCCTCTAGAGTAGGAGGCAATTAGACCAACCATTTTCTTGGTACGCTCAGTGCAAATTGATGGTGGCTCTCCATCTGATTATATGAAGGAGGTTTAGAATGTCCTCTGAACCCTCTGATAAAACTCAGTGTGTCTTACTCCTTTTCCCCGTCGACAAGACGTTTTGGGATCGTCAAGTTGATAGTCATTTGATATTGGAGTTGGTTTGTTTCAAAAGCACCTTAAAATGATAATCTTTTAGGGCAAAAAGGCGCACCATGATGGCGGCCGTGAAGCTATAATTTGCATAATTCCATAGGCGTACGAGAGTGGAGCAGGGGGCTCTCGCCCTCCCAATCCGGTCTTATATATACCTATGCATAATTTGAAGACGACTCTGTGATATTTTAATCAAAAAATGAATTTGAAGGGAAAAATATCATATTCCTGCAATACATGTAGTGATTTTGACCTTATCTTGCATTATTTCGAAAATATTTCACCTTTTTTTACCAAATATGTTGAGCTGAACTTCTTGGTATGTTAATTTCCTAGCAGAAAAGAGAAGCATTCGTTCTGGTAGCCTGTTAAAATTAACCTGCACTGTAAACATAAATTATTTGAAGTGCTGTCTGACCAAGGAACTCATATTTGACTAATTTTTGATGATATCTGACTTATTTCGTAGTTATAGACTAAAGAATATCAGTCAAAGCTTAATCAAAAAGGCTTTATATTTGTCAGAAAGCAATTCAACTAGGTAAAATATTAGCCAATATTATTGACTAAGATGATTAGTCAGTTCAAACACGGTTTTGACTTATTTGTATTCACAGTGTGGGGTCATTAGGGCACATAGGATAAAGACCTAGTAAACTGGCGGAGGAGAGACATTGATGCATTGAACTCATACATACGTAGCACGTGGGTGCCTTCAGCCTTCCATAATCAGTGAAAAACCCCCGTTGTGTTTGGTAGAGGTATTATATCACTTGAGCATCATAACACCAAGAAATTTGTTCTAGGGCAGTAGGGAGAATTTTCCAGTTCACATTTTCAAGGAGATTTGTAGCATGAAGGGGATGGGGCTTTCCTACTTTCAATCCCGGTGCACGGTGGACAGGGCAAGAGTAATTTTGTCCCGGGATGAACGTGTGTAAATCCTGCCAGTAGACGAATCAACTTCTCCGTACCAAGCTTCTTCCATAAGTTCAAAATAACAGCTATTGAACTCTATGTGTTTGAAATTATGAAATCTCAGGATTAATGAAAAGATAAGGCCATATATCTATATGTGAAAAGATAAGGCCAAAAACATGCAAACCAAACTTTGAATTAAATACTCTCCTTCATTTTGAAACTATCAAAAAAGATGAAAAAAAAAAACCCATGCAACAGGCCGGTGAGAACGAGGCAGTATTCTAATAGCATAATTATAATCTGTTCTTTACACTTGGTGCCTTCTACTCAGGAGGTTTGCAAGCACTTCCATCAAATTTTCAACTTAGGCGCGGATCCAAGGGGCGGGGGGACTTTTAAGGCCTCAGCCCTCCCTTTTTAACCACATCAACAATAAAACACACAGGAAATTAGCAGTGCAACTCCCTCTTAAGCCCAAGTCAAACTACAGCGACATCGGATCGGATTACTATCCGATTTTTGTGAGTTTTAGTTAAAACCTCCATCCATTGACGGAAAGAACCCCAAAAATGCCATCTTGTGTAAAAACATGATCGGTATGAAAGGACCACGGAAATGGAATGTAAACTATTTATTTCGTGACGTCACATTGACAAATAGCTTTTATCGGACGACGCGTAACCGATAAAAGCTGTCTGTGGATGTGACGTAATGTAATAACTGAGTATAACTTAGATTTTCGTAGTCCCGCGATTCAAATCATATATTCACACAAGTTAGCAAATTTTTGTTTCTTTTTGACCACAGATGGGGGAGATTTGAAGTAAAACTCACAAAAATCGGAACGGAATCCGATCCGATATCGCTGTAGCTTAGGCCAGCCCCCACCTTTTTTGGAATGTCTGGATCCGCGCCTGCAACTATACATTTTTCATTATGCAAGCACTGCGTACGATTAAATTTATATGAGTAAATCTATAACAAAATTCTGAACAAAACAAGAATGCAGAATGCGAGCTCCACTTTTTTAGCTTCGTTTATTCCCCAACTCTATTTCAACAATTGTAAACAACGACTTTACTCCAACACCACGTATCATCATAGCCTTTACCCGAGAAGGTGTCGTCGGTGTGTATAGTGAATAGTGAAATCCTATACGCTAATTGCCTGGTCGGCTCGACTTGAACCGATGGGCTGGAAACTAGGCCGTTAAACTCCACTACCTGTAACTACCTACACGCACATTGCAGTTTAGATGGTCAGGATTTTCCTGCAAAAGTGAGATGTTCATCTTCCCCCAGCTGCTAGGTGGTGGACCAAGTGATGTGCGAAGTGAGTCCCAAAGTCTTTCCAAAACCCTCGAACTTCGGGGTCGAGTTCGGCTACCCTGGCAACCAGGTCATCGATTTCATTATCTTCGGATCGGCTAGGTGCACTGGCTGTAAATAGAACAAAACATTGTAAACACTCAAGTTTTCTGAAATCCGACGTTTACTATAGATGTATAGGCAAACATGAAAGTGTATCAAATCTTATACAGCACATAGTTTTGTCATAATCACAAAATGGGTTTTTCAATAACAGGGACCGCGGAGGCGCGGGAGCTGCGGGGGCTTTAGCTACCGCATTTTCCCTGTCGTCGGATTTGGAACCGTCTTTGTACATATAGTCACTCTGAAGCAATAAACTGAGGTTGTGTCTGGATGAGGATGAATTTTAAACAGTTGAGGGAGGGGATTAAGTAGGTCAGAAGAGTTACAACTTTTGGGGGTGAGAGAATCAGTCTTTAAACCCATAAATCATTAACCTTTCAACGAATTTCATTATTTGCAATTTAAGTTTCATGAGATTTAAATATTTATAGGATGTTAGGCTAGTGTTTATTGCTTTAACATTTTTTTTGGACACAACGCATTAAGATCGTGTTAAAGCCATATAACCATTGGCGACACCAGGATTTCAAAAGTGAAGGGCAAATCGGGGGAAAAGAAAGGAAAAGTGTGGAACAAACTTTTTCGCTAGCATCGCAAAAATTGCGAGGCGAAAATTCTTCCCAATGGAGTCCAGGGATCCACTTAAGAGTTCCTGGTGAGATCCATGAGAAAAAGCCGGTGGGGCCCAGTGAGAAGTTTCTGTAAGCTCGGGGGTTAGAGCGCATCTCTGGATGAAAAATTAAGTTCCAGGGTCATAAGTATATTTTTCTTTAGCCGATAGGTGCAGGACCAGTTTAGGACCCTTGTTTAAATTTCATGAGGCAAATCGTTGGCGGTGAGCTCTGCGATTTTAGCTTAACCGTGGTTGAAATCTTATTTTCAGGACAGGTAAAAACACCCATGGGGAATACCTATAGAGCTGACTCTAACCTGAGGGATCGAAGTCCGTAGAAGCACTGGGAATTGAGTATGCATCTGGCTGAAATAAATGGTCTTGAGATAGGTATACTCTTGCCTTAGCGGAAGGGGTCCATGGCCTGTTATTGACCTGTTGGTTCACATGGGGAACGTCCCTGTGGGATGCTGGGAAGAGCTCCGGAAACTCTGATGTTTTAGGTTTCACTACATCCCTGGATGGAAAATAAGTAAGTTTAGGGATAAGTACGGTAAATTTGGGTCAGACCATAGACGACGTAGTAACAGCGGCGACACCACCATATCAGAGTTTTCCCGACTATTATAACGCCGCTGCACGTTTGAAATTAAAGTGTACATAAGGTAGAAAAATTCAAAGATGTGTCTTAAAGACCATGAAAAGTATGTTCTACTACTAATATATCTCTATGTCCAACTCCCATCTTCATAGGACATTCTTGAGCTGAGATATAAAATGTTGAAGTTTATTCACTCAAATTAAAATGGTACATTGTGCAATAATTTGTGATGTCATTCTTGTACTACTCAAACTACAATCTTTGTATTTCTTTGTTTTTCCGAACCGCTACTGCACCTTGTTCCAAGGTGTAATAGTACTCTTATTCTAATGAGGTGATGTAATTAATTAAGCCCTCCTTGTGCAACATGCTATGCAAGCAAACAGGTAGTGTTCAAGGTCATAAAAACATTTTTAATTATAAAGGGAAACAAAGCATGCTTTGTAAGTTGTGCAACAAGAAAGTCACAAATTATTGCACAATCGACCAATTTGTTTTAGGTGAATAAAATTCAACATTTTAAATCTCAGCTCAGGAATGTTATATGAAGATGGGAGTTGGACTCAGCAGTAGAATTCATTTTTTCGTGCTCTGAAATAAATTGCACAAAGAATAGGCCCCGTACTTTTTGGCCTATTATAATGTTTCATAATAAAAAAAAATGGAACAAAAAATGTGAAGTCACACTGGCACATCGAACTACCACACTCATTTATCGACTTTATATCACACTCGCCCGTCAATATACACTCGCCTGTTTCATACCACACTTACATGTTGAGATAAACATAATCGCCCGTCGAGTAACTACACTCGCCCCTCAAGTTACTATAGTCGCATATTGACATACTGCACTTACATGTTCGAGAGACCAAGCTCGCCCGTCAAGTTACTACACTCGCCATTCGAACTACCGCACTTGCCTGTCGCGTTACTACACCCTCCCGTCGATTAGTATTTTACTTAGCCTGCGGAGCAGACTCTGTAGTAGCCGAAAGATGGCGCTCTCTCAAAATCAAAATACACCTCTCTAAAAAGTATAATATACAGTCTGCAAACCTTCGCCCAGTTTCCATTTACAGGAATCCCGCATTTTGAGGGACGAATTAGTAAACATGAGATGGTCACGTGGTGCATGAAACAAGTACGAATAGTGTATTTTGGTACCTACAAATGATACAACGAACGGCGAACAACCTAATTAGCTTTTGTAGGTGGAAAATGTGTACCAGGCCATACGTTCGATGCATTAATGTTACCTATTACGCGAGATATAATTTAGTATTTTAATTTTTGTCGTGACGTCATATTTGGTGGTCGTAAATGAGATTCGCCAGAAAGTTGGCAGGCTATTCTATACCGTAGTTATGCCATGTAACTTAGTAGTTGGAAACGTCAACTGTCCAACAGTGAAGCCGTTGAAAGACCCATAGTATTATTAATAGTAGCGAAAGTAAGATTTTTGTTATTTGAATGTAGTAGATGAAACGCAAACACAATAGCCTGCTTACAGCAGGCTATATTTTACTACACTCGTCCATTAAGTTACAACAGTCACATATTGACAAACAAAGTGGTCACTGGCATGTCGAGATACCACACTCGTCAGTCAGTCAGTCGAGTTACTTACCACACTGGCAGATCGAGATACCTCACTCGTAAGTTGAGAATAAAAAAAATGAAGTTGACTCATTTTCTACGAAGAGCGAACTTAAAAAAAAGCAGGTGTGGTGTTATGGGTTCAAGCTGAAGGCGGATGATTTTTTTCTTTTTCACTCGACCTAGTTGCATTTATTAGTAGTGTTATCCTGTGCTAAGTTTTCAAAGTTCCATCACTCGGGATTTAATTATGAATTTTGATGTGTAAAATTGGTCCGGAGGTATATAAAGCTTGTTTTAAAATACCATGGCCCAGCCTCTCCAAGATGATTTATGATTGAACATATCAGAGTTTTGTAGTAAGTAAATTTTACAAAAAAATATTGGCTGTCAAACCCAGTTGTGCAAAAATTGTTTTCTTTTTATTTTTTAAATAAAATAAAGTTTTAAAATAAAATTTTAAGGTTTTAAACATACATAACTTTACTTATTTATTTCTTTATTCATTTTTTATGTGAGGTGCTTGTTGTCCATTTTATTATATGGTGGTATATTTTATGATGAATATCAATTAATTTTACCTGACCTCACCTTACCATAATAAACGTATAGTTTATTTTTCAAAACAGTTAATTCCTTCGAAAAAGAAGTCATTGAATAAAAATCATCCGAGTTCATACACTATATCTGTAGGCAATTGGTTTAGCTTTCTTCTGTAAGCTGGCTTTGGGGTCTTGGCCAATGAGGGGGAGTAATGTAAGACAGTAAAGTGGAGTTGGACTAGCATACAGGTTAGTTATATTCAGTATAATCAGTGGAGACAGTCCCTCTGTACTGCACTGGATTGCGTGTTCAGTCACGGGGTGTGTGTAAAAATCCCGATCTCAATCTTTGTTCAGTGCTATCCATTTTTAGCTATTCTGGATTTTACTCATTACCCAAAGCGGATGCATACATGTATAGACGAATCCAATCAGCGCTTGTGTTTAGTGATTGTATGCTGCCATTAGTGGGGCCCATTAAATCGTCTTCATTTATTGTCTAAATGTAGTTTCAAACCCTCATATTGAGTGAAATTGAGAAAATTAAGAGGTAATTCAGTGTACAACCATCCATAATACAGGTAAGCGATGAAATTGAAAGATTAAGAGGCGACAGAACCTAGCAATGGCCAACGAAAATCACACCATCACTTGCTGTCCGGGTTCGTCTATGGGAGACCACGACCAGGTGACCCCTGAGCGGACAGTGGTTTTCTCGGCTTCTAAGCTATGACTGAAAAGGAATATGCCGTACAGCCTGCTACGCAGGTAAAAAACCAGGAGGCAGCTGGTCAAGTAATTTGATGATGCTTGACTGTGTCCAAGCGTCACTAGCCCTCTACAATTCTGGCAGGACCTGTCGAAGAAGCTGCCAAGTATGAACAGACCGGCTTACAAAGTCCTGTCTGTCCCCGCTTCCTCAGCAACCTTTGGAGAGGATCTTCTACAGGTGACATAATCGTGCGCTCACATCAAGCACGCCTCCCTACAATGTTCCACAATGGAGGAATTCTGTGACTCATTTTTTTTTCTGTGCGTTGGACGAACCCAATTTGATTTATTAACCGGCACCAGATTCACAACACTGTAGAATTCAGGCATGCTCACGAGTTTTCTGTGTGATCAAAAACATGACCACTTTCTAACTGCAGGGGCGCCACCAAGAAGGGATAGGGGCAGGAGGCAAGTTCCGCCCTTAAACCCGTGTGCCCCCAACTGCCAGTGAGATTTGAGGTATGTCTTCTGTAATTTAAGATTGGATTCTTTTCTTTGACAAGAAAAGGCAGTAATTTTCATATTTTTCAAATGAAAACATTGCAAAAATGTGTTTCAAACATTCCTGCACACTTCGGACTTCGCCAGATGAAGGTGGCGCTGGGCTCAGGTTATCGGTCAAGCAGGATTAGGCCTACATTTTTCCTTAAGAGGATCACATCTAAATGCCCATCAACTGCTCTCTATTTCTCTTTCAAGTTCAGTTCTCCTTCAAAATGTCGGCCGGATCCGCTCTTGATAGTAGTTTGACTAGTTTTGTTACCAATAAAACCTTACTTAAAATTGCCCTGGAAGTAATTATTAGACCAATGTTAAGACAGTAGAACTACCAGTAAATTACGACGTTAGAACCTCACAAACCGCTTAAAACCCAAGAGCTTTCGGGTCTTCGTCTCCTGGATCCCCATCACATTGACCTGCCCATCAACTTCTTTGTCAATAGTTCATCTCATCCTTTTTCAAAATGTCAGTCGGATCTACTCGTGGTAGTTGAATCACTGTTTTTTTTAACCAAAACTTTCACTGGAAGGTACCCTGGAGGTATTTTTTGCACCAGAATAGAAGAACACTTAAATAGCTACTTTAATACCTCACAAACACACTAAAACACAGGAGCTTCCGGGGTTTTGCCCTTGGAACCCACCAGGTGCCCTAAGGCGGGCCACCCTCTGAGCCTCGCGCTGAGCGCTCGGTGGCGCCTACGGAATAGAAGAACACGACGCCTACGGCGCCATGAGTAGAGTGTAGCAGTGCCCCTGTAAAAATTGTTGTGCCCCCAATGCCCCAAGAACTGATTTTTAAGTTACGCAAATTGGTTGCCTGAATTGTTCTGGACCACTGATGAAGTCAGGTGTTGCGGAAATTAAAGGGGGAACAATCTGCTTCTCCGCCGGCCCGTCTCGTAGTCTTGTGACAATAAATATCTTACTTAGCACAGTGCAAAACTTAAAATAATAAATCTGTAAATTGCTGTTATGTATACTGGAGTAAGGCTAGACTTGGCAAAGTCTGACATGAGTGTTCCCCGGGGAGCTGACAACACTAACTCTACATTAATCCAGTGCTTCAGCGCAGTACAGCATACCGTATTTGCCTTTTTTCTAATACGCCCTCTATCGGTCTATGAAGGTATCGCCTCTCAACGAGAAACTATAGAATTAATAGACCTATAGAAGGCGTATTAGATAAAAGGAAAATACGATATTCTGTACTGTGCTGCAGTAAGGGGGTTTTGAAGAGAAAGTTGTCAACTCCCCGGGGAACACTCACGAGAGACTTGGCCAAGTCTAGAGTAAGGCCCTCTAGCCGGGGTCTTATGGAGTGGAACTCTGGCATTTAAGTTTCTTACACCGCTTTAAAAGCCCAAGAATTTGTGATCACCCTTGCCTAACTGCAATTTGTCTGCTACAATAGGCTTCCCAAACAACAGATTGATTGGAGGAAATATATAAAGTGATTGTAAAGCAACTTACCAATGATTGCAACCGCTCCAAAAAGAACGAGAAGAAAGAGAATGCGGGAAGAAAACATTTTGGTTGCTTGGAGTTGAGAAAAGATCCTGTTTCTG
This sequence comes from Holothuria scabra, assembly GCA_037179385.1. Taxonomy (NCBI): domain Eukaryota; kingdom Metazoa; phylum Echinodermata; class Holothuroidea; order Aspidochirotida; family Holothuriidae; genus Holothuria; species Holothuria scabra. The sequence continues at coordinate 25,829,574 of CM074198.1, forward strand.
AAGTTCTTAAGCCAAGTGATCTTGCTTGGAGGCAACTTGAGAGACTGACTAGATGGGAACATTTACAATCATATTTATAGGGAATCTCAAGGTATTATATGAAGGTATATACAGACAAGAACCATCTCAAGATTAGTATTAAATTTTCTTTTTATTTTCTACATTTGTTTTAATTTCTCCGGTGCCTGGTTTCTCTTTAGATCGATAGACAGATCTTAAGACGATTTATTTATTAACTCAGTGATTATTCAAGGACAATTCAATTCTAAGGAAGAGCATTGACAAATATGTGATTTATTTACTCCAATCAAGTACCGAAGTTAACGTTGAAGGACTAGTTTCCTTTTTGAGAAAGAGAGTGGAACATTTGAAGGGTGACTGGTTCTCTGTATTTGATTACCTACAGGGTAAGGAAGAGAGCTCACATAGTATCGTTTTCACCATCAGGCAAAAACATCAGTGTATCGAACTTTTTATATAGACCTTGTGCATATGATGTCACATGGCAAAAAGTACTCCCTCGCTTGGGGGCAAAACAAACCAACACAGACAAATGCAGGCAGCTGATTTTTCAACCAGTCGAATAAGCGCAAAGTCTGCTACAGGTGCAGGGCGAATTCTAATGTGTGCGGCCACGTGTTCCATTGCCCCCCCCCCCCCCCCATGACGTCAACATGTCGTCAATGCGCAAGGTCTATTCCCATTGCCAAACAGAAATTACAAGGAATGTGAGATAGCGATTTGGAAGGATTAAATATGCTCTCCATTTTCCTCGTGTGGAAATATGTACAAACCCACTGCTTCACGTTAGTGTCAGGCCATTACAAAGAAAAATATTCTTCCATATCTGTTTGGAAAGATGTAAAAATCATCATGCTAAGATGATTCCACAAAACTGACGGTTCTGTCAGAGTTGGCAATGAATTGGGAAGGTCTGGCAACGAATTGGGAGATTTGTCCTTCACTGCCAGTTTATTTAATGGACTTCTCAAGGTTGCCTGTACTGGGTACATTTTCATACAGCATTTTCTTCAAAACGATGCATAAAGCAATAATTTTATCAATAAATTCAGATTCTATGGAAAATTTACACCTTTCTTGATGTAAATTTTGTCACGTTCGAGTTTAATGAACATTTTAACTGTAAGGGAAAAAATCACAAGAACGGTGCACCTGTTCAATTAGATTTATGACTAGATATTTAGACTATATGACTGTGTGTTCTGTGGGATCAACCTCTCATCATTTAGGAATAGTTATACTCTTCATTGTAGTGACGACAAGTAAATACCCCAGAGCTGCCACGCTTGGTCCTCCAACCGGTTAACCCTGACCCCCTCCCCACCATCTACCCTGAGGTGGATCCCTTGACTGATAATAAGCCCTTTAGAGGATCTTTTCTGTTGCAGCCTCTGTCAGCACTTCCATGCTCTGTCTTGGGAACATTTTTCGCCCATAGTCTCGTTCGTGACGGTACGATTGCTAGCGCACACTGTCCAACAAAAAATTACGTACGAACTCAGTAGTTTTCTATTTTTCGTTGTTAGCAATGAAGTATTTTATTTGCTACTGTAAAATTGAAAAAACGTCCAGCTTTTGCGAGAACTTCTGGTCTAATTTAGGTGTGTGTGTGTGGAGGGGGGGGGGGGGATTACTGCTTTGCAATTCACCAAAATGGCGAACAAGAGAACTAGCCGCATGTAAACCATAAGGCAGTGAATCCTAGACAACGTTTCTCGTTTAAAATAAAATGGAAAGAGTCGTCGGATGGTAAAATGGAACCCTTTGAATCGACATGTGTGTACATATGTACAGTATGAGTGATAGTGTAACTCAAACCGCATTGACGTGGCAGAAAAAGAGGAAGCTAGACCAAATTTGGCCAGATTCGCAGATAAACAGTGTAGTTTGCACCCGAATAGGGTTTAGAATTAAAATACTAATAAGTGGTTGAAGAAAATTTGACTGTAAAGAGAAATTAACGGCGAACAAACTTAGAGCGGGTAACTATAGCTGCACAGTGTTAAATAGAGCGTGCCAAGAAATTTATAATACGAGTCTTTCCAGCTGTCCTCACGATCACGTTCATTCATTTTTACAGGGTATTTGGAACAGAATACTTTCACAGCCTTATGCATCCTCACAAAATTTTTAAACAACAGCAACAGCAGAAAACAGGAATTTTATGTGTGACTTGTAAAGCATGGGCAGTGTCATTTCCTCTAGAGTAGGAGGCAATTAGACCAACCATTTTCTTGGTACGCTCAGAGCAAATTGATGGTGGCTCTCCATCTGATTATATGACAGAGGTTTAGAATGTCCTCTGAACCCTCTGATAAAACTCAGTGTGTCTTACTCCTTTTCCCCGTCGACAGGACATTTTGGCATCGTCAAGCCGATAGTCATTTCATATTGGAGTTGGTTTGTTTCAAAAACACCTTAAAATGATAATCGTCTAGGACAAAAAGGCGCACCATGATGGCGGCCGTGAAGCTATAATTTGCATAATTTCATAGGCGTTCGATGGGGGATGCGAGGGGGGGGGGGGCACTCGCCCTCTCAATTCGGGCAAAAGCAGTTGATTCATTCGGGCAAAACATGATAAATGGTGACATCACTCGGGAAAAAATGCTCTCGTCCCCCATAGAAAATTGCCTCGTACGCCTATACATAGTTTGAAGACGACTGTGGTATTTTATCAAAATTTAAATTTGAACGGAAAAATATCATATTCCTACAATACATGTAGTGATTTTGACCTTATCTTGCATTATTTCGAAAATATTTCACCTTTTTTACAAAATAAGTTGAGCTGAACTACTTGGTATGTTAATTTCCTAGCAGAAAAGAGAAGCGTTCGTTCTGGTAGCCTGTTAAAATTAACCTGCACTGAAAACATAAATTATTTAAAGTGACGTCTGACCAAAGTACTCATATTTGACTAATTTGTGATGACAGCTGACTAATTTAGTAGTTATGGACTAAAGAATATCAGTCAGAACTTAGTCAAAAAGGCTTTATATTTGTCAGAAAGTAATTCAACTGGGTCAAATATTAACCAATATTGTTGACTAAGATGATTAGTCCGTTCAAACACGGTTTTGACTTATTTGTTTTCACAGTGTGGGGTCATTGGGGTACATGGGATAAAGACCTAGTAAACTGGCGGAGGAGAAACATTGATGCATTAAACTCATACATACTTAGCACGTGAGTGCCTTCAGCCTCCATAATCGGTAAAAAAACCGTTGTGTTTGGAAGGGGTATTATATAACTTGAGCATCCTAACACCAAGAAATTGGTTCTAGGGAGAATTTTCCTGTTCACAAATTTCGGGAGATTTGCAACATGAAGGGAAGGAGGATTTTCTAATTTCAAGTCGGGTGCACGGTGGGCAGGACAAGAGTATTGTTTTGTCCCGGGACGAACGTGTGTAAATCCTACCAATGGACCAATCAACTTCTCCGTACCAAGCCTCTTCCATAATTCCAAAATGACAGCTTTTTACCTCTATGTGTTTGAAATTATGAAACAGCATGATTAATGAAAAGATAAGGCCAAATATCTATATATGAAAAGATAAGGCCAAATACAATGTAAACCAAACTTTGAATTAAACACTCTCCTTCATTTTGAAACAATAAAAAAAAGATGAAAAAAAAAACCCGATGTAACAGGCCGGTGAGAACGAGGCAGTATTTTAATAGCATAATAATAATCTTTTCTGTACACTTGGTGTTTTCTTCTACATTCTACTCAGGAGGTTTACAAGCACTTCCATCAAAATGTCAACTAAGGTGCGGATCCAAGGGGGATCCAAGGGGGGTGGGGGGCTTTTAAGGCCTCAGCCCTCCCGTTTTAGCAACATCAACCATAAACACACAGGAAATTAGCAGTGCAACTCCCTCTTAAGTCCATGTCACACTACAGTGACATCGGATCGGATTACTATCCGATTTTTGTGAGTTTTAGTTAAAATCTCCTTCATCCATTGACGGAAAGAACCAAAAATTTGCCATCTTGTGTAAAAATGTGATCGGTATGAAAAGACCACGGAAATGAAATGTAAACTATTTATTTCGTGACGTCACATTGACAAATGGCTTTTATCGGACTACGCGTATCCGATAAAAGCTGTTTGCGGATGTGACGTCATGGAGTAATTGAGTGTAACTTAGATATTTGCAGTCCCGCGATTCAAGTAATATATTTACACAAGTTGGCAAAGTTTTGTTTCGTTTTAACCAAGGGTGGAGGAGATTTGAAGTAAAACTCACAATCGGAACGGAATCCGATCCTTTATCGCTGTACCTTAGGTCACCCCCCCCCCCCAACCCTTCCTTTTTGGAATGTCTGGATCCGCGCCAGCAACTACAAATTTTGCATTATGCAAGAGACTGCGTACGATTAAGTTTATATGAGTAAATGTATGGCAAAATTCTGAACAAAACATGAATGCAGAATGCGAGCTCTACTTTTTTAGCTTCGTTTATTCCCCAAATCTATTTCAACAATTGTAAACAACGACTTTACCCCGACACCAAGTATCATCATAGCCTTTACCCGAGAAGGTGTTGTGGGTGTGTATAGTGAATAGTGAAATCCTTCACGCTAATTGCCCGGTCGGCTCGACTTGAACCAATGGGTTGGAAACAAGGCCGTAAAACTCCACTACCTGTAATTAACTACCTACACGCACATTGCAGTTTAGATGGTCAGGATTTTCCTGCAAAAAGTGAGATGTTCATCTTCCCCCAGCTGCTAGGTGGTGGACCAAGTGATGTGCGAAGTGAGTCCCAACGTCGCTCCAAAACCCTCGAACTTCGGGGTCGAGTTCGGCTACCCTGGCAACCAGGTCATCGATTTCATTATCTTCGGATCGGCTGGGTGCACTGGCTGTAAATAGAACAAAACATTGTAAACACTCAAGTTTTCTGAAATCCGACGTTTACAATAGTTATAGGCAAACATGACAGTGTATCAAATCTTATACAGCACATAATTGTGTCACAATCACAAAATGGGTTTTTCAATAACAGAGACTGCGAAGGCGCGGAGACTGCGGGGGCTTTAGCGATCGCATTTTTCCTGTCGTGGGATTTAAAGCGATCTTTGTATATATACTCACTCTAAAGCAATAAACTGTGGTTGTGTCTGGATGAGGATGGATTTTAAACAGTTGTGGGGTGGGGGGGGGGGGGCTTAAGTAGGTTAGAAGAGTTACAACTTTTAAGGTGAGAGAATCAGGCCCTCAAACCCATAAATTATTAACCTTTAAGCGACTTTCATTATTTGCATTTTAAGTACCGCGAGATTTAAATATTTATAGGATGTTTGGCTAGTGTTCATTGCTTTAACATTTTCTTTGGACACGACGCATTAAAATCGCGTTACACCATAAAACCATTGGCGACACCAGGATTACCGGCTAAACTAGGCCCAAGTACGCTTATTTTAGTTGTTGCATCATACAGCCTGCATCTGCTTGTGGACAACTTAATTGCAAACTAAAGAATAGGCCCCCATACTTTTTTGGCCGATTATAATGTTTCATAATAAAAAAAAAAGAAACAAAAAAGACATGTAATGTGAAGCCACACTGGCACATCGAGATAAACCACACTCACTTATCGACTCTATCACACCCGCCCGTCAATATACACTCGTCTGTATACATACCACACTTACATGTTGAGATAAACAAAATCGTCTGTCGAGTAACTGCAGTCGCCCCTCAAGTTACTACAGTCGCATCAGTGGCCTAGCTAGGATTTTGTCTTGGGGAGGGGGCTATGGGGGAGCTGGATACTTTTGTAGGGGGGCTGGAGGTTACTGTCTAAGCTGTCTAGCTCCACCATCGGTTGGAGCCATGTATCCCATGATTGCAAATCCTGTAATTCTGCCGGTAAGACGGTCACAGCGAAGTGTCACCACTGGTTGGCGCGGAGCGTCCAGAAAATTTGAAAATATGTACCTCCCAGACAGTCGAAAATGGCATTTCTCAGGCTTATAAAGGGGATCCAAGCAGTCGCTATTTTGAGTTTCCTTTTGCAAAAGATGCTCAGTTGAAACTTAATTCTGCTATGTAGCGATCTAAAATGGGACGAGACGTACAGGAAATTTTGAAAACTCTGACCCTTCAGACAGTCAAAAATGTCATTTCTTATGCTTAAAGGGTGTTTAAGAAGTCGCTATTTCGGAGTTACGTTTGCAAAAAAAGCTCACTTGTAACTTAAATTCTGCCTAGGAGTACTATCTAAGCGGAGCTCCACCACTGGTTGGAGCGGAACGAACAGAAAATTTTGAAAAATCGGACCCCTGAGACAGTGGAAAATACCATTTATAGGGGGGTCGAAGCAGTCGCTATTTGATCAGAAAATTACCAGATAAAACTATTGATGAGATGGTCCCGAATATTTTTTGGGGAAAACTATAAAACAGAATTGAAAATATGCTAATGAATTTCACTCTATTGCGACTCTTGGCTAAATTCCATATATAGTGATAAAATTGTGTAACTGCCCGAACTTCCGACCATATATGATATTACTTTTAACAAATGTAACATTACAAGTTGTGTTTAAACGAATTTTCAAGCAGACTTGTGGGAAGACATTCTCACACTGCATCATTAAAGTATCGAAAAACAAATTACCCGATTCTCATAACCATTGCCCTTATTTGGCTCTAGAGCAGGATAGAAGGCAAACTTTTGGGCACCTGAACACCCTCCTGTCTGTCCGTTGAATTAATTTGGCAATGAAAACGGGCCAGGATTGTTTTAACCTTTGCCCGAATATTTGACCGTTTCGGGCAATTTTTGCAAGACTAAGGTATGAAGTGGGGATGATGAAAATCTTTATTTTACATTCTGCCCAAATGTGTCGCAGATTTGTTATTTTCCATTTTACTTTAAATATAGCGTTTTATGTTTTTCGGCAAAGATTTGAAACTTTTAAAATAATCGGTCATTTCGGGTGTCGTGTTACACAAGATTTAAAACAGGTGTAAGAATGAACTGTTCCTCTTAAAGGGCCAAACCTCTCACCCCAAACTACAATTTTGGTACGGGGGTACCAAAACTCGTAATTGGCCCAGTTCTTTGATTGGCAGCTAATTCAAACAATGCAGAATACCAAAGCTTATATTACACAGCATAAACGGTACGGAGAGTGTTTTGATTATATAAATTGAGTTCTTCTATACTCACCTTGAAGCAATAAACTGAGATTGTATCTGGATGAGGATGAATTTCAGACAATTGTGGGAGGGGCTTCAGTTAGAAGGTTGGGAGAATCGGTACTGTTTGGGGTGAGAGGTTTAAGCCTTTAAGCCACAGGCTTCCCAAATGTGTCGCTATTGTTTTTATCTGTTTGATTTTTCGTAACTATGTTACCCTTCCTATGATACTTTTTCCATTTTCGGGTAAATGCTTGAAAGAATTTGGATATTTCGACGATATCGGGCATTTAGTTGTGATTATCTGTGAAGTAATAGTCACGAACAATACCTTTTTGCGCTGCCCAAAGGTGCAGCGATTTTTTGGAATCTTGACTTGGTTTTTCATGGAAATTTTATTGTGACTATATGACGTTCTTTCCTTTTTTCTGGCATATCTTCTTAAGATTTCGGCCACATTGAGGAACTTTCTGAAAAACCATCCCATTTTGTCAAAATTAAAGGGTTGTCTTATTTTTTTTTCGAAATTCCTGCCCGAGTTTAGATTTTGCCGAAATCGTACGCCACTGGGCATTTGCGTATGTCCAATCCACCCAAAAGCTAAGTAAGGTCTTATGAGGTAAAAGTGGTAAGGTTGCAACCCTTGAGACTGAATTTAACCAACATGGCTTCGTTATTGCACTGGCCAGTGACTGGCAGCAATGACCGAGCCAAGCGCAAATTCCTTCCAACCACATTTGACTCAAACATTCTACCCACTACACTAAGTATGATTTTGGAAAAAATATGTGCATCCCCAGGAATTGAAAAAAACCTACAGGAGATAGAAACATGCTAGATTCTAGGAGTACACTGTAATTCACACCAAGGTAGCCAATTTCAGTCACTCCAAATCTGCTAGAAAATTATCCATCCAGAAACCCGACAAGTGAAACGTCAAGAGATTCCGAAGATATGAAGCTTGTCACAGTCTACCTGAATTTATTCTGAAATTCAGCATGCGGCACAATTACAGAATACCCTGCAACTGCTTGGATCTATCGCAAGTGTATCTATATCATAGTAGCCGGGTAGCTCGGATTGATTATTATTCTCGGCCAGCTTGAATATAATTTTTTTGCCCAGGTCGCCAGTGGGGGGGGGGGGGGGCGGCTGGGGGGGGGCGGGCGATTCAGTGGGGGTTCTAGCTCAAAGCCCCCCCCCCCCGAGCTACTCCACTGAGTCGCGTATTGATATATATTGTGTTTAAAATGCTCCATCACCGCATTAAAAGTAAATATCTCTAGTTACTTTCAAATCATTTGATCTCAACAATAAACCCCAGCAAAAGCTTCATCTCCTTAACATATTTTGCACAAGAAGGGTTATGGAAATTGCATCTTTTGAAATATTAAAAGTTTGGGTGAACAAATTATTCTTGCGCAACAAAAAACTGAGTTTCTATCTGGGGGAAACTAATTTCTTGAAAAGAAGGCTACCGTACTACCTTATTTGTAATTATTCATCACCCTTTGCCAATATATATTGGTTTTAAAAGGATGAAATTTCCTTGCAAAACAAACGCAACATTTTCCTTTAAGGGGAGAACAATTTGCTTCTCCGCCTACCCGTCTCGTAGTCCTGTGACAATAAACATGTTATTTAGCACAGTGCAAAACTTAAAATAATAAATCTGTAAATTGCTGTTATGTAAACTGGAGTAAGGCCCTCTAGCTGTCTAGCCAGGGGCGTATGGAGTGGAACTCTGGCCTTTAAGTTTCTTACACGGCTTTAAAAGACCTGGAATTTGTGATCACCCTTGCCTAACTGCAATTTGTCTGCTACAATAGGCTTCCCAAACAACAGATTGATTGGAGGAAATATATAAAGTGATTGTAAAGCAACTTACCAATGATTGCAACCGCTCCAAAAAGAACAAGAAGAAAGAGAATGCGGGAAGAAAACATTTTGGTTTCTTGGAGTTGAGAAAAAATCCTGTTTCTGAAGTTCTTCAGCCAAGTGATCTTGCTTGGAGGCAACTTGAGAGATTGTGACTAGGTGGGAACATTTACAATTATATTTATAGGACATTTCAGGGTATTATATGAGGGTATATACAGACAAGAACCATCTCAAGATTAGTATTAAATTTTCTTTTTATTTTCTACATTTGTTCAAATTTATCCGGTGCCTGGTTTCTCTTGAGATCGATAGACAGACCTTAAGACGATTTATTTATTAATTCAGTGATTATTCAAGGGCAATTCAATTCTAAGGAAGAGCATTGACAAATATGTGATTTATTTACTCCAATCAAGTACCGAAGTTAACGTTGAAGGACTAGTTTTCTTTTTGAGAGAGAGAGTGGAGCATTTGAAGGGTGACTGGTTCTCTGTATTTGGTTACCTATAGGGTAAGGAAAAGAGCATCACATAGTATCGTTTTCACCATCAGGCAAAATCACCAGTGTATTGAGCTTTCCATATAGACCTTGTGCATACGATGTCAGAGAGCAAAAAGTACGCCTTTGCTTGGTGGCAAAAACAAACCGAAAAATGCAGACATCTGATTTGTCAACCAGTCGAATACGCGCAAAGTCTGCTACACGTGCAGGGCGAATTCTTATGCGTGTGGCCACGTGTTCCATTGTTCCCCATGGATGACGTCATCATGACGTCAATGTACAAGATCTATAACCATTGTCGAACAGAAATTACAAGGATTGTGGGATAGCGATTTGGAAGATTACACATTCCCTCTATTCTCGTATGGAAATGTCACAGTCATGCTCTAGTGTAATTGTACAAACCCACTGCTTCATGTTAGTGTCAGGCCATTGCAAAGAAAAAAAATATTTCAAAATCTGTTTGGAGCGATGTGCAAATCATTTAGAAAATAGTTATACGCTTCATTGTACTGACGACATGTTAGTAAATACCCCAGAGCTGTCACGCTTGTTTGTCCTCCAACCGGTTAACCCTGACCCTCCCCCCACACACACATGTACCCGGAAGTGGATCCCTTAACTGACGCCAAGCCCTTTAGAGGATCTTTTCTTTTGCAGCCTCCGTCTTGGGAACATTTTTCGCCGATCTCGTTCGTAACGGCACGATTGCCGCTGAGCGCCAACGAAAAATTATGTAGGACTTCATTGGCTTTCTATTTTGCATTGTTAGCAATGAACTAAGTATTTTATTAGCTACTGTATAATTTAAAAACGTCCTCGTTTTGCAAGAACTGAAATGCCACACTTTCTCCCAGTGTTGCCCAAGGAACTAATTTTCGCCATGCACTCACACTTATTTCTGTTAACTTTTTTGAGCAAGCACATTGTATAGAGTACTTCCGGGTGACAGGGTCTGTAGGCTACCTCTGTGTCTCTTTCGCTCAAATACGAAAGAGTTTATCGTTGCATTGTCTTCAGTACAAGTCCACTGAATCCGCAAGTGCCCGAAGGCCCGTGGTACATTTCGTGTTTGAAGATTTCCATAATGCATCGTATACAGACATTTCCCAGTTCTCTAAACAATTACCCCTTCCTGAAAAGCCTCTACCCCCAAATTCCATATTTTGTCGGAAAATCTCAATTTTTAAGAAAAGGACTATCGAAGACTTTAAAAACGGAACCTATCAATCCGTCGCCCCTTTGAAAACATGAACATGACCCGAAATATCTCTGCCTAAAATACAATGGTGTAGTCCTGGGGGCCGTTCAACAAAGAGTTACGTACAATCTTAAGTTTGATTCACCATACTTAAGCCAACAGTAAATCATACTTAAGATCGTGCGTTACTCTTTGTGGAACGGGCCCCTGGTGATCTTAGAAGGAAAAGAAATTACATGTATCACTGTACAAGTAATTTATTGGTTTCCTTATGTGCAACATGGGAATAAAGAAAAGGTAAACCCGAGCAGAATGATTTATTTACTTGTAATCTTTCTAGTGGTGTAACTTGAATGAGGACATCCTTTACCATTAGAGAGTTAAAAGTTCATAACGAGTCAAGGGCACCGTAAGAACTGAATCAATAACGCACGTGATTTTAGAAGAACCAATATTTCAAAGTTTTCTTGACGGGACCCCTTTTCAGGGCCTGAACTGGTCCCCCAACAGCATTGGTGAATATAATTATCAGCTAGTGAGTTATATAATGAGTCCTTCCCCCAAACTGCCTGTAAGCAGGCTATTTTGTTTGCGTTTCAACTACTACAACTTACAACTACTAAAAACTTGAACTTGAACTACTACATTCAAAAATCAAAAATCTTACTTTCGCTACTACGTTTAATAATACTATATGAATCTTTCAAGGGCTTCACTGCCAAGCAGTCGACCTTTCCAACTACAATGAATCTCTACAACTGCAACGAATCTCATTTACGACCACAAAAATGACGTCACGGCATAAATTAAAATACTAAATTATATCTCGCGTAATAGGTAATACAAATGCATGAAACCTTCTACCTGGTACACATTTTCCACGTACAAAAGCTAATTAGATTGTTCGCCGTTCATGTTATCAGTCGTATGTACGAAAATACACTACTCACACTTATTTCGCGCCCCACGTGACCATTCATGTTTACTAATTCGTCCTACAAAATCCAGGATTCCTGTTACATGGTAATGGAAACTGGGCGAAGGTTTGCGGGCTCTGTATATTTATTATACTGTTTCGAGACCTGGGTGTATTATTATTTTGAGAGAGCGCCGTCTTTCAGCTACAGTACAGATTCTGCCCCGCACGCTATCCCCAAAATGTCTGATACTTTGCTGACTAGGATAAAGGTACTACAAAACTTCTATTGATAAGCCTAATATACTCCCCCCCTCCCCCCCGAGCTTATGCATTGGTTACATTAATAGTCTCACTTCTTTCTTAAAACATTCTAGTATCCAGAAATTTTAAGTCGCCAGCTGGGTGTTAAGAGAGTTGAAATCAGCCAAAGAAACTACATGGGAGTCTGCACAAAAATGTTAAGTCAGTGGCTAAACTTTTTGATTGATCAAATCAGGGAACCTTCTAGACCTTGACAGTTTCATTTGTAGTCTAACTCTTTTTTTGAAATCTAATGTTCTGGAATTTTCCTAGCAATTTTTTTTTCACGTTTTTTATTTTTCCAGGTCACAAGTTCACCCTTTCGGAGGCCCATGAAAGGAATCAAAGCATTGTTGCTTCTCACACTTCCTCAGGTAGGGAGGGGACCAATGCAGGAACGCCTCAGTGCGAACAGATAATTCCCACCTAGAAAATCAGGAATGGTTAGTTCGAGTGAAACATTGTAACATGGTCAAATGTCATTGTGTGGATTGGATTAGAAAGAAACATATACAGACAAAAAGTTAGTCAAAATAATTTTAGGCGGATATTGCTGCTTGGGAGGGTGGAAGATGAGAGAATTGTCAAGAGTGATAGTTTTCCTGTGGGTCTGCTCCCCCCCCCCCCCTCACATCAGTGGTAAACATAACTTGAAGATTTTGACTGAACTTAATGTTTCGACCAGAATGTATTGCTCAAAATGTGCTGCCGAAAGAAATGACAGGACAATTATCAAAAGTGGGTGAGAGCCACAGACTTATTTACATGGACAGAGCATGTAACGTGTATGTCCTATCCGTAGATGGTCGCCACCGACTGGGACAAAAAAGGCGCACCAAGATGGCCACCGTGAAGCTATAAATGGTCTGATATGACTAAGACTCGGTAATATTTTAAGCAAAAGTTAAACTTGAATGGGAAACAATATCATATTCCTGCAATGCGTAAAGTGATTTTGACCTTGCCTTGCCATATTTCCAAAATTTTCAACTTTCTGGCAAAAAATGGGAATATACTTGTGCATGTCCAAACTTTCATACAAAAACACAGCAGACGGCCATCTTGGTGCGCTTTTTCTCACATGTACGGTAGCGACAATGTACCGTGCAGTATGCTCTGTCCATGTATAGGAAGTCCGTGTTGAGAGCCTTGTGGGCCTGAGATATTTGAAAATAAATTTGTAATAATCAGTTTTAAATTATAACACAACCAGAAATCATACCATTTTCAAAAATTTTCCCAGGGTGGACAAGCACCCGAATTTTCCGTCTCTTCGGCCATCTTGGTGCCCTTTTTCTCACATGTACGGTAGCGACAATGTACTGTGCAGTATGCTCTGCCCATGTATAGGAAGTCTGTGTTGAGAGCCTAGTGGGCCTGAGATATTTGAGAATAAATTTGTAATAATCAGTTTTATCCAAATTATAACACAACCAGAAATCATACCATATTCAAAAATTTTCCCAGGGGAGACAAGCACCCACATTTTCTGTCTCTTCAGGTGTGAATATTACTACAATTGCAACAGAATTTGCAGCACTTCCAGGCTCCTTCCATGTTTCTTTCCATTCCCTACCCTGTATGCTACGGTATTAAATCTAATTTAATCAAAGCTTTTTGTACACCAGCCACCACAAATATAGATGGCATCCATAGCTGTGCAGGACTATTTCTCTCTGGGGGCTGTGACATTCTGCCCTATTCCAGATCACCAACTAGAGCATAATCCCTGCTCAACTGCGGCACTGAATGGGGGAAGGGGCTGCACCCCCGTCCTCATCCCATACGGCACCACATTGTAGGGATGATTAAATAACAACAGACCAAAGCTTCCCATCTGCCATGAATCAATAGAAATAAGTGAATTTCCCCTTCATACTGCAAATCTTCTCATCGCTTCAAATCAGATCTAATTCCTTGGTGCGAACATTGACATGTATCCACCTTATCCAGAATGAGTACAGTGAGTATAAAGAATCCACAATCTAACCATTCTGTCTCAAGCTCCTGGAGCCCAACAACTACACAAATGATTCTGAACATGGTAAAGACACAGGTTGAACTATCACCACTGAATTTAGGGCCTTGAATTGTAGTAAGATTCAATCCTCCAAAAAAGTACACCATAAAATAACTAGAATGCAAATTTTTATTTATTTTTTCACAAATTTGTTAAGTGCAACTTCAGATTTCTCATTTGAATTATAGCTCCTCCAGTGATGTTTTAAGTGGTTAACTATAAATTTTGATCAATATAATGTTACATGTGCTCATACTGCAAGTACATGCTTAGTACCAGCCTTAACTTGAAACACGAGCTGCTGTGAGGTACTAAATGAAACATAAAGCCATCTTTTCACAATAATACAATAAATTTCTTTGTTTGCAAGCTTGAAAGTTCATAAATATACCACAACATCTTATACACACAGTAATGAAATATAAAGGACATAAATATTGACAAAATCAATATTTTTTAAATGCCAGGTAGACTTTGCATGAAGACTAATGTTGTAATGAGAAAAAATGTGGGATATACAACATACAAAAAGTGTTTAAAATATCATTCATTAGAGAAACAATTGGAATTTGACAGCAAATATTAACATTTTGCTCTAGCACTTCTTTTGCTTTTTTTAAGGCCCAATTCTCTCACCCAAACAGTACCAATTCTCCTAACCTTCTTACTTAAGCCCCTCCCACAATTGTCTGAAATTCATCCTCATCCAGATACAATCTCAGTTTGTTGCTTCAGGATGAGTATAGAAAAGCTCAATGTTTATATCACAACACTCTCAGTACTGTTCATACTGTGTAATATAAGCTTTGGTACTGTGCATTGTTTGAATTAGCTGTCAATCAAAGAGCTGAGCCAATTGAGAATTTCTGTAAACCCCTACAAAGATTGTAGTTTGTGGTGAGAGGGTTGGTCCTCTAAGTGACTACTTACCACAATCAACGGACACATTGAAGAGATCTTTCAAGGGAGAAGAAACATTACTGTTGAATGGAATTTAATAATTTTGTTTTGGTAACAAAATTCCACATGGATGCACAAGACTAGACAGCGTCATCCATATGATGGCGATTACAGTCCATGATTACGGGTCATTTTTTGTTACTTGTTTCTAAATATAAAATTGTAGTATATCTCAATATATAATTGTAGTTTAAAATTAAGTTCATGAAAAACTTGTAAAGGAAAACTAAGATTGCTGCTTTTAGGTGCAAATGCATAACTGCAATGATGTAAAGTTTAATGAGACAACTTTGTCTTATTGCATATCTGTACAACAAAATTTACATAAAAAGCCATTTTATCTGCAAAAATTGCAGGAACATCTAGCATAAAACATCACTTAAAAATGATGACACGTCAAAATTGCACTAAAGGAAGAAACTTTTGCTAACAGCTTGATTTGTAAGTGGTCTCCATTGGGTCGTGTGATTTGACCACCCATGTCAAAGGTCAACTTGTATTTCAAATGAAATAATACATAAATGTGTATCACACAAGATGCATATTTAATTGGCCAACAACAGGTAGATGAAGTTACCCTAACTTGAACTAGTACAGTAGACTGTCCTGTTCCATGATTGGCTCTTGAGAATCATGTGACATTTTTCTCGTCCTTTGTGAAATCTGCTAGGAGTGAACTGCTTGGTTTAACTTGAATATGCAATACTGGAGGCCTAAATAATTATTCACTGATACACTGAAGCAAAATAAAAAGATATTGGTGTGATTTAGCAGCTTCTTGTTTTGCCCTTTAAGCTCCAGCCCTACAGTATAATGAGGTCGATGATATATTCCATCTTTTAGGAAAAATGATTTTATGACAGCATTTAATAAACTTGCTGTGGGAATATCTTCATCCCAGAAGTTACAATAGCACCAGATAAATTTTTTAAAAGATTTTTAAAACATAGAGAGAGATTTTCTCCCCTTCAAAAACTGTATTTCAAAGTGGATTAGTTAGTAAGGCGAGGTTTTACGTCCCAGTTTCTGACCAGCTGGTCTAAGTCAGGCGGGCAACAGCCTTCATTCCAGATGTGGCTCACTGGCTTGTTTTTCCCATTCCACCCCCTACTTCAAAATAAGTGATGACAACTTGAACCAATGGGTACTTTCACTTGCAAAACACATTAAAGCCTGACAATTTATTACATGGACATTGATACCTATCCTTTTCTTTGTAAACCATTTTAGATTTTGATGTTTAACTTTTAATAACTTATACCGTATATTCCCAAATGAACATCCCCGAGGGCATTACATTTTTGAAGGGGGTGTTTATTTGAGGGTACATTCCAATAAAAAATTAAGTTACTGCTAGAACCTACACTAGTGTCTTCAAACAATCTATGAATCATGTTGATTGTTAATTTTGTGTTTCTAAAACTACAATGTTTGGGCCTGTAGCACAAAGAAGCCTGGGCTTACGCTGTTGTTCAAAATTCTGAGGGGGATGTTTATTAGAGGGGGTAGCTTATCAGGGAGTATAGGTTTAACAGAGTTGACAAATAGCAAATATGATATTAATTGTAGGATGTAATTCTTCAAAATGTGAGGAATAAATGTCAACTGTGATGCTGGGAAATAGGTTGTGCATAGTGATATTTTTTTTAAACCAAGGATTCACTTGTTTTGTTTTGAAAGCTTAATTGTCCAGTATTGGGGGGGGGGGGCAAATCTCTGGTGTATTTTAATAAGGACTTACTGTAAGAACATTTTCTACACAAAACCGTAGGCTACATTTTGTTTTCTTGCTGTAAATATACTATGCTGTTTCAGATGTCATATTTACAAATGCAGTTGAAGGCATAGAGCAAAGGTCAGGGGGATGTGACCTTTCACATATAAATGATAAGGGTTTCTTTCTGTCAGAATGCCTCCCAAAATTTACTTTGAAAATAATTGAAAAAAGGGTTATTTCTAAGTAGAAAACCACCATAATGCATTTTGAAAAAGCACAACTTGGTCTTTAATACACCCATATCTCTTGAAATATGCCATGTAGACCGTGTGTTTGGTCTAGTAGTAGAGCAGCTGTCTCTCATGCTGGAAGGCCCGGATTTGATTCCCAGGTCCAATCATACCAAAGACTCTAAAAATGGAATCTACTGCCAGTGTGCATGATGCTCTGTATAAGGAATGGAGTAGGGAAAACAAGGCAGTGAGCCACAACTGGAAAAAAGGCCGAGGCCGGCTCGAATTGAACCAACAGGTTGGAACCTGGGCAGTAAAACTTCATCTAACTAACTAACTAACTCACTAACTAACTAACTAACTCATTTGAAAAGAAAAGGGTGAAGGATGTCTTTGTGTAATAATATGAAATCCAATAAGCATAAGCTATTGCTATTAAGTACAGCATGGTTGAGGCAAATATTGTAAAAGCATCAAAATTGATGAGAGTTCCTCATTGGTGCAACACCTTCAAATAAATTTGTAGCTGTAACCATAGCAACATTATTGCAGTATGCTTTCATTATTGAACCAAACCAGCCTTTATTTTCCATGATAATCAATCTTTTTCCCGTATAAATACCTAAATTTGATATTCTATTTCAGCCTTAAATATTAGCTTTCAGAATCTTACAGAAGGTGTGCCACTTTTGGTCCCCCATGTATTGAAATCCTGTAAATGGGTTGTCACACCAGACCAAATATATTTAAAGGAGGACTGTACTTTGCTGGTCAGAAATTAACACAACAGTATCATTCTGACTGGTCAAGGAAGATGCTTACACATCTGTAGAAATTTTAATGAACATTCTCCGGCTTACCATTAACAATAAAGGACCATGCATTTTCCTGTAATAAAGCACGTTCAGAGGTTACTGCATGCAATGTACAAGGGCCTAGGCTGTGTGCATACAGAATTAACCTTCAAGAGTGGATTATCCAAATGCACAGGTGCAGCATTGCTTAATACCTAGTTCATTCATACACAACAATCTCTTGATTTAAAAACAGAAAAAGAAATACAATTTTGTTTGTCATTAACCACATAAAAAACAGCACAATCCCTAGCACTAAAAGACATTAATCTAGAAAAAACTTTTACCATCTTAGCTAGATTATTTTACCTTTACAGCAGTCATTTGCAACTTCTGTTCTCTCACAGTAACTTTGGATGTACTGCTGTCATTCATTGTAAATACAAAATGGTTTCCCTGAATATTCAAAGCCTTACCAAAGCCTTAGCATTGTAAGACAACCAACCAGACAATACGTTGAGTGAGTTTGGTCAATCCACATGTTAAATAAATTAATAAAAAGATGACACTCTGATTCACAAGTCGTTGTTTCTGATGAACCGGTTCCCTTCAGAGTGTCGACCATAGTAAACATATCTGCATTTTCCAAATGAACCTACAAAAAGGAAAGAAAGATAATGTCCTTACAGTTTATTAATGGATTATGAAGCATGAAAGAAGGGTTTGGGGCAAGAAGTACCCTCCCATCATCCTCTTTCAAAGGGAAAATTGCCAATTTGGTATAATGGAGGATGAAGGGGGGGAGGGGACATTATTTCTGCATATCAACAACATAAATTGTCCATTTATAAAGTGGACTGCATTATGGGTACCCATAAAAAGAGGGAAATAAGTACCTCATGTTTCAATGGTTTGTTACGTATGTGAACATTTTCAAAAGTGAAAAATGAGAAATATTTCTTCACATGACAAGACATCAGGCTCAGGAGTGCATCATAGGGTTAAACTATCTGGGTATAAATTTTGATTGAATGTAAACAGAATAGTGCATGGCTTGAAGATGTGCATATGGAACTATATTTTGCAGATATAAAAATGCTCATTGAAATCCAGCCATTAGTGAATGACATAGAGGGCTCATGATCACTGACTCACCAATCATTCATGTATTTTTATTATGCATAGCCTGCAAAGCTGGGCATACAGTTCATCATAGATTAGGGTTGACAAAACTTGCCACACAGAAGTCAGGGATGTCAAACTAACCCACCTCTGCTCTGATGGCATGCAATGCTTTGCTCATAAACATTCAATATGACCCTATAATGACAACCCTTACAAACATTAAATGTATTTTGATGTTCCAAGTTGATTTTGAAAGTTTGATCACAAGATTTATAGTTCTTAAAATTCCTAACTGTAGAATTGCAAACTGTAACTTTTAAAAGGATAGAACTTGAACCTTGTTACATATAAGATTACACCATTGTTAAAATAGCTTTACTATGTTTGTTTATACAGCTCGTGAAGTACCCAGTTTCCCTTTAACACAATTTAATACACATAAAACTCACAACCTGCATGTTAGGTACATACATGCACATATGTCAAGAGACATGATATAAAATTAGAGTCACAATGACTGGAAGATTTTATATTTTTGTAATGTTCAATGAACTAGGGTTATTTTGACATTCTCAGTTCATATCATAGCAGTTTTAAAAAGGGTGGGTGAAGTTTGTTCTGGGAAAAAAAATTACGACTTTTACCTAGTTCAATGTAAGCAAGTATTATTCCTGTTTTGATGAGTTAGCTGATTAGATGGAACTTAACAACACACAAACATGAATGTGTTATATACTGTCATCTAGAAAAAAATGGAACAATGTTTGGGAAAAATTACCTAAAAGAATAAAAAAATGGTGTCACTTTCCACTGAAAGCTCTAGGCAAAAGTGGGGATTTTTGTGATATCATTAGGACTTATCAGTATTTCCTACATACTCATTAGCAGAACTAAATCTTAAATGTGGACAATAAAGGGACAACCCCAAATCATTCTTTTACTATTTAATAAAAAATAATAATGATTGGTTTTATATAGTGCCTTATATGTATATTCGACATCTCAAAGTGCTTCACAAGCATTACCCCTGGTCATTGGTAACTCGTCAAACCCACACTATAAAAGTGCACATCCGGCACAATGCCACTTCATCGTGTCCCCTGGAGGACTTCCCATAGGAGCAGCCACATACAGTGCATCACTATACAAGCTACCTCACAGGTACCCATTTAACACCTGGGTGGAGAAAAGCAATCGAGGTAAAGCATCTTGCTCAAGGACACAACATAATGACCCAGGTGGGAAGCGACAATCCTTAGATCACAAGTCCAATGCCTTAACCAATAGGCCACCATGCTCTATTTCTCATTTTAGCAACAAATTATGTATAGCAACTGTAGTTTTAATGACACAGTAATACTAGTAATAGTACACTATATTCCTTTACAACCCTGGGTATGTTTTATACTGACAAAGAGAGGTATAAATGCCCTAAACCTAAATCGCTCTGCCTTGAAAGGTATATTGTGTGTTAACTAACTTAATTGGAATCCCAAGCTTATTACAGAAAAGGCTTTTCAGGGCATGAAGACTAGGTGTGAAGAACATGAAATTAAAATTACAAATCAGATAAAATAAACAAAAGTTACTCCTGATCTTTGCTTGTGTTTTATATTTTGTATCCTTTTTTTCTATTTTATTTACTTTTGGATTTCTTTTCTCTTTTTTCTCTTTGAAGAGACAAGGATAGTAAAAGCACTTTTCCTTTTCTATGGCTCCTTTAACTTCTATTGCTTACTTTTTGGTATCTGTAATGACTAAATTTTTCTGTTTGAATACTTTTGCAAATGCATATCTATATAAATGTCATCCATTCCTTTTGCACTTTGAGTTGAGAAATAACCTTGAAACTTAATATGTTCATCATCTTATTACATAATATATCTCTATCATGGCCCAGTGCACATGGAAATCACAACACAATCACAAACACAGTGGTACTGGATATACTGTAACAAGCTTGAAATGGTAGGAAATAACCTCAACACCAATTTCTGATGAACTTGTTTGCTTTATTTTGTTGTTTGGTTTGCTTTCATGTTTTCAGTTTTTTTTTCATGGTGTAGTTGAGGCAGAACAAAATGAACTGTAACAGACACAAACAGTACTACAATAAAAGAAATGGTGAATAAATCAGTCCAGTACTCACCTTTGTGATAACCTTCTTTTGAATTTGTTGGTAGCGGTGTGTACTGAGATGTAACAGGGGAAGGGGGTTCATCTTTTTCTTCCTAAAAGAATAAAGTGGAAGGATTAAAGGGAAAATATATTAACATCTGTGCCTGCCTTCGGCAAGGAATAAATAAACCAGTAATAGCGCTTTACTCAACCCATGCAACCTGATAGAGGTAGCATATCAACCCCCACCAACATCGCAAACCCAACACTCCAAAATGTGTATGTAAATGAGTATGGCAATTGTTTCATGCTCTACTTGGACCAGCAACCTGATAGAGGTGACTCACCCATCCCACCCCTCCCTCCCACTGATCTCAAAATCTGTTACGAGTTTTATTCTCACCTCACTAGATGTAGATGGTTTGGCTACCCTCATGTAGGAACCTCTTTGTTTGGCCTCTGCTTTTTCTTGTTTGCTGACAGGTCTAGAATCTAGAAACTTTAGCTGTGGTAGTTTGAAAATTACATAATATCTGTAATATAAGAAAAGACATTTGCAAAAATTCATCACAAATTGCAGAGTTGACAAACAAATGGAACAATTCCAGAAACCTTTATTACTAGACTACAGACTTATCAAGTCACATTGAAAAATGGTCAATTATGACAGTTACCCATGACCAATTCATTTACAATGATTGCAAATTAAAGCACCATAGTTACACTCTTTTAAAACATTCTTGCAAAATAGGAATAACCTATACATTTGGAGATTACAGGGAGAGAAATGACTGACTACATAGTCAACTGATCATCAGTCGAGAGGTCAGGAGTTTGAATCCTAGCAGGGTCATACGGGAGACTTTAACAAGACGAACGTCTAGACGAGTTGCGGTGCCGACATACCAAGTCGTCTTGTACTTTAAAGGTGATTTTATATTTTAGGGGGACAAAAATACCATTCCAAAATACTTGTATTGTGTTTTGCCCAATAGCAGCTAAGTTAAGTTCCACACTTGTAACCCAGGAACATTGTTCATTCACTTTAGAAATGTGGTTGAGGTGGAACGTGAAACACACCAAAGAAATACTCGATTGCCGGTATAATGAGGTTTGCTCATTTTCAACTCATAGTTGACAGAAAATCAGGAAAAGATGATACAGCAGTTGATTTAGAACTGTAGAAAGAGCAAAATGTCACATCAGATAACATTTCAAACGTCATTTACAAGCTGTTTCTTGTGCATTCAATATAAGGTATCCCTAATGTCCCGGCTCCTTAGTAACTCCTTGTACAGCATGAGGGTTTCTGATAAAAGATGGTAAAGCGCCACAGGCTCAAGACAGACCATTCGACCAAACAGACGTTAGTCAAAATTGTATTTTAAGTAGTGCAGTTAATAAGGAAAAACATGCCATTTGTTTAGCTGTTTAGTGAATACAGGTGGAGTACACTGTTATGACGTAATGTTGGAAGCGACAATGAGTCTGTATATACATGACAGTAACGTTGTAGTCACTTGGTTGAATATGGATTTATGTTAATGAACAAAAGGGAAAAAAAATTCCAATGTTGAACATAAAGACTTTTTAAAGATTAATGGTTTTTAAAAAGTTTTGTACGCTCCGCACCAAGTTTACTCTCAGCTTTCCTAATAAAAATTTTTTGTAAGTAACATGTAATAACAAGTTAACGAGAATCAAAAGAAATGTCGATATCTCAGATTTACCATAATCTTTACAAATGATGAAATAAAATTAAAAAAAATATAAAACAGCAAAGTAAAAATTCCTTTGTCAGCGTTACCTACACCTACATTCCCTCAACATAAATGTTAATATGATGATATTTCACTCTAGCCTTAGGCCTATTGTCACTGTTTCTCCAATTTATATTAATCCCGCACACATACGTCACTACTAACCCTTCGCCGGTAACTTCTTAGTTTAGTAATGTATAGACACTTGAACGACGTTGACCTCCACAAATCAGAGAACCGAATCAATCACTTTCAAATCATAAAAGATAAATTGCAACATCTATGCGTCCCTTCATGAAACCCGAATACCAATAATATCGATGTCCCTAGTTTATAACTATTAGCGGCGATTCCTCTGTCATCACATCATTAAACAGTTTCGCTTCTTCCTACACTCTATATCAAGAACTTCTTGTCGCCTTTCTGACAGTGACTTCTTACTACGGAACAAAACTGTTGCCATTGCATAAAAAATTGTTTTAATAATTTCCATGCATTTCTTTTTCTAATAAAAATAATAATATAGCAAGTTTATGTATGGCCACGACTTAACTGATCAAGCGATAACCTAAAATATGTAAAAGCAATAAGAAAGCCAGGTCTATGAATAAGACTGCACTGTCCAGTAAAAAACTCCGTAAAAGACAAATTTCATCATTCCAACCACTCATATGCAATAGCTCAACAAATCACTTTCAAAGATGAAACGGACTTCATGAAAAATAAACGTTTCGCTAACGTAAAACGTAACACCACAGCCAGTGACATAACAAAAAAGAGCATGACTAGCTTAATAAGTGTCTTGCTACTTTACAATTTACGAAATGAACCACCTGGCTAAAAATTTACAATTGGGAATTTTCTTGTACCTGTTCAAAACTTCGTTGTGTAAGCCAACAATCTAAACCCTCTACAAACGGTACAAATTTAATGTTTACGTTCGTTTAACATAAATATAAAAAATTATAAGGCAATCATTTGTAATTGTTTTACAGTGAGCGTAAATCCCGGAGAAGGCAAGGGACGTCTTTGCTTCCTCAAGTAAAAAAGGAAAGCCAAACTCACATGGCCCCTCAAAATTTTAAATAACCATTTCAAAATCAACACATTTTTGACAAGAGATGAACTATCCATGGCCTTTAAAAAGACCAAATCAGTTGGTTTTCAAGGGCTTCTCCCCCAACAGAAGACCCAAAGCAGTCCCTGAATGATTGTGCAAAACCTTCATTCATGCAGACCTCTTCCCAATATCTCAAACAGATCACCGCCCAGCGTAATAAAAAATGGTTGCTCTCATCACATACAAATATAAAACAAGATATGAATGAACATGTTAAAACCCTACCGTGACTACTCTTTACATTAAACTATTTGTTCATGTTAACACTTCTTCATCTTATGATGTGCACTTCTCCCTAAATGTATAAATATCCCCAAGAACATTCCCCCTGAATTTGGTTTAAGCATTCTTCTTTAGTGGAGCTTCTGAGCAATGGCAACTCGTGGTGTAAATATGTGGAGGGGTACATAATGAACTTACAATGACTTGTGTTAAATAAAGATGATCATCTTCCCTGTAACCACTAATGCCAAACACCGAAAAAAACAATTACCACCCACAACAACGAAAAAATAAAATGTACATGTAGATCTTTCGGAACGTGTAAATAATACATTACGATCGTCATGTTCCCTACTGTCCCCATCATCACACCTCTGACTATTTTCATATCCACTAGAGCCTTTTTTTGTTTGATCCCAACTCTGACATCATCATTTTTCTCCCCTTCATAACTTTTATCTTGAAATTCACCCCCATACTTTCTTTTTCTTTGTTGCCAACCTTTCCTTTCTACAAAAAAAATCTTTGAACGGCCCTTCTTGGGCATTGTTATATTCTCCACATAGTTTTAAACTTTAAAATAACAAATTTACCATAACCAGACACCTTGATATAACACAAATATTAATACTCGCTATCTTATACAAATAATATTTACCTACCAATAACAATGTTTCCCTCCAACAGAAACTTACTTTATGAAAAAACAGTGAACAAAACTCCTCTAAACTATCAAACTTTTTACTCCACAGCAACCCCGACCATGTCACTTGAAAAGAATAAATCTCTACAAAGAAATCCTCATATAAATACTCCAAATTCACGTAACACCTCGATGAATTAAAAAAACAACCAAAATGATGGCGCCGTGTTAAATTAAACAACATATTATTCTCCAGAGTACACACGGACCTGGTTTTTCCGCAAGATTGTTACTAAAAATAGAACACGTTTGCAAATTTTACGTGAAAAAACCCCCAATTTTACACTCTCACGAAAATCATATTTCCACCAAAACTTAAAAACACGAAAGAGAAGTACCATCCCTACAAATTGCACTAAACCGTATTTCGATACCACAAAGCATCTAGAAGGAGATAGAAATAAAGTGCCGAAAAAGTCAGAAATTGACATCTCGATAGTAACTGCATTAGTTGCGGTTGCCTGCAAGGCAGGCACAGCAACTAAAAACAGAACCTACTGCCACTGTGCTTGGTGTTCAGCAAAAGCAATGAGGTAGGGAAAACAAGCTAGTGAGCTACCTGCAACTGGAAAAAAGGCCGTGACCAGCTCAACTTGAACCAATTAATTGAAAACTGTGCCGTAAAACTCCATCTAACCTTACCTACAGTGAGAAAATGCCATTATTTATAAGAGGGGGAGAAAGTGCGGTATGAAAAATTAAGTACTTCAAAATTCATGCAAACGAAATCTTTTTCTTAGCAGAGCTTCTGCACCAGCAGGGGTTATAAAATCAGTCTGTTATACTATGATGACTGCCCTATATTCACTGTGTTCCAACAATCTCTATATTCATCTACGATCAAGTTGTTGGAACATACTGTAGGGGTGTTAGAGCAAGCCCATACTGGAACGTAATAGATTGGTCGAAACATATGGCTGTTGAAATATAGGGCTGTAACCTAATACTATATTTCATGAAATGACCAAGTGTCAATAATGTGAACCATACTCTTAACATAGATTGTGAAAAACCTCTACTTTATGCCTCCCTCTTCACCCTCCCTCCACCCCTCTTTCCCTGTAGAAATTTAAAGAAAGCAGCATTTCTGACATAACATTAGGACTGATGATTCAATCATTATGATAACTAAAAGATTCGATTGCATTGCAAAGACCAAACCCAGGGTTTAGCATAAAGAGAATAGCCCATGCTGTACTAATCCGGTCTGCTCAATGGTGCTTCAGTCTGGGATAAGGAGGGTGAGCACTCTGACCTCAGAATTCAAGCAATTATCACCTTAAATACTGTAGCCTAAATTTTCCCTTCCCCCCCCCCCCCCTCCCAAAAGAAAAAAAAAATCTCTGCCCGATTGGGAGCATGGCAAGCCATTTCACTGTCACATACAAAATGACAAAACTTGAAACCAGTGCTAAAGCATCAAACCTACAGAGGTTTCTTTTTATAACACAATTTCTTTACTGAATACAGTATAATGAAAATATTTAGCACAAAATGGCTCATTACCAGTGTAAAAGGATGAAGAGGTAACACATCTGCTTAAAGGAGTGTGTCACTTGTAAGGTGCCTTCATTAATGGCAGTGGTGTAGTGTCCATATAGTGAGGGGTGGCCAAACCCCCTGACAGACCAAACTTGCCTTCTGGAGCCCGACTCGGGTATTTAACACCCTGTTTTAAAAGGTACTTCAAGTCAAAAGATTCAAAAATACTTTTAACAGAGCATTAAAAGTGAATTCCAACAGTCCAACTCCCATCTTCTTAGGACATTCCTGAGCTGAGATATAAAATGTTGAAGTTATTCACTTGGTCCATTGTGCAATAATTTGTGACTTTCTTATGGTACAACTCACATTACCTGCTTTGCTTCCCTTTAAAATTAAAAATGTTTTCATGACCTTGAACACTTCTTGTTTGCTTGCACAGCGTGTTGCACAGAGAGGACTTAATTAATTACATCATACCACAAGAGTACTTACTATCATTCCTTGGTACAAAGTGCAGTAACTTTCAGAAAAACAGAGATACAAAGATTGAAATTTGATTAATACAACAATGACATCACAAATTATTGCACAATGTACCATTTTAAATTGAGTGAATAAATTTCAACAATTAATATCTCCACTCAGGAATGTCCTATGAAAATGGGAGTAAGACTGTTAGAATTTATTTTTCATGGTCTTTAATATATATATTTTTGAATTTTTTGACTTGAGGTACACTTTAACAGGCTTTGCTGTCCTTTTACACCTGATCTTCTAACCTTCTGGCTATTCTAGTGGCACACACAGCAATTTATTCCAGCTGCTGGTCATGGGACTATTTTCATTCTCCATATTTCTTATGCAGAGCATTATACACAATACGTTTGAAGCTTTTAAAGTCACTTGATATAACTCAAAGGGTGTTCTGCCCCCCCCCCAAAAAAAAAAAAAAAATGCAATTTCTTTACCTATATCTTTGGTAATCTTCTTCATCCTTCTGTAAATCTGAAAGTTCATTCGGACAAGCTGTGTTTCCCAAGAGACTTATATACGTCACACCAGGCAAGTGTTTTCTTATCTTGGCGATCAAACTGTCAACATCTTTGATGTAGGATCATAATTAAGGAAAACATCAACAAGACTAAAAGAAAATGGATGAGAGCATCATTTAAACACTGAAATTTCAGCTTTCACTTGATAAACTTCATGTTTACAATGAATTTAAAACTAAAAAATCACATGACCTGAAATTTAAAAGTTAATCTTAAGTGAAACTGTAATTTCAAACTTGTACTGTGTTTGAACTGTATTTGAAAGAGAACTCGAACTTGAGCCACATTTGAAACTGTATTCAGACTTAAAGGGAAATATTGTGTTTAAAATGCTCTAACAAAGAGTATCAAGAAAATGGCTCAGACACTATCCAACAATGCAGTCTTAACTATAAACCCCAGCAATAGCTACATCTCTTCAAAATACTATACACAAGAAGAGCCATAGACATTGCATCATTTGAAATGTCGAAAATTTGGGTGAACAAATTATTCTTGAGCAACAAACAACAAAATTTCTATCTGTGAGAAACTTATTCCTACAAAAGAAGGCTACCTTACTGCCTTACTTTTGATAACCTATCACCCTGTGTCAATAAATATTAGTTTTAAAAGGATGAATTTTCTTGCAAAACAAACACAGTTTATCTGGATGACACTACATAACACATACAAGTCCATGTGTCATTAAATTTGATATAACTGACAGTGCATGGATGTTGAGCCATTATGGCCATAAATACTGTAAGTGATGTCATTGTACTGTAGGCATTCCAACTACAGTCATGCGGGCAGTGGCGTAGCCAGGATTGTGTGTGTGTGTGGGGGGGGGTGTTGGTGCCATGGGGAGTTTGGGGCATGACCCAAAAACCACCCCAGTGGCTACGCCACTGCATGCAAGTACCCAACTCCACAAACTAATGTTACTTTTGCCACTGTCCTTGAAATGAACTTGAAAAATGTAAACATCAAACCTACATTGTGAACCCATCATATCACACAACAAATTTGCTCATTTAGCTTATGTTTATTCATAATAGAAATGTACATTGGACACTTGTGTGTTCAATGGTAAATAAAGGATGGATTTCTATCTAAATGGTGGGTTTCGTTTTAACTTTTTTAATTTCCTCAAAATTGCCAACACTTGTTGCTGCTGGAGAGCCCTTCATGCATGAAAGGTTTTTATGCACATGTATAATGGTTACAGGAAGAGTGAAAAAACTTGGAAATAACTGCTGTTTAGATAAATGACTTTGTTCTAACCTAAGCTGTTGATGATAGAAACTAGATCTGACTAGACAAATATGAGCAGGAAATGATATCAAATTAAGGAAATGGTACCAACGGCCTCTTCTTGAGAGAAAAAGTTTGTACTTAAGATTATGTGAATGTGAAAAGTGTAAAATCAATTAATTTTTTCTTACTTCAAGGAAATGATCTCTGCTATTATAAGTTTTGCTTCTGATCATATAAATGTATGATGAACTGTGCTTACTGGTCTGGAGTTTTAACACGGCTCATAGAGTTGGTTCATGGAATTCACCAAATTTTTCGAAACCTGTTAAGTTTTCTTCACATACCAATGACAAATGGTCAAACTTAGACAATCCCCATATCCTACATACAAATAACTGTTGTACAGTATGTAAAAAGTACTTAACGGTTCAATTCGGTTTTCAAAAATTCGTGAACAGACACTATTTCAAATTATGCACAAAACTGTTACGAGTCAAGACATCACAAAATTCAAAATTTCAAATTTTTCTGTAACTATTGGATATAAAACTTGACAAACTATGCTAATTATAAGCATTTGTCATGTGGTAGCATTCTTCAACACTCTCATTAAGTTATTGATACCAACTGAATTAGCCCCTTTAAATAGAGGAGGAGGGGCTAATCATGAGGGAAAGCTCTCATATAAAAACACCCAAAAGATAAAAGATTCCTGGACAGGCCCTCTCCCCATTTCTCCTCCCCAAAATGCCTCAGAAGAGAAATACTTACCAAAATCAATACTCTAAGTTTTTGTGCTTTACAATCATACTAAATAAGCACAATAACTTTGCCAGCAAATTTTCAAGTTTGGACATGGTTTTACTCTTTAATCATTTTGCAATATGTGGTGTAGTGGCCTGAGTCCCCCCCCCTTCAATTTTCATAGCGTTATGTCATATATGTCATACATTTTTTAGACTAAGTGATAGGTCTTTTTCAATCATGTTCTATTACAACTGGCTCTCAAATTTAAAAAAAAAAATCAAAAAAATCCATAGCCCTTCCCAAACATAAAAAAATTTCTTGGTCCAAAATACTTCCATCTTGTCTCAATGTTGTCCTTTACTGTATCTATACCTTCTGATGACAACTATCTGATTGCTAGAGCAAGAAATCTTATTTCCACAAATTGATAAGAAGAAGATTCCCCATCTGATTTCTTGATAGGTTTTTCCACAAAATTTAAACTGATCTGGAATGCAGTTTTGTCATAGAAATGATTTTTAATGCAAAATTTCAGTGCACTTTCCATGCCTTTATCACAGTCTGCATTTTCCAGAGTGGGAGTAAAATAACTTCCCAGGGAGCGAGTATAATTTCCCACAATCCTCCCAATATTTTCATGTACACAAAAGGGAAATTCCCTCCAAATGCCATAATTCCCCCCCCCCCCCCCCCCGACAAATGCCCAAAATTCCTAGGAAGGAGCATCTCAGCTTCACAAATTTTCCACCCATGTGTACTTCATTTCTCCTTCCCCCATCAACATCTCCACCATAGGAATCACACCATCAAAGCCAACTATAAATAGCAAAAAATTCTCAAATTAAGCTGGCATGTTCATGAAGTGAGAAAGGAAAGACTTCCCACTCACGCAAAAGTTGTAGAGATGCATAAAAACCGAACAATTAACACAATCGTTGAGGTTTTACCATGTTTTCCTCTCTTACTGACTGGTGCAGGGGGTCAGGGACACTACTTATACTTTCACACAGTCCCCATTTAAAGCTACTGTACCTTCCAAAATTTAGGTTTGTGCAATGAACCTGTTTGAAGTACAGCATATTTTATAACTGCTTGTCTAGGCAATAAATAGCGGTAGACATAAAATAAAACTAACATGTGCACTTAAATGTAATACCAAAGGATATATTGTTTTTATTGAGTATTAATGTGTGAAGTTGCGCTAAGTTTGGAAATGTCACTGTATCATCAAGTTGGTTACTGTCAAGAATAAGCTCCTCTAGGTCTTTGAAGAATTCTAACCCTTCCAATGATCTGAAAAAGTAAAAGAAAAAGAAGGAAATTGACATGCCTGATTAAGGTCTAACGTTATTTGTATAATTTTGATATATTGTAATAAAACACATGCAGTACAGCAGGCATACAGTAGCATCTTACATGTTGAGGCCGATGGCATGTACAGAACTGTACTTTGGGGCCAACTTGTAATACAAGTACCCTCCTGGTTCAATAACAATTAAATCATAGGCATACAAGGTGGGGGTGCGGTGGGGGCACTTGCCTCCCAATTCCTGCAAAAGCAGTTGGTCTATTCAGGCAAAAAATGGACAAAACATGATGAAAGGTGACATTATTCGGCAAAAAATGCTCTTGCCCCCTCATAGAAAATTACCCCCAGACACCTATGAATTAAATGTTCAGCTCATCATTGCAACGTAGTGTTATTTTACACATGGTTAATGATATACAAATGCTGACTGGTACTGACGAATCATTTCATGTTTTCTAGCAAAGTTTAAAAGGGCAATAAAAAGAGTTTCTAAACTAGTGAAGAAACCTAAACACAAGTGTTTTAGCAAATTTCTGTGCAAAAGTGTAACAAACTGAATACAGTATTAAAACTTGACCAATAATGGTTTCTGAATGGGGTGGAAAATGTACATTTCAAAAACGGCACTCTCATTGTACCTATGTAGGGCAAATGAATACTTAACATCAGTTATGATACTGTGTGCACGGTTAAAGCCTTCATATAATTTCCTTGTCACCTTTGAGTACTCAATTGTTTAGTATGCAAGAATATTATTTGGGTTTAAATGGTTTAAAAGCTACATTGCCAATAGTTTGAATCAGACTATTGTTTACAGTACATCAACTGATAACCTTGCCACCAATTAGTGGGTTCATATGGTGCCATCATTTTTATAAGGATAGACTTAAATGCATTGTACTCTTAATCATGTACAGTATTCCTTATGCCTCAATACTTGACATTTAGTATTTCTCCTGTCTTTGTACAAACAAAGGCGAAATAGACAACCATGGTCGGCACCTGGGGACATGTTCTTCCCCCCCCCCAATATTTGAGAAATGGCCCATTGACTTTTAATTTTTTACACAGTATCTTTTTGGAAATGTGGTCATGTCCTGCTCCTGAATATTAAGAACATATCACTACCCTTGTGGACAACTGCTACCTAAACAGGTGTGGAACCAGACATTCCAAAAAGGCGAGGGAGGCTAACCTGAGCAAAAGCAGGGGTGTGAGTTGCACTGCTAATTTCCCATATATTTAATTGTTGATGTGGCGAAAAAGGGAGGGCTGGGGCCGTAAAAGCCCCCCGTCTCCCTGTGGATCCGCTCCTGCTATTAAGGGCAACATTTTATACTTTTCAGATGCTACTTCTGGACAGGAAAACAGATCAATACGCACCAACTTCAATTCACTGTCAAGTTTGCACAAGTTGTGCTGACATGAAATAAACCAGAGCATTGAACAATTTGAGTTGTTTCTTTTTTAAACAAATCCAAACCATATCAAGTGGTGTAATTATCAGACCAAAGTAATGACCAGAACAAAGTCCAATTTACACTGCACACAGCTTACAAAGATTACAAGGCTTGACACTTCTGAGAAAAAGAAGGAATGTAACTTTTAATACTTGCTTTCGCCTCTGATTCATATATTTCGATAGGAATGCACAGTTAGTTATGGGTATAGAGACAAACTGGCAGGAATATGTTATAAAGCAGGGTTGTCCAACCTACGGCCCGCAGGCCACGGTCCCGCCCGCAAAAAGGTTGCGCCCGGCCCGTCAGAAATAATCTATATTGCAAAATTATTCAATAAGCAGATTAATTGGTGACAACTTTAGGCTTTGCCGTCCACTATGGCATGCTTACTTTTGAATAAAATAATTCATTACAAATGTCTGCTACATGTAGCTAAATTGGAGCGTTGTCCATAGGGACGGGTTGAGAATGATTCAGGAGGAATATGAAAAATACTTTCTCCGAATATTCTGCCCAACACCATCACTTTTTGCTAAAATTAATTTATTTGTTCAATCAAAAACGAAAATGAATCAGTGTTCCCTACGCGCAATGATTGCATTTTGTTGCCTTGGGCGTCGGGAAAAATTGAAAAAAAAAACGAGTACAGAGTGCGGCCCCTAGTCCATCATAACCATTAAATGTGGCCCGCCGCTGTGAAAGGTTGGACAACCCTGTTATAAAGTGTTAGCTGGTTAAGTAGGGAATGTTTTTAGAGTGTTTTAATGTGACTTGCCATGTCCACTGCTGGGGAAAAACAGTCATCACCTTGGCCATCAGTTGCTTCTCTGCTGGTTTTATATACTGTACCACACTAGGTTTGGTACAGTATATCAAAAAGGGTGAGGCTTTTGACATCATTGAAAGCCATAGATGTAAATAATTTTACAGTAAAGTCCAGTTGTGGCAACTACATCATCTGCCTTCACATCTTTGTTAAGAGTGAAGCTTTTACAAAGCAAAGTCAGAAGCCTGAAGGACTATCATACTGTATTTCTGGGTGGGTGGCAACCAATTTCTGCTAATGAGTTGTCTTTTGGACAACCAATTCACTTTTATTGAAGGCATACACTGCAACTACTAGACAACTTCCATAAACCTATTACACAGAACAAACAGTATGAAGTTGGGGGATCCTTCTTTTCCCAGGAGGTTACTGGTGAATGAAAATTGTTTTATCCAACAGTGGAAA
Source organism: Holothuria scabra (assembly GCA_037179385.1). Taxonomy (NCBI): domain Eukaryota; kingdom Metazoa; phylum Echinodermata; class Holothuroidea; order Aspidochirotida; family Holothuriidae; genus Holothuria; species Holothuria scabra. The sequence goes on from CM074198.1 coordinate 25,862,854, forward strand.
TTACTTGCATTGTGTCTGAATTTTTGAAACCAAACTTGACTTTAAAGACTTGAAGGCATATTTTCATTCCCTTTTTAAGTAGTTGACACTATGCAACACATTTGTGTTGATGTGTTGTTAAATTCCATCAAACCACTGTAACCTTATCCTTTAAAGACTTAAGGATTTAAAGGAGGCCTTGCATAAATCCCATATTGTCAAAGAATTTCCAAGGGAGGAAAGGCAGTCTTGCTTTTGGTTTTAACTTCAGTTCCTAAATGAGGATGTCCATCCTTCCTGATCCTTTACATAAAAAAAATAAACAAACTACTGCACTGTACAACACATTTCAAATGGAGTATAGTTTCAAGAAGCTGGACAGTATGACAACAGATTGGCAGTGACTAACGTACATACTGGACTAGGATTACATCATACTGCATGCTTCTGTAATCATTCTTCACTGTCATGACTGTTTTCATTCACACCTAGGGAAAATAGCCCGATCCGAATACTGTAGTCAAGTGCCGGTCTGACTTTACATTAGTCAAACATATTAAACTAGGGTCCATCATTACTGTACCTTTAATCTCTCAAATATTACTGTTTGCTTACCTTTATCATATGTGATTATATGTACTAAAATACCTTGTAATTCCCTTGATTTCACATAACCTTGTAATTGCATGTCACAACAAAATAAGAACAATTCCTGCCTTATGGACACAATTAGAGGCTGGCAACAGTCATAACACTAGTGTTGGTTGCATTCATCTATGTACTATATAATTTCTAATTTCTGCTCAAAAATGTTCAAAGTACAGTAATTGGAACAAACTTTTGTATTAAACATTAGAAAAAGAGAGAGTTCAGTATTGGGTGGGGGGTTGTCTGTTGTTCCCTCCTTACAAAAGGGTTGAGGCAAAAATGTCAGATGGAGCAGACTTACATCTTTGTGACCCCTTTACACAAATAAAACAAATAGAAAACAGAGAAATGATGCTAAAAAGTGGGTCTTTTTTGATTGTTAACAAAAAAATTTAAGGTTAGCACTTCAGGCCTCCGGTTTACGATTGAACAGGTGATGTGCTGTAAATCACACTCCTCATAATATTAAAGGTAGTGTGACACCAAAATGACAAAGTCAGGTATTTGATGTAAAAAGCCTTAAAAACCAAGAAAATTGCCACAATTCCCATCAAAATTGGTTAAAAATTGGCCATTTTACAGGTTTGTTTCTGATTTGCACTTAATAATGCATAAATATGAGCTCTAATATGTAAATCTTGTGATGTCATGGGAGGGACATACCATATATGGCTAATGTTATCCTTTGTTTTTGTAATCTTCATTTCAAGGGCAGCTGTAACATTAGTGTTTCCTGAAAGGTTAATTTTGAAAGTTCAAATTGTGTTCTTGAAAATCATCAGTATCAATCAATAAACTATAAACTATCTGATGAGTAATTAAGAGATAATTAATGTAGGGTTAACAAACGAAATGTCAACACTGTGCAACACTCAACATCACTATTTTTGCATAACCAACAAGTTGCTTCAGGAACATTCAAACTTTGAAAAGGTGTATCTTGAGAAAGGTAAAAGATATTGACATAATTTCAACGGATTCTTCTTTAGGAGACCTTGCTCCGTAACTAACAAGTAAATTCAGTGTTTTTTGCTGACATGTCACACTACCTTTAAGAGTGAGTATGGAAGGTGTGCTTTTTCATTAAACTTTATTAAGATTTACTGTACATACAGGCGCTCTAAATATTCATGCACTGTAGGTGTGCAAAAAAATTACACTCCTCACAGTGATTTAAGAAGAGTAATGGTGTGCGATTGCGCTTGAACTTCTCAAAATGCAAGGCCTGGCCCTTGCTACTCAACAATGTTGATTTGTAACAATACTTACTCTATTCACTCCACTCATACACACCAGCTATTCTTTTGCATGTCAGTGACTTGCATTGCATCCATGTCACTGTAAATAGTACCATATACTGTATTACACTGTACTGTGAACAAGCATAATTTTAGCAAATGACTGACACCCCTCCCCCTTTATGCTAGCTCTTAACATATTTTGGCCAGGAATTTTACCTCAATTGGTTGAAACTCAAGTCCAGTCGTTTAATCTGGTTTCCATACCACTTTCCTAGTTCTTCTGGTATCCTGGTACATCCTTGTTCAATATATGAAAGCTGAAAAGAAAGAAAAAATTCAAAATGTGAGTTCATTGTTTTTATTCCCTGTAAAATAATAATCATAATTACGCACTTATTTAGCCCAAAAAAGGTAAATGCATCTCAATGCGCTTTACAGAGAAGAAAACAAACAAATTTCAAAGAAAATGCCAGTTTAAAAAAAAGGCACTTAAGATGGCTTTTGAAGGTGTTAAGAGTAGAAAAATGCCTAATACCATCAGAAATATGGTTCCAAAGATGTGACTCGATAATTGAAAAGGGCCCTTTGACCTTAAGAACTAGTTCTATGGAAAGGAGCTTTTCAAGAGATTTTGAGAATCTGAGCGATTGTGAAACAAACTTTGCAATTCCATAATCCAAAATGATCAGACATGTAGCCAGTATTTAGTTATGGAAGGGGTTTTGAGCATCATTTGATTGAAGGGCATAAGGGGAGGATAAGCAGTATTTTATTTATTTTTTGGTGAGGCCTTCAAACTCAAAATGGTGCAAAATGTGTGCCACAAACATATTCCAAGTCTGCTTCTTTTCAAAATTTGGGTCATGGGAGAGTTTCATCCTGCAACCCAACCCCCCTCCTTCTCCATCTACATGCCAATAATTTCTGATAAAACTTCGTTAATACAATTTATGAAATGACATAGGAACTGTACACTGCAAATTTTACAAATCATGCAAGTTCCACAAGATGATTATCAGCATTGTGATCTAGTACTGTGTTATGTGATGAGCGAAAACAAAAAGCCTTCAAATATGAAAACTTCATTCTGTTGGATGTAATCCTCTATGTTATAAATTGCGAAGTAAACTGCAGTCTCTAACATGGGGAGGCTACAGTCTATACAGGTCTAGCTTCCAGAGCAGTTCACAGCATTAGGTTAGATGGAGTATTAAATGTATTAACCACTGCATATGTGGAACAACTATAAACAAAGGTCTAATGCTGTAAACTTGCAGCAAGTCTATGAACAGGACAATTCTAAGTCAGATTTCACTTTATGGCTGATACAGTTGTATCACTTTCACAGTACAGTATATCTTGATACTGGTAGTTTGTTCAATACTTCAAATGCCAACTGATAAGATACTGTGTGCTTTTAAATGAAAATGAATGCCATATTGCAAAATGATGTCCTTAAACAGAAAAAGCACATCTTGGTACATTTCTGCAAATTTTATGGAACCTCCTGAATTAGAGGAAACTGAATCACTGAAGTACAAAATACATACATGACAATGGAATAAAAAACATGAAACTGGAAAAAGCACATGAAGTGAGAATAAAATTTCATTAAAGATTTAGATGAGTTAATACTGTTTTTATTTGGAAAATGACACTTTGTGAGACACACATGGCAATACAGTAACCACAGTACTGTTTGCATGGTAAAGCGGTTTGAGCATCCAGGAGCAGCTGGTACAGTGAGTCTGGAGTCTTACTTCTAGCAGAGAAATAACATCGAAGACTTAAAAAATGGACCCTACTGCCTTTGTGCTGCCCCTGCTTGGTGCTGACATCTTCTCCGACTATAGACGAATCCGATCAGCCCTTGTTTTTAGTGACTGTAGGCAGCCATTAGTGGGGTCCATCAGCCTTTACTCATCTTCATTTATTGTCTATGTGGATTTCAAATCTTCTTATTCAAAGAAGTTGAGAAAATCAAGATACATTTCAGTATACAACCATCCATGGAACAGGCACAGTAAGTAAGGGAATTTAAAGTTTAAAGGTGATGGACCCCAGTAATGGCTGACTGAAATGAGACCATCACAATCTGTCTGGATTCGTCTATAAGCAATGAAGCATAGGAAGTCATACCGGTGAGTCATAACTGGGAATACTGTAAGTTACAAACTGTTCAAACCATAAAACCTCATCTAACTAACTAAACACAGTGGCCTGCAGCCCTCAGTATAATGCTGTAGGTTAGTAAGTTAGCTGGATGGAGTTTTACAGCCCAGTATTCAACCTATTGGTTCAAGTCCTGCCGGCCGCGGCCTTTTTTCCAGTTGTGGCTCACTGGCTTGTTTTCCCTACTCCATTGCTTATGGGGAGTATCACGCACAACAGCAGGTTACTTTTTTAGAGTCTTTGGTATGACTCGACCTGGGAAGCAAACCCGGACCTCCAAAAGTAACCTACTGCTGTTGTGCGTGGGAAGCAAACCCGGGCCTTCCCCATGTGAGGTGGATCCTCTACCGTTTGACCAAACACGCAGTCTGAATACTGTTGGAGATACTGTACTGCACATACAGTATTTTCTTTCCATTCACCATAACAAAGCACCGACCTAAGATGTAGAACAATCTACCAAATCAAACATGGTGTTTTTGTCCCCACTGAAGACAAAAAAGGTTCTTTTAACAATTTAGGCCTACCAAAATCAGTTCCATTTATACAGTACCTCATTGTAGCCAAAGTTCTTTTTTTTTAAATTAAGGTAAGAGGAATCACATATTTTGCTCCAATTATCACAGCTGTTGTTAGCAGGAGCATGCCAGTTTCTTCTTATAATTGGAACGTTGAAAGTCCACATGAAACTTCCTACTGTAACTGTTACCCTTAAGGAGCACTTGAAAACTGTATTATAAACTAGAGCAGCTATGCTTAAGAATCTTAGTACTTTAGTAATTTATGTACAATCAAAGGTAATCTTGAAGCAGTGAAACTACAGTATGCATTTGTTTATACTGTATTTGATATGATAGAAAAGAAAAAAACATGGCTTTGTTGATACTGTAAGGTACAGTGCCATGTATAAACAAACTTCTGATATCATGACATACAGTACTGTACAGCCTTTCATACAACAGGCTTACATTTGGGTTAGCTATTGTGGTGTAGTGATTTAACCATTTCAGGGATGTACATAGTACATACTGTCCTGATAGGTACTGTACATTCCATGCTCACAAACTGAAATTTATAAGAGGATACCGTACTTAGTTACAGCTCTGTCTAGTGTGACAATATTGTAATACTTTCTATGTATAGAGATAAAAAAGAACAAGTGTCCACCTCAATTAAAATTTTGTATTCATAAAAGCTTTACATTAAAGCCCTTTTGTGTGACAATGAATATACCCAATAAAACGTTCAGTACCCTGCTCAGTCCCAAGTACTATTAAAAATACTTTGAAACTCTTCTAGCTTTATTGATTACATCAGGAACAGTACATTTTTAATTTCTTTTCTATCAAACAGTAACTAGAAACTAATACCTAAATGAACAGTACTGCAAGAGGCAGTTTCACTTAAAACTTTGAAAACTGAAAACTACAGCAGTTTACCTTTCTCTTTCAAAGAAGAAAAATCTTAATAAGTACCTTTGTTTTACACAGGAAATTTCCAAACATATTTCACAGCATGTATTGGATACATAATAAAAATCAACTGTGATGCTGTGCAATTTATGCTATCTCATAACCTCAGGATGGGCTGTTATTCCTACTCCACGTCCAAGAGAGATCTATAGACGCATTACATTCTATAGGATACCAGGAAATTGAGAGCCTATACTAAGTTTTTTTTTCTAAAAGTCCCCACGACTCTCTGGCGAAGAGCCAAGGGGCGAAAACCAAACGATTACTCCCGGAGGAGTTCTGCTCCCTTAAGGAGTTTAATGTCCCAAATGGACAATTACGCCCTCCAAAGGGCAAACACTGAGTGGTCCTGCTCTAGACTGGCTGAATAGAACAGAAGCCACAACCTGGATGCCTATACTAAGTATGTACACCCCTTCCCAACATTTCTTGAAGGCCCTGGGTATTTTGTTTAACACAGAGAGGTATTCTTCATATTTCCCTCCATGTGTCACTCTCTACTTTTAAAAGCCTGCCCATTTGGGTAATTTCACAATCAGGGTTCCATACCCAATTTAAGGTTTTGACTTCATCATACATATTACTGCAACACATGGACAATGGTATGACAGCCGCGATAACTATGGGAAAGGCAACCACCATACTAAATTAAAGCCAATTTCCTGCAAAAAAACAGTGTGTTTTTACAGAATTTTGTGGTTTGCTATGCACTAAACAACAGCATCATCTGCACAATTATAAATACTGTAAAATCTCCCACAAAGCATGCACTTTGCAAGCTTTCTAACAAGAGGCCAGAAAATGTGACGAAACACTGAAAGCCTCCAAGCAACAGGCCTGCCTGGGAAGGGTTGACAGCTCTGTCAAAGTTGAGTCATCAATTGAGATAAAGGATGTGGACAAAACTTGCAACAACACCACCCACAAAATTCTGGCAATGAATTAGGGTATTTTTCGTACATCCTAACTAACCTAAGTACTGTAGGTTAGTCTTTAAGCCCAAATATCCTTTCACCCAAGACAGTTCTGAATTCTTCCAACCTACTAACTTGTATGGTGGCTTCTCCCTAAGCTGCCTAAAATTCTTCTTCCTACAGATACTTTTCAATCCTAGTTTAGTTTACAGCTTTATCTGACCAACAGCATCATCTGACCAACTGAAAAGAGAGGCGGTTTAAAAGCAACAGACTTGCAGTGGAGAGGTCTGGAGTTCAAGTCCTGGCCGGGTCATACCAAGCAATTTAAAATGGAACCTTCTGTCACTGTGCTTGTTGCTCAGCAGAAGCAATGGAGAAAGACAAACAAGCCAGTGAGCCACAACTGAGAGAAGGGGTGGTAACTGGCTTGACTTTAACCAATTGATTAGAAACTGGGCTGTAAACCTCCCTCCAACTTAAGTCAAGAAAAGAAGATTTCTTCCTTCCAATTAAAAGAAAATGTGATGTAAGTTAATTGAATCATGATGTTAATGTAATGATATTGTAAGTTAAATTAATTAGGCCGTAAATATTTGTAAGTATTATATTTATTTTCCAACCTGTGTTTTATATATATATGTACATATGTATATATTTTCAAGATGGGAATAAAGTTCTTCCTTTAAAGAAAAAACCTCCCTTCAACTTAGTGACTACAGTTTATGGGCATTTATCCTGGTGAGTATACTTTACAAGGCCTTCTTTATATCTGACCACCTCTTGCACTCTGAGGGCTTCCACGGATGTGATTGCCTTTCTTTTCTTCCTTTTTTGTGCTTGTTTATAATTGCCTGTAAATTTATTGAGGTTTAAAGGTTTAGCCATACAATATGTAATGGTATAACACCTTTCTGAGACAAAGTTCAAAAATAAGGGTAAGGATTCCAAAATTAATAAGGATTCAAAAATTGAAAAAAGAAGTGCAAACACTAAAAAAGAAGTACATCATGTTCTTGATTTATAACTCTTGAACTAAACAAGATACCAACACCAAACTCACCATCAATAGCATAGGTATAGAAAAGCAACGGGTAAAAATTTCATTATTATAGGTCAGAGACAGGATCAAAGTTCAACTCCAAAAATGGCATGTATTTGTGCATGGTTCTGTGGGCCCATGTTTGACCACCTGTAATAAAAATTGGCATTGAATTATGGAATCTTTTAGGTACAAAATTATGGTGTGACAAGGAGTTAAAATGCAAATATTGAGGGTCAATTATCTCCTATTAAAGATGAGAGGTACACTTTTTTAATGTCAAATTCATCAAATATGACTAAAATACCCCAAATATGTATTTTAACTTTTGTTTCGTGTCTCTATTTTAATAATATTTGCGCCCAAAGGGCCAAGATCACACATTGCATTAAACCCAATGGTTGTTTGAAACTTTGAAAGAGCTATAACTCAAAAAGAAGAGGAAATTTTGAACTAATTTTTTTCTGTGTGTTTGTCACATTGGCATAGTTATCTATAAACAATGATTTTTAGCCAAACCTGAAATGGTACCTAGCAATAATTTTTGAGAAATTGGTCAAGTTGACCAAGAATGATCCAAATAACAAGTGGTCTTTCACTAAACAGTTGGTTGATTTGCGATTCATCACCTTTAGAACCACTTTAATACTGTCACAGCTATATTGTTCAATAGCTATCCATGAGGAACTAATGTAAAATCAGAACACTCTCTGTGCATATGTACTGCAACTAGGCTACAGCATGAGCTACTTTTCATCTTGCCTGCAGACTGCAGACCTACCTCAGGAGATGTACAGAAACAGACCCTGTGCTTTAATGTTTGGCTTCAAAATGTTTTAAGCCTAGCACTAGCTACAGTGGGCTAATTGTAAATCAGTGATGGTGGAAGCTGGAAAGTTATTGTAGGTTCAATAGAATACAGGGCCACTCTAAATTAACTACACTTCGCATTGAGATGGGTGGATGCTAGGTCCTAACATGTTATCACATACAAGCCATTGGTCAAAACTTACACTATGCATCCCTGCATCCCCACAGCCACCCAGGAGATGCTTGGTAGTTGGTATTGTGCTTCATTAAACTTCAACTTTGCATCTAAGCATCCATTTATCCACCCAATGGGTGGTTGGTATGGACTTCCAAAAATTTTCCAGATATTCCTGCATTTATCCATATGTTTGCAAAAACTACCAAATGTTTCTCCAAAATTGTCATGGAACTACAGGTCTATTACCGATGTCAACATGTTACTACAGGGGTTGGTTAGGCATACGCAAATGTGATTAATCGCCGAGTAATCACAAAAAGATGCGATTAAACGTTTTGTTCACTGATCACAAATTTACAGCCCTACTTGGTACTGTGCTTCATTAAACTTCAACTTTGCATCTTAGCATCTATCCATCCACCCAATGGATGGTTGGTAAGGACTTCCCAAAATTTACCAGACATTCCTGCATTTATCCATATGTTTGTAAAGACTAACAGATGTTTCTCCAAAACCATCATGGAACTACAGTACTCACAGGCAAACAAACAGAGTCACTAAAACAGCGTGTCTACAATCTGAATACTCAAATTTGTTGAAATACATCCTTCAAATTAAAATCAGTACACCTACAGTAAGACATTTTCCTACTATGATATTTCAACAGATAAGTGTTAAAAATACAAGGAGAAAACTATGTTAAAATTTGTGACAATCAATTTGAAGCATCATTGCGGCGATGGCAGTCAAAAGTGTATTTTGGTCACACATAAAATTCCACACACAGCCACCTTTGCCTGGATCATGCACTGGGGCTGAACCTTTGACCCGTATTATGTATCATTAGAAAAAGGAGAAGGAACTATTATTATGGAGGAAAGTGATCACCAAAAATCTTTTTTCACCATTTTTAGTAGTGTTTGCACCGGTACTAAAAAAAAGGACCCAGGTACCCGATCGCCATACCTGTCAGGTTCCTGGGTTACCCAGTGTTTTGGTGACTATAAGATATGAGCATTTTGTAAGGCATACTCCATATGACATGCATGGTAATGTTGACAGCTGTATTGGAGAGGTATAGCAATCACATTCCCAAGCTCAAAAACATTTGATTTGTCAGAAGGTTTTATCGTCCTGTTTTGTTTTAAATCAAAATTACAAGTAAAAGAAAAATAACAGAAAACAGTCAAATAAGAAAATTAGTACTTCCCAAGGCCTATATCAATTTGATATTGAATTTTGGGACACTTTCCTAATCGAAAAGAAAGCATACTAAGAGCATGTGGCTTCTTCTTTTAAAACACTGATTAATAAATATCAACCAATCAGAGCCCTGTATTATGGTATTCTCTTGCACATCCAAAATTACAGATTGTAAACAAACGACGTCATGTTTTTGAACTTCCCTCACACTACTGTACAATGTGCCTTGGGATTATCATGAATGGGGTGTGTATGTTCTTACATAGCTAGCCTAGTGTTGACATCCAGGCATCGCAACATAGCTTTCACACATAAACTTTGTAGTCCAAGCGAGCGCCATTTTGAAGCAAACTATTAATGTAATATGTAATGGTCTGTTCCAAAAACTTTTTTCGTGAATGTTCACATGTTATTACATTGATGTCATTTTACGTTACAGATAGCGGCAAAGTATTCACTTGTGTAAAACTGACACTTTTGACCATTATGAAATATTCAGAGATTACACTCAAGGTGGCATACCATATTTATTATAAGATCGTATACATGGAAGGCTCAGTTTACCTAGCAAGTCCAACGTTATGGGCATCCAGCCCAGCTTGCACTGTCTTTGCAGGCTGGGCTGGGTGATATGTCTGTGTGAAAGAGTACGATGTGATTTTGAATTGGCCCTCAGATAGCTTGCTTGCGTGCAAGATTATAAGTGATATACATGTGATGTGTGAGAAATAACTCACTACATGACGCTAGCACGATCGGGCCGCACACTGATAAAAATTTCAACTTCGGAAACTAAGAACAGACAACTTTCAAACTTACACATAATTTCTTTGGGCTCTCTTCATTCTCACTCTCGGAGAATGTTTACCAAATTGGCAAAATATTTTAGTCCATTACCATGGGCAATGGCGTAAATGGGGTGATGCTTTTTGCATGCAAATTTTTTTTAAAGATTCTGGTAGTAAACTTGGAACTGATTAATACAATGGCTGGCAGGTGCCAAGGACACCAGTGCAAACACTAATTTTTAGGCTTGAAACATTGGTGCTATGAATAACTGGGCCAACATTTGATTTGGTATGTTTACAGTATATGATCCATTTTACAGTCTTAGCACCAAGGGATTTCCTGCCAATTTGTTTTTAGTGAATTACGTGTACAGTATGAATATGTAAACATGCACATAAACAGATTGCTATTGAGTAAACTGTATACATGTAAGCAGGCGTTGGGTGACTTGTTAATTCATTGCACTGTTCATACACAGAAAGCAAACTGTCATGACAGGGACATGTGATCACTGATTGTTTTGCCCTCTTTTGTTGCATATATTCATGCAGGCAAACCATGGAACTTCCCATGGAGTAATTAACATAACATAACAGGATGAAGGGCAAAGGAGGGCCAAGGCCCCATAAGATGCCCTGAAGTCCAAGCCCTAATCAAAAGTCAAACCACCAAAGCTTGACAACAGCCCCAAACAATCAGATTCTACCACAGCCATGGAAAAACCTGTCAATGTTAACCTTAAAGCAGTGAACTGAGGGGGAGTTAACTACCCAATCTGGTAGACAATTCCACTCGTTGACAACTCTATGGGAGAAACTAAACTTCCTAATGTTAAGCCTTGCAAAAGGCTTTTCAAGCTTTTTACAATGCCCATGCACCCGAGAATTACCTTGAACCCTTAAATAACTACAAGTCAGAAGGGGATTCCTTTCACAAAGGAACTTGAAAACCTGGAGCATGTCTCCCCTAATCCTTCTCAGCTCCAAGGTGGTAAGCCCAAGATGTTTAAGCCTAGCATGATAAGGCAAATTTCTCACCTCAGGAATGAGGCGAGTGGCTCTCCTCTGAACCTGCTCTAAAAGAAACTTGTCCTTTTCATAGAAGGGACTCCAAGCCTGAGCTGCATAGTCAAGATGGGGTCTTACCAACTGCTTATACAAATTAAGCACAATATCCTTACTAAAATTGATGAAATTCCTCTTGATCAATCCAAGCACTCTATTAGCCTTTACATCAGTGGCTGCACACTGCCTTGATGACTTTAAATCCCCAGTAATTACAACACCCAGATCTTTCTCAGAGGTGACATTACTTAAACCACAACCATTCATGTTATAATCATAGCTAAAACTTTTGGCACCAAAATGAAGGACCTTACACTTATCTCCATTAAAAGACATATATGCCAAGTCTGAGACCAAAAAAATAACCTATCCAGATCTTTCTGCAGCAGTAAGGCATCATCCAAAATGCTAATCTTCCTATAAAGCTTAGTATCATCTGCAAACTTACTTATACGAGATGTAAGAGAACTATCAATATCATTGATGAAAATTAAGAAAAGAAGTGGGCCAAGGACAGAACCCTGCAGTATTCCACACAGAATATCCCACCATGCGAGAAATACCCTTGAAATTTAATGGCTACATTGTCACAGCCCCTCACAAATAATTTTGAGAGCGACTCAAATCATTAGTCCCACCTACTTGATCTTTATTAAATTCAGTGAAAAATTCTAAAACCAAACAATGTCCCCATTAGTGGCTATGTAGGCCACACCTTGAAGATATAATATATTGCACAGTTTTATCATTCCAAAAGTGTGTGAAAAAATTTTAAGTCCAACCAATGTCCCTGTTGCAGCAACGTCATATCCACTGTGAAGAAACAATGTTACTTCTGCTTGGATGCTGCTGCTTAGCCGGCTAATAGAACATCATGGTACTATTTAGTTGCAGGGTATTCTATGATTGTACCCTTCCTAATCATGCATTAGGATGCAAGGATGCTTCCTCAATCAGCCCTGCAATCTAACTGATATTATGTTACTTGTTACTGTAGGCCTAGCCCATGCCTATGGTTCCTCAATGATGGCATAGGGAAACAAACTGATACCAGTAATACCCTAAGCTTTGTAAATACAATGGGGTGACCATCAACTGGGCAGGCCCGTCAAGTGTGCATAGACATTTACATTGCATACAAAAATCTCCAAGTAATGACAGAGCTCTTACTCTAAGGTCTACTCTAGGTGTGCAGTCCACAGTACACTGAGTAAAGTTAGGCTGGGCCTAAAAGTTACAGCTAATACTAGCAGTATTAGCTAGTGTCTTGGCTAGTCAATACTGCATGTTTGTGAACCTTATCTGTGCTAGGGCTGTGTTGTAAGTAAGAGGAATGAGCCTAGCCTAACTGTTACTTAGGCCATGTAACAAACCCACAGCCATATTAGAGGGCTAGGATTCGCAACTAATTTAACTTAGGCCTAGAATCCAAGCCCAGAATCTGTGCCTGGAGCTCAATATTAGTTATTACATACAAGTACCAGTGTAATACTAAATCTCTGCAACCGTTGATTACTTTTATAATAGTAATTCCTTGGCTTAGGCCTACATGTTAGTGTTACTGTTAGGCTTTACTTGTTACTGTTAGTGTTACTCTTTGGCCCGTCGGGAGTGGCCTTGGCGGGCAAAACAAAACTCACCCCCTCAGGTACATCTGGACTTAGAATATTTTTGAAAAGTGGTTCACGTGCAAAGTCAATGGGGAGTCAAAACTTAGAAAAAATTTGCAAAATCCTCTGTGGAGTGTTAATGGACGGATGTTGGACTTGGTTTGATTTGACCTCTTCAGAATGAGATTTAGCATTGTAAGCGCTATAGACCTTAACTGGCTTTACTTGTTACCGTTTGTGTTACTGTGTTAGGCCTAACCTATATAGCCGCAATAAACCTTTATGTTTGTGTTAGACGCAGTTCCGCGAGATGGAATGACCAGTTCTCACTTCACCCGGAAACAATCTGACCAACTTTGTAATGTTCAAGGCTCACCGTAGAACCATCAATTACTGGACCGAAGACTTCACTACTTTCAGTTAAATCGCCGTTTTCTTTGGCACTTTTTTCTTCCATATTAATGATATTGCTGACACAGTCGAGTACTAACTGTTACTGTAAGATGATCGTATGCAATGTCCGTGGTATATAGGTACACAGTACATGGCTCAGCTAGAGCTAGCTATACCGTACGCGTCTCAACAAAATGAAACCGATGTAATGGGTGAATGCACTTTTTGCGGGTGATGATTGGTCATGAGACCTGCTGTGCAATAATTCCACAGATATTATGGCAAGAGGATTGGCGATGATTGCGTATTATTGTGACAGTAATACCCATTTCAAGCATGGAAGTAGGTACTACAAGTAGTACTTCCATGTTTCAAGAGGGTTTGTCATTCCATTCACTGGCGTACGTACCGCGTGGCGAGGTGTGGAGTTACAGGTTTGGGGTTGCCCAAATCGCAATGACACTATAGCTGCCAGGGCAAAGAACTTATTTATAGATATGTAATTTATAAAGTAGGCCTATTCTAAAAGCTCAAGTAGCTGTTATAGAAAAACAATTTTTCCCTCAACTTTAATTCATAGACTTGCGCAACACCTTTTCAGCACGACTTTTTTTGTAATACTCGGCGGGCGAGTCTTACAAAAAATTCTCAGAGGTAGGCTATGTTTTTTCAATTGCCACATATCATTGGCAGTACAGGTGTGTACAATGTGACCCCGCCCCGCGCCTTTAGTTGTCCAGAAAATTGGTACACGATCTGTAAAATTTCGTATAATTTTGCAATTTGCTGATTTTTATTGAAGTCAGTGTTTTATTACAAGCTAAGACCCAACTGCCCTAGCTAGAGACAGTTGCAACTGTCTGACTGTCACCATTGCAGTGCCGCATTTTTTTAATCTTTCAAGGCAGGAGATATACGAAGCCACGCTGCATTGCAGATTTAGTTCCCTTGAAACCTGCATGGGCAAAATTTATCATGCCCTTGAACTCCTCGCTTCTTAAACAATTGACAAAAGGCCACATTATTGGAGATAACATGGTCCAAGAAGCGCCGATTGTTGTTTGCGGGTATTGTTCAAATAACAACCGGTGTAATTCATAAGCCAATCTGCTCCCACATTCGTGGTTGCTTAGCAGTCGTAAAACAACTACCCTTCAACTTAAGGCTTGATCAGTGGCGGCGGAAGCATAAAAATTTAGGGGGGGGGGGGGAATCAGTGGACAAGATGGAATGGTTGTACTCGTGAAACGAACCCTATGTGCGCGTAGCCTGAAGTCCCACGTACTGACGTGGGTCCAAGGCCCGCCTTAGAGCCCTGGAAGCTCTGAGATTCTACAAGCTCTCTCGTGCAATCTAAGCCGTTTTGGGAACATTTTACGGTGAATTCATTGAACAAAAATGTGCGAAATATTTGCGTTCACAGATAGCCTATATAGGCTATTTCTTGGACATCAACAGTTGGGTTGTTATGTTTGTAATTTTCAATGGTTCTGTTAAAACTGATCATTGCCTAACTACTCTAAAATCAGTTGCCCCCCCCCTGTACTCGCCCGTGGTTTGGTACTGCACCTGTAAGTTTGTTTTGATTTTGTATTTTCACGTGATGGCAATGGCAATGCTTCACTTCTCGAGGAGGGAAAATACTAGTACAGTAAAGGTTCGGTTTCACTGAACAAGTGATATTCTACATACATCTGGTTTGCGGACCGGCCGAGGTTGCCAGATTCTTGTAATGATTTGTAGCCAAATACTAGGTCACAGGCATAGAGCATGGTCGCAGGGGACCGTGACAAGAACCAGCCAAACAATGGCAGAACATAGGCTAAGTCAATTTCGGCTGCTCTGTTCGGTGGTGGGTTATATATAGTCTCAACTTTGAATTGGTTCAAGGCTCCCAAGTTTCTTTTACTTCTTCTCTGATTTTTTAGGGGACGTCCCCTCGCTAAGAAATTTAGGGGGATGTCCCCCCCCCCCCCGCTTCCGCCGCCACTGGGCTTGATTATTATTAATATCGGCCAAGTGACTATGACATCGGCCAAGTCATGACGTCCACCATGATTCAAGGAGCAGAATTCTCTAATGGGCAGTATGAACTATGTGAACCAAACATATGCTTTTAACATAACATAACAGGTTAAAGGGCGAAGAGGGCTATATAAGATGCCCATAATGATGCCCCATAAGATGCCCTGTAATCCATTCCCCTCCAAAATGCAGCAAACCACCAACACCTTACATTCATTGAAGAAAATTTGGAATTCTATGAAAGACAGTTAACAAAAGTAGCAATATAGCTGCCGGTGTCTCTTGATGATGTGGTGTCACATATGGTAAATATCCGATTTTGTCATTTCCAGAGCTCCGAAAAGTTTAACAAACTGATTTATCAGTGTGTATGGGAGACCTTATGCATGTAACCTTGCATTTTTGCGGCGCACGAAGCGCGCCGGATTTTTTTAATTTGAAAAAAAAGGAAAAAAAGGGGTTTCTGACCCGTGAAGTGTAGGAAGCGGAAGCAGTCACTCTATTCAAATTTGTACCACTCATATGTCATAGCAGGGGTTCTTAGAACCAAAGTGGGGGACTTTGCACTTATCAGCTTTAAAGGACATTTGCCAAGTCTGAGACCACGAAAATAACCTATCCAAATCATTTTGAAGCAATAAGGAATCATCCTTATCCCCAACCTCCTTATAGAGCTTAGTATCATCAGCAAACTCACTTATGCTGGAAGTGATAGAGTTAAAATTAAGTAGAGAGTGGGCAAAGAACATAACCTTGTGGTACATCACTTGAGACTTCTTTCCAAGAAGCAAAATTGCCATTGTCACCATCTCTCTGAGACCTACCATTGAGCCACGAATTGATCCACTCAGCACACTTGCCTTTGATGCCTAACCTATGCAATTTTACCAATAGTCTACCTAGAGGTACTTTGTCAAAGGCTTTTTGGAAGTCAAGGTAAACGACATCAACACTGGAACCAGAATGAGTTTACGGTACGTAAAACATCGACTGATTGAATACATACACTACAGTCAAAGATGCAGGCATGAGTATCGTACATAAACAACACGTGGATCCCATATTGGGGCAAAATATGATTCGAGGAAACCCCATGGCGTCCCCGTGGCCGTACCATTGTGGTGTAGCCTATACTACACACTCTCTAGTCTACCCATGAAAATTTGGCACATGAAAACATCTGGCAAACTGTTGTTACTTTAGCCCAAAATTCGCGCCAAGAGTTGCGCAACACTACCGGTAAGCCTATATGAATTGATGCTGAGGAATAATTCTTTTTCAGGAGCCGCAGTAATCGAATGTTTTGCACTTTCACGATTATATGTACAATTCCCTGGTCCAGGAAAAATGTAAACATGGGTGAGGGAAATTTGCGCGAAACAGGCTGCATCATCGGTTATGCCATAGGCACGCCGATTGGAGGGGAAAGTAGGTCTATTGCCAAATACTACTTCCAAATTGCAGGGAACTATGATCACATCTTAACCATGCACCTTCGTCAGTTCGTCTCGAGACCCCATGTCCGGCCTATAGGCTATCACGCTCAGTACTGATCAGTTCCCCAAGGGAGGACTACCAGGCCGGGGACTTTAAGTTGGGTGAGAGTTACAAAGTAGCATATAACTCTCACCTAAATTGAAGTTCCTCTGTTCGAGCTCTGCCCAAAGTAATCCTGCCCAAGAGACATTTCCAAGCTGATCAAGCGGAGTGCCATGCTTCATCGAATGCCCTGAATCCCAACTTATTTCTAAGCAACAGCTTCACCTCACAATTTGTCTTCTCGTTCTCTTCAAAGTATCTTTCATTATATTCAATATTGCACATTCAGGTGAATCAAGCAGTTAGTACGCTGTGTAAATTTCACATTTAGGGAGAAAAATATTGTAACATGACTTTCAAGAACCAATTATCTGATTATGAAACATGACAGTCTACTACACTTCAAGTTGGAGTGATCGCACTCAATCTTTAATAAGAGGTGTGCAGTGAATCGACTGAAGCCAAGCTAAAGCACGTAACTTTTAAAATTTCTTCAAAGAGTCTCAATCCGCCGTCCTATGTAAGATAACATAAAGAAACAACAATGACAAAGTTCAAAAATTGGTTGTCATAGTTTTGTTTTTGTTTTCATTGATCTTTGTGGGCCAAACTTTTTCCAGGGTGGAGAGGGGGGAGGGATGGGGACAAATATTTTCAATTTCTTTTTTAGGTGTACTAGCAGTACTAAATTAGGAATGTATTAAGCGGCAAGCGATGGAACTTGCTGTTTTTAAAACTACCCGAAAGTGTTGAAACCTGTATTGCAAGAAAGTTTGGATTCTTTCAAAGATTTGTGTTCTTGCAAGGAAATTTGAAACTTTTGGTTGGGTAGTACATCTGCCCAGTTACTGCTTAGCAGAATCCGAGAAAGCAAGGCGACTGAAGATCTTTGCATTGTACATAATATTTTATCTTATTCCCGGCCTGCGGGTTGAGACTCTGCGATGGAACTTTTGAAAAGCTTTCAAAACTTTGTTGCCTTTTTCAGCCTTGAAAACAGGACTATCAGAAGTGAAAAAAAATGGAATTTGGTGAAAAAAAAATGCGGGAACCGCATTGTAGTTGACCGGTGTCACAAATTTGTTATTTTTTCATTTTCCAGAGCAAGTGGAAAAATGCCCCTTCCCCCTGCCCCCCCCCCCCCCGTAGCTACTCCACTGTGCCTATATATCAGCTAACTCATGCTTTTTTTACTACATTTGTTTGTTTTTGAACTTCTTAAACATTTCGATCTTTACAGATTGTATTGTTTACGTACGGTTGCCCAATGCGTGACTACTTAAATTTTCTCTTCTGCGTAAAAGTTTATTTAAGAACCCACAAATGGGATCATTACAAAACCGGAGGGGGGGGGGGTCGGAATTTTTCTTCGGATACTCGAGGACAGTCTGTACCCATCTGAGACAGTCTGCATGGTCAAGTGGTTAGAGCGTCAGACCTGCAGTCGCAAGGTCGGGAGTTCGAGTCCTGGTCGGATCATACCGAAGACTTTAAAACCGAAACCTAGTGCATATGCCACTGGGCTTAGTGCTCAGCAGAAGCAATGGAGTAGGGAAAACAAGCCAATGAGCCACAACTGGATAAAGGCCATGGCTGGCTCGACTTGAACCAATTGGTTTGAAATTGAACGTTAAAACTCCATCTAACCTAACCAATATCCATCCATGGAATCGGATTTTTTTCATTGTTTGGACATATTGACTCAGTGTTACGATAAATATGTACTCGACAACGGCCAGTCGCCCGAGTAAATTTCGTCTTTATGCTCTATTTTGAAACCACATTCTTTCAAATCTTTTAAAACAAAGATTTTTGCTGCTTTCCCCATCACAAACTGGCATTCCAAATAGAGCAAAATTCGACAGCTTGTTTGGATCGACTTGCACCAACTGGTTGGAAACTGGGCCGTAAAACTCCATCTGAGTCATGGGGCTATATAGTAACCGCTCTCCCCCCTTCTTCCAACTTCAATGTAGGTCGGGGAAAAGAGCAGTCTTGGGTATAAAAACATAAAAGCGGGGGTGGGGGAAGGGTTTGTTTCATTGTTTCATTTGTGATTGTAGGTATTAGAGTTGTGGTAACCGTCGGAGAATACGTCTGATTTCCTGCACTTCCATACAAAATGGTTACAGCACACGGACTGTTTCCTTTCTCGTGATGGCTTGCTCTGTGGTATGCTTGCAATAACTTCTACTTTGTACATAGGTCGGACAGAAGGGGAAGTTCCCTGTTGCTTGAGTTCAGCAACCTTTCGGCTCCTTCTTTCAGCACGTAAACGGGAAGCGGATTTTCTTATTATTGTGCCAAAAGAATTCTTCTCTTCAGGACCCAAAGCCATATCACGTCTCTTTGTCATTCAGTGTCAGCCTACAACTAAAAAGCGACGTTTATTTCTTCAAAGTTGGGGACACATTAATCCAGTGGAGTTGCGAACTACTGATAATCAATATCATTCGTTAAACGGTGGCCTACTTCTTATGAAAGCATATAGCTTTTTCTTTTCTTTTTTATTATTTCTTTAATTTGAAGTACAAAACAAAATTTACTTGTATATGTACATGTACATGTAAATTACAATTATTGTATAGTGGTGTTAAAAATGCGTTAAGCTAAATTAATCACTGGATATACTTGTAAATGGTATACGTATATTTTATTTATTTTTCAACTTTCGTTTTGCACATGTTCTGCTGTAAAAAAAGAAAATCAAAGACAAAATACAAAACAAGATTATGACTCAAATCACTGCCAAGGCAATCATCTTTGGAATGTAGACTGTTTCACAATTTCTACTGATATATAGGCTAAATTTTGTTTAAAGGGGAAGTTTAAGCAAATTTTTTATATGTGAAAGAGGAACCAATTCTACACAGTGTGGCGATAGTTCCGTAAATCGGACATGCATTTCTCGAGATATCAGAAAATGAAGTCAGTAGATTTTTGCTCCAGAGTGAGTTTGAAAAAAGCAGAGCTTATATCACTTCCTCGCATTGACAAGGAATGATTTGTTTCCCTTTGTTTTATCAGACTGTTGTGTTGACCTTGATGTTAAAAGGAGTAGAACCTCTCTGTGGATGCAAAGTTTGTAAAGTTCTCATGCCACTTAAGCATTCCCTTTTCAATAATATGGGGTTGCTGAGGAGAAAATCGACTCTAAAGTTTAAAGAAAAACAAAAGACTGTGTCCTCATGTTGGGATATGATGTCATATGTGCTTGCTTCTAGTTCACTTTTTTGTTGAAAATGTAAAAACGTTAAGTGCTCATATCTTGAGCGCCACACATCGGATTTCAATGCAAATTTCACCAAAAGGCTGAGAATAAGCACCCTATAACATGCCAAATCCTATTATGACATTAAAGGTAAGGAGCAGTCCCCCCAAACTTATTTTGAAGAAAAAGCTATATATCACAATTTTCATCTTATTTCTCTTCAAAGTATCTTTCATTACATTTTACGACTTTTCTATTGCATATTCAAGGTAAGCCAAGTAATTATTTCTGGTAAATTTCACATCTGAAGAGAAAAAACATTGTCACATGACTCACAACAGCCAATCATGAAACTGGACAGTCTACTACACTTCTTCAGTTTGGGATGACTGCTCCTGCCCTTTAAACCCTAATTTTAACAGGTTAGACTGAAGAAGCTCGGTATTTTATCCACGGACTACTTACATACATGGAAAAAGCGTACTCTGCACTAAAGTCTTTTGCGTAGATTGTCGCGACCGTACGTGTGAGATGGCTGCCTGGTATGGTTTTTTTGTGTGGAAGTTTGGACTTGCTCAAATAGTTCGATTCAACAAATTTTGCAAGTAAGAAATATTTTCGAAATACGGTAACGCAAAGTAAGGTCGATATCACTACACGTATTTAGGGAATATGAAATTGTTTCCCATTCATCTTTAAATTTTACTTAAAATATTACAGATTACGTCGTCAAATTATGCAAATGATAGCTTCACGGCGACCATCATGGTGCGTTGGTGACAATCTACATCTCGGACGCAGGCGTTACATGCTCTGTTCATGTATATAGGGAATCCGTGGTTTTATCACATGGAGGTATTGTTAGCAGGGAGCAGCATGCAACTCCCTGCAGGTTGGTTGTATCACGAATTTCAGGCCCTCACATATCTCTGTGTTGGTGTAGTGGACTTTACATTCTATTCCCCTATACAGGAAGAAAATTCACCGAATGTTTGTTTTTTATGTTTACGATACGGAAATTCCGTGCTCATGTACCGTTATCTCCATATTTTTTTTCATTTATCTGCCATGATTATGTATTAAATGCGTTGAACATGGAGATTACGGTACATGAGCACGGAACTTCCGTATCGTAAACGTGTAATTTTTTCCCGTGACTAACTTTTCGACATGAAAGGGGACGTGGGCGGGGTTTCATCTCTGAAGTAGTAAGGAGGGGGACCAGAAACATCTGTTAACGGCGCCAAGCGCCGCCTAAGAAGGCAAACTGAAGCAAAAATTAAATGGTCAATATGCGAAAGGGGAACTAAATCTACACAATTTGGTGAAACTTTTATTCATACCCGAACTGTATTTGTCGAAATAATCAGCAAATGGAGTTATAGGATTTGTGTTCCCAAAATAACCTTATATATTACCTTATCTTCTCATCGCCAAGGAACGTTTTGTTTTGTTTCGTTTTTTTTTTTTTTTTTTTTGGGGGGGGGGGGGTCTGTTGTGTAAACCTTAAAGTTAAAGGCAAACAACTATGATACCAAACTACAATTTTGTAGTCCTCAAGAATGCTAAAATGGAACAGCCCTTTGATAGATATGAGGGTAAACAAATGAATGAGTACGATGGATCATATATTAAACAGCATGTGCTGTACTGAGAGTGTTTTGATTGTATATTTGGGTCTTGTCTACCGTACGTGGAATGCCCTGAAGCAATAAACTGAGATGGTCAGGATGTCAAGATGAGGATGAAGAAGAGTTTGAGACGGTTGTGGGAGGGGCTTAAGTTAAGTTCGTAGGTAAGGAGAATTGGAGCTGCTTGACAGTTTGAGGCATAGGCGTACGAAAGCATTTCAGTTTATGGGGGCAGAAGAGTTTTTGCCCGAAAAATGCAATTCTCCGCGAAAGACTATCCAAGCGAAGCGCCGCCACTAGTTGGCGCGGAGCATACAGAAAAATGGATCCCCTAAGACCGCCGGCAATTGCATTATTGCAGGCTTAAAAGGAGGAGCTAAGCAATCACTACTTACAGAAAATTCTGAAAATCGGACCGAAGTTGGTATGTAAAGAGGAAGGATGTTTTGATCAGAAGGGTAGCAGATAAAATGTTGAACAACCAGTGGATGAAATGGTCTTGTGTGGGAAAACTATAACACGGAATTGAAAAAATGCTAATGTATTTTACTCTATTGCGACTCTCGGCAAAATTCAATATATATTGAATTGATGAAATTGTGTGACTGCACAAAATCCCCGACAATAAATTACTTTACATGTATAGGTAAAGCCTTCTGAAAAAATTTCACTTTACGAGATGGTTTTAAATGAATTTTGGCTAATGAGAAGACATCATCACACTGTATCATTACAGTATTGAAACTTAAATCACACGAGTTTCATAACCATTTTCCGGATTGGGTCCTAGTAGGGGTAGGAAGGATGGCAACTACTGGGCACTATACCCAAACACCCTCCCGTCTGTTCGTTGAATTAGTTTGGCAGTTGAAAACGTCCCAGCTTTTTTCAACCTTCCCCGAAATATTTTACCATTTCCAGCAAAGTTTTTGCACGACTGTTGCTATAGTATTGTATCGATTGTATTGTTTGTCGGGGTCAGGGATTAGGTTATGAATTAGGGCTGTATATCGTTAGCCAGTAAGGAAATTTCTTGTTGTTAAACAGTGAGTAACGCCCCTATTTTATGAAATGGGGATCAGGAAAACATTTTTTCCTAAGCTAATCGAAATGTTGCAAATCTTTGCTATCATTTTTATTTTCCATGAAAAATTTACTTTGAACACAGCGTTTTCCGTTTTCAGGCACATCTTGAAAAGTGTTAAAAAATCTGACATTTCGGTAAATATGTTGCACAAGATTTAAAACACAGGATGAAGAATGATAGTGTTTTTTAAGCGACAGGCTTCCCAGATGTGTCGCGATTTTTTTATCTCTTTGAATTTTGGTAAGCATGTTACCTTGACTATGATACTTTTCTATTTTGGGGCAAATGCTTGGAAGAATTTCGATATTCGACCATTTCTGTCATTTTGTTGTGAAAAACTGAAAAACTCACGAATAATTACTTTTTTAGTGCCCGAATGTGTAGCGATTTTTTGGGATCTTGTTGATTTTTCATAAAAGTTTTATCGCGACAATGACATTATTTTTCTTTTTTTCTGGCACATCTTATCGAAATATCGGGCACGCGTAGGAATGTTCTGAAAACCCCTGCCATTTTTTAAAACTCAAGTGGCTGTCCAATTTTTTTCAAATCCCTGCCCTAGTTTCATATTTTGCGGAAATTAGGGGGGAGGGAAGGGAGAGTCTGCTCCATGCATGACCCCCACCTCGTACGCCAACGGTGTGAAGTGAAAGTATTAAGCCTTTAATAGAGATAAAAAACCTCCATGTGGGGAATGCGAACTTTATAAAGAAACCTTCGTGTCACTAATGCAATCACATTTTGGTAATATGGAGTTTTAATTTGTTGAGGTAACAATTGCTGGTTACGTTTAAAGAAAAACAAAGGACTATTCTTTGAAGTGAGGATATGATGTCAAATTGGCTTTCTTCAACTTTAAACTTTAAAATTTACCGTAACAATTTTATCTACTCATATTTGGAATTTCAACGCAAATTTCCCCAGAATGCTCAGAATCAGTACATTTCCTACATAGCATAAATGGATGTAACTATAAACCCTTCCTTTGAATCCCTGGCAGGGACCAAGAGCAGGTCCCTGAGTGGACAAGAGGAGTTCCCGAAGCTCTAAACAAATTATGACTGAGATTTAAGGCAAAAATCAAGGGCGTTGGAAGCCGAGGCTAGGGGTGAGGCGACACTCCAAGTGAAAAATGAGGGGGTGGAAGTATGCATTTATACCCTATACTTCTCGGTTCAGAAAACCCCTTTTTCATTTCTCCATGTCTCAATGAACCAATACAAATGATGATCAAAAACCTTCGTCTCCCTCTTATGTGCTCTTCTCGTTTCTTCATTCGCGCATCCTACGATGGTCACCTTGGTATTTCATCTCATAGGCACTGCGACATTATTTTTACCCAAGAACATTATAGTCGTTCCCCGAACGTACACATAGGCGGCGTGACAGGCCGACTTCCACAGCGTGTGTGTCGCACACAGTGCAACAAGCTTATCAGAATATGCCTCCCGTGTTTCCATCCGAAAGAAATTCAATCGAGATTCGAACTATCAGATGGTTTTGAAAGCTGAAAACATGAAATGTATAGGTAATTTCATAGCCCAAAATATAAAAAGCAACATTTGATAGTCATTGTATAATTTTCATGAAAAACTAAGAAGACTGAAATTCGCATAATTAGCTACAATTTTGTACTTAGTAGTACTTTACTGCTCATTTGGCAATTTTCTGATCATTTTGCAGAACCAATTATCAGATTATCGGTTCCAGTTCAGCTTCATGAAAGGATGAAAAACAAAGAAAAAAAACATTTACCAGCAATCTGAAGCAATGACATCACACCTGTTCCTTCAAGTCCACTCCGTGCAGAAAATGTGTCAACTTCAATTGCCAATATCTTTAAAACCGAACATGGACTAATTTGTTTTAAGTGAATGAATTTCAATTTTTGTATCTCAGCCTAATAATGTCCTATGAAGATAGGAGCTGGACTGGTAGAATTCGTTTTTCATGCTGTTTAATATATATTTTGGAAGTTTTGACATGAGGTAATTAGACTAGTTTATTCAGGTCTTCACGTCTTAGATCCATTTCACTTACAGTTCAGAGGTCGAGCCGGGAGAAGTGTCTACCAAAATGTTCTATTTCATAGATGTACTTCGAACTGGGCAATTCAGCACCGAATTCGACTCAGTCAAATAAAATTGATCCCAAATTGTCGGTCCTTTAGAGGCGTGTTTACAAACCATGGCGTAACCTGCAAGACCACCACCAGAGCTGTTCTCCAAGATACAGAGTATGCTATATTAAATGTCATAGGCTACCAGGCGGGCGGAAGGCAAATTGCTCCCATCAAAACACAGAAATATCGCAAGTGTGCCCCAGTTGTCGTAAAAGAAATGCCAGAAAAACATCATTGTAACGGTAAAATTTTCATGAAAATCAAGAATATTGCAAAACTTCCATACACATTCAGGAATTTCATAGAAAACCATTGTACATCAGACTCACTTCCAAATCAGGCCCGAAAGGCAAAAATTTCTGAGATTGCTTTCAATAGCGAAATTATGTGGGCAGACAGGCGGGATTGTTCAGGTGCCTGCGATGCCCAACGTTTTGCCCTAAAGGTGATAATGGGTACATTCTAGCCAGTATTTTTTTTTTTATTATTATTTTGCAATATTCTAGTGAAGTGAAATATTTGTGTTTAAACTTAAATTAACGACATCTAAGGTATTACGTATACAGTTATAAGAGCCAAGAGAAATGTTATTTACGGCTATTTGAGACAGTCGCGCTTTTTTTAATTTTTGGACTCCCGTGCCAACTGAATTAGGTTGCGCGCCGTCCATTTTCTGGTAGGATAATATAGTTGGACGGCCAATCCTCGACCTCCTCAATTCTTGAAATTCCCTTTGCCCATTAAGCAATCTAACCCTAACATTGATGAAGCTCGCTGTTTTCATTCTCAATACTGCTGTCGAGAAAAGGCGACACCGGGATTATTGGCAATTATTTTTTCTCCACCAGTCCACTCGCAAATCTCCGTTTTTAGAAATTCTGATATTTTACTCAACCGTCAATCTTTGATAAAGTAAAGACTCAAATAACTGTTTGAGGCAAACTACTAAGTGGGTCAATAGCAAACTTTAAAGATCAGTTGTCATTGATACTTCTCATACTTTTTGTCGTCTTCATTTTAATTCAACATTTACGAGAATATTAGATTATTCTTTTTATTTAAAGCTGAAATGGATTCAAACATCGCACCATTTAACGTCCTTCAAAAACAAGGTTTTCACCAAAAGAGAGTGGGATACCCCTATCGATAGGCCCCTACCTTCACTGGTCACATTTATATCCCTCTTTTTGCTCCAGCCACATATTCCTTTTGTATACGTGTTTAAATTGGTCAGGAGGCTCTACCCCAATATTCGAGTCCTTCCAGACCGAAATAACAATGCGGGCCCAGTAGGACCACTGGAAATTTAAAGAGTGGAAAACTTACCAACTCGCTATCTGAAGCACCAATAAAACGGATGAGAGCTCCTTGAGCCACCGTGAATATCTTTGTGGGTGTTCACGATCCACAGAAAGATACGAGTACTCACAATGAACCACGCCTCTAGCGTCCTTTTATTCTGACTATTATTAAGCTAGTATCTCACGAGAAAATATCGCTTGTTTAGGATTTGCGTTTGATTTGCGACTGAATTTCGCAAATTCGCCAAAACTGAGTAAAACCGTAGATGAAAGATTTTTTTACATCATCGGTAATTTTTTTACATTAACCAGTTAACAGTTAAAAGAATTTTTACATAATCGATCATTTTCTTTACATTATCGGTTGTTTTTACATTTTTTTTTTACATTATCGGTCGTTTTTACGTTATCGGTTAATTTTTACATTATTGGTTGTAACAATTCTCACTACCTAGCACTAGTGTAGCACTAACATCGCGCGCTTTGTATAGAATTCGCCCTGGGTCAAATGGCCTCTTGTTTTGCCTAGGTTGTTTCACGACAGTAGTGGTAAGTTAGTGCTAAGTTAGTGCTAATTTTTTTGCAACTGTCTGACGTATCTTTGGCGTTCCTGTCTTCACTTAAGACTTATTCCCTTTCTTCGCACTTTTATAGTTGCGTTTCGAAAATGCGATAGTCGCAAAAATAATCGTGCAAATTTGTCTTCGTGAGATTGCAACTTTCTGTACGAAGACAAATTCACGCGTTTATTTTCTAGGCTATTTTGCGCTCTAAAACGCAATGGTCGCAAAAAAAAGTGCAAATTTGCCTTTGTGAGATACTGGCTTAATAGACTATGTGAACTGACTCGACAATAACTTCATCCTTGGACGGAAAATATTGGAACACGTGGCCGCAAGCATAAGTATTCGTCTACACGTGCAGCGGGCTATGCGCGTGTTCGACTGATTGACAAATCAGCTCCCTGCATTTGTCTGTGTTGGTTTGTTTTACCCCCAAAGGAGGGAGTACTTTCCACTCTCTGACATCATATGCACAAGATCTATTCCTACAACAAGTATAGTTGGTTAAAAAACCAACCAACACTGGTCACGTAGGCCTATGTCAAATACCTGAAATTGGTTAAAGTTTACCCAATAGTTGTTGATTAATGGGTTGTCCAAGAGGTTTTTTACCACTTAATTGGGTAACCAGCCTGTGGGACAACCAAATAAACAACATATTTGGGAAAACTTTACCCAATTTTAGGTATTTGACATATGTGCCCAGTGTTGGTGAATTTTTTTAACCAACTTTTTAAGAGTGTAGAGTGCTTTCACGTGAAGTCACAATTGGTATAGGCCACGCCAACTGTCGAGCAAAGCTCAACAGTATTTCTGTGGAACAGTTACTCACAGGTCGGTCATCATCAACTGCTTCTAAGCAAGCTACATAAGATCGCACTACACTAATTTGTATGTCAAACGGGGCGGGCTTGCGACGACGTGAAAGCACTCCATAGAAGTGAGTTAAAGTATAGTCGTAACGGTCTTTTGGTGCGTAACATGTAAAAATAGCTAATGCAGAACATACATCTATGGATAATAAATGTTTTATTTATAGTCGAAGTTTACGTTGCACATTGGTATAATTCTTACAATGGCATAAAATACATAATACTGCAATTATGTGTCATACATTCACCATGTGACAACCGTATGGTTTTGCAATAATCAAATACATTCACATATTTCGCACATACAGACATACCATCCTGCAATAATTCACAAAACATTTTTTTCAAATCAATTTCCTTTCTCAAAATTGATGTGCATAACTCTATTAACAAGTACATACGACAAGAAACAAATTATTTGAGATAAAGATTTCAAAATATTGTTTTTAACCATTTTTTTGTTTTATAAATGTCCTTTCAGATGGATATCCGAAAGAGAAAACAAAAAATTTCCCTGACGGGACTCTGCTCCCGAACCATCAAAGTTCGTTTTAAGAAATAGAGGTGACGACAACCTTTTAACATTACTTTAGAACTTGCATAGGTCATTGGATAACGTGAGTAATCCCTACATAGACGGAAAGAAAATATCATCTATAGCTACTCAGTACTATTGTTCTAAAATACAGCTTATCTAG
The DNA here is from genome assembly GCA_037179385.1 of Holothuria scabra. Taxonomy (NCBI): domain Eukaryota; kingdom Metazoa; phylum Echinodermata; class Holothuroidea; order Aspidochirotida; family Holothuriidae; genus Holothuria; species Holothuria scabra. The sequence continues at coordinate 25,891,418 of CM074198.1, forward strand.
TTTTATTAAGCACGAATTTTGACTGTCACGTGAAACGTTTGACCAATCAAAATTTATCAAGTTATATCAATTTGTTTTTACAATTTTTGAAAGTGATGGTGCTGGACAAATTCGTGATGAAAGTTAATTACCTGAAATTTTAAAAATGCTATTTGCCCCTATCGGTAAATTAAGTGTTAATATTGTTTCGGTGTATTAAAAGGGAAAATTTCTTCCGTCGAAAACTATGCAAGTGAATGAAATTTTCTATTGGTTTTCTTTTAGCCACTTTTCTATTACTTTAGCATTCCTATTCACCCAGTTAATATTCGTCCGCACTCGCTCTAGTGCCTGCTTACGACCTCTTTCGCCGGCTCCACCATCGGGGTACTTAGCGAAAAATTCTTCCATCTGTTAAACAAAACGAAAAAAGAATGAACTGTGAGCTATTGACCTCCCAGTGCCATTGAACTAACCGAAGTTTAATGATTCAATTTATCTATCGTACGAAGCAATGATAACGAATTCCATACGATGACGATTTTTAAAAATCAAAATAGTTATCGTGAAATTTAAATGTAGTTGTCGATGTAAGTTCGGGTGCTATCACTACATTGACATAGCTCGGTAATTATTTAAAGCTAAAATCTTTACGGTATCAAATTCGTCATCCTTGCTTGGTGTGACCGAGGGTCAACATAAGCTGCTGCAAAATCGTTTAACAATGGAAGTACTACATCGAAAGGAAATCCAACTTCAGGTACATCCATGGCTTAAAGGGAAATATTGTGTTTGTTTTGCAAGAAAAATTCATCCTTTTAAAACTAATATAGTGTAATATTTATTGACACAGGTTGATAGATTATAAAAAATAAGGCAATATGGTAGCCTTCTTTTCAAGAAATAAGTTTCCCACAGATAGAAATTCAGTTGTTTGTTGCTCAAGAATAATTTGTTCACCAAAACTTTCAAAATTTCAAATGATGCAACATCCATGGCTCTTATTCTTGAGTATAGTATTTTGTGGAAAAGATAGCTACTGCTTGGGTTTATGATTAAGACTTAATTGTTGGACAGTGTCTGAGCCATTTTCTTGGACTCTTTGTTGCAGCGTATTAAACACTATATTTCCCTTAAACAAAAACCATAAAAAGAGAGATGGCATAACTAGAGGGAGCTATACGTAAATATCTTTACCTCCTTCAGTTTTAGTTCAGAACTGTAAAACTCTGTGATCGCCGGAACCAGTCTTCCCAAATATCTGTTGCTGGTACCAAACCTTTCAGAAAGAGAAAAAAAGAGAACAGTGATTTGCATTGCAAGAATTGTGTGTTAGTATACGTTACCTGCTGTTTTATTCCTGCAGAAAGTGAATTTTTTTTTTCAACATCGTTTTACTTATATAGAGGCTTCTCATGTGACGTCTTAATACTATCTAGCAGCCCTACATGTAACAACATAGTAACACACTCCGCTCGGGCGGGTTCTCGTTGGATATGTGTAGGCACTTCGTATACCACAGTGCCCTCCGCATGGGAAGTGTGTTCAGCATAAAACCATACTTGGCATTATTGTCCTCCAGTATGGCGGATCAGTGACGTTATCGAAAAGTCTCTATTGGTGTGGAACAACGGATTAACTGTTCAAGATAGACAATGGATAATCTTCACATGGTAATTACCTCATAAAAATGGTATTACAATTTCCCTTTAACATGCATGACTGGTATATCTCACCTGTCTACCATGTACTCCCAGTTTTTACGGACCCAGTCCCAAGCTAGAGGATTGCCCACTGAGTTGTCGGCGATGTACTGGATAACGTTGAAGAAATCCTGGCTTCTTATTTTCGTTTCATCTTTACAGAATTCGAGATATCTGTGGTGATAAAAGCCGGTGTATAGTAAGTTAGATGAGGTTTTACACACTTTTGGCTAAGGACGTAATAGCTTCTCCGGGAAGCAATGAAAGTTTTGGTTTCGACGAACGGCCCTTTGACAGAGGGTTCGGGAGGACTTTAGAAAAAAGTAAGTTTTGTGCAGTATCCGTTCTTTTCATCCAGTCTAGAATGGAACCATACATGCCAGCCTAATGATGCAGATGGTCCAAGGGGCTTGAGGTTGGTCAGGTAAGTGTGTTCCTTCAGGGGACGTAGCTTCCTTGGGAAGCAGAATTCGGGAGTCGGTGTAAGTTTGGTTTCGCCGAACGGCTCTTTGGCAGAGAGTCGTGACGACTTTAGAAAAAGTTTCTCATCAATTGGTTTAAGTCGAGCCGACCACACCCTTTTTCCAGCTGTGACTCACTTGTTTGTTTTCCCTACTCCATATTGCTTATGCTGAGCACCACGCACAATGGTAGTTGTAGAAAAGATGATAAAAGGTACCTGCTCTACAAGCGGTTAGTTCCTTAGCCTACTACTGGACTTCTACTATGATGCTCAGTTTATGGAACTATTACAACCTTAAAGAAAGCGTGGGACCCTCATTCCCACACAGTGGTCGAGATTCAAAACTGGGTAACGAGATAAAACTGATGGACGCAAAGTTTTTCAAAGATTTTGTAAAGTGCTTTCGTAAGAAGGGAGAATGAAGGATATCATCAGTGTTAGTTTAAGTAATTTTTGCATTGTGCCAGTTCTTGAACACAGAATATGGTTGCATGGCAAACGGCAAAATATTGCACCGTTGTGAATCCAGCTTTCCAAAACTTTGGCTGCTCCCCCATGACGGAGATTGCAACATTTCGTCAAATTTTACATGCAAGCTCCTTCACGTTGGGTACGAATCTGAGGAATGCCAAATCAAGAATTTTGTTTCTTTAAAAAAAAACCCATTGGGTCACTTGCCTTGAGTATAAGTATACCGTGTTAGTAGCGCCCAACATCCACGGCAGTACGGGACGGGGAGGGGCTGCAGCCCCACTAATGTGCAAAACTTTGCTGTATATAGGGCATACTTCGATTCCTCAGTCGAGCAGAGATAATGCCCTGGTTAGAGATCTGCAGTCGGGCAAAAATTCACCCCCCCCCCTCCGAGAAGAGGAACCCCGTACGGCCGTGATAACGTCAATTCCGATGGGTAACATCGCGTCACATCATTTACTACCTACGCATATCTCAAAATGATATGCAGGATAATTAATACATGTACAGTACTTCTATGTGTGTCTGTATTCCTCTGTGGGTATACGGTGTTTTTCTTTTGGAGGAAAAGGTTCGGATTGCGCATGACCAACAAAACAAATTGGTTACGTTCGTCGTGTAACATGCTAGACGACGCACAGCGCCTACACTTAAGTTATCTCAGATTACCTTAGTCGTGAAACCATGGGACTGGTAAAATGCAATTCCCAAATGAAAAATTTGCATACGTTATGGCTTGCTATATGAGTTATATATACTCCAGGAGAATACTGTGATACACGTCCAATCACTCCTCGTTTCTAGTTGGTCTAGCTCGTGTTAGGCTCCGACGATCCTGCATTTAAAAAATCCCTACAAAGAGTGACCTTTGTTCTGTTTTTATTTCTTAACATCAGCTCTCATACAAGCCGTAACAAATGAACATAACAGTGGGTATCACATCAACACATTTAGATAAGCTTTCAAACTTTGAAATTTGGCATAACAAAAAATAATAAAAGTCCCTTCGAGAGCGAGTATCCAAGGGTTCCCCTATTTATGTGCAATAAATAGGCATGGGAAGTGCCCTTTTAGTGATCTCTTGACACTCTGGACAAATTTTTCTTGCTATGCACGAACCCATTGGAGCACCGTGCACACAACCTTTGGCCGCTACCACTCCCAAAAACTGAAGTGCTGCCATAGGCAAATGGGGATTCAACCCAAAATCTGGCTTTGGCTGCGACCCTAAATAAGCTATTGCAAGTGCTTAAATCTTCAATAGCTGTACGACCAAGGAGGTGTTATTATAGTACCTCCCTGGTACGATTCCCAAATTCTGTAATTAAGGGAATATTTTGTTATACTCTTACAAACCGTAATGACGTTTAAAGGCTGCCAATGAAAGTCAAACCCGAAGCCAAGGGGAGCAACGACAGAAGCTCCTTCCCTCAGAAGATATTACGCCCTCGAAAATTCCAAGAGGCCATTGTCTTAATTAACATACGTTTACACATCTTGCCACAGAGAAATTTTCCGTCCTGCAGAAGTCATTTCATACCCTCCAAGTACCTAAAAGTATGGGGAGTCTTGAACCTTATATTACCTTGACAAGAGCCACACCTCTCTCGTTTGCCCCATTCCGTACAATAGACGAATTTTCTCGGACGATACTTGAGAGGTCTCGTAAGCTTCCCACATGTCGTCCCACTCATCTTGACGGGCAGCTTCCTGTGCCCCGAAGTTGTAAACGTTACTTCGTACATCTGGAGCAATGCTGCATACATTTCATAGAAATAATACATGTTGAAATGATAGAATAACATGATACGGAGAATGCATTTCTAATCACGCACTGACATGACATTATTCACGCCAAAAAAATCCCCGGGTTGATGCACACTGTTTAACAAGGTGTTTCTCGATTGGCTGTTGCCATTGTGTTGTATCGACTGTATTCTTTATTCGGGTCAGGTATTAGGCAAGGATTAGGCTATTGTTAGCCAGTAAGGAATTTTTTGTTAAACACTGCGCATCGCCCCCCCCCCCCAAAAAAAAAATTGTGTATCAATTATTTTAAACACAAATTTGAAATAGGGCTCCGCAACATATTTTTACATAGAAAATGTGAAATCAATGTTTGAGGAGACATGTCCTAAGAATGGCACTAGATATTTGATTAATCCCATGGACTTAGCGTACAGTTATCTAATGCGATCTTCTTACAGGAACAAGCTTTCTCATCCCTAACGGTACCAATTCTAACAAACAAGCACCGTGCCATCACTTGGTATCAAATAACATCATAAATTGAGCATTAATCTACAACTTTAAAGGGCAAGAGAAGTCGCTCTAAATGATTAAGTTTGAAACATCAGCCAAATCTCGCAGTCTTCTTATTTCTCCTCTAATTAAGTATTTTCCATAATATTTTAGTACTTCAACAGTGCATTTTTCAAGGTAAATCAAACAGTTACTCCGATTTCATTTCCACAATTTAGGAGCAAAAAGTATTGCCGCTTGTTTTTAACAGTCATTCATAAAATATTTGTTAGGCTGCAATATTAGTTTATGTTGGGGTGACCGTATTTCCCCTTTAAGGTTACCTGATAACATACCTCGTCTAATATCTGCAACTTATTAAAGTATCTTCTTTCAACGAATAGGGTACACTTAAACTTACCAGAACCGTAATACCGCCATTAACTATATTAAATATTTGGTCATCAACACAAATCATTATCTAACTGTCATATCCAAACAATCATTTTTCAAGGAAACTCGCCACTCATTTTTGGAGAGTCGGTCTTTTCACTTTTATTTCTCTGCACGGACGTTTGTAAGCATACATCATTTTTACTGGCTTCGAGGGATCTTTTTACGGGGAACCTTCTCGTCCCAGATCATCCGGCCCAAATTGTCTTATTCTGCAACACTTCCTTGTGCAAAAATCATAGCTTACTGATTAGGAGGTTTATCCTGGTGGGCATACAAGACCATAATATCTTAACCTTAACTTTATACATGCTTTGTAATGTGATTGACCATGCATTTTCAACATTAGCGACGCTTCATGCTATCGTATTCATGAAGCGGTATTTGATTGGCGTTATTGCGTTTATTATGTATTATGCGGTTCATGAATAGGCCTACTGGTTTTTCCTCATCTAAAATAATAAGCACAATGATGAATCAAATCCTGATGTCAGTATTAACTATACTGTATTCTGTCGGTCCAACATCCGGGCTTTTGCGTGACCTGGGTCAAAAACTTCAGCTGGAGTGAAAACAACGGCAGTCTGGCAGTGCGTGCAGTACACTTATGGTACTGCCAGAGCAACAGAATACACGATTGTGGGCCTAACTGGCAAATTTTCTTGAGACCAAGGTTGAATAGAAATCTCAGAATGTCAATAAGATCAGGCGAATGCGAAAATATTGGGTGCCTGTGCACAAAACACTCGCTTACGAACGGTGAGAGACCCATTCTTATCGGGGTAGACCTTTGTGCGAGACTGGCCATTGAGTTTACAGGCCATCTCGTAAAGGAAACAGTGAATTCCCGCCGCGACAAGTTCTCGTAAGACCATCTGATCATGAAAGCTGGATGTTTCAATAAAAATCGGTCATTATCCACAAGTTAAAAAAAAGACTGCACGTTGCTTACAAGGTACAGTCACCCAATAAACCTATATGTCTGCACTGTTGCAGTTACTGCGCGACGACAACTGTTTCACTCCAACACGTCACGTGATTGACTCTTCGCAATGGATGTGACGTTCTTTGGACCGACAGAATTAAGTTACTTACTATTCGCCTGATAAGAAACTATAAAACTGATTGACAGCTTCGTTGAGGCAAGCTTTGTTGCCATGACCGCACGCCAGAGCAATTACGTCGCCCCTAAGTAACCTGTAGTAAAAAGAATGTGAAAAATATCCTTTAAATCAATAGTTTAAACAATAAGATATTTGTTTCATGACGATCTTCATTCGTTACGGTTATACAAATTATTTCAGTTACCATGCATTTAAAGGGCAAAAGCAGGACATCCTAAACTTATTTTGAAGAAACAGCTAATATCACAATTTTCTTCTCACTTCTCTCCAAAGTATCTCTTCTAATATTTTAGGACTTCAATATTGCATATTCGAGGTAAGCTGAGCAGTGACTCCCAATAGACTTCTCATTGGAGTAGGTAAAACAAGCCTAGTGATTCACAACTGGAAAAAGGCCGTGGCCGGCTCGACTTGAACCAATTGGTTGGAAACTGGGCCGTAAAACTCCATCTTACCTAAGGTAACTTAACGTAAACCAGTAAATTTTCCATTTGAGGAGGAAAATACTGTCACATGGCACTGAAGAGCCAATCATGTAACAGGACAGTGTGTTACACTACTTCAAGTCGGGGTGCTATTGCCCCTTTAAAACATACCTCGATTACTTTGAAATAGTCTTTGATTCCTCTGTGTCTATTTTAGCACAAAAGAATTGTCCTATTGTAATATTTCTTTGGAGACGGATAGACACCCTTCCCGCGACATTTCTAAGCTTACTCTGGGTAGGGGTTAGTGTTCTCGTGTCAACGGAAAGGTATAATAAAGACATCTTTATGAAAAAACATAACGTTTACACTTGCACATGAACTTACTTTTCCATATGATCTCCATTATTCTCCCAACCGATCGCCTTGTACATGTTTTGCGTTTGCTTTACCACGTATTCCTAAGAAAAGATAAAATGTGGAGCGGAGCCCATTACAGGAGAGGAAGCAAACAACGAACTGACAATGCCCGTCAGGAACACCTTAAATATTAGTTTGCATAAATTAACTAAAATGGTTAAAATTATGACGTAACTTTTCAAAATCGTTTGTAGAATTTATGGAAGGATTTTCTTACCCGGAAAAGACCGTACATATTTTGGTAACGTAGTATTTCACTCATCCACATGAGGTTGTCGTGCGCAACAGTCCACGGTACATAATCGTTCTCGTCCGCTAAATACAATGTCATGTCAAGTATGACGTCATATGGTAATTGCTCAGCACTAAAAGGAGGTAAACAAAAACAAAGAAGATGCAAATATATAGACGTCTGCAGTGGCGTAGCTACTAGGGGGGCAGGGGGGGGGGGGCAAGTTGCCCCCTCTGGAAAAATTTTTGGGGAAATTTGATGAATCTTCTTATTATTACAAAAATTTCTCAAAATTTTTGTTAGAATAAGAAATTGTGAGACATTTCTCACACATAATTCGTATTTTCATGCAACAAATTAACTCAGATTTCGTCAGTGTCGCATGAACCGGCCCAATTCGCGTTCACAGAAATGTCCTCGCCGCGTAGCAGATTGAATGTTCTCTTGTGCTTGTATACGCACGGGGGTTATGATCAGTGCATTTCAGTGCACATGAAGCTGTTATTCAGGTGATACTTTGGGAATTCAGTAAAAGGATGTGAAAACTGACAAGTCACTACCGTAGACCCCGAGGTTGTTATGTTCTTCTACAAGCTAGCAGTAGCTGTACGATTTTACTCTGTGTACATAACGATGGATGGGGCTGAAACAATCCATGGCCAACGATAAACTTAAAGTTAATTAGAAATTAGAATTAGCGGGATCCGTTGGCACACTTAGATTTTGTTATGAGCCTAATCCTTGGAGGCTTACAAGCTAGTTCGGGAAAATAGCTTTCTGCTCACTTTGAGTGTAACAATAAATGGACAATGAGTACCATGTAGCCTACTACACTTAACAGACTGTTTTTCTAACAGGATATCCTGTGTGATCGAGCCATTATTAGGCCTCCTTAGTGGCGTGAGACCATTGGGCCAACCCCCCCCCCCCTCACAGATGCCATTTTTTCTTTGTTCTTAAAAATACGTAGTCTAACTTTATTAACACAGATTTTACTTCAAAAGATAGCATATGTGGCAGCAGATTGCTTATAAGGACACCCAATTTTCAGAAATTTTCAAAGGGGAAGGATTGTCCCTGCAAGGTCTTTCAGTGATGCCAACTTTTTTTTAATTCCTACAAATAGAGCTAGGCAAATTCTGTCAAATTCCAATTTTTACCTAAAAAGGTAGACTCTGTTTCCCACTGGTGGCATCGATAAAAAAGACTACATGTGTAGATTCTCTTTACAAGCATAAATACGCTATTTTGACCATCTGAGGGGTCTGATTTTTCGAAATTTTCTTTTCGCTCCGCGCCAACCAATGGTGGCTTAGCTCGGTCTTATGGGCAAAATTACATTTTTGGGGTAAAATTAGCTCTTAACTCTCTGATCACTTTGCAGTTTGCGAACATATTTTGAAGTGAGCATTTTATTTCAAACGACAAAAGAAGAAAGCGACTGGCTAGATTCTTCGTATTAGCCTGGAAAATGCTATTTCCGGCCATCTAAGGGGTCTGATTTTTCCAAATTTTCTCTACGCTCCGCGCCAACCAATGGTGGCACTCCACTTAGATAATCTTTATGACAAAATAACATTTTGTGGCCAAAAAAACCACAAATACCGATCAATGCTCTTTTATTTTGACTCCTAAAAGTGTGCAAATTTAATGACAAGTTTTTCTTCGTAAGGTAGCATAAATGGCATGAGGAAATGCATTTCAAGGCACAAAAGTTTCAGTTTTATCCTCATGAACCACCACGATTCAACTTTTAACACTGTTCCTGTCAAAGTCGATAATCTTGCACCATTTTGCATCTAGCTCCTTGAAAACGTCAAAAAATTTCCGGACACCCCTCCCCTTAGACCATACTGCATGCCCCTCCCCCTTCAGAGAAATCCTGCGTACGCCACTGCGTTAGTACATACAAATAAACCAGATATTGTTTACCAAAATAATATACTTTGTTATTTCCGATTGCTCTATGTTTTACTTAAAGATTAAAATGCAGGTAATATTACAAAATGACATGGTAATGTTGTTATACTTGTAAGTTTGCATGTTTTATAAGAAATACATACACATTGACCGGGAAAAGTTTTGGGGAAATTTCATACCTTTGCCCCCCCTGGAAAAAATCCTAGCTACGCCACTGGACGTCTGACGTCGTAATGATCTATAGAGGTATCGCACTTTGTATTGTCTTCTTAGTACTGTGAGCGTACACGATAAATATTTGAAAAATACATTGCTTGAGACTTTCGAAAATATGAATGGATGGATGGACGGAGGGACGGACGAATGGATGGATTTAACTTCATGGGTTTACGGTGGTTCCATTAAAAACATAGTAAAAATATTGATGCAGGAAGCGGGACAAGGTGGAGGCATGCGGTACCTTACCCCATGCAACCCTATTGAAAATGGAATGGACGCGGAAGCATGCATGGACCTATTTCCAAATAGCAATTACAAAGGATTGTGGGATAGAGTTTTGGTGTTTGTCATTTTTGTCAATGGCATTTTACTGTGGTTAAAATTGACGCACAACCAAAACTATATCCCACAATTCATTGTAATTGCTATTTGGAAATAGGTCTATGTTTCCGTCCCTTGCCCGTCTCCCCCAACTTACATCTACACTCTTAAAAAGTTGCGCAAACTTTTGTGTCCAACCAACTGTTGGTCAAAGGGTGCCCAACACAGTTGGTCTCTTAAAATGCGTTGTGTCTTTTGAAAGACCAGCTGATGGGAACTTTTTAACCAAGAGTTAGTTTGCGTATATTTACAGAAATCAAATAATCGGCACGTTTAAACCAATAGTTGGTTAGACACATAGCTGCCCAGCGCTTGTCAAAACTTTGCCCAACTTTTTAAAAGTGTACAGACCAAAAATAGTTCAAAAATATGCCCCGTCACTCCGCATCCATTCCGCTACAAGAAGATGTCCTCAAACATACCCCACCCCACCCTGAAAAAGCTTCCTATTTCTATGAATAAAACGCATTGACAAAAAACAACAAAGCAGGCAAAGATTCTACACCATCTTTAAAGGAAGAAAAACAGAGTTTTCCAGTCTATAAATAAGGGGTCGTGTTAAAGATCAACTTACCGCCCTAAATTGAACGCGTCGTCTAACAGACCAGCTCTATCGGAAGGATTAATCAACTATTGAGAAAGTAAATTCAACAAATCGTTGTCAACGTTATTATTAGTCAAAACGTTCAGACATATTTTAAGCCACAGACAGAAAAGATTCACTTTAAAGTTGCATCCCATCATCCTTTGTGTAATTTCCTACACTACATATTTACTGTAATCGATATGGGAAGTATAAGTGCTTATCATTTTAGCAAGCCCGGTACCTCATGTCATATTTTGAGAGTCAAGTAAATTTGAAAAAAAAAAAACATGTTTCGTTTGTCTTTACAAGATTTTTCCTAAAAGCGATATTTCAGAGCGTATAATGTTTCATATAAAAGTCATATTAGAATCAAATCTGGATAAGCTTGATTTTTTTGTGTGCATGCAAGTCTTGGCAGTAACGACTTTCGAATGAAAAGGTTTTGTTACTTTTCGACCCTTGCCTGAGTCCTTTAAATTTTTTTTTTTTACAAAAAGTGACAAATATGATGTGACACGGTTGCAAAATGATCATGCGATACTTAGAACAGATGTTGTAAACAGGCATTAACCGTAGCTATATTTTTTTCATGGAGAAGGGTTTGGAAGTATGAAATGGGGGTTGGTCGAAGGGGTTGTCCACTTTCCTTTTCGAAAAATTCGGTTTTTAAACCATTTTGAATCTCCGTACTCGAAATGGTACAATATTGTACTCATAAGCAGTATAGTTTATAGTGCAGGCGCGGACCCAAGTGGGGGGGGGGGGCTTTTATTACGGTCTCAGCCCCCCCTTTCTCCACATCAACGATTAAACATACGGAAAATTAGCAGTGCAACGCCCTCATACCCCTGCTTTCTCTTAGGTTCATCCCCCCTTTTTGGAATGCCTGGATTCGCGCCTGTAGTGATCTCTCTTTTGTCCGTGTTGCCATTACTTTTGCTCAAAACTTGGGTCATGCGGGGGTTTCAATTTCCCAGTCCATCTCGTATGGTTAATCGCCTTCGTGCTTAGTACAATTTACACCCATTCCTTATTTTCCGCCTGTCGTATGAGGCGGTTAAAGGAAAGCCCTTGTACCGTTATTGAACTGAATTTGAAAGAGAAAATTCGAAACCTTATGTAGGCTTCACCTTTTTATCTTGTTGACACTAAATAACACATTCGTGTTGGTGTGTCATTAAATCTCATCTAGCTAACTAGCTGAAAATACTTTCCCTATTGACCGGTTTTCGCAACGTATACTCACCATAAAATCAGTTCGTAGTTGATTTGACAGGGCATTCCAGTTTTCGGTGTCATAATTAACTCGATAGTATCCCATCTCTTTGTAGTTAGCTATATACCATTCACCGTCACTTTGTGGGAGGGGAATCATATCTGATGAAAAAAATTTAATATATAAAACATGACAAAGTAACACTTTGTAAATACCTGAACAACTAGAAGAAAATCTGATTCTATGGGCGAGTTCTGAAAGGTTTCGGTCGGTAAAGAACAATCAAATTCTGAAAACTTTCCGAAGACTTTAAAAATTCTTCCCATCATTTTTGTGCTAAAATTTCTTGATCTTTTAGTGACATAGTTTTACCCACTTTCCAGACGAACATTAAAGGGCAAAAGCAGTTGCCCCAAACTTGTTTTGAAGCAACAGCTAAATCTCACAATTTTCCTCTTTATTCTCTTCAAAGTATCTTTTATAATATTTTAAGATTTCAGCATTGCATATTCAAGTTGCAACAAACAGTTATTCCTTTTAAATTGCACATTTGAGCAGAAAAAATATTGTCACATGACCTTCAAGAGCCAATCATGAATGAGAACGGTCTACTACGCTACCTCAAGCTGGAGGAGGGCTGCACCGGCCCTTTAAGCGTACTATTGGGATTAATTTTGATTTTCTAATATGTAGTTATGGACTACAGGAATTAAAATTTACAACCGTAGAGGTTGAGTGCGAGATATTGTGAAGTACATCTCGAACAGATGAAAAGGAAATGAATGATCAATAAGCCAAGCTAAAACACTCATCCCGGAGCCGGGGTATGCTCAGAAGCACTTGTGCCAGATAGTTTAATTCACTTTTTCTAAAATGTAGCATTTGTTTTGTGCAGAAGTCCGGCGTTTACATCAAGCAACGATGACTTATTAAAGGGAAATACTGCGTTTGTTTTTCAAGAAAAATTCATCCTTTTAAAACTAATATTTATTGGCACAGGTTGATAGATGTAAAAAATAAGGCAGTATGGTAGCCTTCTTTTCAAGAAATAAGTTTCCCACAGATAGAAATTCAGTTTTTTGTTGCTCAAGAAAGCAAGAATAATTTGTTCACCCAAACTTTCAATATTTCAAATGATGCAATGTCCAGGGCTCTTCTTGCGCATAGTATTTTGAAGGTATGAAGCTATTGCTGGGGCTTATGATTAAGACTGAATTGTTTGATAACGCCTGAGCCATTTTCTTTGTACTCTCTGTTGGAGCATTTTAAACACAATATTTCCCTTTTAATACGACGATGAATAGATTAAGAATAATTACTGGCCAATGTCAATACCGTGGTCATTCATGGTTATCGATTCAGTGAAAGTTCAGATGACATTACTGTATTCAAATTGCAAAGCAACTATTTTTTATATTAAAACCGTTACCATATCAGATTCGTTATAGTTGGTTATTTTAACTAGCGCTCGGTTTTTTCACATGGCGAATGAGGGTATAAATTCCGCCAATGAACGAATCAGCTTCTTGGAAACAGACCACACCCCTACTTTCAAAATGATCACTTTTTGACCGCTTTTCGCAATTCTGACACCTTAATTCTTTCCCTACTCTGCATTTTGAAACAATTTTTTAAAAAATGTATAAAACCGATAAATACCAGATTTACCCTCATTCAACTTAAGAATAAAAATGATGCTTAAGAGCCATTCAAAACGTTGTTGCATCTGGTATTGTACTGTTTTGTTTACAAGAATAAATAAAATACTTTGCATAAAAAATGAAAAAATTGATGATATTCAACAACAACAACGTTTTACTATAAGTTTAATTTAATAATACTGAAGTGGAAATTTTTATTTTAAAAAAGCATAACGACGAAACAAAGGAGGATGAATATATATCTGTCTTCAGTTTCCTGTAAAAAACTTAAAAGTTAATTTCATTCACATTCATTTTCAATTTTTTCAAGATGCTGTATGCATATTGGCTACACACCATTCAAGTTTTTTTGGTTATTGATTTTGTAAAATAGACTGTAACGTTGTAATATTGTATTATACTGCAAACTTTGTTAAAAACAATTATTGAACTTGCAAATAAAAGAGGTGCTATAAAAAAAAAAAAGAGCCATTCAAAGCTTGAATAGCAAATGTGTCACCGCCCTCACTTGACTTCGTTGTTGCTTACCGTCATTTGTTTCGTCATACTGCATCCATTTCGTGATGACTGTTGATGGATTTGACTCGTATGTATATTTGAATGGAATTTCCCATCGATAGCTGTTTTAAAATGAAGAGTATGTTTCTAGTTGAAAATACGACTAGTCTGTCTGAAAATTAAATCATCCGTTGTTTATTTAGCCCTGTTATGCTACCAGAGTAGTTTTTTGTTCCTGGCCAAAGGCAAAAGTCATATCCTTTTCATCACGCCTAAATTGCTCGGTTCACATTTCTACAAATTCTATTCACGACTTGTAGTTGTTCATGCTTTCCTTATACTATGTTAACTACTAATCTTCCTTTCTTGAGAAACAGATTTGCCACGTAGATTAAATGGTTGACATCATTAGCGGTGAAGGTCAGAGTTCGTTTGCGATCACCAGAGGTTTGAAACAGAAAACCTTGTGAACACGATATTTCAAGATATGAATGATGGACACCACTGCCCACTGCATAAATGGCTCTTCATAACACAAAAATGGCTTTGCATAGAGCTTGCCTCTGTTGCCTTTTTGACCCTTTTAACCCTTTGTCTGTGCTTTTTTTTTTTAACTTGTTTCTTATTTTGCAATTTGTACTTTTGCAATGTTGTCTGGTTTGTATGTTTATGCTGTTTTTATGTTTTTTATTTTTTATGCGAGCACTCAGTTACCCCTGTGGGATTCAATAAAGTTAATCTTATATTATCTTATCTCCATCATTGTTTACAAGGCCTTCCAGTTTTGCATTGCATAATGTTGAAGAAATTGACAAATTGGTCTGCCTTTTCGGCAAGTAATAGTAAATTATTGTTTCTTATTCCTAAGGCGGTGATTTGTTCTCAATACTGGGGGCATTCCGTTATTATCAAAACAATTGCTACTTGAAAAATCAGAGTCAATGCGCGTTTTTCAAATACTGGGACCATGTTCCCCGTCCCCTGCGGAATCGCCGCCCATTCTTATTTCAATATGATCGTAGCAACACTTATGAAGTTGAGAATATTTGGCAATAGACTGCACACAGTTCACACCACGAAGGAATTCTGATGATAATATCTTTCACACGTACGTTGGTTTATTGTAACTGTTAGGTATAACAACTACAGGTTATTCAGTTAGATGCGGTTTAACGGCCAGTTTTTAACCAATTGACTGAAGGCGGACAGGCTACGGCATTTTTCCAGTTTAATGTCATTTTCCCTACCCTATTTCTCCTTTGCTGGGCACCGAGTACAACGCGCAGTTGGTTCCATTTTTAGAGTCTTCGGCATGACCCGGCCAAGAGTCGAAATACAGGCCTGCCGACTGCAAGTCGGATGCTTTAAACTTGACCATTCAGCCTTTAGCGACTACAGGGTATATGTAAGGGTTAATTTTAAATAATGAGTTGTTACTTTGAAAGGTAATCTATTACAGTGATGACCCAAATTAACCATGAGATAATTCCCGATAATCAAACAGGCATGGTTATGGGTCTAGGGTCATCCCCAAGCTTTGCCACCCCCTCTCAAAATGCGCGAAATAAAGACTAGTATATGTTGAAGACAAAGGTATGCTCAGGAAATATTCATCATGACTCTTTATCTGGTGTAAGGCAAGTCCACCCCCTCCCACTAAAAACAGAAAACATAAATTAACAGAAAAAACTTGTTTGTTCCTAAAACGGTGCTTGATACGTTCACTCTAAAACGTATTTAGCAATTGAACGCTTACATTGTCCCCACTGTGTAAACACTCGTCAATTACAAATTAAGTTTAGCTCTTAAACACTAAATGTTTAGCAATTAAACGTGTCTTAAGACGAAATGTTTGGAAACATCTGACACGTGAGTTTAGCATCTATATAGACATGTTTAGGAAGTGGGGCAAAGAAGTGTTTGATTTCTAACACCGTCAAACAACTATACTTACTCATAGTCACTTCCGTAAAGGGCCGCCGACTTATTGGCGTTAGGATCCACTAGGAACCAGGACTGTTCAAGATGCAGTCCAGTTGCATCACGGGTAATATTGACGACAGGGAATCCCATCTGCCTGGTCCACGTATCCATGATTCTCTTGACGTCAATATCATTCTTCCCTGTTTCGTTTTGATAAGCCTATGAAAGCAGAATGCATACATGACCGTAATTAAAGTTATAGAATATGATGATATGAGAGAGCTATTCATTTCCAAAGAAACATATTCTTTTATAAAGTCATTTTAATGACGTCACAAGCACACCCGAGACCTCTTTTGATTGGCAAAATTTAGTGTAGTACGATATCTAAGTGTATCTATTTGAGGAACAGCTCGGCCCATACGTAACTGTATGTTACTGTTGCTTTTGCTTTACAATTGTGATTTCAAAGGGAAACACAAGATAGTTAGAAAAAAGAAAGTAGGATATTACACTGCCCTGGATGAGGGTTTCCAAATCATCACTGCGGCATCGATAAAATCAAAACGCCGTCGTGCGCATTTCGAAAAATTTGAAACCAAAATGTAAATTAGTTTTGTTATATAGCCTACCTCCTGTATCCTTTCCCAAAGATCATCACTCACAGCAGTGCTATAAGCAAAATCCGTCAGATATTTCTGAAATCAAATTACAGCGATTGAAGATAAATGACCAAGATTAAAGTTACTGAACATAAACTTTGCACACAAAAACTGATAATTATAACTTGGTGGAGCTGCCCTAAGGTCTGTTCAATTCATTGCATGATTGCTTGCAACTGTGCGAAACCTCTCACGCCGGTAAAAAAGGACATGTTTGTAGGTAATAAAGATATGCTTTCAGTTGTTTCGGGAATAATCTTAATAATGGAACTTGCGCCTCCACCTTTGGAATGCACCATCCCCTTTTGTTTCTTTGTGTTAATTGGAAAGTCTACTTGAATTAAGCCCAAGTTGCTTTTTCAGACTTTCAAAGGTTCCTGCCTATAAATACATTGCGTCGATAAAAAGTACATATATTTATTGTTGTAAATGCATGTAGTGCACATGGAATAGAAATAAATGAAGAAACAATAAAGCTATGATCATGTGTCCGGCGTATTTGTTCTTTCCAGCAAGAATAGAGGGCGTTTCGCATTACATACCAATCATGTACAGTTTTAAAGTCCAAATCTTCTCAACCCAGACAGTTCAAATTCTCTCCTAACCTACCTTCGTACCCCCCACAACTGTCGAAATCCTATCCTCTTCTAGAAACAATCTCAGTTTACTGTTTCAGGATGAGTATGCAAGACCAAAATGTGTAATCAAAACACTCTCAGTACAGTACATACACTGTATTACATCAGGGTGTTGGTGCTACATTTTTTGCAGTTGCTGTCAATCAAAAAACTGTACCAATTGAGACTTCATGTAGAATGCTACAAAAATTGTAGTTAAAGATGAGAATTTGACTGACTTTAACGTCAAGAAGTTGATCACATGAACTGATAATTTTCGACTGCTCCTTATTGCCCAACGGATGAAACTGTTTGTGGAGGCAGAACTATTATGAGAATAACTTTTGGCTTTCTTATGTCGGCTCCCAGCCAAGGAGTTGAGGGGAACTTCATAATATAGTGATGTGACAGAGTAGGGATTCCAGTCAGATGGGACGAAAAAAGCCTCTTAAAGCAGGATGATAGAAACATAAAAAGGGCGCCGGCAGGGAATATTTTGGTCCACCAGGGAAACAGCCACCACTTACCATATAGCTCCTCCGCTGTGTGTAATGCATGTGTTATTTGATTTTAACTATAAAATGAGAATACCACTGAATCTGCTAATGCAAACAAGCCATACAGATATTTAATATTCTTCCAATGTGAAGATGTGTCATTATTTAACATTACAGTCGTGTTTTATTTCAGGATTATTTCAGGATTTTTTTTTTTTGAGTTTTTTGAGTTTTTAGATGATAAGAGTGTTAGAGAATTATGTCGGAAAATAGAGATACTCGACGATATTTGGAGATTTCTATACCGGTACACTGTTAGAAGTTTCTCTGTAAAATTTACATAATTTTTATGGCAAATTTTTTTCCAACCAAATAATGTTTTTTTTTACAGCCAGACTGTAATCATGAAAAAACATTAAATGTTTGTTTTTTCTTTACAGTTTTTGCATGTAAATTAGTTTACAAATGTCTACTGTAAAATCGAATTACAGAATTGTTCTGTTTTTTTTTTTACCTTAATTTTATTTGAATTTACAGCCTACTGTTTTCATTCTCGGCGTTTTAATATTTATTATAATATCGCTTTTTCCTTTCATATGTTATTACGTAACATACACTTCACCATTACGTAGATCAGGTATTTGCTTATCAACGTAATGTGTCGTTACGAAGTTTTTTTTCAATCAAAACACAATGAGGATACTTTGTTATCACATTGTTGTCCAGTAGACTGCTATCTCTAGGAACTTTGTAATTGGAAAGTCACATTTTTGGTACAATATAATAATTGTTTTTAAAATAAATATGACAAAGAGTGCAAATACATTGGTTGCAAACATTTCCAGACAAGGTAAACAATAAGTTTATCACTTCCTGATTAAAAAAAAGCCAAAAAAGATATTATTCAAAGCAACAGCAATCCTTTTGTTAGGAAAATGCCTACAAAATAAGCTCCACCCATTTATGCAAAATGAGATTTACGTCATAAAGTGGTAAATTTACATACTCTTTCAAGTAAATTTGTGAAACGTTTTTAATTCGATCAAGTGCATGAGCGCCTGTGGCGATGAGTTGACATCAGTATACCAATTGTCAGTATAATAAATGTAAGTTAATTTTCAAATAGGGCCATAAATTTGCCAAAAATGTATTCTTTTTTAACTGAAACTTCGCAGAACGATGCATGTTATATATTGAAAATTTTCTGGCTATTTCTTATTTGTTTGTTTGTTTGGGCTTATTTTTGTTTCTTTTTCAGCGTAAAAACAAAATGAATGTTTGTTAAATGACAGTATATTTATGTGAAATCAGAAAAATACAAAATACTGTTAAAATTTCTGTACATTTACAGAAAAAGTTTTACAAAGCAGTAAAATTTGGTTAAAAAAGCAGACAGAAATGGTTTTTCAAATAAACAGAAAATACATGTTAAACAACCTTTTTTTATTGTAGCAATACAAAGTGTCTGTAAAGATACAGAAAATCTCTATTAAAAGTAAAATACAAAAAGTTTAAGTTAAAAAAGTCTGTAAATTTACAGAAATTTTTAACAGTGTATATAGTTCGTTACTGCCAATATCGGCCATAATACAGAACAATCACAATCGCTTTAGTTTCCTGCCTTGATGGATATTTTCATTGGGCTTGTTGCAAAGAAATGAGTGGGTAAATTTCCCATGGTCATGTAACATAAAGTTATCGTTATACAGTCTAAAGGCCGTTTTGGGGCAAAATTTAGAATTGGCATTCCGTATAATCACTTGTTTCACGAATTGAAAAAAAAAATCAGCTAAAGGCTTAAGGTAATTTTATTCACTTACATTTACGCCAGTTTTAAAAGCACTCTCTCCAATAAAATCGTTCAACATTCTCAAACAGGACGCACCCTTTAAGAAAGGAGAAAAAAAGATATGTCACACGAATCAGTGAAAACGATTCGATACCACGATAACTATTTTAGCATAATAATAGTTACCGTAATTATTTCCAGTGTGGTATTCTTATCTGAAGTTCAATAAATTTATTATAGGGACTAACCACTACATTAACTGACATGTTATCTATTGATAGTCTTAAAGGTAGTGTGACATGTCAACCAAAGGCCTGACTTAACTTGATATTTTAAGGAGTGAACTTCCATACGGAAAAATCCGTTGATTGTGTCACTATCTTTTATGGTTCTCAAGATATACCTCTACAAAGTTTAAATGTTTCTGAAGAAACTTAGTGTTCATGAAATAAGAATGATGTGGAATGTTGCGCAAAGTTGACATTTTTGTTAACTAACCCCATATTAACTATCTCTTAATTATTCATCAGATAGTTTATGGTGCGGTAATTAATCCTGAAGATTTCCAAGGACCCAATTCAAGTTCAGAAATAAATACTCAGGACAAACTAATTTGGCAACTGTCCTTCAGATGAAGATTGTAAAAACAAAGGATAACATTAGACATATGACGTGTATGACGTATGACATGTCCCTCTGTCAAAATTAAAAGATTTGCACATTGAGTTCCTGTGTATTACCTATTAACTTCAGATCAGATATTCCCCTTAAAATGGTCAATTGTTCATGGATTTTGATGGGAATTGCGCTATTATCTTGGTTCTTTATGCTTTTTTATAACGAATACCTAATTTTGTCATTTTACAGCCACAACACTTTTATATCGTTATCGCAATGAATACGTTATCTTAAACGGGACTCAAAGGGCTTAAACTATCGCCCCAAAATTATTTTGAAATAACAGCTACATATCTTCAGCTATTTCGCTAATAAAAGTATCTTTCACGATATATTGAATCTTCAAAAATAGTCAGCACATGATGTGACAGGGTTATTCTTAAAATAAGGAGTACTTGTATATTTAAATGTATTTTAGGATGAAAGCCTTTTTTGCAGAAATTTGCTTATGTTTCATTAGTAAGCTCTCCGTTTGTCACTGTCTTCAATTTAGCTCTTCAAAAACTATGTCTGGTCAGAAAAAGAACCTGGGTAAGCTAACACCAACCTTGCTGTAAGGAATGGAATCAAACACTTCGTTGATTTGATCAGGGTTTTCCAACTCCACGATAATCGGATGTGACGTAGTGATTTGATCGAGACCAAAAACGTAAAGTAAATCATTTGGTACAAACTGGTCGAACTGTTGAGAAACAAGATTATTAGTATCTATCAAACATGGACCATCTTGCTCTGGTTGTCAATACTGAAACGTGAATCTTAATGATGACATTTCCATATCTGTTTTTGATACAGTGTAAGAGTCGGTATGATATGACAAAACCAGGACATGTATCTCCAAGTGTTGTTTTTACCAAATGGCATAAAAACTTGGAACTTGAGGGTTGCATCCCCAACTTTTGTTAGGGAAAACTAAAACTTAACCTTGTTATAATGGGAATTATAGTAGTATATTTTAATAGGGGTGTTATTTGACAAGAACGTAGTCAGAATTTGATTCTAGGGGACGAATGAAATAAAAATGATCGCCAACCTGGGGGAGGGGGTGCCTAGCTCCTTTCGCCGCACGGAGGGTGGGATGGATGCAAATTAGTGCTACATTTAATGCTAGGTTTGAATTAACTTCTCTTTCTCTTCCCTCTTCTTCTTCCGTTCTCTCTTTTTCTGTTTTCCTTGATCTTATCTTCATTTCCCGTCATTTCATGGGCGCCCTATTCCTCCCTGTCTACACATTTTTATTGTATTCCCTCCAAAGTTTACATACAACATCCTTTTAAAAAATCAGCTCAGTCACCAATATGTTGGCGGTCATTTTGCCGTGGTGCGTCAGTTTCAGCTAAGTGGTCCAAACTCCAAAGCCAAGGCTAAAGCATTACAGCTGACATTTCATTGAAATCCTTGTATAACAAAGGTCTATTTCATTATATCCTCAAACCCCCGGCAATATTTCAATTCTGGATGTTTCTATTGTTAAGTAGTTTCTAAGGTCACAAATACTGATCAATGGATAAAAATTTTGTTTCAATATTTTTGTAATTCTTGTTTTTTTTGTTTTGTTTTTAAGATTTTTATATTTTTGGAATATTTAAATGTAAAGTTGGAACTTGATATCAAAATTTACGATAGAGGGGGCAAATCATAAAAGAACACGCGATGTTAATTTACATACAATGAAGTAGTGTTAATGGTTGAAGAAATTAAAGCGTCGCGTCTAGACTGACCTCTGAATAAATTTAATAGATGGAGAACCATTTTTCCACATTTCCCATAGGTCTAACACCGCAGATTTCCTACCCACTTCCTGCAAAAATCATTTTATTTTTTGGAGAGCATAGAGTCTAGATCACGCTACCTCAATTAAATTTTCTGAAGCACTCTGTTGCTAATTTTACTGATGTAATGCGCCCAGTGATTGCCGTCCTGGGGGAGGGATATAAGGGAAGGGGATGTCCCCTCCCCTTTTGAAAGTTTTGGCGTTTTAGAAGAGGCTTACATGCAAAATGGTGCAAAATTTGTGTTCAATTTTCAAGGCCAAAATTTTTCACAAACTTTACAATTTTTGTCGATTCACCGGTAACGGTGAATCAAGAAAGCCCTGACTCTAATGAATGTCAACAGTGATTTTACTGTCTTGTGAGAACAAATAGGACCGATGTTATATCCTTGTCGGTATGTGACGTCGGTTTGTGGAAAGTATTAGATTTATTTACAGCACCTATTTTTGGGAAAGAACAGTTCATGTCAAAAAAGATATGAAAAAGTTAAATTTTTCAATATTTTCCCAGTATTTTTTCTGCGCCAATCCAAACCACGTCGCGCGCCACAAGTGGCGCGCGCTCCGCTATTTGAGGAAGCCTGGTCTAGATGCTGTTTCGGCTATAATTCATGTACAGAGAAAATGCAGTTTTTTGGTTTTGCTGGGCTAGAAAATTTTTCTGGATGAAAGGGAATGTGAGTGGATAGAGTTCGGTAGTACACTCTTAAAACGTTGGGTAAAATATCCGTTGGTTAAAGAAGTTTATGAAATGTGTTGGTAAAACTTTTCCCAACTTTGGGGCTAATTGGTGCACTTTTTAAACGCTGGGCAAAGTTTTTGTTGAGTAAAAGTAACTGCCTAAGCGTTGGTCAATCTTTGCTCACATAATGGTTAAATTTCCCCTTCCATGCACGCGTATACTGTAATACCCAACTGACTGGTCAAAATGACGATAAGATTTTATTTTACAGTTGAGTATATTTTCTCTTTACCCACTTGTTGGGTAATTTTTTGCCAATTTGTTGGGTATATTGTTGGTTGCAGTGTTTTCACTAAACAGCAGTACACTTGACCAGATTTGTATCACAATTCTTCCCATAATCAGACATGGTACCATAATCTGAAAATTCTCTTTGGCATCTTTTATATTGGCCAAACAGCTAAACTCGTACATTATTTTAGACCATGAAATCGATCTCTATTTCCATAAAATTCTTTAAATAGTACTACGAACTAGAACACATTTGTATTAGATTCCATGATTCGTATTTGGCGCAAAACTGCTATCCAATGAGAGGTCAGGATCTGGGATATTCTCTTTCACGTCCGAATGAGCATTTATATACTTATTTTTAACATTTCGGCATAACAGAAACCTGTCTCATAACCATGCTAACAGTGTGAGAGAGCTACGGACGAGCTTATTCTCATGCTGCCCTTGTGTTCATATTTATGCATTGATGAAACTACAAGACTTCATCACATCATTTACACACATCATTTTACAGTACCTTTTAAAAATACAGTGCCTTTTAAAAAGGAGAGTTTTGGACGTACTTATACGAAACTCAGTGACAAACCAAATAGGTTATTAAGCCCGGGTTTTTAAACTGGGACCGGTGGGTTGCCATAACCAGGGAGCTGCAGTGGTAGCTCCCTGCCATAACCTACAACCTAACATGTAAAGAAAGCACCAACGTTTAAGGAAAAGATGATTAACATACAACCAAAATTGGTTAATGCATTTGCCCAACAGATTAATAAAAGAAGTGCCCAACAAGTGGGTATGTTTTTAAATGCTAATTTACCAAACAGTTGGGTAATCTCCTGCCCAACAGTTGGGTTCAAACTTTACCAAATTTGGTTGGTTAAAGTTTTGCCCAACTGTTTAGGTTGTTGAATAGATGCCCAGTGTTGGTCAAAAAGTTGGGCAAAATTTGCCCACTTTTTTTAAGAGTGTAGATATTGTATGTATACTTACCATCTGCCATGTAGGTTCTTTTTCATCTGCTCCTAGATATTCGACGTAACTAGCAAAACCTTCGTTCAGCCAGAGGTCATCCCACCAGTCCATCGTAACAATATTTCCAAACCACTGTTATTTGCAAAGGACACATCGAGAAATTACATTGGTTTTAATTTTTAATGGCAGCCATATACAGATGCCACCCCAGTAACTCCACAGATTTTCCCCCATGCAAATGACACCGCCAAAATTGGCAATTGGGACTCGGTATTCCAGTGGCCTTTCCTACCCACGTCTTGAAATAAAAATGTAACGGTTCGACAAATTTTAAGCTAACTCAAGCTGTCTCAGTTTCTAAATTAGAGAGCTGGTAGGTGAGATACTAGAGATGTGCACCCATAACGAAAATTTTGGACTCTGAATTGTCTGTCTTTGTAGCCTATTGGTAATATTCAGATTATAAATATATATATATATATATATATATATATGTATATATATATATATAAATATATATACATATATATATATATATATATAAATATATTTATATACATATATATACACATATATATATTTATATATATATATATATATATATATATATATATATATATATATATATATATATATATATATATATATATATATATATATATATATATATATATATATATATATATATATATATATATATATATATATATATATATAAATATATATATATATGTATATATATATGTATATATATATATATATGGTTAAAGATAGCGAAACAACACTGGATATAGTGCTCAACCGACGGGAGCGAGTATAAATAAATAAGAAAGTAAACACTATTGCATTTCAAGATACAAGCTTGTTTCGTATAGGCTTACGTTTGTAGCCTACACTCCTCAGTCTGCAAATGCGAAGTATAACGGTTATAAAATAAAAAATGGTCGCTTAACCTTTGTGACGTGTCTATAACACGCGCGTCTCATTTTCATTTTGACTCAGACACGCAGGTTGCGGAAACAGGAACTTTATATGGCTACGTTAAAACCGTGCATAACTAGACTGTGGCCGGCGTAAGCTCTTTTGTTTGATAACTAATTCAAACAATGAAAAGCAAAGCCACTCTTATATCACACAGCTTGAACTGCACTGAGAGTGTTTTGATTATACACATTGAGCTTTTTTGTACTCACCCTGAAGGAATAAACTGAGATTGTGTCTGGATGGGGATGAATTTCAGAACAATTGTGGGACGGTCTTAAGTCAGAAGGTTGTTGAAAATTGGTTCTGCTTGGTGTGAGAATTGGGCCTGTAAGGCATTTAGTTATTCATTAAACCAGACATTTCTAATTCTCCCAACCAACTAACTTCTAGCCCCCACAAGTTTTCTGCATAAGGGCATAACCTGGCAGGGACCGGGGAGACGCGGGGCTTTAGCCCCCGCATTTTTTCTCCCGTGGGATTTTGGACCGCCGTTAACTGTATCTTGGGCTGCCTTAAACTTATTTTATTGAACATATCGGTCTCTTAGTTGGTTAGTCCCTGCAATTCGCTTCTCGGCCTTTTGGCTAAGATCATGTGTAGTATCTGTTCTTTTCATGCAGTCTAGAATGGAGCCATGTATGACAGACCAATAATGTAAATGGTCTGAAGGCCTTGGGGTTGGTCAAGTGTTGTCCTTCAGTGGACGTATAGCTTCTACGGGAAGCAGTTTTAAATTTGGTTTCGCCGAACGGACCTTTGCCAGAGGGTCGGGAGGACTTTGGAAAAAGTAGTCTCTGAACTTCAAATTTTTTTCCGCAGGCTCTGCCTGGTGTGTATATAATACTAGGCCCTAATGTGTTGTCAGAACGCTCGTAATACATGATGTGAAACATCAGCTGCTCTGCAGTTTATTTTTTAACTTGATGTCAATCAAAGAGCTGTTTCAATTGAGAATTAATTTCAGATCTGCAGACTACTTGTAAAATTGTAGTTTGGGCTTTAAGTATATTAGCTACCTACCATATGAGCCAGTTCGTGAGACACGACACTCAAGATACGTTGTTTATTGGATTCGGACGATTCTACTGGATCATAGAGCATATATCGTTCTCTGTAGGTAATAAGACCCCAGTGCTCCATGGCACCCGATGAGAAGTCAGGGATAGATATCATATCTGTGAAAGGAAACAAAAGTTGACCAATATAAACATTACTTCTTTTATTATAAAGACCTTAGTGACAGACTCTCCAAAAAAAAAAAAAACATTTATTTCTGTTCCATTATCATTAATGGGACGGTCCATCTTTTCTGGTTTTCAACTTGAACTGTGCAATAATTCTGTGGCGAATAGACTCCATATTAGGCGTAAATACACTAGGCGTACACAAATCAACCACTCGCAGTCACGAACACTCAAAGTACCGTGTATAGACGAATCCGATTAGCGCTTATTTTTAGTGACTGTAGGCCGCCATTAGTGGGGCCCATCAGCATAAAATGCTTGAATTTCAAACCCTCATATTTAGTGAACTTGGTAAATTTAAGATACAAATTAGTGTACAACCATCCATGATAGAGGAAAGCAAGGAAATCGAAAGATTTAAGGGTGACGGACCCCAGTTATGGCCGACTGAAATCACACCATCACTTCCTGTCCGGATTCGTGTATACGCGACGCGCCACGACACTTCTCAGTTTTAGAGTATAAAACAGTTTCCACTTGACTTCAAGGCCAGATTCAGGATATTGAAAAGAGGGCGTGACCTTCATTGATCGCTGGTCGCTGTTCTGGGAATTCTAGGAGTTGAACCACTACAAAGACACGTTTTCTGCAAAAATGGGGGCGTTGGTCCCCAAGCAAACCCTTGGAATAGGCCCTGCATTTAATACGTCTTCCTATGCGAGTTTAATTGTAATTTGGCAAATCACCTTTACCAGAAAAAAATCAACACTGTTTCAGTGCAACAGTCCCAAGTTGGTTGTCAGCTGCTTCTCAGCTCGGTACACTGAATACGTATACTACGTAGATTTTGCCCGTCATAAGGGGGAGGGGCTTGTGACGTAAGTGAAAGCACTCTTTGCAGTCAAATGGCAACTGCTCGAAAAGAGCTTCCTTCTCCTACATTTTATGCATGACGTTTGTGACGTCATACGGATTTGAATACTAATTAGCTAAAAGTGTACGTCTCGCTCCTGAAAATAATCGGCTCTCGATTGCTACTTTGGTCCTTTCTTGGTACCTCGCCTGTCTAAGGGACTGTTTCTTTCGTTAGATGAAAGGTTATCAGGTTATGGGTGCCATCGACAGTTGCTCTCTTTAGACTACAAATTTATATCCATGGATTATTTGAGGTCCATGTATTTGGACTTTAATAATAGGGCTTCAGAGTGAATGAAATAACAAAAACAAAAAATTAAATCCACTCTTGGAGGCCTACCGATTTATTTTATCCTTATAAAATAATATTGGTTTCTTCTGCAGCGGACAAGTGGTTCATTAAACAATTTTCTGCATACTTACTGCAAAGCAGTACACGCCCGGTGTCTTAGAAATGTGGGAGAGCTCAGGAACTCACTGAGCTCGGACTTAAATTGAAAATACCTTTTCGATAAAAGCTTACGAAACAAATGAAATACAACTGACAAGCATCGAGAATATCGATTTTAAGGAAACTTTGATACGAGGGTCTCACCAAGTTTTGGTAAAGGGTAGTCCACTTGATAATAATCTTCAAAAAAATCGGTAATGACGATACCGGCCTCGAGTGCGTATATAGTCTGATTAATCTGAAAATCTGGAGCGTAAACACGGAACTGTGGACGGGATAAAATGTGAGCACACAAAATGTGAGAACGCAAAATGTTAGTGAGGCAAAATGGGAGTGCAAAATTTCTTTGGATAATAGTGGATGAAGAGACAAAACGGCTTTCTAGAAAAGTTGCAGGTCTAACGTACAAGATACCCTCAGGGGCGACGAAACTGGCCCAGAAGTTTGGTTATGTCCTAATGTCATTGAGTTACAAATGGAGGAAAGGCCGTGACCGGCCCTACTTAACTGCAGAAACTGAGAAATGTAACCATGTAACTGACTGACTGACTGACTGACTGACTGACTGACTGACTGACTGACTGACTGACTGACTGACTGACTGACTGACGGACTGACGGACTGACGGACTGACTGACTGACTGACTTACGGACTGACTGACTGACTAACTGACCGACTGACCGACTGACCGAGAGACTGACTGACTGACTGACTGACTGACTGACTGACTGTCTGACTGACTGACTGACGGACTGACGGACTGACTGACTGACTTACGGACTGACTGACTGACTAACTGACCGACTGACCTACTGACCGAGAGACTGACTGACTGACTTACTGACTGACTGACTGACTGTTTGACTGACTGCCTGACTGACGGGCTGACTGGCTAGCTGGCTAACCGACTGACTGACTGACCAAAAATAACCCCGTTTCCCGTTTGAATGAACTAGTTTCCCGTTTGAATGAACTAGTCAGTTTTCTCCAACCATCAATAAACCAGTAGAAAGGGCCGGCTAGCATGACTGGGAATGAAAGTTTAAGCACCATTTATCAATTGTTTGGGCGAGGTTTCTCATTTGGTTTGGCGGCGATTATAGGATAATATTCAAAGGGCTCTTATGAATGTCTTTGCGCATGTCCCCTAGCTGCTTTCCTGTAACGAAATCAAAGGGGTAACAAAAAATAGAGATGTTTCATATACTTACCGGGACGTTCCGCTTTGTAAATCCTTCCTTGTATTTGAAATCACAGACGATGAAGCACGCTAGATAGCTGCTCATCTTGACTGACTCGTGAAAGTGCGTCTTCTGCCTCCCGTCGACAATTTCAGTGTACTTAATAAAATACAGAAGGGTAGAAATTGTAGTTTAGTTAGGTTTTTTTTGACGCCAAGACACCACGAATAATTGGAATAAATGGTTGGAGGCAAGAAGAACCATTTTGATGATCTCATTTTAGAGGGCCAACAATAAAGATAGCCACAATGTATACCTTACAATGGTGCACATACTAAACGCATGATGCACTACGACGCTAAGCACACGACGCAAAACGTAGCCTTTGAAAGTGCACGTAGGTGCAAGCTTGTATCTGCATAGTGATACAAATTTAGTTCAACAATCTGTGTTGGTGTAAATTGTGAGTCTGGGGGCGCTTCTTGTTTTGTGATATCAATCACATAAGACTTTTCATGAAGGTTTTTGAGTGACACCCAGATGTTTTTCAATAAAATACTTAGTTTAAATTGCAGTATTTTATAATGCCATTCTAGAAACTATAAAGATATATATATATATACATATGTATAAATATATTTATCTATCTGTATATATATATATATATATATATATATATATATATATATATATATATATATATATATATATATATATATATATATATATATATATATATATATACATATATACATATATAACCGTAATAGTAAAAAATAAATTAATAATGTCAACCAGGCAATGGTAAAGTGCTCAACCCTATGAAGGGAGCTGTAATATTGAAAAGGTTGCAATAAGTTCTTACAACATAGCTTGTAAGAACTTATTGCAACCTTTTCAATATATATATATATATAAATAATAAATAATAAGAAAGTAAACACTATTGCATTTCAAGATACAAGCTTGTTTCGTATAGGCATACGTTTGTAGCCTACACTCCTCAGTCAACAAATGCGAAGCATAACGGTTATAAAATAACAAAATGAGACGCGCGTGTTATAGACACGTCATAGAGGTTAAGCGCCCATTACGACGTCCACAGAAGAAAGTATTATCTGCAGAACTCGAACGCGCAAAATAGCTTAAGAGTGCGCGGGTTATTTAAATACGTACAAAATCTAAGTGTTTTACAGATCAGTAAGGTAAGCACTCTATGCTTCATTATAAAAAGTTATTATGACATAACAGCTTCTTTTTACGGTGCCTACAGCTACTAACAAGTTCATTCCTATTATTCAAGGAAGACATATAAGGTTTGTATATGTCTTCCAAATTAGAGTTGAATGCTTACAATACCGCGTAATATTAAAATAAGTTTTAAAAGTTGTAAAGTGACGTCATAATGATGATGGTCGAAAAGTACGCAGTTACACAGAACGCACGTTCTCACATAGTAATTAATATAAAGCGCGCAAATCATAACCATGGCAAGCTTGATTAGCCAAAATATTGTAAAGTGACGAGACAATCTAAAATTGTAGTGTGCGTACATTTAGTTGTATGAATGGAAGCGTATGTACATATTCAAAACTCCATGGTAACTAAACAGTTTATCAAAGCGACAAGATGCGAGTGCGTAAGATATTTTCAAGTAATAAAACTGTCTTACTGACAAATAAAAACTGTTCATATCTACTTTAATGGTATAACTGTCCACCCTGGTCCTTACAATTGCGATTCCTCCAACGTAGTGTATATTATCTCATGCAGCAAATGCCCGACTGTGTGCTACGTTGGAGAAACCAGTACGAAATTTAGATTGAGATTCAATAATCATAAACAAAGCATTCGTAACGCGAATCCCAACGGATTCCCAGTTGCGGAACATTTCCAGAGTAGCGGGCACACAGATGGCGACTTGAGGTTTACCATTGCCCTCAGTACGTTCCGATGCAGTGAAGACCGTAAGCGCCACGAACTCAAACTAATTTTACGTCTTAATAGCCACAGGCAAGGTCTTACTAGAGATATTTCGTATTTATCAGGATACAGTTTCTTCAAGTAATTCAGTAATTCTGTTTCCTTCTTTTGTACAACTGTGCTACCTTGTCATTTACTCCCGTTTCTTCAATTATTTACTATTTACTATAGCATCTCACATTCTATAAAGTTACGTCACTTATTTAATTTTTTTTAAAACTTTTAAGCACTTTTTACTACCTCTTTTCGACCTACAACATTTCAACAGTGCTCCGCAGCATTTCGAACTTTTATATATATATATATATATATATATATATATATATATATATATATATATATATATATATATATATATATATATATATATATATATATATATATATATATATATATATATATATATATATATATATATATATATATATATATATATATATAAATCAAATTGGTAAAGCTGGAAAATCTGGCTGAGGTGAAAAAACGAACGATGACTCCACCGGGATTCGAACTCGGGACCTCCCGCTTTCTAGTGCGGACACTCTAACCACTGAGCCATGAAGCCAAGTTGGTTTGGCCTTTGTTCAAATAACAGATGAAGCAACTCGCAATTCACCCCCTGAGCAGGCGCCTTAATTTTCGGAACAGCACTAGTTCTCGTATGACGCAAGCCCAACCAGAGATCAAAGTTGATGCTATCCAGCTGAACACAATTGTTTATTATATATATATATATATATATTTATAAATATATATATATAAATATATATATGTAAATGTATATATATATATATAAATATATATATATATATACATAAACATAAATATATGTATATATATATATTTATCTCTATATATATATATATAAAATCAAACTGAAAATCTGCCCCGACGGAAAATTGACCGTCTCCACTGAGACTCGAACCTAGACCTTCTGCTCTACGTGCAGACGTCTTTCCAGTTTGGCTATGAAGCCGGTCCTGGCTGTTCGAGTTCCCAGAAAGGAGTCAATGGTTCGTCGAGAGGGCGCAACACAGAGTTGTGGACATATATCCATTTCAAACTCCGATCGGCCTTTTGACAGAGATCACTTCTGGAAACCAGATTGATGCAATCAGTTTGAATCACCGCATAATACATGGATCTCGCGAAGAGATACGAAACTGTAAAGAATGAAGAGTGAAATATAAACATGTATATGCAAAGTGAAAATAATTATAATTTACAGAATAAATCAAACTGAAAATCTGCCCCGACGAAAAATCGACCGTCTCCACTGGGAATCGAACCCATACCTTCTGCTCTACGTGCAGACGTCTTACCAGTTTGGCTATGAAGCCAGGACTGGCTTCATAGTCCCAGGAAGGGATCAAGCAAGAGGTTAAGTCTATCCTTCGACTAAATACCCATAAAAGCGGGCTTGACAGGGACCGCTCTTTCATGAGCAACCAAGCGAGGGTTACTCCTAGCACTGTGTAAGGTTTTTACCGTTTTGTGTTTTCAACTGAGGAAGAGCAGTGGTATCACGCTCGAAATATTTTGTACGTATTCTTCATCGATAAATTCTAGTTGAAAATGAAAGTATTATTGTTTGTTTCGTTTTTCTATTGCATCTATGCACACACACACACACACATATATATATATATATATATATATATATATATATATATATATATATATATATATATATAAGCTGGATATTATCCAGCTTTACCAATTTGATTTAAATATATATATATATATATATATATTTGTGTGTATATATATATATATTTATATATATATATATATATATATATATATATATATATATATATATATATATATATATATATATATATATATTTATATATATGCGATGAAAAATAGTGAGTTACACAAAGATGACATCATAGGAGCACAAATTTCCAATAAAGAGAAAACAGTGTATATTTCAGGCACACCTGTGCCTTTCTTCAGCACCAACAGTGAAGTGAAGATAATATACTGGAGACCTAGTACACTGAACTCAATGGTATACTTATTGCAAAAGCTCATAGTCACGCTTCACCACGAGTGGCAAACGGAAAATCACTCAAAACACCCAAATCCAAGTTTAAACCATACATATGGGTTTTAAGCTTCATAATCCACTTACTCTCGGACCTTAGTCTATTGTTGAGAGTGGGGTAATTAGAGCCTAACAGGACACACTTGAGATTGGAGAGGTTGTGATTACATTGATTGAAATGTTTGGCGACTGGATAACTGATGGCTTTATCTTTAACTGTCTTTTTGTGGTTGTTGAATCTGAACCTGAATTTTGAACCTGTTTGACCAATGTAATTACCATTCACACATTTATTACAAAAAATCAAATACACGACGTTGGGGGTATCACAATTGAAAGGACCGGGGCGGATGCGGGCATTGGTACCGGTTGTGTAAAACAGGGGTCAGTGATCAAAAAACTACATACTTGACATCTAGGCTTTCCGCATTTCCGGTTGCCCGCGTCGGACCAACTGGGAAGCCTAGAAGAGGTAATTAGGGATTTAAGGTTGGGAGGTTGCCTACGGGACATGAGAGGGGGTCTTTGAACAGATCGTGAATGGAACTGTCCGATTTGAGAATTTCAAAGTCTTGACGTAGCACTTTGAGTAACTTGTCAGTTCGACTGGAATAATCCACAACTAAAGGAATACGAGAGTTAGTGGCTTTCGGTTTTTCAAGAAGAAGGTCTTCCCGACAAAGAGCAGAAGCTTTTAAAATTCCCCTTTTAATAATGGAAAGGGGGTACCCGTTATGCAGGAAATGACCAACAAGATTTGAAATACGTTTGTTGTACTCAGATTCGGAAGAACAGATACGTTTGATTCTGATGCACTGGGAGTACACAATGGCTTTCTTAAGGCTGTGAGGGTGGGAACTCTCAAAATTGAGATAAGTATGAGTATCAGTGGGCTTGCAGTAAAGCGTGGTGACAAAATTATCGTTACGCAGTCCCACTAGTACGTCAAGGAAGGGGATTTCAGTATCGGAGAACTCCGAGGTGAATTTGATGGTAGGGTGAGCATCGTTACAGGCTGTTAAGAAATGACGGAGCGCATCTACTCCGTGAATCCAAGTGAAGAAAATATCATCGATATATCTACAATAATTACAGGGCTTCAAAGGGCTATTAGAGAGGATTCTTTCCTCTAAGTCAGCCATGAAAATAATGGCATAACTGGGTGCCATTCTGCTGACCATTTCGGTACCACTAGTTTGTAAATAAAATTGTTCATTGAAAACAAAGTGATTGTGAGTGAGAACAAACTCAACAATGCAAGCAAATTCTTTAATAAACTTGGTGGAAAAACCATTTCTAGCCAGGAACTCTTTGCAGGCCAATACCCCTTCCTTGTGGGGAATATTAGAATAGAGAGCACTCACATCCATGGTAACCAAAAGGGAACCTGGGGGACAATGGGCCCAATGGCTTAGAGTTTCCTAAGGAAATGAGCAGTATTCTTAAAGAAAACGAGCAGTATCCTTTACCTAACTGCCTAGTGAGGGCAGTAAAGGATTAAGGACACTGTTAATGTAACCAGAGAGGTGTTCCGTAAGGGTTCCTATGCAGGAGACAATTGGTCTACCTGGAGGGAAAATGTAAAGAAATTTGGCTTCTTCAAACAACTTAGGGCTAGTTAGATTATGTACCTGTAATGTACCTCTTAGTATATATATATACATATATAAATATATTTATATATATATATATAAATATATATATATATATATATATATATATATATACATATATAAATATATTTATATATATATATATAAATATATATCATTAATTAATTCCGTGTGTTGGACGTAATAACTAAGGAAAAATGGAAAACAGAGTGTGCATATAGATCCAAAAATAATAATTAGGGCTACACAGTAAAAAATGAGCACGAACGTGTAAGTGTAAAGGGAGTAAAAACTGGCTCAAAAAGGGGTGAATATATATATATATATATATATGTATATATATAAATATATTTTTTTTTTACTGTTGTCTGTTTATTTTAACCAGGGACTGTTAGGCACATCCACGCGAAGGTACAGCATATGAGGAATGATTACTGCGTGGCTTTTACTACAAAGTACAAAGTGTTGTCTTTTTTACACATGGATACAGTTTATGACCTTTTTATGAATCTAACCAGGTTATAAAATTAGATAACCTAAAAAATACAACCCAGCAAACAAACAGGTGGATATCGTCGTATCACACTCACAATAAAAAAGGTCTGCTGTTATTTTCTAGAAGTCTTATACCATGTACTGTTTGTAGACTGTCGTAAGAACTCCTATTACATTTCAACTCAATGCTTTAACTTGTCTTACTTTACTTGGACCTCGTGTTGGTCTAACGGTAAGAGCATCCGCCTCTCACTCAAAAGGCCCGGGTTCACTTCCCAGGTCGAGTCATACCAGAGAGTAATACCAGATGGCCCTCTAAGACCCAGCAATTCGTTGCCAAGTGCTGACTGACCAATCGGAGTAGTGCATTACCCATTCAAGGAGGGGGTTGGTTATGTCGAGAAAAGTATTACCATGTGATTTTTCACTATATATTTCATTTGTGTCCATATTTTCAGGTTATTTAAGTCACCGTACTGTTTATTATTATAACCTTTTTTATTTGTTTTTCGTTGTTTCACTTAGTTTCTCTCTTGTGTCGTGTGTCTTTTATTTCTCTCGTTTCCTGTGTTTCTCTTGGAATGCCAAACAACTTTTTGCAATCTGCATTCACATCCAACCTCTTAAGAAGCATTTTAGCTACTTCTCCTTTGTGTGCTTGGAGTTGTGAGTTTTGCTTGTTTTTATTTTGTTGTTCTTACTCACTGTTGTTTTCTTTGTTCTGTCTGCTTCGTTTTCTTTCCCTTTTGAAATATCGAAGTAATTTTTCATTTGCGTCCAGTGTTTTTGTTTTGAAATTTTAGTTGTATTAGCTGGCGAAGGTAAACTGGCGGAGGACTGCCGAGGATGCAAATCGCGGCTACCAAATGGTTTCAGTCAAAATAGGAATGTTTGGAACCGCATGTGGGTACTAACTCAGGGAATATACAAAGAATATGGAATTCACTTAAATTGGTGTAGGTACTTCTGGGGTCTGCAACCAGGAAATTCGAACGGTTTTGCATGGCGATTCCTCTACTTAACTTATCGTTATCTAGGCTCATATCCATTACTTAAAGTAGCTAATGGAGTTGGTTCAAGAAATTCAGTATTTTTTCCAAACGTGTTGAGTTTTCTTCACATACCAATGACAAATGGTCCAAATTAGACAATCTCCATACCTACTGGTTTTTACGAGCGAATGCGAAGTATAGCAGTCGCTTTATGGACTTGTTACAGTGTACTGTACCTTGTTGGAGCAACCTATTGACTTCAAAGTTTATTCGTTGTTTTAAGAAAAACATTGAACTGGGGATTTCTTTTCATAACGAAGCAACTTATAACTGTAACAAGAGCGACAAACTAGAGTTATATTTTATTTTGTTCAGAACTGAAGACCGTCGCAGAGGGTTAGGAATAGAGAACGGATAAGAAAACGTAGTCTCCCGGATGCGAAAATTGCGCAATATTAACTGCGTTGTTTTCTTCTGATCTAGACGGTTCAACTGAAACATGAATCGCCCTTACAAATAGGCGCTTGCTTTGGCGGTGACCACATTATCAGCAGAACGACATATAATCAAAGAGTTGTCACAACTCCCTGATATGATACAGTTGATGATATCAATTGCTACCATGGCTTGAAAAAGCAATTTCGAGATTTTGATGTGTTTCAGTTGAAAGTCAAATGTGCCATGCGCTCTACCTATACACATGTATGCTGAACCGCATCTAAATAAACTTAGTGAACATCAATCCATGTTTTTTGTTCTGCATTTTGTAAATATTCTTACATTAGATTTTTTCATTGGTGGCTGTACTTGACGGCATGGTATAATTAGATTGAACAATCTTGTAAAACAAATTTAAAACGGTTCTTTTGAGCAACCGTACTGTAAGGGAAAAGTCCACAAGCTGCGCACTTATCCAGCCAAAGAAAGAGGACTGAGGCCGGTGAGAAATCCTATACTGTTTTTTGTTGTTGACAATTACAGTAGGAATGGGAAGAGAGATCTCTGATGAGGAGAAGATTGTCATGGGCATGACGTAAAACTGCATCCAGGGTGTGGCTTCTGCTCTATTCAGCCAGTCTAGAGCAGGACCACACATATTTGCCCTTTAGAGGGCGTACTTGTCCATTTGGGACGTTGAGCTCCTTAAGGGAGCAGAACTCATCCGGGAGTAAATGTTTGGTTTTCGCCCCTTGGCTCTTCGCCAGAGAGTCGAGGGACTTTAAGAAAAAAGGAAGAGGGATCTCTGACGAGGAGAAGCAAAGTAAAAGACTGCGTAGTTATCTCTCTCTACCCTTTAGCCTCATTAGCCAAGACGATAGATAAGTTACATCTCTTCTGATCTGGAAGCATATGCTTGCTTTGTTGGTGATCATGCGATGCATTCACAGGTGATCCGGTTGAACCTTGAACCGTAATAAGCACTGCCATCGAACAATACTGAGAACTCTAAGGAAGTTAAGAAATACTGACATTGTCATTCGTGAGGAAATTTTGATATTTTGAACTTCCAATAATATGCATTAAAATCTGACAGTTTTGGCTACGGCCGGAAATTACTAATAAAATAATTCTTCTGCAATCTAAACACGTCTATTTTCTAGATCTAGTAGATAATATCATCCACTACTTGTTTTATTCAGTCAATTTGAACATCATTAAAAACGTATCACTCACATATACTTTTTTAAAACTCGATTTTGTATCATAGACACTTATTTTCCCCTCACCTCCCATCACTAATGTTTCACCTGTATAAATTTTCAGCACTGATATATTTTTCTGAAATGCGTAAATCCCCTCATTTTAATATTCACGTGTTTGGTCTAACGGTAGAACATCCCCGTAACACGCGGAAGTCCTGGGTTCGATTTCCAGGTCGAGTCATACCAAAGAATCTTGAAATGGAACCTACTGCCGTCTGGAAGTTGCTAAGTTCAGCAACTTTTTATTAAAACCACTAGAACCGGTAGCGACCCCTCCATTCGCGAGTATGAATGCCTTGCATTCTGGTTGAGTGAGTACTCAACTGTGCAATTCGGTTTTCAAAAGTTTGTGACCAGAAGCTTTTTCAAATTATGCACAACTTGAAACCGTTACAAGTCAGAACACCACAACATTCAAAATTTTAACTTTACAGCCATAACTATTGTATATGAAACTTGACTTATTATGCTAACTATGAACATTATTATGCGGTAGAGACCCTTTTATTCTCTCAATAATTTAATTATATCTAACTAAAATATGACCAGTGTTACCATTAATGAGGCACATACAAAGGCTTCAATAGCTTGTCCAAACTGGGATCTATAATGCAAAATATCACTTAAGAAGTATACAAACAGTTTCCATTTTGTAGGAAAAATGCAAATTTCCCCTAATGCAGCAATGAAATGAATTTTAGTATAGTTTTGACTGTGACATAGTGGAGGGGTATAAGGTGTCCTTTCCTGAAGTACACCTCCACCAATTTAAGAAAAACGAAAACATTTTGGAGGGTGTCCAGAAGTGAAATGGTGCCATAATTTTACAGGAATTACATTCTGCCGCTGTATGTCATTATTTTTAAAACTTGAGTAAGTCGATGACACCCCTTGATCATGTGTCAGGACATTTACATGCAAAATGTACGATGATTGTTCCATAATGTCTAATCTTGTTTAATCCTGCGTAAATGACCTGAATATAACTAACCAGGAATCTCAGTTCGGTTCGCAGTGTGGTATCTTATCTGCTTATAGCCAACAGTAACTTCTCAAAAACATCATTACACAGTAAGCATGACAATTGTCCTTGGTCAGTTGGTCAGGTTGGGTATTTAGATGAAAACGATTATAACAAGTATTTTCGTCGTCCTACATTAAAAGCTATGTTCTTCTTGTTCCTTGTATTTTTCCATGGTGTAACGCAATTCTCGTCTTGAATTTGGTCAATATTTTTATATTTACGGTCAATATTTGATTTAAGGCTTTGACACTTTTGCCATATATGACCCATTTAAAGGCGATTATTCATCACTCCAAACAGTTCCAGTTATCCCAACCTGTTTACTTATACCTCCTCCCACAACTGTCTGAAAACTTATTCAGACACAATCCCTATTTATTGCCGCAGGGCGTTTCCTGGTGAAGGCCCTAGTGTGTGATTAGAACAGTCTCAGTGTTTGCTGTGCAAGGTTGTCACCAGACCATTTTGAGAGCCGGGTCAATTGTGGTATGGAGGGAGGGAGCGGTCTCACTGTCCCACTGTCCCACCTCCCCTTTGAAAAAGTTTTGCAGGTTGAAAAGTGCTTACAAAAAGAGGAACTACCATTCAATTCTGAAGAAATGTAAGAATTTTATTCAGTAAGGGTATGAAATTTGTGCCGGGCGGTTATGCTGATATTGATGGTGAGCACCTGGTTGAGGTTTGGAGAGCCGGGTAGCACCGCCCGGTGCCGCCCGGCGACTTGACAACCCTGCTGTGTAATTTGAGGTACTCTGTAAATGTTTTGGATTTATTACCAATCGAGGAACTGTGAGAACTACTACAGATTTCTCGAAAATTTTGTAAGTTGGGGTAAAACATTATTGAATATTTTACATTAACTTAATGTAGTCGGATGTACTATTCCAAACTGGATAATATTGTAAGTTGTGTCAAAGAGACTCGAACGCACTCATTTTGTTGTCCACAAATCAACCATAGGGTTTCATTGGGTTCAAGGTCCTACACAAAATCAAGGTCCCTTAGACCTGTACCTAGACCCTACGTTGTCTGTTTTATAGGTCTATTTCGCCAAATATTCGGCCTCATTTTTACTACGTACAATAAGGCCTTATTTACTAATATCCTCTCTACTTCATGCTACGAAAGGCGTTCCACTGACTGGAATCCCATTAACTGACTGAGGATGAACGTCCAACTGATACATATCATTACGTGAAAAAGCATAATCAATCTTTCTCCAGGTATCCCCCACTTTTCGTGTAATTTTTGGGAAACTAAGGATTTTATTTCCTTGAATGTATTGGGTCGGTTTGATCATTAGCCCGCTCACTTCAATCTTGGCCCCTCAGTCACATGATGTTGCCAGCCGCTTGCATCATTCCTCCTTTGACTGACTGGACTTTCATCCTAAGATTTGCTATTTTCCCGTCCTTTTCAAGTTTGAAACTCTTCTAAGTTTTAACCATGAAAACTAACTAGTTGTTCTTTTATACTGTTTTCAAGTATTGGCGCCCAAGAGAGTAAAATCATGATTTTTTCTTTTTGGTTCTCTCTTCAAGTTTAACTTGACTCAAAAGTCCTGCATAGCAGGGAAGGAGATTAATACGCCGCAATGCAAATATCCTCCACTTTTGAATAATTAGTAAAATATTTATTTGCTGAAATTTGCTAATTTAACGTATATCTACGTCAAATATTGACCTCCCAGGAGCCGCGGAGCGAATTTTGAAGTGTGTGTGTGGGAGGGGGGTGGGTGGTGAGATCATCAAAGCGGCCCAGTATGTTAAACGTTATAATATAGCAATGTAAGGCGGCGAAAAATGTCACCGCAGAAAAAGTTGGGGTGCAAAAGCCCCCGTCTCCGCGGTCCCTGTCCCCCAGATTTTCATTGATTAAATGAGAAAATTAAGATATATTAAGATAAGAAATGGTCAAATTAAGATAACACTCTCGACAAAATTCAAATAATTTAAGCTGATTGCGGCTTTGACGTCTGTTCGTGTTGCTTTTTGATTGACAAGTCTATTGTGCCGTCGCCCAAATGTGATCGTCATGACAATTAGTCGTGTGATCATTTTCAGCAAAATTGCAACCACTGGAGGCTGATATTTCTTTAAGAATTTGGCCATACCAGCCAAAGTGACGTGGCCAACTATCCTAAGTAATATAGCGACTATCAGACGACAAAAACGCAGCCCTAATTTCATGAGCAGTTACTATGTTGTGTGATAGCATAGTCACTTTTCTACAAATGGGTAGGAAGTAGTCTTGATCAAGAAGTTAGTAATATATTAAGTTCATTTTATTAATAAGGGCGCTTGCCAACTTACTGTTCGAATATTGTGGTGAACAGGATCAGATAAATGTAGGACAAGGTGTATGATTTATGCAAGAATTTGTAGTACAGTATTGAAAAACCACCATC
The DNA here is from genome assembly GCA_037179385.1 of Holothuria scabra. Lineage (NCBI taxonomy): Eukaryota > Metazoa > Echinodermata > Holothuroidea > Aspidochirotida > Holothuriidae > Holothuria > Holothuria scabra. The sequence goes on from CM074198.1 coordinate 25,932,284, forward strand.
TCTTAGCGCAAGACTAGGTAGATTAAATGGAATATTAACACCTCTTAGATAAAGAGATATTGGTCAAACTTTTATCGTGATAAGCGAATAGCTAAGCAAAAGTTTCCTTTATAAAAAACATTCATCTCCTTAGTATTATGGTTTTACCCTTTAAACTTTATTCATTCATAACATTTTTTATTTTATCGGTTTCCTTTGTAGTTTTATTCTTCCCTAGCATCATTGCTGGTACGAATTTGAATTTGTAATTCAATCTGACGCAATAGTAGTTTTTAAAAATGTTAAATGTATTCTGACTTATACTACCATACCACGGAATTTGGTGACATAAATAAGGGAACAGACTTTCGAAACACGACAAAATTTCACAAAGACATAAGCCTGCTGGTCACTGCGAAGAGTTAGACCTAGAGAGTTGATTAATACAATAAGTAAGTATTCTTGTCAAACAGAAGCCTTGTAAAAGTTGTTCATGGGATCTTTTATTGTCAAGGTTGGACCATATTTGCATTGTCAAAGTCCTTCCCTTTCTTGAACATACTTCTGGTATTGTGCTTTTGTGAGATCGCTAGCATTCCGTGCCCTACTAACATGCTTAAATTGAACTTGAAAGGCATGGAAAGCAGGCTGCGCCGATACTAAGCAAGAAGCCTACGTCAAAAGTTTATGTTTGAATGGCAACAATGATTTCGCAAAATTATAACTTCAATCTTGTAGCAGGAGATCGCAGGAATGTCACTACAAGTCACATACTCTGATGTGGTCTCGGGCTTGTCTCTTGGTGTGTTAATGGGTGTTCGTGTATATTCTGCAAGTGTGCCCGATTTTCAGGGTTTCATGGATGATATTTGTTCCTGGTTCGGGGAAAGACAAAAATCGATTTCCACAAAATTTTAAAGATGTTTTAAAATCGTTATTAGGATCCAGATATAAGGTGAAGACAGAATCGAAAACGAATATTTGCTGTGGTCTTCCATAATGCGGTGTCAGAGTCAAAAAGAGGTTAGAAAAACTGTCATTTTGCAATAAGGAGGTTTTCCGATTTCAAGGAAGCTGATTTGTTTTTGGGAATAATTTAACCTTTCCCACCCTAGGGAAAAATCAAATTCATAATTGCTATCACATAACAGCTGTAAGGTTCGATGGAAAAATGATTCCAACTCTACTAATGACGCTGTATACAAAAACCGTTCTCTCCACACTCTCATATCCTATGCTTTTTTTTTAAACTTAAACCATACCACCACTTGACTAGAAGCAGATCAGGGAGTCCCTAGCTCTCTAGCTCTCTAGCAACTCCCTGCTCAGATGGAGCAGATGGCTGTCTACTTCTTTTCCAAAACAAACAAGTTATTATTCTGCATGAGATAATACATCTTCGGAAGAAAGTTTATGAAACATAAATATTACGTCAACTTGGCAAAAAATACTTTAGAATGATGACATGCTGTGTTGACGGAAGCTTGTAGTTTGCCATGCACACGTCGAACGCAAATTGCACGTCGTGTTTGTCCCGTAAGAAAAAATATATGTTCGCCAATTACAAATTTTGTCTTACCGATTCGTTCATGTTGGACAAAGCGATGTACTTCGGGTCGTGGACGAGCGTGGTCACATAGGTTGCTTTCAAATTGGGTTCGTCGAAACATGGAAACGCTCGGCGAGCATCGGTAGGCTGAAATTTGCTGGTTGCCAGATATCTTTAAAAAAGATAAGACAAATTAAGACATAGACAAAGACAAAGGTAAGGAATGAAATCTGCTCGGAGTGAGGCTTTTGTTTGGTTTAAATTGTTAAAAAGGAGGGTATCCAAGGGGATGACTAAATGATCATCTCCCATGATACGGTGAACATAAATTCACAAACCGCAACTACACTGCCATTACCTGCTTTAAAGTTGAAAACTGCATTTTGTTTTCATTTTATCGCAACTTTGAAAGAGTCTTGGGTCCAGTCCCCATTGGTTGATTAATGTTTATTTGCCATATATACGACTCTTATGCACTTATCAATTGTAAGACGCACGCACTCGGCACCTGGGCCAGTGTTCATTATAAGCGTCACACATTTCCGTGCATGTGCAAACCTCCGTCACGCCATTGACCCAACATTTCATAGAAGTTGACTCACGTTTCCTATTAAACAAGATGCACATATGGTCACTCTGAAAAACATTTGGGAAACATTGACACACTACTGCGTCACAGCTCTCACGAGCATGTCTCGCACTTGACTCACCACTGTCCGAGGGTCAGAGGGAGAGTCAAGTTGCATTTGATGAGTGTATTAATATGTGGTCCTCTCGTGTGGCCATGAGGAATATCAATCCTGCACTGTTTTTCCGCTTTTGAAGTTTTAACTGGCCACTAATTTATGATGATATTGAAAGAGGTAACTGTAGATTAACGTTCTTTTAGAGTGATTTTCTACATATCTTTTGATTAAAAGTAACATAAAACAAACGGTTGTTGAAAATGTTATCATAGTGTTAGTCAAGTCTAAATAGTTCGTGATATCTTTTATCGATTACCGTTGCAACCTTCCCAGTTGACTTGTCTGCTCTTTTCCTTGATATGTTTGAAACAATAAGTGGGTTTACGGGTGATTCGTTGGCACAGGGAGTCGTGCAACACATCGTTGGATAACGCAAACCGAGCTCGACACATGTATTCTGCATTTTCTTGTTTTAGTGCAGTACGTCTTTACAATATTAAGCATAAATCTAAGTGTCAAGCTAAACCGATCGAAAATAAGAGTGTTAATCTTACTAGAAGGCAGATTAAAATGCTATTTTTCACATCGAAAGAACAATGTAAATACCGGCAGTCCATTAAACGAAAAACACACTTAAAATTCCTCCTTATTTGATGGATCAATTTTGAAAGAAATATGTCACCAAATTTTCATTTTAACTCAAATTTTTGAACACGTGATATATTTGCGGGATTGGTTTGTTTATAACGACGATTTGGAGGAAGTGCACATACGCATAGTACTCAAAAATGACCGATCTCACTTGTCTGCTTGTTCTGAATATCGCCTGGGGTATGACCATAGGAGGATTGTAAGACTGTTCTCTATGTAAATCGGTGGTCGTGCAAGAAAGAAACACAGACTGCCGATGTCGCTATTAAAGCTGGAGGGTATCACATAACAAATCATTTGACCACTGTAATACAACTTCACTTATAGAAATGATTGTAATATTTAATGATTGTTATTGAACATGTTTGGACCTTTTGTGCAATTTTTGTTTAGGTAACAAATACCTACAGAGTTATAAAAGCGATGTATGACACGAGACTTATCATACTGATATATCAGTAGGCTAGTGAGATTTTCATTCATGAACATCGGTTCGTAAAACAAACTTGATCATTTGACTGAATGTGATAACAAATTGAGATTGATTATATCATGATTATGTCATTGCCACGCTGTAACACGTCCCTTGCATGGAGCAAGAAACTATATCTAACGTGTCATCTGCCCTTCAGGGCATTTTACTGGGACTATTATTTATCGATTAGCCTGGTTGAGATAGTTCTTGGATCGAAGTTGTTCCAGAACCGGGCTGTAACTGGCCACTCGAAATACCAATGGCGCCATCCTGAACTTACGCTTCGCGCTTGCTTTCTTGATACGACCGATAATTTTTCTCCCTTTCCACGTCCCTCATATTTTTGGCCTCCATTATTTGCCCCATACCCCTGCCCCCTATTTTTGAATTTTTGGTGCTGCCACTGAATGAATATTTTCAAGTTGCCTTTACCTAGGCTCAGTCAGAATTTTCCTCTTAGGTAGACACTTTCATTCAGGCTGTACCTCTATTTCCCATTGCACTTACTCGAGCTGACAGCATGTTAAGGTAACAATATATAGAACAAATGATTATTTAGTGACTGACTGTCCTAAAGGAATGGTCAAATGGGCAGATATTGATCAAGGGGAAAAGGTCTAAGGTTGAAGCAGCCGTACTTTCCTAACTGTGTTCTTTAAATGTGTTCAATTTTCACGCCTTAATTCAATAAAGCCGGTTTCATACATAAACCATTAATCTTCAGACAGTCAAAACAAATAGGATAGGTTACCAATTATAAACAATAGGGACTTAGCCTAAAAAATGAAAGGGGAAAATGCCCCACAACACGAAGTAGTGTAGTAGATATGGAGTTTTACGGCCATAGGCGTACGGGGGTAATTTTCTATGAGAGGGAAAGATCATTTTTGCCCCAAAATATCACCTTTTATCATGTTTTGCCCATCTTTTGCCCGAATGGACCGACAGCTTTTGCCCGATTTGGGAGGGCGAGTGCCCCTGCACTCCGCCTAGTACGCCTATGTTTACGTCCCAGTTTCCGACCAAGTGGTTCAAGTCGAGACGGCCACGGCCCTTTTTCCAGTTATGGCTCACTGTCTTGTTTTCCCTCCTCCACTGCTTATGCGGAGCATCACGCACAACGGCAGTTTAGGCTGCATTTTAGAGTCTTTGGTATGCAGGTATGACTCGAACTGAGAATAGAACCCGCGCCTTCCGCGTCAGGGGCGGATGTTCATGCCGTTATACCACACAAGCGGTTGGGGCTCACTGGCTGGCTTTCCCTACTCCATTGCTTATGATGAGCTCCAAGCACGATGGCAGTGAGTTCCGTTTTTAAAGTCTTCTGTATGACCCGGCCATGCAGAAATTGAACTCATTCCGACATTCCGACTGCAAGTCTGATGCGCTAACCACTTGACCATGCAGTCGGTCCTGTTTTATGAGTGGCGTTATTAGACAAAATATTACAATATTTTTCTCCTCAAAATGCGAATCAATTTTTTTTGCTTGGTTTGCGTTGAAATGCACCACTGAAGTCCTAAAATATAAGAAGAGATACTTTAAAGAGAAGTGAGAAGAAAAGTGTGATATTTAGCTGAATAAGTGTGGTTCAACTGCTCTTGACCTTTACAAACCACAACCCTTGTGCAACATTCAGGAAGCATTAGAGAATTCTGTCCCTTGAGATAGGGACATCATGACTTGACCGATAGCGTAACGACCTGGCCGATTTTAGAACATTTTAGGCGGCAACTGGACCATGTAATCTGCAACAATGTTGCTTTTTTAAGTTGCGTAACAAGCACGGACTTCAAGGACAGGATAAGTTTGTCCAAGTTTCATGGTAATAGATTCTCTAATGGAGTGACTTACCTCTCTTCGCCATCGGGGGTGGTGTAGGTACTTTTGTAAAAACCAACGATATGTCCAATGAGAGAACCTGTAAAAGTGAGGGTCAATGTATAGTCTCCGACAGCAAGGTCGCCACCTACATCTAAAACGTAAAATTCGTTTTCAGCATAAAAGAACTCATTGACGATGTTAATGTCTGCACCGTCTCGTGTTTTCAGCTCTGACGATAATATTGTCATCTCCTTGATGTGGACCCTCGGAAAAGGTGTCGGTTCATCGACAGTCATTTCGATTTCAACTCGACCGGTGAAGTTGTCAGTTGCGCCGCTGAGATCAGGGTCTAATTCCAGTATGTATCTTGTTGGTTTGATGCCTTTTGGCAGGCGCAGCTGCTCCCATGGCTGACTCGTTTGGCGCCGAATTCGATGAGTATCTCGAACGGATAGAGAACTCTGTTCCTCCGGAGCGGGGACGCATGCAGGAGTAAGACCGCACATCAACCCCACGAATAAACCGAGTGCGATCACTAGGAGAGTTATCCCCCAAAATTGTCCGTTTGTCAAGCGGATACCCTTCCCCATTGCTTCTGTTGATTAACAAATGACACTACAGTAAGTTGAAGTATCCGGGAAGGTTTCTTGTGTGGTGACGATGGTGATGGTAGTAATCGGCCTCAACAAATGAAACAGAAGCACGACTACAACAACTATAGGCTATTCTCTTCTCGTAACACGCGTACGAAGATTTGCAGAAAGATAAGAAGGTATAGGACCTGATAAAGCCTTGGTATGGTAAAGCTTGAAGGAAGTTTTCAAGCAACACACGGGCTAAGCTCGGTTATGTTGCCTGATATAACAACAAACCCAATTCATTGATTGTGAAAATATTACAATTCCGTGCCTGCATGAGATAGACGTTGCCGCAGGGGGATTCTGCAAGGTTATGGGTCAACTACAAACTATTCACGAAGTTATGGTGCCGAGTGCGGTAGTTGCTAATAAACAGCACTGTAAAGATAATCTCGCTTGGTCTGTGCATCGTTTATAACGTAACAACTACCGTAAAACGATTTGTTTCAGCATTGGGGCAAAGTCCTTTACAGATAAATGTTGATTACTAGTCCTCCATGACTGCAATTCGCTTAGGTGCCAAGAAACCTTGAAGAATGAACCTATCCGACTTGTTCAATCTTCGGTAGTTTGTTGCCGATGTTGTCCCACAGACCTTTTCGCAACTTATTTTGTTGACTTCATCGCGCCATTTAAGTATATAAACAATTAAGTACACGTGACATCTTGGATTCAGTGAGTTAAGTAAATTGTTTAACCACTCGTCTTAACATTTCAAGTGGGATTGATTGCTACTAAATTGCGTCAGTCAAAAGTCCATATTTGATCAGAGCTCGGAAACTTTGACAAATAAAAGTTTGATAGACTTCGATAGGAAGGGGAGGTTTTATATCAGGTCTACTCTCTGCGTAACCTAGCTACCAGTTACGGTAACTGAAGTTCCTCTTTCATGGGAAGGCTGCGATATGGCTTCCATGGGCGGTTTTTATCAGGGGTCCAAATGTGTTAAAAAGTATCAAATCATTGGCATCTTGAAGCTCTCTAGGGATGAAAACAAATCCAGTTCATTCAAACTTGGTGCCGGTTATAATCCTCAACTTTTATTGGTCAAATACGATCAGAATGTCCGTTCGCTATTCCTCAATGTAATCTCAATGTTATGGATTGCGAATTTATGTTGGACCGTTCTTGGGCTAATCCGTTTTACTCGGGCAGTCGGTGCTGTTTAACTGGTTATGTGCCAACGAATTTTGAACTACCTTTCTGGTCGGTCTTTTTAAATCAACTGTGGACCTGTGCATCAAAACAGGATACATACTAAAATACAGTAAATAAACCCCAACGTTTTTCAGGTATAAGCAGGGAGTTCCCTGGTATAGTCAAGGTTGTTTGAATGGCTCGTCGTCCCCATGTGTTTACAGAAACGTGTCCGTCCATCCGTCAAAAATGTAATATCATAAAGATTTTACGGCATGCACGTTTACAAGGGCGTTACTACACGTATACATATTCCTATAAACAAAGTGTATGAGAACGCTATGGGGCAATCGCATATTCGCCCTTTTATTTTTTTTTTCGCCTCAAGGGCGATTTTTCAATAACTTCCTTCTCTCTGAGTGCCTTCATGTGGAAGTTAAAGCAAAGACTCTATTATTATATGTGTAAGAGGAATCAAGTTTAAACGTTGTGACGGGTAAAATTTCCATGATTCACATCGGACATGTATTTTTCTCGAGATTTCGGTAAATAGAGCCACTACATTTGTGTTCCTGGCCAAAATGAGAATTCTTCGTTTCCTTTTGATTTTTTCAGACTGTTCTGTTGACCAGAGAAGTTAATAATAATTATACTCGAGGAGAACATTGGTTTTAAAGTTTCAAGAAAAACAAAAGACTGTCCATTAATGTGAGGAAAAGACGTCATATGTGCCTCCTTAAGTTCACTTTGTTGTTGGAATTGTGACAATTTTACCTGCTCATATCTTGTAAACGGCACATCGGATTAGAATGCAAATTTCACCGTCCGAAATGCTTAGAATAGGTACCGCTCTAACATGTTAAAACTTAATGTGACTTAATACCCTTCAGTTTTAACAATGGGAAATGATTGTTTGTGTTGATATTAAAATGTGCAATAAGAACGATCGACTATCATCGGTGAACAAAGATCAGTATGGTGCAAATGTTCAGGAGATTGTTATCAGTCTCATTTCAGTCGTTTGTATTTATTTCGTGAAGACTGTTGTTTGTATGATCCTCAATTTTCGTTGAGGGTCTTCTGATGACTCATCAGTTTTAAACATTTTATAAATGGAAAGACTGTCACTGAGGATCAATGTGCCACCATATCACTCCAAAAGGTCGATGGTCCAAACGGAACAAAACAAATTATAATGTACCGTTATAAACATTGGTGCATAACTGTAGTTAACATTGGGGCAAGCCTGGTGCTTTTGCACTAACACTGCTCAAATTAAATTCGGGTTTTTCTCATTGAATAACATTTCTCAATTTTCTCAATTGAGTTTGATACACGTACACAACTAAAGGTGTAGACCTACGACACAGCATCCCCTGGTATAACCCAGACGAAACTTAGGGAATTGTAACTTATAGATCACAAGAGCACAGTTCCACGACACAGACTTAACGGCTATGCCGGCTGATATGCCTGTGCGGAAAACTCGATTCTGAAATACTACTTCAGAGCCGCGACTCCTGACCGAGATTCGCGACTCAGGTGATTGAAAGCTATAACTAGAAATGTAGTTACGGTAACCATAACTACTGTTTATGGAAGCGATCGGTACCATGCAGAAATTTTTACTGTACTGATTGGTATTCATTCAACTGGTATAACAGTTGATACTGATGAAACAAAAGATCAAATAAGGCCCCTTGTTTGGGCTAAGAAGAGACTAACTAAGCCAGGCTTTGAAAGGTCCAGTTTTTCACTGGGTAATCTGATACAGTATTGATATACTAGGCCTAGGCCTAGTTTTTAAATACTGCTCCTTGTACCTGAAGTACCAGTTTGGTTTGGAATGATAGACAGGTATTATTGGGCTACCGTAATGCTTATCCTCAACTTCACAATGGGTACTTTAGGCAGTTAGGCATATGTTTTTGATAATGATCAAAAATAGCTTATAGCATACGTTAGCCTTAGGCCGAACTGAGGCAGACTGCAGTATAAAAACCAATATGAATACTGACTGGACTTAATGTTTGTGAGAAATACTCTGGTAGGAAAACTACTGATATTGGTCCCAGCTGACAACAGTACAATCAAAAGCTTGCGGTTTCCGTACCCGGAAGTGACATAAATTTTCACAACTTTAAAAGAGGGCGCTGAAACTTTATGTTTCAGAAAGAGGTTTATTTTATTTTATTTTTTTAAAGTAAAAACCCTTTTTTTCCTCACTCGGGAAACAGCGCTTTACGTATGAACTGTGGAGAGAAGTGAACGTTTTTTCCCAATAGAGGAATAACTTTATTTACAAGCTGAACATATATGATATTTTGGGGTAGGAAGAAATTGATTTCATCCTGAACATATATACATACAGAAATAAAAATATTATTTACAAATACTTACAGTTCAATTAAATTAACTAACATCACACTTATACTTTCAACATATTAATTAGTTTGACTTACAGAACAACCCAATTTGCTTTTTTCAATGGTAGGAGAATTTAGTTTGGAGATTTTGCTTGGAAATGGTAACTCATACAATTAACAATGAGAGCAACACGGAAGCATTACAAGGTAAATAACAAGTGACCATCCCTTAAAGAGGCTCATTGAGTTGATATCGATAGCTTAATGAGAATCTCAAATGGTCACTACCACAAAGCAATGCTTATAGTTAGCATAACAAGTCAAGTTTTAAGTCCAAAAGTCACAGAAAACGTTAAAAGTTTGAATTTGCTAGTGTCTTGACTTTTAACGGTTTCGTACATAATCTGAAAAAGTGTCTGGTCACGAATTTTTGAAAACCTACTTCAACCGTTACCTACTCACTCATAAAACAGTTACTTGTATGTATGGTATGGGGATTGTCTAAGATTGACCATTTATCATTGGTATGTGAAGAAAACTTAAAAGGTGTGGGAATATTTGTTGAATTTTATCAACCAACTCAATGAGCCGCTTTAAAAGAACAAAGGATCTTCCGGTAATCCACATTTTCAGGAATTTGGCATTGGAAAAACGGCTACGATCTGCCTCGACTGTTTCCTTAATAGTTTTAATGATTTCAGTTGTTTGTCATTTTGAACTTCAGATTCAAATATTTGCAAACATCTTGATTTCCACAATGTGAATTTAACAATACAGAAAAGAAACAAGCTGAACATATATACATACAGAAGAAAAGAAGAAAAGTGAGAGGTAAACGATTTTTTTCCTTCATAGAAGGAACAACTTTATTGACAACAAAGCAAATATACAGAGAGAAGATAAAGAAGAAAATAAATAAATATTTTTCAATATTTACAAAAGATTAATTAAACCTGCACACAATATCAACAAAACAAGTTTATCTTACACAAAAAAGTAAGTATTTTAACCTTTGACACTCTACTTTAACATTACTGAATACAATAACACTTTTCATAGTCAACAGCATAGAACAGTAAATTTGATGAGATAAGCAAAACAATAATAAGTTGAAGAAGCATATGAGATAAAGAACAGATAAATGAGAAGTGAACGATTTTTTTTTTGAAGGAACGTTTTCTCTTTTTTTCCCAAAAAGGAAGAACTTTATTTACATCTTGAACATACATAAATATAGTACAGGACAAGTTGAATAAATATAATATTTACAAGTATGTACAATATGATTTCTTAATTTCATTTACCCTGGGAGCGTTTTATTACGCATTCGAAGGGAGAAGTGAACGATTAGTGCTGTAGAAGAAAAAACAAAAAAGGAGAGAAAAAGTATTGTTATTACCTGAAACCGAACCCTCGATTCTAACGGTATAGCATCGAGACAAGCGCGCTAACCCGCTGTGCGAAACGCCGGGGAATAGGTTAAAACTAATATAAGTACTGTTTAATAGTAATAATACTATTTCTTATATACGATCAACATATCGGTTTGATAACTTGATCATGAATCCAGCGTGACGAACGATAACAAATGGGCTTCTGTAGCGCTAGCAAACAGTAATATGATATTTTGAGTAGTTTAACCAAAAGCGGAGCTGAGTGAGCGTTTCTAATTCACGATTTGGACATCAATGTTATCACGAAGTCTCCTTCAATCATACATTGACAGTTTGCTTACATCTGCGATTCACGTCAATGCAACTAGCGAAATCCTAAACCAAAAGAAAACATGAAATCTATGTACAACGTAGTCTTCACTGGCAGCTCCCTGGTAATCCTTTGTACAAGAAGTGTACGAAGAAAACATCTCGTGTTTGGTCAGAGTGACGGAACACTGACTTCGATTTCTAGGCACATCTGCACATACCCAATAATGACGGAAGGGTTACTAAGACTAGTTTTCCCCAAAACTATCAGTGTTTTCAGTCAAGTTCTACTGGGAGCTAGAGGCACGGAACTAACCTCTTTAAGTGTGTAAGTCAATGGGACTTATTAATTAGTGGACCACTACAAGAAGGGTTGGATACAAACTTAATGAATATTCAACAATTATTGACTTCAAACCAGTGGCGTAGCCATGGGGGCCTGGGGAATTTTCTTCAGCTCCCCCAGATTTTTTGCGTCCTGATAAAGTAATTGAGAAAAAATAAAATGTTTGAACGGAAATAAACTTTGAAGTATTTCTTTTAAAAACAGTAAATAAAGAAAATGTGTAGCAATTAAGAAAACATGCATGAATGTATGTAAAACACGTTTCGTGCGCACGTATGGAATCAAGTAATTACCGGTACCTCAAAATGCCTAGTACTTTCATTAAATTAGATACCGTATGTAATCTGCACTGTCATTTATTGCATTTTATTCCGAAGATGAAAACCCGCCAAAAACGGGTCTCACCCAGTGATTAAACATGAAGGTCTGATATTTTAATTACCTAGTAAAAATGGGCGGCTAAATGCACACTTTAAACCACGTGAACAGAGGATTGGGATTACACAAAATGTGATCCCTTGTCCTGATTTCGTGTTCCCCAAATTTTGCATGTCTTATAAGTCAATATATCCCAACAGGTGAAGTCAACAAGTTTAAAACTTTTGTTGACCATGTTTTTTTCCTACAGCAAAGTACTCAGGCTTGCTTCCCTAGAAGGTTCAGTCTGAGATACAGCCACAAGTGACAATGACTTGATGACAATGAATTTTGGCTTCATATAGTGAACTACAAATATAGGCCAACAATATCTGAATATATGCTTACGTATTGAGGTAAAACGTTTCGAACTTTTCTGAGGCTGACACGAGTAGGGAGTTGCTGGTAGAACACCTCCCTGGTTCCAGCTCCTTAGGCCCGTCCCAATTGGATTCGTCACTGATTTCCACAGTTATAAAAACAAAATTTCTACAAAAAGGGACCATACCGGGGGACCAAACCTGCTGTCTGTGGAAACGTGCCGACTGGGGACTGGGGAGCAAGGCCCCATTATGTTTGTTGAAGTAGGCCCTGTAGTCCCAACTATTATAAGGGATGCAGGCCAACAAATACCAGTTCCTCCCTTTCTTTCGACTTTTTAACTTGCGTGTCTTATAGCTTTAATCCATGTTGTATACTAAAATAACCCTGTATTTAAAGTCAGTTGGAAAGATGGTCGACTCCATTTTGGCGACGCTCGACTCAAAATGAAATTAGCTTACTTTGATTACTGGAGGTACGACACTATTGTTTCCCTCTGGGGTTTCTGCGATTTATTTTCAGTTTATCCTACTGTTTCTTATTTAGTTTTCTGCCTTCCAACTTTCCTTTTCTAACTAAGCCTTCTTTCTAGTGTGTAAATATGTCTTATTGTGAACTTTTGAATAAATTTACTGGACGCTTAATTGCATATACCTATCAGGCTAGGACTCAGCTCTAACCCTTTTTACTTGTTTTGGCCGTAATTTGTATTTTTTTTAACGTATCTCATTTAAAGTTGATATCGATTCTACTTTCCATGCAATTAGCATTTGATTTATAATATTGTAAAAGCAAAAGCTTCAAATACTTAGTAGTACTATATCCGGGGAGTTCTGCTTTTATTGAGACCGAATTCATTTGGGTTTCCAAAGCAACTCTTGTTTCCAGTGAAAGTGAGTCTGAGATGTATATTCAAACTAAAAGCCACTGTCTTCAAACAGCGTTTAGGCCTTTTCAATCGCACCTGCAGCTTCAGTTACAGCCCTATAGCTAAGGAGATAGTAGACTTGTTTTAAGGGAGCACACCACCATTAGCAGAACGGCCTTGCCGGGAAAAGTAGTTCCAAAGTACACCGTCAATTTTAGGTCCTCTTTAAGTGTGAATTGCTCAAGTTAAGCTAATCAGATGTGGTTGTTTTGTTTTGGATATGAAAGAGGACGTGTTAATGTGTGAGTGTTACCAAATTGGGAAGAATTGAAGGAGATTTAGACTGTTTAAAAATTTGGTGTGAAAAAGACGTTATTTCCGTCACCTTGCGGATTAATAGGGTAGGGTGTACAGACCCTAAACTTCACCCCCTTGTATCTCAAAATCTAAACGGTCATGCTATGGTGAATTTGTGATGCCATGATTGGCAAACTCACTGGCTTTCATGTGAGGGGTAGCTTTAGTGGGGTGTAAACTTTGACTTGACTGTGGGAGGGGCATTAAATGGAGGCAAATTAGTTTGTAAGTCAATGTAGAAATTAATGGTGGTGTGCTCCTTAAGACTCTGGTTGACTCCACCACACATCGGCTTTGAAGCCATAGAGTCGTATAAAGCCTACTTATCATTGCGCCCTCTATTATGCTTATCCTTTGAAAATTTTGGTTTGGAGTGTTCAAAAGATAAGCATGTAGAGGGCGCAATGCTAAGTGGGATTCAAAGCCGATGTGTGGTGGACGCAAACTAACCAGTCTAGAAACAAGACTAAGGAGATAGATAACAATAATGTCAGGTTCGAGTGGTACTTAAAGGGAAATATTTTGTCTCAAATGCTCCAATAAAAAGTACAAAAAATATGCCTCAGACACTATCCAATAATTCAGTTTAATCATTAAACCTAGCAACAGCTACATCTAAAATACTTTGGGCCAGAAGAGCCATGGACGTTGCATCATTTGAAATGTTGAAAGTTTGGGTGAACAAATTGTTCTTGAGCAACAAATAACTGGATTTCTATACGTGGGAAACTTATTCCTTGGAAAGAAGGCTGCCATACTGCCTTATTTCTGATAATCTATCACCCTGTGTCAATAAATATTAGTTATAAAAGGATGAATTTTTTTGCAAAAGAAACGCATTATTTACCTTTTAGATAATATTAATGTGCATGACGAATACCTCTCTACATCCTGTAAGTCAGAAGAAAGTGATCTTTGTTATCCTGATATTACAGGACGGAAAATCACCAGCTTTGTCTGAAATTCATCCTTATCCAGATACAAGCTCAGTTTATTGCTTCAAGGTGAGTATAGAAAAACTCAATTTATATTATCAAAACACACTCAGTACTGTTCATGATGTGTAATATAAGCTTTGGTACTCTGCATTGTTTGAATTAGCTGTCAATCAAAGAGCTAAACCAATTGAGAATTTTGGTACCCCCGTCCCAAAATTGTAGTTTGGGGTGAGAGGTTTGGCCCTTTAAAGTTGCAAATAAAAGTAAATTGAGAGGTTTCAGTTAAGGTACTTACTGTAGTGCATAACATCCTTGTGCTTTGTAAAATGCCGCTAAACTAAAAATGAAGTTGAAGAACATGACCGACGTCTTAGTTTAACCTACTGCTCTATAACCTAAAAAAAAAACAGAAATGGTCATGATTCACAAATCTGAAAAAGACGTATCCTCTTAAACAGATGAAGTATCTTTGTTTTCAGAAAACACATTTTCACACTGCATAAGTTCGAGAGGCAATATGCAACGGATATGCGACAGGCAAATGTTAATCACACTTCATTCTGGTACTTATTAATTTACAGGGACCGTGGAGACGGGGCCGGGGGCTAAGGGGGCTTTAGCCCCGCACTTTTTTGCTGTGGGCATTTTGGGCCGCCTTAAACTGCATTTCGGGCCGTCTTTAATTGCATTTATATTATTGGACATATTGGGCCACCTCGATGATTAGCCCCGCACTTCAAAATTGGTTCCATGGCCTCTGATTTAGCAAACACGTACATGTTTAAGTGACAGGTGAATAAGTGATTTAAAATAAGGTAAAACTTCCCAGTATTCGAGTTCGATAAGTCGTCCTTACATACAGGTCCTCCAAAGCGTCACAATAAAATGAAGCTGTACCTTCCACCCGTTTTCCAAATATGAGATGCAGAAGTTCTTTCGGAACATCATTTTTTTAACCCAAGGCAGAAGTGAAGAAAGAGCTTTCCCGTGGGCGTTTATAGTAAACCACCATGTAAATTGTGTCTTTGCTGGAGGATGATGCATTATAAGCTGCTGTAAAAAAAAATTGAGAAATTAATTTTCTTGCACTTGTAGTTGGCCACAAAACTATGGTTGAAATCCCCCCTCTCCATTCAAAATTTCTACTCCCATATCGAAGTGATGTAAGCGCTTCAGTATGTAGCAGTGATTGATAAAAAAGAAACTAAAAAAAAAGGTCCCTAAACTTCCCCCGAAATTTTAGGGGCCTGTAAAACAAAATTGTTAAAGTCTTCACCTGGTACAAGGTACTCCTTATGAGATAGATAATAAGTTGGTCATTCGTGGTTATTTGGATCTACGATCACCAACGTCATGACCATGACAATGAATTCTGTTCCCTAGAACATTCTAGAACTTTTAAGTTTGTTTACTTTCAAGTTACATTCAGCTGTAGCGCCACCATTAATTGTTGCTTTTGACCTACGCTGAACGTGTGTTGCTACTCTGTCTCCCATTCTTTCTCAAAGTTTAAACGCCAGCATGTGACTTATATCAATGTCCACGAAATTGCTGTTAATGCAACAGACCTTTTTGCAAAAAACAATGACAGCGGATTGTGGGATCGACTTTTGGTACGCGTCGTTTTCAATGTTATTTTGCCTTGGTCAAAAACGACCCTTAACAAAGCGATATCCAAATCATTGTAATCGCCATTTGGAAAAGTGATTAGATTTATAAAATAACATCATTAGACCAATGAATTTTCAGCTACTGGCGTATGAATAAAATCCTTAACCGCCTTTTTGCCTCTTACCAGTTAATGACACAGTTCCGCTAGTTCTCCGTAGCCTTACAATAGGCTCGGGTGATACAGATTTTAAGCATTTTACCACATTACAATGTTTACATATCTAATGCGATTCTTCAAGCATTCACTGTTCTCTTATAACAGTGCAAATCAACTAGAATAAAATTTCAGGGAGTATACATGTACAGGATTCACTTTTCTGCCAAAAAGCAACTTCAAGCTAAGGTAAACAACATTTCAAAAAGGTAACATACTACTTTTAGAAGCAGAACATGGATGAATTCAGTACTTGTACAGCCAATGCAGGTGTATACCCAAAACGCGTCAGGTGGATCTCTTGAAGACCATTTGGCGAAGACAAACATCGCTTCAATATCCAAAATATTTCTTTCTTTCTTTCTTACTTTCTTTCTTTCTTTCTTTCTTTCTTTCTTTCTTTCTTTCTTTCTTTCTTTCTTTCTTTCTTTCTTTCTTTCTTTCTTTCTTTCTTTCTTTCTTTCTTTCTTTCTTTCTTTCTTTCTTTCTTTCTTTCTTTCTTTCTTTCTTTCTTTCTTTCTTTCTTTCTTTCTTTCTTTCTTTCTTTCTTTCTTCCTTTCTTCCTTTCTCTCTTCCTTTCTTCCTTTCTCTCTTTCTTTCTTTCTTTCTCTCTTTCTTTCTTTCTTTCTTTCTTTCTTTCTTTCTTTCTTTCTTTCTTTCTTTCTTTCTTTCTTTCTTTCTTTCTTTCTTTCTTTCTTTCTTTCTTTCTTTCTTTCTTTCTTTCTTTCTTTCTTTCTTTCTTTCTTTCTTTCTTTCTTTCTTTCTTTCTTTCTTTCTTTCTTTCTTTCTTTCTTTCTTTCTTTCTTTCTTTCTTTCTTTCTTTCTTTCTTTCTTTCTTTCTTTCTTTCTTTCTTTCTTTCTTTCTTTCTTTCTTTCTTTCTTTCTTTCTTTCTTTCTTTCTTTCTTTCTTTCTCTTTCTTTCTTTCTTTCTTTCTTTCTTTCTTTCTTTCTTGTTCTATTTTCATGAACATGTCATGTATATGTTCTGATATGTTCTTATAAATACATCATCAAAAACTTTAAAAAATGGGGGCGCTATAGCTATTCTCTTTTTTTGAAGTGTTTCAATTATGTTGCACACCTCTCTATTCGCCATCCCTCCTGTGAGGTCTGCCAGTTAGAAAAAGAAGCACCCACAGACACATTCTCACGTTATAATGTCCTGTTTAAGGTCACGTAACGCAATATTTCAAGAGTCTAAATCTCGATAATAATTACTAATTTCTATTCGCAAACAAATGATTATTTTGTTTTCTTCTCGCAGCAAAGATGATGTTCATTAAACACTTTGAGTGTGCTTGCATTTGTTGACTATACGTTAGTAAGTTAGATGGAGTATTATGGCCCAGTTTCTAACCTATTGGTTCAAGTCGAGCTGAACACGCCCTTTCTCCTGTTGTGGCTCACTTGCTTGTTTTCCCTACTCCATTGCTTATGCGGAGCATTACACACAACGACAGTAGGTTCCATTTTTAGAGTCTTTGGTATGACTATAACAGGATAATTATTTAATTCACTTGAAATTAAATTAGCAAAGAAGTTCAAAGTCGTTATTCTATACTGAGGTATTAATGGTATGTATGTGGGTATCACTTTTCATCGTTCTTAGGTAATACCGTTTCGGTACTCATCCGCGGATCTAAAATAGGTCCATGTTTTTAAGCAGCATTACAGCCCCTCTTTTACACAAGATGACAGTACATTAACTTTAAAGGTTCTAATTAGATTTGTTCCACCAGCAATCAAATTGTCATTTTCCACCTTTCATTGTGGGCGATTCGTTCTGTCAAATTTGATGAAGAAAAAGCTATTCATTGTATTCTAGAAACGATTTTCCCTCGCTTTACATCGACCGGCTAACCACTAACGTAATTTGTATTAACGGCCTGAAGGATCGGTGCTATGCGACTTCTGCTATTTATGAGAGTACAGCCATCTATCGATTCATTGAGCAGCGTACGGAAATTAAAGTACTAAAAAGGCTTGGGGAGCATTGAGATTTTATCATTTATAGATCGTTCAAGCCCTCTTCATTTGGTTAACAGTGATTTGACCTCTTGGGGAGGTTATGCGATGAAAAATAGACAATACGATAAAATCATCATTATTATTTAAATGTTTGTAAATATAGATTTTTGTCAATTTATTACATTTATGACAATATTATTATTCAAGCAATTACCACAAAACGATGAGTGAGAAAGTTTTTACCTGAACATAACGGTTGCTATAGTAACTATAACAATTAACCAATAAAATGTTTTTGAATGTTGCTCACGGAGAAAACTGTATACTTCGCAAAATTAGGATATTAAAGATCGATCAAATCTTTTGTTCTTTTTTGTAAATTTTGGCGTGCTCCCTCCTACACATTTCAAAAACAATGTTTCAAAATCATGCTTCAGAAAGGCTTCATGAGAAAAAATTGAAATGTCTTGATGAGCCGACTTACACTTTAGAGATAACGGCAGCACTTTATGAAATAACCTTGATACAGTTCAAATGCAGTTCTGCTATTTGGAAAGCGAATAGTTCAGCAATCCAATTTCTGTAAGTGTGGTTGTATAGTGTCCTTATTCATGTATGGGTACTTGTCCCTTGGTTTCTATGAGGACACGCATCAGGGTTGGATTTTGAGAACTTTCCTGAATCGAACCTTCGGCACTCGGAGCCGACTCTGTTTTTTCAGCTTCTTAGCTTCCAAAACCACATTACTGATCGGGAAATATGCCGTACAGCCTGCTGAGTAGATAACGTCGGCATCATTTTCTCAACAGCATGTATGTAAACATTAAAAATGATCTGCAAATGCGAGAAAATTTCGGATGACGTCACAAAATATCATCCTCATAACGTCGATCGGAAACCGAGACTGTTTTTAAACAAAATCAATTATGTCTCATCAGCGATAGCGTATCGAAACCCTTAGCCATGCGAAACAGTTGGCAAGGCTATTTTGTGACGTCATCCATTATTAGTCTTGGTTTTATTGCATTTTCATGAGACACGCGATGGATCATCTTTACCTTACTATGGGCGGCCATCAGGGCAAAAAAGACAACACCGCGAAACAGAAAAGACAAATGTCAAAAGGAAAAAACAACGCCGAAAGGAACATTCAAACGTCTAAAGAAAAAGACAAACGTCAAAAAGAGAAAACAAACCCCGAGAGGAAAAGACAGAGCCAAAAGGAAAAGTTAAAACCCAAAAGGAAAAGACTAACGTTAAAGTGGAAAACAACAAACGCCAAAAGGAGAAGACAACGCCGAAAGGAAAGGATAACGTCCAAAGGAAAGAACAAATGCAAAAGGAAAAGTTAAAACCCAAAAGGAAAAGATTAACGTGATAGTGGAAAACAACAAACGCCAAAAGGAGAAAACAACGCCCAAAGGAAAGGACAACGTCGAAAGGAAAGGACAAATGCAAAAGGAAAAGTTAAAACCCAAAAGGAAAAGACTAACGTGATAGTGGAAAACAACAAACGCCAAAAGGAGAGGACAACGCCGAAAGGAAAGGACAACGCCGAAAGAAAAGGACAACGCCGGAAGGAAAGGTCAAACGCTCAAAGGCAAAGACAAACAGGCAAAAAAGACAACACAGCAAAACAGGGAAGACAAACGCCAAAAGCTAAAGATGAAAGTCAAAATAAAGACCAAAGTCAAAAGAAAAAGACGAAGTCAGACAGTGGCGTACGAAGGGGGCATTGGGCCATGCCCCCCCCCCCCCCCCCCGCCCGCCTCACGGATGCCAAGGTCCTAAAAATACGTACCCGTACTTTAGTAAGACAGATTTTACTTTAAAAGATAGCATGTGTGGCAGCAGATTCCATGTAAGAACACCCAATTTTTCAAAAGTTTCAAAGGGGAAGGATTGTCTGTGCAAGGCCCCTCAGTGATGCCATTTCTTCCTTTTCTTTAATTCCTAAAAGAAGGCAAATTTTGTCAAATTCCGATGGCACCGATTAGCTCTAAAGACACCTACCTTTTTCAAGGATTTCCAAAAGGGAGCGGCCCATCCCTTTCCCGACCTACATAGATGCGTACGAGACGGGGACAGGGAGAGGAGGGTGTTCAGGTGCGTTGAGAAATAGTTTGTCATTTATCACGCAAGAGATGTTAGAGGTAAAATCATTAACAGACGGAAGTTCGAGGAGTCACAGAAAGTTTCATCAATTCAGCGGATCTTTAATTTAACCGAGTGAGAGTCACAATAGAGAAGCATTAGCATATTTTCAATTCCGTTGTATAGTTTCCCCGGAAAGAATAAAGACAATGTAATGTAATAGCGGTAGTACATTTACCTGGTAATTTTCTGATCACTTAGCATGTTCCTGATTTTATTCTTATTGCAAACAAAAGCTAAACATAAAGACTGCATGTTTAGATTCTCTTTACAAGAATAAAAACGCAATTTTCGGCCAGGCTGAGGGGTCGCGATATTTTCCTAATGGTGGCTCTCCACTTAGATAGTCCTTCGGGCAAAATTACATTTTGGGGGTCAAAGTAGCTCTTAAGGGCCAAACCTCTGACCCCAAACTACAATTTTGGTACGGGGGTACCGAAATCCTCAATTGGCTCAGCTCTTTGATTGACAGCTAATTCAAACAATGCCGAGTACCAAAGCTTACATTACACAGCATGAACGGTACTTAGAGTGTTTTGATTATATAATTGAATTTTTCTTTACTCACCTTGAAGCAATGAACTGAAATTGTATCTGGATGAGCATGAATTTCAGACAATTGGGGGAGGGGCTTAAGTAAGAAGGTTAGGAGAATTGGTACTGTTTGGGGTGAGAGAACTGGGCCTTTAATAACTCTCTGATCACTTTCCAGTTTGCGAGCATATTTTGAAGTGAGCATTTTATTGCAGACGACCAAAGAAGATAGAGACTTTTTAGATTCTTCATATAAGTCTGGTAAATGTTATTTCCGGCCATCTGAGTGGTCTGACTTTTCGAAATTTCTCTAAGCTCCGCGCCAACCAATGGTGGCACCCCGCTTAGATAATATTTATGACAGAATAAAGTTTTGTGGCCAAGAAAAAAACTCAAACTAAAATGCTCCCGTTCGCCTATACCGATCGATGCTCTTTTTTTTACTCCTAGAAGTATACAAACTTAATGACAAGTTTTACTTTGAAAGGGAGCGTAAATGGCATAAGATTGCATGTAAAGACACAAAAGTTTCAGTTTTATCCTCATGAACTACCACAATTCAACTTATAACACTGTTCCTGACAAAGTCGAAAATCTTGCACCATTTTGCATCTAAGCTCCTTTAAAACGCCAAAAATGTTCCCGTCCTCTTCGCCAGCGATCACTCATACTGCATCCCCCACTTCATAGAAATCCTGTGTACGCCTCTGAAGTCAAAAGGAAAAAAAGACGACCGTCGAAAGAAAAAGGCAAAAGTCAATGAAAAAGTCTACAAATATTAAAAGAGAAGGTAGAGCGCAGGAAATTTCCTGCGCTCGAAAAGTAAATCTCAAGAAAGACTTAGCCATTCACACTGTCCGGTGTGTTTATTGTCAGTTCCTAACAAATATTAAATGTTATTGTGTTAATGTTCCACTTACAAGTTACATACGCAGCCTAACTTTAACACTGTGCACATTGTGGCCTAGTATAACTTTAAGCCTAACTTCAGTTCGCGCGAATCGACTGCTTGTGCATACAGTAATTCCACATTTCAGGATTAATTTTACGAAGTGAGAATAAATTTCATGAAATCCTGTGATCATTTCCCACATTTCATCGGTTTTCAGATCAAGTAACTGTCGGATATGTAAAAGTAAGTTTCTCATTATAACTTGAAGCATCTCAGATATTTCTTGAATCTGTTTAAAATTGCCAAAATTTCTCATACCTGTAGAGAGCTTTTCGGATAGGTGGAAACAGTGTTTCATGACACCCAGTGTGGGTTAGTACCACTGACTTCCTATACATAGACAAAGTATACTGCACGTTAGATTGTCACGGTACGTGTGAGTATAGGCGTAGCGAGATGGCTGTCTGCTGTGGTTTTGTGTGTGAAAGTTTGGACTTGCTAAAGTAGTTAGAATCAACAGATTTTGCAAGAAATTTGAAATATTTTCGGAATAATACAAGGTAGGTCAATATCATTACATGTATTGCATGAATATGATATTGTTACTCATTCAAGTTAAACTTCTGTTTAAAATATTACAGAGTTGTCGTCAAATCATACAAATTATAGCTTCACGGCGGCCATCTTGGTGCGACTTTTTTGTCCTAGTCGGTGGCGACAGTCTACGGATAGGACATACGCGTTACATGCTCTGTCTATGTATATAGGAAGTCCGTGGTTATATACCCGCTTTCTCTTCTCCTTTTGATGTTTTCTTGTCCTTTTGACGTTACTTTGTCTTTTCCTTTGCTCGTTGTCTTTGTCACATTTCGTTAGTCGATCGTTTCCACTTCACTTTTGCCTTTTCCTTTGACTTTGGTCTTATTCTTATTCTTTCCTTCCGACGTTGTCCTTTCCTTTCGGCGTTGTCCTTTCCTTTCGGCGTTGTCTTCTCCTTTTGGCGTTTGTTGTTTTCCACTTTTACGTTAGTCTTTTCCTTTTGGGTTTTAACTTTTCCTTTTGTCTCTGTCTTTTCCTTTCGGGGTTTGTTCTCCCCTTTTGCCGTTAGTCTTTTTCTTTAGACGTTTGAATGTTCCTTCCGGCGTTGTTTCCTTTTGACGTTTGTCTTTTCTGTTTCGCGGTGTTGTCTTTTTTGCCCTGATGGCCGTCCATACCTTACACGTGCTTCGTATTAAAAAGGGAAAACAAGCCAGTGAGCCATAACTGGAAAAGGGCTGTGGCCAGCTCAACTTGAACCAATTGGTTGGAAACTGGGCCATGAAATTCCATCTAACTAACCAACCAACCAACCAACCAACCAACCAACCAACCAACCAACCAACCAACCATCCAACCAACCAACCAACCAACCAACCAACCAACCAACCAACCAACCAACCAACCAACCAACCTACTCACTGACTGACTGACTGACTGACTGAACCAACCTACTAACTAACTAACTAACTGACTGACTGACTGAACCAACCTACTAACTAACTAACTGACTGACTGACTGACTGACTGACTGACTGACTGACTGACTGACTGACTGACTGACTGACTAACGAACGAACTGACTAACTAACTAACTAACTAACTAACAAACATACTTGATCCGCCATATAAAATGCTGAATTTTGTTCACTTAAAACAAATTAGCCCATCGCACAGTAATTAGGGACTTTCCTGGTCTACTCACATTATCTGCTTTGTTTCCCTTTAAAATTAAAAATGATTTTGTGACCTTGAATACTACCGCTTGGCTTCTATAGTTTGTTGCCCAGAGAGGGCTTTATTAATTACATCACCCAATAAGAATTAGAGTGCTATCACACCTTGGTACAAAGTACACTTCCTTTCACGAAAACAATGAAGTACAATGATTGTTATTTGAGTGGTATGACAATGAAATCACAAATTATTGCACAATGTACCATTTTAATTTGAGTTAATGAAGTTAATATTTTATGTTTTGGCTCATGAATGTCCTGTGAGGATGTGAGTTGAACAATTAGAAATCATTTTCACACTGTTTAATAAATATTTTTAAATTTTTTGACTTGAGGCACACTTTAAAATGTACTTTGGCTCAAGAAAAAGTTATAGGCATTTTAATAAAATTTTAATAAAAAAGAGAAAACGACTATGTTTAAACAAGGTTCCGTTTCTTGCCCCGTACTAAATAGATTCTATTCAAATTTGGCTAGGACATTTTTAGAGTGTACAAAACTACCTAGATCATTAAAATAAAGGGTACTTTGAATAGATTCGGCTCATGAATAAAACAAATAGTGTACCGTTCGCCGTCTCTTGCAATTTATTAACATGATTTTATTATTTAAGTTGTCACGAGGGAACTAAAAGCCTGTTTTGAACCAAATTGTAACTATTTTCTAACTATCATGTTTGGGTCAGGTGATAGCTTTTATGGGCCGGTCACAATTCGGCCCAGAAAATGTTGTTTTGTTGCCGCTTGCCCTTTTCGTGGGTGATATCTTTATGTTTTCGGACACTTCTTTCCAAGTATATTTATCAGTTTATAGCTGGCAACAGTCTGACATCTGTGGTGTGATGTACCGACAGCATTTTCTATTGAGGTGGTCAAATTGTATAATTGCAGATAAGGGTATAAATTCCGATACCATATAGCATGCCCTTCAATTAATTGAAAGTGTCTTTTACAGCAGTGCAACTTTGTATTTAAATTTCTCTTTTTTTTTCATTTTTCCCCCTTTACTTGTGTTGACTTTGGTTGTTTTGGTTTGACTTTAGTAACCCTGGTAAGTTTCTGGCTATGCTACTGTAAATATTATCATAAACCTGCAATATCTTGATGTCATTTTCAAGGAGGCTAAAGTAAAGGTAAACACACATTTTGCCCGCACTTGGGGAACACGTTTAATTTTATACTTGCTCAGCAATCTAAACACTAAGTGTTTAGAAACTGTGCTACTTTCCTAGACACCTATTCAGGCTCAGTCAGATTAGCCTTTCAGTTCTTCAAAGGGCTAATCTTCTTACTCAAAACTACAGTTTCTGTAGAAGTCCACAGAAATGTCTCAATTGGCACAGCTCTTTGATTGACAGGTAGTTCAAAAATGCACCGTACCAAAGCTAACATTGCTTAGCATGTACTGAACTGAGAGTAGTATTGATTACATATTGGGGTCTTGCATACTCACCATGAAGCAATAAACTGAGATTGTGCCTTGTTGATGATGAGTTTTAGACAGTAGTGGGAGGGGCTTAAAGTCAGAAGATTGCAAGAATTGGAACTGTTTGGGAGAGGATAAGGCCTTTTAAAGTTTACTAGAGTACCACTACGCCCACTTTAAAGTGTGCCAAGCTTGTCAGACAACTGGACAATGAGAGAAAATCTGTTCACCAAAGTCGTCTATTCCGTTTACCGTTCTAAGATTAGAGGCATTGTAGCTGGCTGCGCAGTTGTCTTTAACCTAACCCTATATAATTCGTTTCAAAGTTTGCTTTGAACTTCACACTTTTGATATTTTTCTGATCACATACTATGCAACCTGGATTTTGGCGCTTTGACGGATGACCTTGAGTCCCGCACGAGGAAGTAATTTAATATCATTGGTCATAGCTGGTCGCCTGCACCTTTAACCGAATTACAGCGATCAAGAATGCTTAAATAAGAATACCACTTGCATACAGATAATAAAATTTTATCTGCAAACATCGGAGGTATGCGTTCACTCTGCTCGTGGTTCTTCTACACATAAACCACCATTTCAATCGGAATATTAAATTGTCCAAACGGTAAATCAATAACATCGCGCTCAATTGCCGAAAGACAACGAAAATCAGAAGAAGAAAGAGTTTTTTAAAACATTATAAAATCATCTTGACGTAGACAAAAAAAAAATACAATTGATATACCAGTATACAGGCAGAGTTAAACGCTCTGTCAGTAAGCAAGGCCGTATCATTTATACCTTTTTATTATAAATCAAGTCTGGCGTCGACAATTTTCCGCCTTTCAACGCAATTGTTGAATTATGTCCCATTATATGCAGTCAACCTTCCTTGTATCAAATTAAGTGATGTTCGATGAAAATTCGAGGCATATTCTTTGACGGAGTGAGTTTTGAAGCCTATCGGCGGACCGTGATAGCGGCAAAATTGAAGAGAAGAGAGAAAATAGTGTTGATTGAGGTTATTCAACAAAAGGAAACACGAAATTGATTACAGATTCTTCATCTGAATGAGAAGGAATCCGGGAAGATTCGCCGACATTGGGTAGAAACAGACAAGTTAACGTGCCATCCTTGAGGGTAAGTCGAAGGAATGAAATTACACAGAAGGGGGAGAAAAAATCGATGCCAACTGAAGGGAAATTGTACTTATGTATGCCACGTAAAAGACTTATCCGGACGCAGTCAAGCTGAAGAAAAAAATTAGATGAAGGTGGTAGCACAATCAAATTATGTCGAACCTGTTTAGGGTTGGCTTGCAGGTTAACATCGATTTAAAGTGACTTTTGTCAAGGAAATCTTCCTCGGGATAGCGGCGATGATAGCTGGATACGGAGAGGAAAACTGCTCTGATGATTTTATTGGTACTGTTGATTGGCTGGACTAAGCCGAATGTTCTTTATTCATCCGCTTGGTTAAATGACGCAGGTTTTGTTAAACGGTAATTTCGGAAGAGTTTGGGTTCGCGTGAATTATTTTGTTGACTGGAATGGCTGGTGGCAGAGTAAGTGATTGCCGAAGAGTTGAGGGCGCAATTCACTGACCTGCTCAAAGATATTATAAACGTAAATACCAAACTTAAAATGGCGCGGTGACCCCTCATGGAGGCCGAAACGGCGGAAGTGATGATCACTAATCAGTCGTTTTGTAAGCTTACAGTTGATTGATATCTTCCGGTAGTATGAATACGTGTGATTTTAAAACATTGCAATTCTTGCAAACACCTTTCTTCAATTAGTTCACTTACATGAAACAGTTTGAGGCTTCTTGGAGACTTTCTACTTAAGAACATTTGAACATTAACGCACAACGACTGGCTTGAAGTTCATGAACTTACTGATTGGTCAGTTTCTATGGTATCTTCACAAACGCGCATCTATGGATGTGTTTATATTCTATGCGCGCTTACAACGAAATATCAATGGGCATGTTCGTTTTCCAAACAAGCAAAAGCACGCTTCAATTACCCCATACTATACACGAAGAAATGTTTAATGCGCGTATAGAATTCGTTTTAAAAATGCACGCACGATGACAACTCGTCAAAATGGAAATTTCTCTTACGCATCCATTGTTATGCGCGCAGATCATCAAATAGAAATGTGCGCCTGACAAATCGACACTTCCGCCCCTCCGTTTGAGCCTCCGTGGGGAGTCAACGCGTCAAACAATGTAAGGATAGGAATTTGGTATCTACGTTTATAATATTTTTGGACCTGCTTTATAATGTTCTTATTCAGCACAGGTACCACGAGACACATTAATTAAAGATGTTGACGTGTATTCCATTAGATCATGCACTTCTCATGAAACAAAAAACCTGAAAGTTACTTCAGATATGACTTTAATAACACGGTTTATAATGAGACATTAAGAGAGTTATGAAATTAAGATCGAAAACTGTGTTTGTTTTCATTTTTATTTTTAATTTTCCCTCGAAGTCGGTCGGATAAGAAGATTGCGTAACGTTTGATTCCGGGGGTAAGTTTCAACATGAGGCCATTCTAGTCAAATGATGTAAAGTCGCATTCTGGTGTAACCAATCCCCTCCCCAGATCTGGTTGCAGGCCCTGTCGTAGCGAACATAAGACTTTAAGAGTTGAACCTTCTGCGATTGTGCTGCTCATTATAAGCATGGAGCTA
Source organism: Holothuria scabra (assembly GCA_037179385.1). Taxonomy (NCBI): domain Eukaryota; kingdom Metazoa; phylum Echinodermata; class Holothuroidea; order Aspidochirotida; family Holothuriidae; genus Holothuria; species Holothuria scabra. Next base: position 25,959,812 of record CM074198.1, read on the forward strand.
ATACTTTGACATAGTAATAGCTCCATGGTAAGCAATGGGAAAACAAGCCAGTGACTAGCCACAACGACAAAAAAAGGCCGTGACCAGTCTGACTTAAACCAATTGGTTTGGAACTGAGCCGTAGAACTTCATCTAATCGACTAATTTACATACCTTTCCTATCATATTTCCAACCTATAAAAGAATAAAATAATATTCAGACATATATTCTGTCGGTCCAACATTCGGGCTTTTGCGTGACCTGGGTCATGAAAACTTCAACTGGAGTGAAAACAACGACAGTCTGGCAGTGATAACAAGTATACGTATGCTATTGCCAGAGCCTCAGGATACACGATTGTGGGCCTAACTGGCAAAGTTTCTCGCTACCAAGGTTGAATAAAAATCTCAGGATGTAAATAATGTCAGGCGACTGCGAAAATATTGGGTGCCTGTGCACAAAACACTCGCTTATGAACGGCGAGAAACCCATTCTTATCGGGGTAGGCCTATTGTGCGAGACTGGCCATTGCGTTTACACGCCATCTCGTAAAGGAAACAGTGAATACCCGCGGCGAAAAGTTCTCGTAAGACCATCTGATCATGAAAGCTGGATATTTCAATAAAAATCGGCCATTATCCACAAGTCAAAAAAGACTGCACTCTGTTTACAAGGTACAGTTAAACAATAAACATATGTGTTTGCGCTGTTGCTGTACTGCGCGACAACAACTGTTTCACTCCATAGGTCACGTGATTGACTCTTCGCACCGGATGTGACGTTCCTTGGACCGACGGGATAGAGCCTACATGTAAAATTAGGAATTCTATTGCGTTGTTCGAAAGGCTTGGAGTTGGATTGTTATATTCGAACTGCGTCTGTATTTTGTATATAGGATTGTTATTTTACTAAATTGATTATGCAAATAGATTTTCAGTGAATAACTCCCTGCCAATGTGTTACCCAGTACTATGAGAGCGACCGTTAATCCAAATGAGCAGTATAGCTAATGGTGTCATTATTTTGAGAATGTAACGAAATAATGAATAAAATGACCTTAAAATGATTTGTTAAGAAGGCACGCACAAAAAATGACAAATGCTATCAAATTATCATGTACCAAAAGGATGATTTTATTAACTTGACAGTTGATTTATTCATCATGGTCACTGTCTTTTCAGCTACTATGGCCTTTTTTAAATTTCTATGTGTCAAGATGGGAGCACATTACAACAGCACAGTCATCTCATTATTAATATAAAATCAGGTTACGTGTTTGCTGTTTTTTCTCATTCTTACAAAATAGTATTTTCAAATTTATATTATGTATACTTTCTCATGACAAATAAACGAAAGCGTTTCTTATCCTGAGTGCAGTAGTGAGTTTTCCTAGTCTGTGAGAAATATAAGAATATTTCAGTTTATTGTTTAATCCCAAGATGAAGTCAAAAGAAACCTTCTTCCCACCGACAGAAAAGCCAAGTTCAGCTCCGCCCAACCGTCCGTGATTAATTTGAAAACATTCAGGGGGACCGAACGAAGTGTTATTAAGGTAATTGCACCCTCACGCAGTGAATAGGCGAGGAACGTGTGATCGCGTGGCAAAGCGATGGGTAACTCCGCCGAATAGCTGGTGGGAACACTGTGTGGGAGGTTTTCTCGGCGGTTTTCAAAGAAAGCTTGTAGAATATTGACATTGATTGGGTATTTGAATTTTGATAATTTTTTTGTTTATTGCCGATGGAAAGAAGGGTCAAGAACAAGCTTAGATATCATATATTTGAGAGCAATGTTTGTGGTAGAAAACTGAAAGAAACTGAAAGAAATAAAATAATTTTATGAAACAAATAGAGTTGTTTTACAGCTTCATTGTTGGCCTCTTACTTTCTATTGACTTCTGAAGTTCAATAGAAATGGGTAAGCGGCTGCCACAAAGATGTATGAGAAATGCGAACTGATTTCATTCCCATAAGTTTTGAGATACAAATTATATTGTGTGGGAACCAAACTTTTTAATTGTAATTTGGAGTTACAAAAAGAAATGAAAAGAAAATCAAGAAAATAAAAATGTATTGTCATAAATTGGCGTGTCTTTGAGACCTTCAAGGTGAAAACGGAAGATGAAAGGTGGATAGCTAACAATAGATTTTTTTCAATTATTGATAAATTATGGTCGAGACCAAATGCAAAGGGCGTGTTCAAGCAATTAAGAAAACTAAGTTTATATTTAAAATAGTCATGAGATCAATACACCGTCGCACCGACAAATTTTCTGCCAAAAATGTAGATAGAGGATGCAGCACTTCGAAACAATAAAGAGTAATGTCCATCAGATAAAAACAACATATATTCAATATTATATTTTGATGACTCTTAAAACTGATTTAAAAAGAGAAGTCTTGAACAAAATCAAATTATTGTACCACATGAAGATATCTTGGCCTATTTACCCAATATACCGGGAGCGACACAATCTGCACAATTTACACTGAAATATCTTTACTTTGAATACTACTAAGTATTACTGAGAATAGTACTGCTACCTTTAAAATCATTTTCTAATTTCAAACCAAAGCGTGGGGGACTCCAAAGAAAGTTCAGCTAAAAAGTTGAGGACAGTAACTATTAGACCATGAATGGTCAAAATCAAAGGGAAACGCGAAGGGTTCAAAAATTGCATCTTCATGTAATGAGGAATAAAATTAATAATTTTAGATCAAAATCAGATTACATATTTGTATATCCTTAACTTGTAAGCATGGGGGAGTAAGCCATGGCACAAAAGATCCAATACAAATACCGTCCGATGTATTTTGAGTTTTTGGAATTAGATTTTGTATAAATCCTTTTCGTTAGTATTGAATTTTTTTTTAAATAAATTACAGTAGGAAAGACTTCTATTCAAATTTTAAAAGAAAGCTGATCAATATGGTCACAAGCTGAATGGTTATCACACAGTTGACTACATTTGGTTGAAACTGACCAAATGTACTAAATTTTAGCCCAAATGTATTCAAGTATTTTGACAATTTTTGTCCTCTTTTTCAAATTTATTAGAATGTTTAGCTGTTTAGAGAGCGCGTGCTCCGTTTGCTAGGCTATGATATTTGGTACTTAGTATTTTTTCAAATGAAAGGTTGCTCTGACTTTGGTCAAACTAATAATTAATTTTTTTTTAAGTTACTTCCATTTTTCTTCGTTTTAAATTTAAAACTCTTTAATTTATTCTCATTAATGACCTAATTATACCGAAATATTTTTGTTACCTTAAAAAAAAAGAAGAAATGAAAAATGTTGGTATATTTCAGCTCAAAATTCACGTGAAAATGGAAGTATACCAATATGGTGTATATTTAAATTGGTCAATGAGTTTAAATACGCAGTTTTCGTTAGAAGCCCATCCTTTTTCATTTGAAGTTAAATGATTATTCCATGCATTGCAAGCTCCAGATATAACGTGACTTTTCTGTACAAACGCCATGTATTTATAATAGCTGTCAATTATTTCTTACCCTCTCATGGCAACTCTACAAACTTTTGAATGCGTTTTTGAAGCCTCGGTTACACTACCACGACTACAACGATTTCGGATCGGCTTCCGATCGCCGAAATGGTTGTGCGGTTTTGTTAAAATTTTCTCCATCTCTGATTGGAAGTAGCCAAAATTTTGCCAACCTGTATAAACATATGAGTTGTACCGCAAGACTATGAGAACTATAACTTTATATAAATTATTCCTTGACGTCACATGAACACACATATTTTATTGGACAATTCTCTGTCCGATAAAAAATGTATGTCTGTGTGACTTCACGAAAAAACATTTAACATTTTATTTTCACAGGCACCAGATGTAAATCATATGTTTAAACTGGCTGAAAAATTTTGGGGTTTTTCTTACCAGAGATGGGGAAGATTTTAACAAAAATCCGAAAAAAGGATCGGAATCCGATCCGAATTAGTTGTATGTAGTGTGACCCGGGCTTTGTTGTGAATAATTGTTGTATAATTAAAAATTTATTAGTGAATTTGATTGTAGTTTCTCACGCTCTTGACTTGATACTATGACCACAAACGTCTGCAAGTAAGTAAATCGATCATCTCTAACGAATTTAAAATTCATTATATCATCAACGCATAAATTGGGAAAATCCTTGTACAATAAAGAAAAAAAAATGAATAAAACTTCCCCTTCGTAAATTTATTGAACTTTATTTGAAGTGATGTTTAGTTTATACCACATTCTTCTTTATATCGGCGACACTCTGTTATTTAATCATCTATTTAAAAAACAACACGAAAAAGAAATTGAAAGACTATCCTCCCACGGTAAAACTTTTTCCACAAACGAAAAAGTAATATTAATAAAAAAAAAAATCGTTTTGATTCTCTTCTCTTTTACCCTCGACATGCGTGAATAAAATTGTCTTCAATAAAAGTGTGTTGGGAATTCCCGTTTTCTATCCGTGAGAATTCCTGTCAGAATCGCTTTACATCTCCTCGAAAGCCTTTCTTGCGAACAAGCTCATTCCCGTTTCCCACAAGTTCCGCGTCACACGTGTCATATCCAACCATTTCTCATAAAGTCTGACATAGTAATTTTGCACTCACTGCGAGTCAGTTTCTTACTGGTAAGACACGTGCTGCAATTACAACTATATTGGCAACTTTTAAGGTCTTTGTGAATCCTTGGGCGTTTTTTTTTTTAGTTTTAGTTTATTCTCTCAACAATGTGATAATAACTATGAAAATGTGGGCCAATTTCTGTGCTATTTTTGGGAGGAAAATTGATTTTTTTTTTCGGCCAGTTGAAGAAGCTGCCAGTGAAGAATGTCTGTTACTAAAGTTAGAATAGATGTTAAAAATTTTTGAACAGAAAGTATCGGTTTGAGTGTCACTGACCACGGAGTTCTATAACAACTCTCTGAACTGACTACTGTTTGCACATAAAAAAAAAAACAAAACTTGGCAAGACAGAGTTTGTACATAGAAAAGAAATAAGGGGCTTAAAACAGCCGAATATTTGTGGATTTTAGTGTATTATTCACGGGGCGTAGACAGAAATTTGTCAAAAAGGAGTTAAAAATGTACACAGACAGACTACATCTAAGAGTGGAGCCACCATAGTAGTTGACGCGAAGCGAACAGAAAATTTTTGGCGAAAGTATTTTGGCCACTACATCGCTGGAAATGGTACTTCCACATAAATTCGGAGAAATATTTGGAATATCGTGTTCAAAAATGTAAAATATCCAAGGAGGGGGCTACTTCCCACTTCGAACCGCTTGGCTGCCAGCTTGCTTATTCAGCAAAATTCCAAATAAGTTTTCTAAACTCATTCTGAAACAACGGCTAAACATAGGTAATATTACTTATTTCCCTTCAAATATCTCTCCTTGATGTTTCAGAAACAATTATGCAAATTAAAAAACCAATGAGGAGTAACTCTGCCTGAATTTATATTTTAGTGAGAAAGATGTCACATAATTTTCCAGAACCTTTCAGAGACTGGATGGGTACACTCTTCCAAATTGAGGTAAAGTTTGTTAAAAGGCAAGAACAGTCACCCAAATTTTGCTTTGAAACAACAGACAGACAGATAATTCTCACAAAATTCGTCCCTTAAGTTCCTTCACAAGCACTTTTCACTATATTTCAGAATTTAAAGCTTGCATGTCCAAGGATTGTTATTAAGAAGTTACTCCTCAAAGTTCACATTTCAGTGAGAAAAATATTGTCACATGACTCTTAAGGGCCAATCATGAAATAGGATAGACTACTGGGCTAATACAAATTGGAATCACTGCATTTCCGTTTCCCCTTCAAAATATCCTTTCGAAAAATGAAAAGAATCATCTGCCAAGTAGAGGAGTGAATCGGAATCTTGTCATATCTATCTGCCTTTTAATAGATTTAACTCACGAATAAATCGAATATGTGTATTTTTAAATTGAATTTTGGATTATTTCCGTTGTAAAAGCAGAAAACAAATACAAACTGATCTACATTTACACTCCAGTCGTTTCCCTAAAATCTCTAAACAATTCAATGACGATATCCTGCATCCATGTATAATGCAAACATTTTAATAATATTTGCTACACAAAATGATGTGATTTCTGCAGTGCTATTGTATTTCGGCAAAGCGATATTTTTTCCGTCCCCGCCCTACCTCTCTCCAAACATCCAACTACCAGACTAAGTAATGTGTTCTTGAGTTTAAACCTGGCATGTCAAAAGGGTTAAACAATTTTCCCCTGCATTGAGCATATAGCAAAATACTGAGGGCGAAAATTTCAAGTTATAATTAGTTCTCATTCTTTTGAATTATTGCGTAAAAAAATAAAATACCCCTCCGCACCCTAAAATAGTTCCGAAAACTTTCAAAATAATTACTTTCAATAAGCGTTTTAAAAGCTGCCTTTGCCTAAATAAATATTTATTTCATTACATCATTTGAAGGTTTCAGATTACACACAACTACAACAAAAGAATTTCCCTGTTCAAATTTCACTGTGTTCTCAGAAACAGTGAAATTTGAAGAAGTCGATGGCGTTCCTTTTTTTTTTTAAATTACGTTTTTTATTTTCCCATTAGACAGTTTGAGTCAATCACATGGTCATCACTTTCATGGTTTCCAGAAAATAAGATTATTATGGCATTTCCGTCAGGCTGGTCAGCAAAATCAAAAGAATATGATAGAAATATGAAATGCATTCAACATTCTTTGGAATTAAATTTGTACATTTCAAAACAAATATATTTTAAGAAGAATAATGTCAGTAATACCTTCACTTGAATCATTATAACTAGTAAGACGGTAGACAGTACCAGACGGAACCAGTCGACATCCATTAAGCCCCCCCCCCCCCCCGCCGTCCACATAATTAGCAGCAGGGAACTAATCCACCCCCCCCCCCCCAACAAAAAAAAGCGAATTGAACTTTTTAGTTAAAGATTGTTTAGATAAAACTTGAAAGGCAAGGGACAGTGTCTTTTCCTGCAGTTCAGGATGAAACTGGTTACTGAATGCCAACGGATACCGTACGGGAGGCGTTACTAATTGTTTTCTCGGGACGAATATGGGCAAAGCATTCCAATGGACAAATCAGCTTTTTTGAAATAGACGTACCCCTATTTCTAATGAAAGCTTATCCATCCCTTAATTCTGTCACCGGATTATAAAATATAACAGGCCACATATCCACGTAAACCTAACCTAGAGTATAACCCCAACCATAATTTTGAACTTAACAAAACAAAACAAAAAACGGTATGTCCTCGTTTATCCTAGGGAAAAACCATGATTACGGCCGTGAAAAAGTTACCGTAATGTAAGAAACGACATCATTTTGTAATCCATCCAAGTCTAACGTCACCATCGATTCGTTACCGGCAGAAAAATGTCAAAAATACAAGAAAGTATTTGCAAGTTACGGAGGCAACATCTCTGGAAGGTCGAGGTTACACTCATTGGCGGAGTGGCCAGTGGGCAATCGCCCCTGGCATCTGGCACCTATTAGTTGCCTGTTACTTGTTAGCGCCCTAGATAAAGGTTTTAGGCGTCCGGTTTACGTTTTACCGCGTCCGTGTAAGCCATTTACGCCCCTCTTATAATAATCCCTGGCCCCATCACTGTTAACACTCTCCGAAGGAGCGCTTCATGTCAAATTACAGCATTATTTTGATTTGAGAATTTGAAGAACCCGGTCAGAGAGGTTGATTTTTACCCATTGAGAAAGTGCAGGGACTCGAGTCCTAGACCGGCCTCGAGTCCTTGAAAGTTGAAAATTGCCGGATTTGTGACTCGGACTCTTCAGACTCGACTATGATAAATTTTCTGATTTGCTCAATGGTTCGAATAAACTCTCTGAAATATCAAGTGAGGAGCAAGTTGAAACAAAATATTCTTTGACTTAGTCTTCTTCATAAATATTACCAACTTAACCACCACATTTCGAACTTAATCATATCAGTCATCTCTTAAACGATCAATATCTAGCAGCAAAAGGATTCCTAATATTTTTTCCTTGTGGCTTCATGGTTACATGCTTCTGTTTCGTTTTTAATTCAAGGGTGTAAACTTTGATTTTTACAAAGTGACCTTTTACTGCAAATTGTCAGTTCACTTTCCCTTAGTTACGCAATGAAAATAAACCCAAAGGGAGAAATTCGTCTATACCCTCGATCTTTATCCCCTTTCTTACAAAGTAAAGAATTAAGAATTTCTTAAAGAAAGCTTTAGAGCACTTTTTTCGATCTTTATCCTTTCAGTTCTTTCACAGGTGCTAGCCAAACAGACAGCTAAGACCCGTTGCCATGGTAATTTCACACGCAGGTTCAATGATTCACTATTATATTCACAGAAAGGGCGTGCCATAAACTTTCCCACGGTAAATTCACGATTATTCTGTCCATCTATCTGTCGGAGGTAACAATACAGAAGTGGTTCCCACAGTGACCTTAAAACTTCTTCGTTTTGTTAGAGGTGACGAATGAGGAGGGAGCTGCCACCTGAGCGGAGCCTTGTCGTCTATACTAACATTTTAAATAGATAACACTCGTCGAAGACACCTCCTTACTATTGTTCCCCTTTCTATTAAAGTCAAGGTGTTGTATCATTTAAGACACACACAACATCCCCCCTCTTTGGAAATGGTGCATGTTATGTTCTTCTTTTACAGATTTGATTTAATTTCTGTCGGCATAAATATCGATAAATTCTTTCGCTGGTGAAACCATCGAATATGATTTTATTTGTCTTCTGTAAAATATACCACGAGAACACGTTTTCTTTCAAAAAAGACTAAAATTTGTTCACAGAATTGGATGTTCCAGTCGTTTGGGGGATGTTTGCAATCGAGTTGAATTGTCACGTTTTTTCATTCACATTTTGTGACAGAGGTGTTCCATTGGGCTGCAATATTTGACGGAACTTGCCAAACATAATAGTTACAGAATACCACAAATTGTCGCCTCTTTTTTCTCTAAGAAAGGAACTGTTTCCAAACGAGTGACTTTCTTTAGACTATATTATACCTTATGAATCGCCTCCTGTTGTGAATCTTTATTCAAACTGTCGGGATTTGTAAGGATTTTCTCACAGAGGAAGGGGAGGACCTTGTCGTCTTACTGCTGGTTTATTACCGTGGTAAAAATGATCCGAGATATTTATATTTTGACCCTTAATAAAGGCGAGGGTATTACTTGAGACACGTTGTTTTCTTTAGAAAGGTTTTGGGTGCTAAAAAGTGATTTGTCAAGATATTAAAATATAATTGGCGAGTGTTTACGTGACATATAGTGATCACGCACAAAATATACTCCGTGTGACTGGTACGACGCCTTTCAAATGTTTACACTTTGGAAGGATATGTCAAGTTTTCTTGATGGGAAAATTTTATTTTTGCATATCGCGAGACATGGACAATTAGGAAAAAAGTAATATAAAAAAGACTATGAGAAAGTTGACTGAGCAATTTTTTTTTAAATTTTTTTGTTATGAAACCTGGGTAAGAGCTTAAATTGAATATGTAAGGCCTTTATCGTTTGGTATAAATTATCAAAAGGTGTATAGAAAGAAGTCCCATGATTAGACAAAAGCTTCTGTGACCGTCAAAGTAGGTAAACATGGTTTTCAAGAACAAAATTTAGATTTAAGAGAATTTACGGTTGGGTGATAGTCTGCGAAACGAAACAAAATAGCCTATTCCGTTCCTGAAAACACGAAAACACCAAGCCCGTGTTAAGCGTAGCACCTACAGCAGAGGGTAGGGTTCGTTGTTTTAACCTAGCCTTTTTCGACTAGAGACCAACGACCAGTAGGCATCGGCCTAGTAAGTAGTATGACAGTAAAAATGGCACGTAGCCACGGTGGGAAAAGGAAAGTTTTCTCATGAAGAGTTTTGCTGGGATAATCTGACCGATAGAATTTTGTCCTCTCCTTATTCCTCTTAGTTTTTTTTTCGTGGGTAGCCTAAAATAATTTTTTCTTTTCGTTCCGCAGAATATCAATACCCCACCACGCTAATGATATTTTGCAAAACAGAACAAAAAAATGTTAATATTCCGACCGATCGAATTTTGTGCACCCCTTATTCCTTGATTTGCTATTTCATTGGTAGCCTAAACTAATTACTTTGTTTCGTTTCGTTTCGAAGAATAATTTAAGTCAAGTCTGCTGACCTTTTGGTCTTGTCAGCTCGTGGGATGCCACTTATAAAATAATTCGAAATTATTGTTCTGACGTTAGCAAAATGCTAAAAATTATGCATTCAATAGAATAACCGACGACCATTTTTATGAGTGACTTGGAAACTTCACTATGTAAGTTATGGTGTCATACTACTGAAACACTTGTCTATTTCTCACAGTAAAATAAGTTAAAGCCTTTCCTTTATCAAGCTATCTTCCTTCAACATTTGACTAATAAAACCTTGCTCAATTACTCATAAAATCACGGTTATGTAAATTCATTTCATTCAATATAGATTTCTCTTGATTTGTCATTAGATAGCTTATAAAGTTTGAGGAGTGTTATTGTTACTTTTTCAAATTTACCAATTTAAACTTCAAATAAATCCTGTTGCCTAAGAGCCAATGTTTGATGGGTTTGGATGTAAACTGTGAATGCCTCAAAACATAAAAACAAGTTCATTCATTTTCTATGTTTTGTTCTCGAGGTATTAGCAATAGAAATTGACATATATCTGTAAATAGGTTTACAAAAAGTGAACTTGAAGCTAACAGGTAAGGTGTCATAAATTTACATTGGTAGCCAATTATAATACAACCGTATCTAGGAACGGCCACAAATTTGCTCACAAAATGCCAAATTCTAGCTCTTAAAAAGCCTCATCCCCCTCCCATCAAGACACAAAACTTTAAAACTACGCAATATTGCATTTGAACTAATCTGGGTACTCAAGTATCAACTCTTTTTTGTTTGCTGTCGGCATCGAAGAAATTTTATAAACATGAATTAGTCAAAAGGTGAAAAAGGGCGGCGGTTTGTTCTCAAAACTGGGGGCATTACCACATTTCCAGGAAATAACTGCGTGAAAAAAGTACAGTCAATAGGCGTTTTCTCATTTATTTCAGGAATTATGTCCCCCGTGACCTCTTAGAGTCGCCGTCCATGGGTCTCTTCCAACGCACCTATATGAACCGTACGCCTCATCCTCTCTCAGTCTCCTCCCCGGACAAGGTCTGTTGATTTTCTTTATGAGTGTCAAACATTTTTGTGCATTGATACACCTCCGTCACGCAAATGACCCAACTCTTCATTTTTTTTGCCTTACGTTCTTGTAAATTTTGACGCACCTTTGCGGCTCCCATTAAGTTTCATTGACGAAACGTTTGGACACACCTACGTCACAACTAAGACATATGACGCATTCTTGACTCACCACTCCCGAGAGGGGGTAATAACTGCATTTTAGTCACTTATAGACCTATTTGACTAGTTTTGCATCAATAAGCTAAACGTTATTGATCAAAAATTAGTCAAAGAGTTCGGAAAAGGTGCCGTCAAATACAAACTTAGTACGTTAGTGTATTATCTCACCTTTTAAAAGAACCTTAAAATGTGTATGAGAAACTAATTTAGTCGGTTAAATATTAGTTAAACGTTGCTTGATAAAAACGGTATGTAATAAACCAATTAAATTAGTCAAATGTTGATGAATAAGTGATTTGTCGATTCATCGATGCAGACACAGTTTTGACTACTGTTTCGGCTCTAGAGTCTATTGTTTCGTAGGTAATTAGGTTAGGTCAGGTTAGCTTAGGTTCCGCTTTTAAAGTCTTCGGTATGACCCAGACAGGAGTCGATCTCCACACCTCTGGACTACACGTCTGATGCTCTAATCACTTGACCATACAGTCGTTTAGTACAGGTGCTAATTTCCCAAATATATGTACAAGATCCATCAAAATCTGCCGATATATTGGAAATCGAAATGGAGGTATTGCTTATACATACTTGCAACATTTTTACAATACTATAAGAAACCTTCGAAGGCCCTAAAATATTTGAATCGAGCCTATCAGAGTGTCTTCACACTTGAAATATATTACTCAGAATTATTCAAGCCCGGAGTTCTATTAGGGAGGCGAACATCCATGTGACTCAACGATGCAATGGTAATTAATTTGTTGTTTATCCGCCGGGCTAATTGTCAAGTGAATTGCGAACTCGACTAAAATTTGTTAAAAAGTTCTTTATTTCCCAGTTTTGGGCCTCGCCGGACGCTAACACCCTCCTTCGAGGTTTGCAAGTCTTTCCAAATTGGAATTTATGCAAGTTAGTGAGCATAAAATGTTTGTAATTGTAAAGAGAAAAGTATATGCATATTTATTAAATGTAAATATGGCGCAAATTCAATATTTATTGGCAAAAAATGAAACATTAATAAAGCTAAGGCAGTATACGGTAGCCTTCTTTTATGGGGAAAAAGTTTCGCGTGGATAGAACTTAAGTTACTTCTGGCTCAAGAAGGATATGTTCACCCAAACTTTCAAATATTTAAATGATACAACTTCCGTAACTCTTCTAAGACATGATTTTCTTAGGAATTAAAGTTATTGATGTGTTTAATATTGAGACTAAATGGTTTGATTATGACTACACCTATTTTCATCGTAAATACCACATTGGTGAACTTTAAACTGGGTCATTTCCTTTAAACTACAGTGATTTGGTAAGTAAAGGGTGGGGAGAGGGCTATTTAAATGGTATTGTTAAAATAGCTGACCAGGTAGATGCCATTTTATTCATTTGACAAAAATGCTTCTGGAAGGAAGGATCTCTTTCCTGACGAGACAATGTCTTTAGCATACCCAAAGCAAATAACCCCCTCCTCTCTACCTCAAAAACAGACTGTCAGGAATACATGCAGCGCATTGAGTAAACACTCAGTTTTATATAGTGTTACTATTTTCGATTGTGATATTTCTGGTCACGGTTGGGCGCACTGCACCCTCCCAGTTTTGAGAAGTAGTCGATACTCTTGCTTAACGCTTAAAATAGTACAAAATGCCCTTAGTGGAAGGCCCAGTCAGTGCAGGATGTCTTTACTACCTCCTTAAAACACCGGGGTTAAATTTAACCAAGATCGATGTTCTATTTACACCAACAGAATCAAGGATAAATTTTATTGCAAATCCTGGTTTAACTTACTCAAAGTGTGGTTAAAGTAACAAGAATTTGAGTTATTTAACTAAGAAACTTAACCAGGATTGTGTTGGAGTTAATATCGTATAATAGAACACCGATCCCGGTGTTTTAAGAGTGCAAACGCTATCATTTCCAACATGAACAGATGAAAAGCTGTGGGTCTAAAGTTCTTAAAGACAAATGTGCCAAGGATAGTAACATATTCCAAAAAGTGGAAAATAAAATATAGCAAAGTGATCACAAAGAAATGCATGTACTTAGTTTTATTGTGGCAGAGAGCCATTTTCCGCAAATACATACGGTATAAATGCTAAGGAGAAAATTGAGCTCTATACCCCTGAATGGGTGTTGCTCTCCGAATGACGAATTACTCTGATTTAGGGTGACTTTCCTCCAGCCAACAGAGCTCCAGTTCTCCGGTCTGTCATTAATGATGTTCTAGAACGTCTGAAAAAGAAAACATGCCTTTTATATTAATCGATTAATAAATGTATGTTCCCTTTTACCGCAGCTCTAATGAGACTTCACAACAGACTTATATTTCTGAAATTTACTGTGGCAGAGCGCCCTCACTTGGAAGAGAAGGCCATAGCAGTTTTTAATATGATTATTTTCACACCTGTAGTTTCATGTAATCGCATGGGACTTAAGCATGAACCTTTCAAATCCGAAAACCTTTGCAAGACCAACTAAAAGTAAACCAGTTGGCTCAGGCTTTCTTTAGCTTAATTTGTTCTTCATTTGTGCTTATAATGACTTCTAGGTTTTAGTTTGTGTTAGTGTAAAGGCCCAATCTAAAATTGTGACTCTATAGCTTATTTTGTTTTCCTCTAGAACAGTTTTTCTTCTTCTGAGGGTGAACGAAAGCATCCTCACATTCATGATATGAATCTAAATTGAAAATAAAGTTATATTATCAAATGTGATACCATGTTCTTAGAACTCGCACATAAACTTTATACCGGACTGACCTATCGAAAAAAATAAAATTAGTGAAACTCCTCTTACCTGCCAACAGGGTTGGATGCGAGGCTGTGAACAAGTTTCCTTTTTGGTTCAGATATTTAGGTATTTTTCCACTCATTTATTGTCCTTAATGCAGTATCTATGCACAATACATGTTGAAAATAAAATAATTTGATAAAATGATATCTGCTTGCGACACAAAAAAATTATCAGACAACGATGAGGACTTAATTTTAGTCACTTCAAGTAAACCTGTCATTTGAGTTCATTTTAAGTGTAAAAAATTGAGCCACATTTGTGGTGGAGTGTTCTTCTACACTTCTGAATTAAGAAAGTAAAGAGAACGCTGAAATTTTGTTATCTTTTTCTCACTGTAGTTTTATAAGTAAAAATAAAAATTCCAAAATGAACAATGTACATAGATATTTCTAGCCGATTTTTTGTAACTTATAACTACAAAAAGGTTCCCTAAAACGAAATGCCGCACGAATGATTTCATTTAGTATGCAGAAATATAAAATGACCTGTGTGTATTTAACACTCATCACTAATTGGTCTTGTTTTTCATTTTGAAAGGAAAACGTTTATGAATTATTTGTTGCTAATTACACCTAGGACATTCAACACACGTTGAGACAATGTGCAGATGTGTTGCAGCTTCAGAAACACAGATAATTATACAGAATGTAATTGGATTGGCACAGGAGTGACGGAAAAGATATTTGTACATTTGGTCCTCTTCAGTACAGTAAATGAACTTCGTCATTTGATATTTCAGGGCAATAATCTGATAATGTTCTGCAAAGATTTAAATTTAACTAATGGGAACCTTTTCAGCCTTGGTAACAAACAGGGTTATTTATAATGATCAGTTGTGCCATATATACTCTATCCAACAATTTTCAAATTTGTGGTATTTGGCTCGGCCTCGCGTGAAGGGACCCACGGTGGCAATTCAATTTGCTTTCCAATAGTAGGCACACACTTAAACGTATAGCAAGGTGAATTACTCTCTCAAACCTTTCAAGCGAAAGTGTCTCACTCTTAAAGGCATATTCTTGTGGCTTTTCACCTGGACCTTTTGAGAAAAGCAAAAAAAATTACACACCATGTCCTTCAAACCTTGTCCGCAATAGCTTTTTCCTCACTTAAAATATCTCACTTTAAAGACTGGTTACATATTTTTGTTAAAAAATACCTATACTTATCAACAAAGCTGCAGAAAGTTATGTAATGCGGGCACATTGCCTCAGATTCCTTTTGTTTTTCTTTATAATTGAACATATTGTTTGTCCTCGCAATTTCATACTGTTCTACAGACTCAATACCTTTTTCATGAAGATCTAGCATCATCCTTCACCATACGTAAAGTACTACAACCAATAACGTTGCTTAATATTGCCAACGGCGGCATCAAAAAATGCCTTACATTTTTGGGAGTAAATGTTCAGTCTAAAACCCGGAGCCATCTCTAATTTCATTCTTTGAAATTGAGAGAATAGGAAGACAAGGTTAATTGTGTGAAAGAAGTGACATAGCCGGGGGGAGGGGGTGGGGGCGGGGGCAGTGGCGGAGCTAGGGATTTCTGTCAGAGGGGGCGAAAATAGTCTGCAGGGGCGCTTCGAATGAGTAAATACCCTGAACCTCAGAACGATCGAAGCCTCGACTTTTCAGACTTTCCATTTGATTTTCCGCACCTGGTAGAAGAATACTTTGCCATTTCTTCTCAGCAAGTTTTTCTATGAAAACATGTTTAAATATTCTATCCATTGGCCTCCGCAGAAGAAAATTTGGGAGGGAGACAACATTCTTCTTTGGGGGTAGCTCCGCGCCACCATGAGTTGGCGCGGAGCGCAATAAAATTTTGGCCCAAAATGCCTCTCAGATCGATGGAAATGGCATTTCTAAAACCTGTTTATCGCATATAAATAGGGAAAACACTGAGTGAGAATGTTGATGTTTGTTAATGTTGATGTTAATGTTGATGTTAATGTTGATGTTAATTTTTCTTCGTGTTTTTCTTTATGTTTTCTTCGTTTTTCAGGTTTTTTATTTTCCAGGGGAGGGAAGTCCCCCCCCCCTTGCCCCTACCTGCAGACGCCCATGTTTCTTTCCCTCTCTTTCACATTCTGACATTCTAGTATGAAGGCGGTCATTATATTTTGTGTTATTGTCAGGTCTCGATTTAAGATTTTAATGTAATAATTGGCTACTTTGTGAAGAAAACCTGCTAGGGCCAAAAAGCAAGCAATCTTACAGGGGAAAGATTATGGAAATTAATCACCCACAGGTGTACATTTTTGACATCTGGAAATCAAGATAAGTACACGAATTAACATTAATTGGCGTAATTTACGTCATATGACCACTCTGAAATAGCCAGGACAAAAGGTCTGCTTGGCTCTCTAGATACCGAATTCATAATAAATAAAAGTAGCCTAAACGTAGGCTTATTTGATGCAATTTTCTTGCTTTTGAGATCACAAAAATACAAATATAACCATTTTCATGGGATTATCGTGCATTGTCAGAAATAGCCATTTATCATGAGAATGATCACTCTGAGAAAATCAAAATGAAAACTGCTCATTAAAACTCTTAAACCTTTCCCTTTTTGATTACAGTTTTATATTATTTTAAACTGAATGTTCTCTTCAAATGATTTTGAAAAATGTTGTGGAAGCTATTTTGGTCTTTAACTTAAACTATATCTTTTGCCAATAATGGTGCAAGAGTAAAGTATTTTAAAAACCTTAAAAGGGCGCCGAGACGATTCCGGTCCGTCGGGAGGGGGGGGGGCGACCGCCCCCTCTGACCATACGGCAGCTCCGCCACTGGCGGGGGGGGGCACTCCCCCAAACAAAATCACATGAAAAAGTATTATCATAGAAATCTCTGGAGATATATTTAATTCAAATCTAGAATGTAATGTATAACACTTCTTTGCACCTATTTCACCTTTTGTAAGCCAAACTTTTCGAGGACGGGGATCAGTCATAACTACGTCCGCTCCCTTTTATGTGAAATCCTGGTAACGCCCTTGTGTATAAGATAATAAAAATCGTATTCAACACGAAATGTATTCTACATTAGTTACAAAGCTATTCAACTTTAATGACTTAAAAAGTAAATTCTAGGTTTATTTCATTTCATAATTATGTGTATATACAGACGTTTTAGTACACATTCTTTTGAGGATTTCATTCCCGCCTCCCATTAATTTATTTCAATTTACCAAATTACTCTTTTAGTAAAACGCTTAAAGCACCCAATAGTTTATCATTCTCATAAAAAGAGACAATGCAGGTCACGTGATCACACATGCAAGCTTTTTGCATATTCATCTTGATGAGTCCGATGTCCATGCCATCCCTCATTATCCTTTTTTTCTTAACTAGAAGCAGCAGTTGTACTTTATGACCCCGAAGAAAGTTCGTGGTGCCCTTTTCATTATCGCAGGTGTGAAAATTTTACCTAATTCTTTTCAAAGTCCCAAATCACCACCTTTTCAAGATTCTGAGCTTTGATGAAATTGAATCAAATTGTGTACACATTTCATTAAAGGTGAAAAGACCAAATGAAACCTTCTTAAAAGTACACTGTCATTGCTGTGACCTGAACCAGGGCCTCGCGTCTCATATTTCCAGGTCACGAAATATATGGTTTCTCTTCCAAAGCCTCCTTAATTCTCTCCTTTATCTCTAATTCTCATTTTTTCAACAATACCCATAAAATGGGCTATTTGGCAAAGACGAATTAAAACCTTCATTTTCGCACTGATCTGCTGTGTACACAAACTGCACATTGTCCCGCCTCGATCAAGTACGCTCTAACAGACCCAATCCTGTCACGTTCCGTCAACTTTTTTCAAGTTCAAATCATGAAACGACTGGCGACTAAGTCAACAGGCTGTGATTGAATTCGTGACGATAGGTGCAGTGGAAACTGTGAACAAAAGGGATTCTTTGACGTATTTACCCTGTCAGCAACGTACTTTTTCATGTCATTCGTGTTCTGAGGACTCCGAGTTTGTCGTAGGAAAATATTGCCTCAGTCTTGTTTTTGAGAAAGAAAATGATCATTCAAAATAGTTCAGATAGAAACACCGAAGACGTTAGCTTATATTTTTATTCATTCCGTGCAAACCAACTTTAGATTATTACAAGCCTGGCACAAAATTCAACTTATCAATCATGCATATTTTAAAACCATAGACCTTTTACCAGATAGGGACAAACAGCGGAACAGAGTTTAGATGAAAGTCGTGTTCGTCAAGGATCCTTTACTGTGACCCAAAAGCACAAGGCGCGTACCTTAAAGCTCCTCTCACAAATCTTTGGAACTGCTCACGTGAAGAGGATGCCTGTTAATCCTTGAAAAAAAATCGACAGCCAACGTAACTTTATCTCAACTTGAAATGTTGAAACATTTGTGAAACATTTTTATTATGTTACTCTCCTCCTTTCTCTTTTTGAGAATTACAAAAAAAAATCACTTTGGCTTCGAATGTGTGCTTCTCCGACCGGGGAATTCCGTATTTTTACTCTTTCTATGACGACAAATGTCACCAAGGTCCCCATAAAAAACGTCAAGTCAAAATCTCTTATACTTTTCCTACAAATCAATGGCGCCCTCTCACTTTCAGGTCAACATCCGTCGCTACCTTTCGACTGTCTTGTAGACACTATACTGTGTGACCTCTTATAATAAGTTCGCTTCATATACACCTTTGGCAGAAATATGTCCACGTTTAGTATTTTCTTTCTAATCTTTGCTATACAATATATCTGTGACTCGATTTTTATGAAGCATTCACAATTGCTTTACTTGGGGGATAAATAGGCCTAATACCCGTTGCAGGTGGGACAGGGTAATCCGATAATATTTTTCCTCCTTATGTATGAAATATTTCCCCGAAGGCAATGCACCGGATAAGAATAGAAAGGGCTTCATACCTCTCTTTGCGGATGGTGTTCTACCCCCGAGCGGTTCATGATTATTGCCATACGATAGCAGTTACATACGCTTAATATGTATTTTATGAGACCATTACGACAAGGCACGACTTGTCCTGTTCATTGGGACGCAGATTTTATGCACCGAAGTCACCTCGAATGAGTGTCACTACAGCAGCATGCCATGTACAGTTCCAGATTTCATGGTAAAGGACAATCGAAAAAAGATAAAATGCTGCGGACGGCACGCGCATTCGCTGTCGCCCAGCCTCCGCGGTCGGTCGTCTTGGTAATGACGTTTATAATTCTTGTCGTGTTGAATACACGTTGCAATTTAATAGGCAAATGGGATCTTAACTGAGGTGTATCTTTTTTCATATTTATTCCAACATAGCTCAAAAAACGTCTCCCCAGTAGTACCCAACATTTTAAGACAAACTGAATAATAAAATTTGCCATAACTGTGCGTTGTTCAACGAAGGTTCGGCTAGTATTACTTAGCTCCAAGGTTGGACAACAAAAAATCCAGTCGTACAAAAAAATTTCAAGTAGTCTGTTACGTATTCAGAAAAACTTAATCGACTGACTACCGACTGACTAATTTCCTTAAGCTAGTCTTTAAAACTCAAAGTAGACTAAACATTCGGAGAACCAAAAAGAAAGAGTCCATGTCCTCCTGAAATAAGAAGAAGACAACTGACCTAGCTTTCCGCCATTTTGCATGACATCAAGGGACGAGTTGTGTCACTAGAGATTTACAACAGGCCCCATCCCTTGGCCTCTTTGACAGGCTTCTCGCCTGTAGGTTCTGACATGCTAAACCTCTTCTTCCCCAACCCAAACGTACACTCCTTGAAGTTTCAATTCCCGTACGGCTTTGTGTCTAATACGCATTCTAATTGGCTAGAAAACTGAAGGGGATAACGATATATAGAAGCGAAACCTTTAGTTACTCGTACTCATAGGCGTCACCACGTAGGTCAAGTAGTGTTAAATTAACAGTCTTTGTTTCAATTAACTTAAAGGGATATTCACTCATAATCAAACCGTAACAAACGAGCAGGATGCAGGAAGGAACGGTCCGTTGTAAAGAGTTGTCGGTCTCTCTTGTACAGAACTTGGAGTATCGGGCTAAAAAGCTCATGAAACGCAAAATAAGGAAGAAGTCTGGAGAGAAACATTTGTTGTTGATTTGAAGCTGAATATTTGAAACAAACTATTGTTATGAGGAAGTTAAACGTCATGAATATGCATCAGAGACCAAACTCAACCAATGACCCACATATAATTATGACTTGATAGGTTCAAAACTCTGTAGGGAAAGGCAAATATATATAAACAGAAACGGGAAAGCTTTTTCATGATTTCACACATCTCTACTTTAAAGTAAACATATTTGTACTTTTGTCTCCGACAACTACAAATCGTAATAGCAAACAACGAAAAGTACATTTTTGGTTTTGTAAAATGTTGGTAGGACAAGAGTTGTATTTGTGTACATTGCATGCAAAAATATACCACTATACCTCAATTATAAGTAAGAGCAGACCTGACGGGAGCCCGCACTGTTGAAAAACTTTATTATTTAGCCGTTTAATGAATATTATTACATACCGGTAGTTGTTAAAAGCTTAAACAGTTTGTTTAGATTTGTTTTATTAACGGTGTTTAATTGACACTTTTTGGTGCTTGAAATTTAAACAACATTGAGCGATTCTCTGGTTGTGGTTGTTTAAACAAATCATTCAGATTTGTTTAAGCAGTGGCGGGTTTCATGATAAAAACTATATTCCTATGGCAGATATTTGGGAAATTCGGACATTTATTTTGGGAGACACAGGTGGTTCTTCCTACAAAATTAGGGACCCACCAGTCCATGGTAAAAACCGACCAATAAGCATTGCTATCCGACAAGAGCTTAAAACCAAAGATAGAGATGATGCTAGCTACCTTGTACATTATGGTGTTACCTGTAGTACTGTAAACACAAATTAGTCAAACAATGCCTGAATCGACCAATCACGTTAATCAAGAATATTTACTAATATTTGACTTAGTTGAATTAGTTTCTAACTAACATTAAGCCTCCTTGACTTAGTTTTGACTGATATTCTTTAGTCTATTACTACGAAATTAGTCAGATATCATCATAAATTAGTCAAATATGAGTGACCAACATGGTTAGTCAATTCAGACACCACCGTGACTAATTTGTGTTTACAGCAATGTCTATACCGAGGAAAGAGTGAATTTTTCTGTTTAGTTCCGTTCATCACTGAGAAAAACTAAGGGGCGAGACTGCCACTACATTTTGACATTCGTTCATCTGTTAGTGTGCTCATTTAAATATTTATTATTATTGTTTCTACCTTGGCCCTGCACCAAAACGGAATTACAAAACAAATTTGTACATAGAGCGGAGACTACAATAAACACATTGCACTGTAAACACAAATTAGTTAAGTGGTGTCTGGATTGACTAATCACGTTAGTCACTCATATTTGACTAGTTTGTGACGATATCTGATATATTTCGACTTACGAATATCAGTCAAAACTTATTCAAGAAAGATAAGAAATTTATTCTACTGGGTCAAACATTACTTACATATTAGTCAAATGATGTTGACTAACGTGATTAGTCAATTCAGGCACTGTTTGACCAATTTGTGTTTACAGTGTGTGCAAAGTAAAATATTTCACCTGCCCAATACTTTTCGAAGAAAAATGTTTCCAATCTTCCTTGTACAGTCATTGAATCGTGATTATTTCATGTGGACAGTGTTAACCTGGAGTGGGACTAAAAGTTCGGGTAATTTTCCCCGGTTAGGATAACTTGGTTTCACACTCTCAAAAAAAGATTGGTAGTGGAACCCACCATTTTGTCCATCTAACTCCAAATCTCACCGTTTCTTCGTGTGTGGTTTTTTTCTATTACCAGTGTTCTCTTACAGTTCTCAGCTCTCACAGTCCAACATCCTGGGTGTCCACCGTTTGTGGAAACATTAATTCTAATTTTATGCAAGCCAGAGGAGCATTATAAAACTACTTGATTCAAAAAGTTCACACATACCGGTACATGATACCTACCTTAGAAACTTATATGCCATGGAAACCACATTTTTGCAATCTGGATCGGCTATTTTCTAAAAAAAAAAAAAAAAATCATAAATGCGCACCGACTAACTGTCGTATTCTTCGTACGCGTGGCCCCTTTCGTAAAATCCACATCCCCATTAAAAGAGCTGGTTTAAAATGTAACATTTAACATAAGTAACGCTCATATACAAAGCTATTTGCAAATATAGTTCTATTCTTTATTGCAATACACTTCATTTCGTTTTTAGATGCTAACTTTAAACCTTATAAGGGTCCTAGTAGCTGAAAAGTGGGCAAATGAACCCCACGGAGAAGACATGCTGAAATGAGTCGCGTCACTGAATGACTTAATTTTTTGAAAAGCTTGTTCTCTTACTAAATGTTATGCCGTCATTACACTTGTTACAAGTTCGTTTTGGGTTGGAAATGTGATGACTTCAACTGTTACATATCTGACAGTTGTATAACCTAGTAAATTTGCTCTTTTCGTTTTTTTTTTTTCCAATTTTGGAACTCAGTGTTTAGATTCGTAGCCGGGGAGGTAGGGACTTCCCCTTAAAAGAATACGTTTCGCGTTTTCGGTTCAAGAAAGTTTCAAGTTTGCATTGGCTTAAAATATCCTTTCGCATATGATCTCCTGCACCCCAATTTAAATCTTCCCTGAAAGCCGTTTTGTCCGTTTCGTACCTTGATTGGCTATCAGGATGTTATAGTGTTTGAAAAATTATAGAGATTTACACGGTCGTAACTGGCACAAGCACAGCTTTAAGGTGGTATTTTTGCAGCATGTTGGAAAACGGGTTTCTCAAATTTTTATCCGATTTGAGACCTTTTGTGCAGGCGTACTACATTCGATACTTGGTATTTATTGTAAAACTTATCCATGCACTTCATATAGACTTATAAACAATCTATGCTAAAAAAATTCTTTTCATTCAGTCGTTCTTTAAAAACAATAGTTTATTTTGAATAAATACCCGTGAAATATTTCGATTTCTTTCGGTTAAGTGCTCATTTCATCCATTTGATCCCTTTTGGTTCATGTTAAAAAACGTACACTTTAAGAGTATACACGAATCCGAACAGCAAGTGATGGTCTGATTTCAGTCGGCCATAACTGGGGTCCATCACCTTTAAATCTTTCGATTTCCTTGCTTACCTCTATCATGAATGGTTGTGCACTAATTTGTATCTTAAATTCTCCAAGTTCACTAAATATGAGGGTTTGAAATTCACGTAGACAATAAATGAAAACGATTCAAGGGTAATGGACCCCACTAACGGCGGCCTACAGTCACTAAAAACAAGCGCTAATCGGATTCGTCTAGATATCTGTCTATTTTTATCATTTGCCAAGATATATATGGTCCACAGTACCTATAACTCATCTGTGAAGATGTTTTGCAGAAAGCAACAATGTAGGTCATTTTAAATCCGAAAAATTTGGGATTATTTTGTATAGCGCATGAATATTACGCATGTATAATGCACGGTGCTGTATATTCCAAGCAGGGATCTGTAAATAGATATACTTTTTCGCGTGAATATGAAAAATGTATGTGCCTCTACAGGTACTGATAAAATGCCTGTAAAATTACATAAACAAAAACAAAGGAATACATTGAACCCTTGCTGCATTTGCAGGACGGATTCTAATGTAGTTCTTTGGGTTTTTTTACTGTTATTTTACGAGAATTTGAACACTGTAGACAGATATGTACCAATTTAAAAGGCTTACATTCGGCATCCAATGAAGATGACATACAATATAACATTTCTTGAATCCCAAAACAAACTCTTCATTTCACATAATTTGCCTTATCATTTATCTTTCCCGATAATATATGTTTACAACGTGTTACCTCTTGTTTGACATATTGAGTTTTTGTGTAATTCGTAGTCACATTTATTAAGTCTGATACATCAACCAAAGACACTCCGAAAGCGTATCGTTGTTTGTCCCGTCCGTCAAAGTGTCACACAACCTTGGGCAATTTCTACTTGTGTGTCATATCCCTCGACTCCCTGCCTGTTCAAGTCATATTACATCTCAATCTCAATCTTATTACATTCTCATTATTCCTTTCTAGTTTATTTATTTTAATGCGAGAGGCAAACCACAGAGAAACTCCTTGAACCCTTCTTCATTTTCTGGTGTTAGTACGAATTACGGTTGTATGATCTTCGTCATTGGGCGTTCGCACTCGGACGCCACCCTCTCCACATGCCATTAGCGTTTCCGCTCGGCACGGTGACGCGCCACGGGCCCATTCGGATCACTTTCTTAAGTGGTTATTTAAAACTCATCAGCGTATGATTCCAGAATCCCTCGCAAGTCAAGAGGAAAGGAAGGGTAGAAAGAAGACTTGCTAGTTGTCTTCAAGCACCCGAATTCATCTCCTGTAAGTACGGCAAAATGCACTTGAAGAGGAACCATATTTTTAGAGTTTTGCGGCTGTACGGCAGATTTTGTTTTCAACAAAATCGTTGAATATTAAGGGATAAGTTCTCCTCAGTGATTTTGCTTCACAAGAGCTGCGACTTAAGTCCGTATTTAAAGGGAGAGTCTTGTCCTTGGGAGTTTTTTCTTATTTTCTTATAGCTAATCAAGGCCGCTGTAATCTTGTGCAGCCAACCTTTGATATTACATTTGTGCGTTTTGAAAATGCCCTGAATTTTTTTGAGCTGATTTGATGCAAAAAAAAAAATTAAAATTAAACAAATGAAAGAAGGAATTAAGACATATCAAACAGTCTTTAAAGATTTCATAACTATGAACTAAAAAGATATTTATATCTCTTTCTTTCCTTTCATAGGAATCTTCCTCATGGTCGATGTATAATAAATATGAAAATAATAATGTAACTATACACATGCAAGGATGAACCAATATTCTCTGTAGGTGTATCATTATCAAATAAATCCGTAAACTTAGCTCATGTCACTCTACAAAATTCTTAAAGACTGGATTTATGGCTTACGTTTTCCTTACCTTCTCTTTGGGTGTGCAGCAATTGCCACAAAAGTTTATTTAATTATGCGGTAGGTTCACTGTTGTAGAAGCAATCACTGCCAATCGCAGCAAAGGGACCTAAATATTGCTCTGCTAAGAAGAGAGCGAAAACTTCAGTAAGGATTGACTTTGTGTTTAAAATCAGCTGTTTAACTCAATATTTATAACAGTAGTTTTGGTTAGGCATACGCATTCTCAAAATTATGCTGCCAATAGAAATAACCTGTTACGCATAATCAGTATTAACTAACCTTGAAATTTGGTGTTTAAACCTTGTCGATATACTTTCTAACTCATTTTTCAGTCAAATATCACAAAGTTCAATGGTACCTTTTAGCCATCAACTAATAAAGGCTTTGTTTTTAAAATGAACCTCTTTTGCAGGTATGGTGTTTTGCTTTAACGGAGGTCTACTCCGGCGTCATAATTTTCACTCAGCCTCTTTAATTCAATCTCAGGCTCTGAGGCTGTTTTACATTATATACCGGGTGCTATGGATTTAGGGTTGGAGTGTTTTGGATATGATTTCAAAGGGAAATAAATTGAAAATTGAATTCTCAATGATAGGCTTTCGACGTTAGGATAGGTTTCATTGGTGGATTGGTGGCGACAGTGATAGGGTAGTTAACATACGCTGATTGACTGTTGGTTTCTACATTTTGAAATGGAATAAAATGGATTAAATGGTGTTATTAATGAATACTGGAGATTTCCAAAATACTTGGCTTGACAGCTGTCTGAAGAGGAAAAGAAAATTTAAATATTGACATGCAAATGCTGTTTTAAGTTAAGTTTACTCATAGAGCATAAACAAAGGTTAAGCGTTCATTCTACATATAAACTGTTATACTGTATTTTATTTTTCATTACAGGTTTAGTGAATATTTCTCTCGCTTGTCTTATATAAAATATGAATTTTTAAACAGTAATTTGTTAAATTAATCGCTTGACGGTGAAATCCTCATTACCTTAGCCAATTTTCCAACAGCCTACCACACATGATCATGTAGACCTAAGGTTATGTTATGTATCTATACCATAAGTTGTCGAATAGCAGATTTTATTCCAAATTTTACGGCACCATGTACACGTTTCTTTTGCTCACTGATGTTGTAACAATGATTTAAAAGAATAGTCCCCATCCAGATTTATTTTTGATATGTTAAAAAAGGATATATTCAAAACATTCTGATGAAATTTTATTCATTTCCCATGTTCGATTCTCGAGATATTAGCAAATTTAATGTAGCGAATTTTCTACATTGTATGAACGTGAAGCCAGCAGACGTAATGTCACGGATTCACATTGTTGTTTTAAATTTTCAATTTCCCACCACACCAATTTTATATAACTTTGATATATTGATACGATAGGTACATCCTGGGCAACCATTGGAATTTTAAAAACTTTATATGCCTCATCGGAAAATAGCAGCATAATCAGTTCAAGGTTTAACTAATAGTATGAAAATAAAACAAAACATAACATTGGTCAACAATGTGAATCCATGACATCACACCTACTTGCTACAAGTTAACTTTTTATTAAAAAAATGTGTTAACTTCAATTGCTAATATCTCTAGAACCGAATATGGGAAATGAATGAAACTTTCACCAGAATGTTTGAAATATTTTCTTCCTTAAGATATCAAAACATTAATTTTGCTCTGGACTACTCGTTAAATCCTAACAAAAATCCGTCATTTTAAATCGATTGACATGATAAAAGTATAACTGGAAATTAACATGATGTTATTGGAAGTATGTATCTGTTGATGAATTTGAGAGTTACAAATAAAAACTCGTTACTACTATTTTTATAAGCCGATCCTCTGTTGTCATGGA
Source organism: Holothuria scabra (assembly GCA_037179385.1). NCBI lineage: Eukaryota > Metazoa > Echinodermata > Holothuroidea > Aspidochirotida > Holothuriidae > Holothuria > Holothuria scabra. The sequence goes on from CM074198.1 coordinate 25,986,848, forward strand.
GATTAATCCGATAATTGAGCGTGTGTGGGTGCAGTTCCGGTTTATTGCTAGTGATTAAATGGTATTATGCTGTAAACACGTTTATGTATTGTGAACTTGTGTATAGTGAATATATAGCTTCTCGGCCTTTTGGCTAAGATCATGTGTAGTATCTGTTCTTTTCATCCAGTCAAGAATGGTGCCATACATGACAGACCAATGATGAAAATGGTATGAAGGCCGCGAGGTTGGTCGTTAAGTGTTGTCCTTCAGTGGACGTAATAGCTTCTTCGGGAAGCAGTTTCAAGTTGGTTTCGCCGAACGGCCCTTTGCCAGAGGGTCGGGAGGACTTTAGAAAAAGTGAATATATAGTCTATACAAGTGTGCACGGTGAGTTTTGTCACTATTGAAAGGATTTGGTACAGCAACAAGCACGGCATCTATACCGTACTATGTTTACCAAGTGATATTTGAATTGAAAATAGGGAATCCTAAAATATTTTATTTCTAATTTAAACACTGTTTCTAGTCTGAAGTGTCTCAAGAAGTCATATACGTGCCAATAAGATACCGCATGCCATAACTATAGTATAGGTTAAGGCTCTTTTGGTACAAACGATATCAGCACATAAAGACTGTACGGGAGATAACATACTAAAAGCCGCTACGGACATTTAAAATTTAAATGAACCGGCGGCATCCATGTTTGATCAATGTTCGTACCCAAAGTGGTCATTGACTAAGTCGGTCTTCATTTGAGAGTGACATTTTTGCTTAAAATCTACATTACCTCCCTCTTCCATGGCTGACTTGAAATCTCCCCTACAAAGTGAACCTCTGTTTCCTTTTCGCAAAAGAATGGATGCGGGTGTAGTCCCTACCAGACGTTATAGTCGTTGTATAGTCGTCGCTTTGTAAGGATGTCGGTATTAGCGCCTGTCTAAATTTCCATGACGGAATTTGCTTCAGTAAGCCTCAGTTTTGAATATGAATATTGTACATTCCTTTCTTATCACCATAGGCATTTCAGGGGACCCAGAAGGTAATTTTGATATGAGGGACTAATGATCGAAGCGGCTCAATATATTTCAAGACAAGTTAAAATGAGAGTTTTAATAATCATGTCTCGAATTTCAAAATTTTGGAAAGAAAATGGCTTCGGGAGTTGGGTCAGAATTTTCCTCATAGAAATAATAGGCTACAAGTCACTTACTCGATTCAAATCAAATCAAAAGTAGTAAATGACTACATTGCTTGACTCATTACAAATCTGTTAAATGCCCCAGTTCCCACTTTAAGACGGCCCAAAAGACCACAGCAGAAAAAGAGCGGGATTGAAGCCCTCTGGGCCTATATCCCTGTGTTTCCGGGGTCAGTGAAGTTCCCGCACACTGTAAAAAATGTCTGTACATTTACAGAAAATAAAGTAAAGAAAAACAAAAGATTACATAAAAAGTGCTGTCAACTCATGACAGCACTTTTTATGCATTCTTTTTGTATTTCTTTATTTTTTCTTCTGCAATTGTACAAGAATTCTGTAACATTGACGGCCGAAGCTTTCCATGCCAGCATGCGAACAATGATATTTTTAATTGAATGCAGTTAGAATGGGGATATTGCTATTGAGATTTCGTCTTATCAACGTGGATTGCAGGCAGAGTCACATCTTTTCATAAACTATATATAACGGTTTCAAGTTTTACTCTTCTGAAAAATGTATATGCATGGATACATTTGGAAATTTCATCTCGTTTGATCGATATATTTTAGGTGGAACTATACCCCGTAAACTATGGTTGTCTCTGAGGGATTATCGCAGGTAGCCTTATAAATCTTGATCGTTACATGCTAACATAGGTGTATTTCCATGGTGACGTCCAGGAACAGTTCTCAAGTTTGTTCAACCACTTACGTACTCCTCTAACCTCCCTTAAAAACATATTAAGAGCGTTTAACAGATCTCTGGCAAAATAAATGGACATTTACCTTTCACAAAATTAACTGCCTCCTTACACGTTAAGTGTTTACCAAAATGTGTTTTGTTTGGTTGGGGCTAAAGCTCCTTTTTGCCTAAATGGATTGCAACCACCTTATGTAAAGATTTACATCTTGAGTCTATTCTCAGTTGAGGAACTGTTTGAGTAAGCTTCCAAGCAACTCGTGTTTTTTATTACTTAACGTAATCGACAGGTGTTAAGACACTTCAAATGGCCAGTAACGCGCCGGTAGGAAATCTTTAGTTTGTGTTGTTAAGGGATCCTGAAAGCTCTTTTCGGCATCTTTTGCTTTACTTTCTCTTGACAAATCTACTTTAAAGAAGTACACCCTCACTCTGCCTGTCTCTGTCAGAGCCTCACATTTTTATGTGACAAATGGATAAAGTCCATTTAAAGGGACCTCCTCTCTCCAATGATGATGACAAAAAAATGAACCAGTCCAATGGAGAAAGTTCTTTGAACATTTGTTTTTTAAACTGAACAAACGTCTCATACAGCTATTTTAAGATGCCATCTTTCCTTAACTTCACATACTGTGATGACCCGTTCTTAAGTGTTATTTGAATATTTCCATAGTCCTTAACGTTCATTTAGTACCGGCACTTAATTTAAAGAAAAATCTTCGGTAGAATCCCTTTTTGCAGTTTTGTGGAAAAAAATCATTTCACTTACCAGACTTACGTCATAACATGGTGGGTTGCGTATCTTTCTATCATGAAAACTTTGGCTGTCTATTTCCGTTTCAATATAGGAACATCACAATTTTGACCTAGGCATACGGTAACTTTTATATGAAATGTGAAAGTATATAATTATACGGCATGGGCACCACATACTACACTTTAATGATATTCACGTGGATAGCGCATAGTCAACGGGGGCAAGGGATGCTTTCCGAACGAAAGTTTTCGCCCTCGTTTTTTTGTACAACTTAACGTTATCTATCACCTTGTCACGTGAAGAACAACCCTTTCCCACCACCATCTTGGGGAATATCTCGCCTCCTTCAAAATTTCCTTGACTGGCGACGGGCATAAATACATTCCCTAGTTCAGTAACATTCCCGGAACACACCCTATCTTTAATGTCCCAGACTCTCTGTTTGATTACCGGATTATAGGGACTTCTGATTCGGGCTAAATCCCGATGCTATTATGCTATCATTACCGTCAATCAAGTGCGAAGAGTTTGGCCCCTCTCCTTCAAATATTTGAAGAACCTCCAGGGGTAACTTTGTAGCCCTAAACAACTACAAATCCGATTCATAGCTGTCAGAAGAGAACTTGCGAGGTCGAATTTTCTTTACTTTGTCCTGTCCTGTGGATAACTTGATCCGCAGAACAGAAGCTGACATCCAGTGTTAGTTCTTTGGCTCAGAGAAGGTAGGCAATGAAAAAGGGTGTTAGGTTGGCGTGTTTTCTTACTCCCGGGCAATAAGGGCTTAGCAAGGGGATTAGAGTAAATTTTGCCCGCGTTGCACAAAAGGAAGCCATTAAACACTTCAGTTGAAATTCAAACTGTGAAAAATTAGAGACCTTAAAACTTGCTGCAAGTCGTTTTTTGACAGTTGAACTGGCACCGTCCTTCCAGCAGAGAGCTGGCAGAGACTAGCGAGAACATAATTTGTAAACTATTCTCTTCACAGTGTCTGTGTGGAACATGGAAAATAAGTTCAGTTTATCAACTTACCAACTCTATTCTATTACAAAAACGAAAGAAATTAAAGTAAAACTTTACAATCCTAAAGAATTTTCATACCGCGACAGAAATAAATAAAGAAATATATTTTCCTAACAACATTTCTCGCTTTGTCTGCTGGACAAAATACAGTTCGATATTTCAGCATACATATCCAGTGTTAGCAAAACAAGTTTATCCAACAGGTTTTAGAAGGTATGCTATTTTCACCTCGGTATGGGATATTTAGCCACATGGTGTGTTACAAGTATGTTTGGTTCGCATCCGCATTGATTGATTTACCCAAAGAAAAAATACCCCTAAATTCTAAATAGAATCAAATTTCTAGGAAGAATATGATATGACATTACACAGAAAAGAACACCCATGTATGCATGTGCTCACTTAACCTCATACCCCTGCACTGTGTGACCTTCAGGAGGGCAGTTTTATATAAATTATAATCAGATAAATGAAATGGCTTGGATAACATTTTTTTCTATCACCTTCGATCATAAAGAAATTTCTCTAAAAATTGTGTATTCATTATTTTGTAACATAGGCTATATCATGAAATTATTAAAAACGCTTCTCATGTTATGACATTCTCGATTTATAAGCTAAAAACCTTTCGAACTCATGTTTCATTGCTGTTAAAGCAGAGCAATTACTCCATTAAAATTAATTTTTTTCATTAATAGAAAGGATTGCGTCCTCTCGTGGAATTAGTTGATAAGGATGCTTTTATAAGTCAATTAAAAATAGCTCGGAGATTCAAAGCCAATACGTCATATACTCGATTTCTCCCCCAAGACAATTCATTGAAATGGACGGAAAAGTGTCGGAAAGTGCTTTCACGTCCGAGCCTCAGAGAACTCGGAAGAAAGTTAAGTGTCCCTCGCATCGTCTTTAATGAACAGACCAGACGTAGTAAGCGGATTAAAATCACTGAATACCGCATTTTATCGGCAATTTTGCCCTCTTTACGACAAATGGAGTCGTTTCTTTCTTGGATTCGAGAAACAATGCCACAGTTTATTTCTTAACCTCTCTCTACGGACATGACACGAAGCTGATTCCAGCAAGTTATGTGATTGACTCAAATTATTGCTTCGTCTTACGGAATACCCTTGAGAAAATTTGCCACAGTTCCTATAGTCTGTAATTCACATTATGCGTTAGAAATATCCCTCTCACTCTGTGTTTATTATTAATTTTTATATCTCTGAATGCAGGAATTTCTTTTCGACTTTCAGTTTGATAAAAGACCAGCCTTAAGGTTTTAGTTCACCGGAGAAGAGTTTCTCCTCAAGGTCGGTCAATTATATGTCATCTTACTCCGAAAAAATGAAAATGTTACGTTTTCTGCCAAAGTTGACTTTTCCTCAAGTTAAGTATAAAATTTTCATTGAAGTGTAATATTTTTACTATTTTGTAGAATGGATAGGCCTATTGCTTTAGTAAGGATCATGTATTAAACAGTTAAAAACTACTTTGATCGATCGTAGGGTAATTAGATTTAGTTACAAACACATTTAGCAGTTTAGTCTTATTAGTAGGTGCGTAGTACCGGTAATAAATAATTCATGTGACTGATTGAAAGTTATATCACATATCTTGTGTTTTAATTTAAATTTTCGTGGCATTCCGGTAATGAATGTATGAAAAGATAAAAATTCTTTTAACATTCAAATATCCTTTGACTCTCTTTGATTCTGTTAAAGTTATTCGAGTCATTCTGTAATTATTTTGCTCATTAAGTCCTTATTTTGAACGTGTTAGTTTTTGTGCTAACAAATACCATACCGGTAGTTGTTGGGTGTGTTGAAAACGTAAACCGGTTATTTATGAAACATCACTGAGCTATAATAAAACCTAGTTTGATTGCAAGGGTTCACTTTCCATTTTTACAGTTTTTCATAAACATTGATATGTAAACTATGTTCATGGTCATAAATTTTGCATTTATTAGTTTTGAAAATTGACAAAAAAGAATGAAAGAGCTTATAAATGTCGAGTGACTGTAATAATACGTTTGTTTGGATATTATGCTCTCAAACTGACAGAAATGGTAAAAAAGGCGAGTTGGGGAATTTTGTACTTCCAGTTGGATCCATGGTCATCTGTACCACGACGACGCCCGCGCCTGTGTGCGCTTGCGTACCGGTATGTTCACGTATTATTATGCAGGCCTTTTATGTATTATAAAAGCTGCATTAATAACAGTTAACTCTAAAATCAAGAGAGTGGACTTAGTCACTCTTTGATAGAGTGAAAGTGTGAATTCACTCCATTAGAGTGATGATTCACTCCAGAAAGAGTGAAATTTCACTCTTGATGGAGTGCCTACAGTGATCACTCTTAAAAAGGGTGATCATTCAGTCATTGCAGGCTTTCGTGTTAGAGTGAAATTTCCCTCTACTTGGAGAGATGAAATAAGCCGCAAAGGTGAAAGGTCGTATCATCTTTTAACCAATCCCAAACACATTACCTATTTCATCTATGTAGCAGATTATTATCTAATTAGGTAAATGCATACTGTTTCAGGACAACATGCAGTTCCCTACGTTTTACCGCATCTCAGTTTATGACGATCTGAAATCTATTGACGTCACAACCAATAACGTTGTAATCGTGCTATATACAGATATAAGGTACTATGAAGGTAATTTTATATATTTCAGATAATGGAAATAACATGATTTTTTGTCTCGTTTATTGATGTCTTTGATGCAACAATATCTAAATCAATTCGATAAATCACATAACGTATTCATTCGTAACAAGAACAGAACATTAACGTCATACAACATATCATAAAGTAAACATTTCATTGAAGAATGTCATACGAGATACATTACTGGCCTTGCCTAAAATAGAGTTTTCAACATTTCGGTAAAACTTGAATTTATAGGAGAAAGCAATGACATCCGGGATATTGTTGTTTACATTGCAATTAAAAATATAGTACTTTCCGTGTAAAATGAAAAGAGTTATTGGATGTTTAGCACTTTCAAACTTCCCAAACCTAATGGTACTAAAATCAATTTCAAAAGGACTTTTCAAAAAACGTTTACTATTTCTGACCCAAAGATTTTAACATAATCACATTCCCCAAAAGATGTTCCGATGTCTCATTTACTTTATGACAGAAAGTACACAGAGGGCTTTCTTTAACTTGTATCTTACGTAACAAATCATTTACACCAAGTATTCTTTGCCAAAAACGGAACTGAAAATAATGTAATTTCGTGTCTCACAGCAGTATAAGGTAACATAAACATTTGCTTCCATCGTACACTTTGTTATCAACGTGCTTCCATTTAGAAATTGCCTTTGGAACTTGTGATTTCTCCTTAACGAAATAATTATATACATATTTTGTGAGCCTAGATAAAGAAATGGCTTTCGTGAGCCGTTGCTTTCAATTAATTTCAATTTTTCAATTAATGTTTTCTTTCCAGGACTACGGGAATACAGAAAGGATACCCAAAATAGAGAGGGAAGAGAAAATGGCTCAAATCATGTTTTGTACAAAAAATAAAGTAATTCAAAGTATTACCATTTTGGTCGAAAAACGGATGTAATTTGAAAGTGTTCTTGCACCTTAGAATATTTGAAAATATTAGTTTTTTACCAACTTTTTATATAAAATAATTTTTCAAGACACTCTGGTTACCATAGAAATTCCTATCTGGAGATCTTAAGTTAAAGTCAGACCATTCAAAACAAACATCACGAATAATAACATTTGAAATGTTGATGTTTTTTTTTTTTTTGAAAAAATTGCATTAAAATAGAAACCCTTACCATACTTTTTAAGTTCTTTCGCGTCAAACAGAACCTTCCACAAGTTATTATTTCCGTCGAGATGAAGCTTAACCCACTTACATTTAAAATTCATTGCAAATGACCTTATACCAACCATATTTAAACCCCCATAAGATTTGCAATTAATCAGTTAATTTAAACACTTCTGTTAACTTTGTTGCTTTTTTCGACCAGATAAAACTGTAGAAAAGGCCCTCAAATTCGTCAAAATATTGATCGCTTAGATTTGGTAAGATAGAAAAAAAGATAAATTAGTTGAGAAATAAGAAAAGTTTTAATAAGAACAATTATTCCAATAGGAGTAAGATTCCGGGAGGACCAGTGATTGGTATTCTTTTTTGAGATAATTCAGCTAAGAAAATCATCATGATGATGCGTTAATGAAATACCAAGATACATGGATAATGACAAAATAATATGCTTCGAAATAGGAAGTGGGAAGAAAAAAGAGGGCCAAGGGGGAAGAGACAGGACTTGTCTAAATTTACATTAAGATCAGACGCTTTAAAAGTTTTTTTTTTTAAACACTCACTTTTTTATTAATACTTTTCAATGATCCATCTGTATGTCTGTTGCGTATCTTCTGCATAGGTTGGAAATAATATGATTATACGATAGCATACCTGTTTTCCAACATTAAACAATATGGGTTGAGAGTTTCAACTTTAATATGTTGGAGGAAAAAAGCAAAATGTTAACACAACTTACATCTCCCCATTTTTCTTGGTTGTTTTTTGAAATTATTAACCAAACAAGAGTGACCTTCTTGCAAAGTATGCTCAAATTTGACATTAAAGACAAACTTTTCTTCAGTTACACCATTTTTTACTTAATCGTGTAGTAGTGACAGCATGGTACTGGTAACACATGTGAATATAGAATATAGAAGACGAAGATACAACATAAGAAGCTCAAAGTTAAATAAATAAATATTTCAAACTTGTTGTAACTCTGATTGTCATGTTTCAAAGTTTAACTCTATATTTTAAAGCTGTCAAAGATGTAGACTACCAATTAGGAGATATTTTGTAAGAAATTTAGTCCTTTGATCTGATATTTTCCAAGTTTAGCCATTTACTTTGGTGGGAAATTTTCTATGAAATCTATATTTTGTGGATCTGGCTAGGAAATGCCCCAGAACCCACCTCATATGCCTATTGTTATATAACATATGCTGTTTCTGAAGTTCTGACCCTCTGGCAAAGGGGCCGTTAGGCGAAACCAAACTTTAACTGCTTACCGGAAAGCTACCGTATTACGTCCACTGAAGGACCATATACGTGACCAACCTCACGGTCTTCTGACGAGTTGCATTATTGATCTGTCATTTATGGCTCCATTCTGGACTGGATGAAAAGAACAGATACTTCACATGATCTTAGCTAAAAGGCCGAGAAGCGTGGTAACTGGCCGCGCCTTTGTTGGTTTTCCTAAGGCCCGTGTGCTTATTCTCATATTAAAAAAAAAATAAATCTCTGAATTACATTTTATTTTCTGATACAGAACACCACCTATCTAAACTTCTTTCAATGAAAATGCTTAATTTTTCAATGTAATTTTATCGGTTTATATTTCCAGAAGTACATAAGCTATAAGATAAAAATGTCAACTCCCAAAACTTTTCCAAAGTTTAGCTTAGCCATCCATACGTTTTAATTTTTGCATTTAAAGGACTTTTTATTTATGCATTTAGAGAAATCTGCGCAGTCAAATGATCGTCTAATTTAGTCGGACATATCTGGGGTCCATCACCTTTAATTATTCAAATTCTTTGACCACCTGTATCATGGGTGGTTTTTACACTAAAATAACCTTTGATTCCCTCAATTTCACTGCATATGAAGGTTTCGAATTAAATGCTGACAATAAAATTGAGACGATTTAAGACTGATGGACCCCACTGATGACCGCCTTTACTATAGCTTCTCGGACTCGTCAATACGACGGCTACGTATACAATGTCGTTTTTAAGTGATATGTATCGAAGTAAGTTGAATTCACGCTAAGGGAATAATTAATAGCGAAACCTCTCACCTTACATAAGACCATTAACGAAAACAAATGATACATAATCGCTGAAATAGTTGTAAGTTCCATAACAAGCCCTCTGAATCAACTTGGAAGCTTTCCGCCTTTTAATATTGCGCCATTTCTGATCATCACAAACATTAGCTAACATTTGGAGGAAAGATGACATGTTTCATATTACTCTGAACACTTTCACACAAAACCTGAAAGTATAGTTAAGGCGTAAAACGCTTTCGAACCTATTCTAGAACAGAGCCTCTGAAAAGGAGTCCCAGTCATCGAGTAATCGAAACGGAGGGTAGACCTATGGAAGGGGGACGTCTGGGGGTACAGAGCTCCGTCTGAAGGTTAAGATCACTAATCTGAAGTTCAAAATAATGTCATGGTTTAAGATATCTTGAAGATGAACTCAGCACCAACAGACATTGAAGGGAAAATGATGCCCCCAACTGGGAGCAGAGTATAGTTAACTGTCCTGTTTCATGATTGGTCCTCAAGAGTCATGTGACAATATTTTTCTGTTGAAATGTAAAATTAACTAAGTAACTGTTTGGTTTACCTCCAACACGCAACACTGAAATCCTTAGTGGGCAGGAGCAGTCATCCCAAATTGAAGAAGTGTAGTAGACTGTCCAGTTTCATGATTGGCTGTTGGGAGTCATGTGACAAATGTTTTTTCACTTCAAATGTGAAATTTACCAAAAATAACTGCTTGGTTTACCTTGAATATGCAATAGTAAAGTCATAAAATGTAATGAAAGATACTTTGAAGAGCAATAAGATGAAAATTGAGTTATTTAGCTTTTTCTTCGAAATAAGTTTGGGGGGGACTGCTCTTTACCTTTAACTATTATTGTATTATGCAAAATACTTTGAAGAGAAAAATGAATACAATTGTGAGATTCGATATTGCTTCAAAATAAGTTTTGGGTGACTGTCTTTACCCTTTAATTGGAAAATAATCGCAACAAAATGTAAAAAGCGAACACAACTCCTAAACTGATAAAGATCTTCAAGTCAGTGACACTATAAAACCATCTCTGAAAAAACTAAAATAGAAAGTAATGGTTCGGTAAAAATTCCCACACGATTGCTCAATTGATTCGTAATTGATGAGATAATACTCTTATTGTTCTTATTGCAACATCAGCTTGTCGCCAATTATTTAAAAAATAGATGCTACCTGACGTATTCACGATGTTTAACACCGTCGAGCCTTTTGTTATAAAGGTATTAGCGGGCGTGTTAACTTAAACACGGCCGAATAGTTTCCGCAATAGCCACTGTGAGTGATCGAGAATCCACGGATGGCATTGTTGTACGCGAAGGGCTTACGGCGACTAACCGGTGAGACATTTGCCACTTTGTGCTTGGCTCAGCCACCCGAGACTGTAAGAGTGTAAAATATTACAAAAGAAATCAATATGGACCGTGTTGAACAAGGTTATGGGAATTCTGAGAGAGAAGAACGAGTCATAACTGTGTTGCTTCGGAGGTTGGTTCAACACCGGGAGACCCCAAAATAAAACTATGATGAAGGCAGAAGCGTCGAATGTTTCGCCCAATCGCAGGTAACTCAAAAGGACCGTGGGAGCTACATACAGTGGCAGATTCTCGGGGTCAAATTTGTTTACATTCGAATTGTAACAACTAAGTATGGGTGCTTGTCGAAAATCAAGTTGGGGCAGTGGTGTGTGCAGGATTTCGGAGGTGGGGCATAACCTGTGATTCCCCCGACTGTCACGGATTTTGATATTTTGATGCCGGTTTTCTTCTTTTGCTTTTCTGCAATTCATTTCTTGGCGACCGACTCACGCCGGCATACTTGAGCTATCCGAATTTTCGAGAACCTTTTTCTTTTTTTGCTTTGACAACCAGTTTCTGCCCCCACGGGGACTGGTGTGTGGTTAAGGTTTGATTGCTCAGTGTGTCTCTTCAAACTTTTCTTCTTCCCTCGAACCCGTAAATCCCTCGAGTGATTTTCCTCCGACTGACTTCGGAAGTAGGGGACCTGTGCCCCGACCCCCTTTAAACACACTACTGAGTTGGGCAAAATACAGAAACCCCATTTAGAATTAAGTATACCCCGTTTCTCCTAATTCAGAAGGACTTGTTTCTGATCTGGCCTGATCCATTTGAATTTACGGAAAATAACTCTTGGTTTCTCAAACTTTTTAATAGAAAACAATTCAAATACATCCACTATTCGTTAAAAATGTAGGGACAAATGTGTTGGAGCCCCCTCTTCTTCAAAAGGAGAAGGTCATACCCCCCTCCTCCAATCGGCGTCCATCGCGGCAAAATGAACTGTGATTATTATTTCGACCAATTTAAGTAATAATTCAACTTAAGAAACAGTAAAATATTAAGTATAAAACTGAATTACGGAATTTTTTATCCACAGTTTCTACATACCTTTAAACTATCATTAAATCAAAACTAAATTGTGAAATATTTCCCGAAAGGATTATTAAAGGCATACTCCCAGACACAAAATTTATTAACTCCAAGATATGCAGAAAAATCTTCTTTTTAGGAGGCGAAAACTTCATCTCAATAGCATATAGCGTTCGGACTGAGATACAAATTTATAAAGTAATGCAACTTTTTTCTTTTGATTTGGTGCATCATGTAAATCTGTGATGTCATCGTGGCTCATTAATTCGACATTACGTTCAATTTATTTATAATTTTGATGCCGCTGCAGGAAATATTAACCAACAGTGGTAGTTGTACTCTACGTATGGTGAAGGGTAATGTTTGATCTACAGTCAAAGATGTTTTAAAGAAGAAACATTCTCACAGTATAAAATTTGAAGTACAAAAGGACTTTAAATTATTAAGAAAAACAAAAGGAATCAGAAACAATGTGCCCACATTACATAACTTTTTGTGGCTTTGTTGAAAAACAATAGTTTTTTAACAAAAATAACGAATCTGTAAAATGAGATACCTTGAGTTGGTGAAGAAATTGCGACAGGGTTGAAGGACACGGTGTGGATTTTTTGTCAACAAAACCCCGGTGAAAAGCCGCCAGAATGCCGCTCTTTAAATGACTGCTGAGGGAATGATGCCTTCCCCCAAAGTGCTAACGCATATGCATGCCTTTCTTCTGTAAGCTTTCTCTCGGCTTCCACAAGTTCTAAATCTTATTTGAAACTCGATAGATACCTATTACGTAACTCAATGCCTAATGAAGTTTAGAGACATTTCTATAGGAGGTAAAAATATTTCTCTCGTCAAAAGTTGCTGTTCCTCAAAGTTTGAACTATGAAGTAAAAATTTGTTACCATAAAATGTATGAAACGAATCAAACAGAATAAAAAGTGTTCGTGTTTTTTCTCCAATTGCAAACAATCGTATTGTTGAAGAAACAGAGCACACAATTGCTCACGTTATAAAAATTCTCGTCTGGCTGAGTCATCAAAACCAGTTCTCGATAAGGCCGGTCTCTGGCTTTAGACAGTGAACAATTATGTAGTCGCGTAGTACTTGTGTACCAATGTTAAGAAAGTCGATGAGCCATAGTATACGCCAACTCTAAAATGCACAATCCTACACATGTTTTGCAAAAGTCTTCTCTGCATCAGTCCATAGGTTTTCCCTTTCGGGAAACGAAAAAGAGGAATAATTCAGAGAATATAAGAAACAAGGCAATGTCACAAACATATATCATTATTTTAATAAATAAACTGAACCTGAATTAGCATATGTACCGTTTGTGCTCAATATTCAAAACTCATTTATAAAGGTTCAGTTTCTGTGTAACATTGACGCTGGGAAGTAATCTCAAGTAATTTAAAGGTCAAGAGCAGTCCCCCCAAACTTATTACGAAGAAAAAAGATAAATATCACAATTTTCGTCTAATTTCCCTTTAATGTATCTTTCAACATATTTTATGACTTCACTTTTGCTATTCAATGTAAACCAAGCAGTTATTTCTAGTTAATTTCACATTTGAAGAGAAATTTATCGTCACGTGACTCGCAACAACCAATCATGAAACAGGACAGGTCTACTACACTTTTTCAAGTTTGGATGGCTGCTCTTGCCCTTTAAGGTTTCAGAATTATAAGACAATTTTCCCAAGGAGTTTTCCCTTTCAAACTTTCACAGAATGGCTTAGTAGCAATCTTCATGACATGTATACCTCATTTCAATATACCTGCTTTCAAAAAAGAAAAAATAAATAAATAAGTAAATAAACCTTGAAAATCTTAGTAATTATTCCGCAATAAAATGATTCAACAAAAATTGTGCTTGTATGATGGATATGCATTCTTGTTGTTCTAGAAAGAAACTGAAAATAAGAGTAACAATGAAAGACCTTGAAGATCCTTGATGACCTTCATTTTATTTTCATGACGGTGTATTAAGCAGGAGTAGATAAGAATATGGTTTTATTCCTCCACGGAGGACAAAATTTTGGACACGAAAACACGGAATTTTGAAATGGGATCTATTGTCGAACAGCTCTAATGAATCGGTTCTTTAATTTGAGAATGTTTAACTGTCAAATAAAATGTCACTTAAACTTGGTATGAGTATTTTGCACGAGCTTATCTCAAAGAGAGTCACGAAAATGTTCTGTCTTCAAAGTCTTTTGGCGGACAATTCAGAGACGTGATCACTTCAGAATTTTAATTAACAAGTAGAAAGTTTCCCCAAGGAAGTTTTCAAATGTCTATTCAATTTTGTTTATATTTGGAAGACCACACGTTAACTGGTTACGGCTGACATAACTTGATATAAAGAGGACACAGAACATACATTTTCTTCACCATTTGCCTGTTTTAAGTATGAAAAAGGTCCTTGCCGGTGAAAAGAATGTCGGCAAATTTGCACAATAAATGGAGAATCGTACATGGAACTAAGAAACAAGAAACAATCGAATTGCAAGAAAAGGATTCCCTTAGATCTACAGTAAACCGCAACCCCCCAGGCCCCCTTAAGTTTGGTCCAGTTATTGTCATTTGAAGGTTTAGTTCTTTTATTGTCCTGCTGTTCCAAAATTACATATATAAAATATTGTGTATGGAAAAATATAGCTACGAAATCCCATTGGAGAGAATAAGTGGAATCCCATAAAATCTCAATTGGATCTCATAAGAAAAAAGTGGGATCCAATTAAAAACCATAAAAATTCAAAGCAAAGGTCTGGAGTTTTGGACAATTTGTGTGGGATCCAATGGAATTTAATGGGATCCCATAAAATGGATGGGAAACAAAAAAAAAAAGAAATAAAAAATCTATGAGACCTAAAAGCCGTATGGGATGCCATAGAAATCCAAACCATACTAAAGGTTTGGAAACTTTTGAACATTTCTTATGGGATACCATCATTCTATGGGATCCCATTAAATTTTATTGGTGTTCCTTTTGGGTCCCATTAGTAAATTTTTGGGGGGATATTATAGGAAGTTTCTTCTTGGTAAGATGATATCAACTTGGGTCCCGGCCTTCGACACAGATTGGAAAAGGAGGAATATGATATGGAAATTCTTTATTTTTCAGTATACATAATTGAACTTCCTGCTGGACCTTACACTTACAAGAAGAATGAATGTATTTCCGAGTTGATTGAAATCAAGTAATTGAGGTTTGTAGTTATAGTACAAATGCTTAAAAAATGAAACTAAAACTGGTATTGAGCAGTATGGCTTCACTTCAGGGAACATGAAAAGACTAAACATTTATGCATTTTTGAACGCATCAGGTATTTTCACCAACTTTGGTTAAATTTACAGTTCTCTTCCAAAGTTCCAGAACAAAGACCCGAGATTAGGTTCGCATCGGACGCCTTGTACCGAATCTGTTGTTTTTATAATGGCGGACAGTGAAATCGTCCGATAGGTTGGAAGTCAACAGGATAAACGGATAAGGGGGGGGTGTCATCTCACTATTTCCAGAATATTTTGCCCTTAGAGCCGTGTGAACATCTCTACCGTCTTTAAAACTTGCCTGACTTAATACCTGCCAATGCTCTTTTTTACTCCATGCATCTTTCTCTTTACAGAGTTTTTCACGTGACGTCATCACTCTTCCGATTTCATCTCTTAGTCTGTCGGTCCGTATTGGCCGACAAATTATGTAGCATATGCCGTGTCTCAGTGAATAAGGGTGACCTAACCACAGGTACATTCTTCTTACGTAGTTTTCGGTAAATCATTGCAATTTCATACAAAAGGCTACCTCTCTTTATACTAGTGCGAACTTGACGGTCAAAATGGCTGGAAGAGACCAGATAAAAAGTCTCGTGATGTGAAAATCCTCTATAGATTCTACTGCAAAATGTTGTGTTCTATACGGATTGCCGCATTTAATGTTGTATTGTCCTTTTGCGTTTTGACATGAACAAAGGGTAACTACTCTTCCGTGTAAATATAAAATTTTTGAAGTTCTTACTTGGTTAATTTCTTTTTTCCAACTTGATTAAAATTCATCTGTGGTGGACACGGACTCCCCCGAAATCTTCGAACAATTCAATAGAAAGTACCGTACCATACCATAATAAGGTACCTTACTTAATTATTTTCTCCAAAGTCATCTTAGAAATTGCTGTTTGTTATTATTAAACATATTAGTTTAGTTAACCCACTAAAAGTTAGCTGGCTGCCTGGATACTTACTGTTCACATAACGCCTTACCCAGTAGCCACAACCAAGGCTGGGTTAAGTTATCCCAACCTGCTAAATGGCTTCATAGAGTACTTTTCTTTGTTTTTTTTTAAAGAATCTGGGTCAGAATTTTCATCAAAGCGACTTGGACTCATATGTATTAGTCGGGTGCCAGAATATACCAAGTATGGCCCATTATCAATTTTGAAGTAAAAGAATTTTAAATTCTGATGGTTTGAAGTTGAATGCTGATATTAGAGGTCTCTCAAGAAAAGGGTTCTACAATCTAATGGTTAAAAAGGACCAGGCATACCACCAATAAAATAACTTTAAAAATAAACTACTCTGTCCAATAGACCTTATGCATCAGTTGACTTCACTACTGACGCCAGTTTGGAGGAATAACAATGGACAAGTGCATTGTTGCATCACTGATCTTTGTGTAGGACATATTTAGGTCGGTGTGCAGCAAGCAGTATAGAACTCTTGCCACGCGTGTAGAAGACAGTCATTTGTCTTCATTTGTTTATGTTTGTTTGTCATTCCTCCATAGGAGAACGCACGTTTTACATTGTGCACTTAAAATAGTCATGTATACGAAAATAAAGAGTGCTTTAACATGATGTCATCACTAGGAAACGCCCACTGCCTGGCAACAGTCATCACGTCAGTAAGCTTCTTAGTTTGCTATACATTAGTTGTCCATCATACCGATTTCAAAACGGAATGATGACGAAGTTTGAGATTGTTTTATTGGATGCCCAAGAGCCTGGTAGCATAAATTGTATAAAAAGTGTTGTCAAAACCACTTCCCACCAATAATTTCAAATAGCCTAGTTGCATTTATATTCACTAAGTTCAAGGACGGTGTACGCTATAAAAATAAGTAGACTAACGGGGTTTTTTTTTATTTAGAGTAAACCGCACCAATTAATCTGATGTCAGCTTTACATAGTTTTACCTAACCGAATTCAAATATTAAATGCACCGTTTAACTTAATAATTATTCTCATTGGTTCAGGCAGAAAGGTTGATCGAGTGAAAACGAGAGATTTGCGATGATCCATCCGGCATTGTCGTCCTTGCACGCCGTTATGATCTTCAATAGTTTTGGTAGCCGTGGGAAAATGTAGGTTTAGCACTACTCGACAATAAGCTTCAAATGAAAACTTTACTGACTGTGTTTGCCAATCCGCTATTGTTCCTAAGTGAGAAAATTACAAGCGTGAACAGATTGCCTATTGAAGGGAGGGAAAGCTTAACTTATTGTGTGCTAAAAGAACACAGAGCGGATTACGGTGAATAAGGATACGCAGATTGGCCTACTTTATGAACAGCCGTTAGGCCATAGATATTGGATTCCGTTACAGGCAGTCTGTTGACGCCTTTTGTTATTGCCCCACATTGAAATGGATAGGTGATAAAATTTACAAGTTTGTAAGTGATCTTGGTTTTCAGTCCATGCTATCACACAAGCTTTGTTAGTTCTACGCATTACACGCCATGATTAGTACACATTGTGTTACACCAGGGAGAACTCCCTGGTTACACACTGTGGTGCGCCCATATCACTCGACGTCTTCTTAAGTTAATATATTCTAAGCCACACCCGCACGGAGATTTACCCTTGCGGTGTTCGTCGAAACTGAGTGTGGGGTAACAAAATTTGGTTGTTCTTGACCTTCCGAGAAAATTTTAGTTTTGGGAAACTTTTGCCAAAAAAACTATGACAAAGAGTCCGATGAAGAATGTCTCAATGACACCGGGATGTCTCAATGAAATATGTGACTGATGTCTCAACGACATAAGTGGTGGAGGTCTCAATGATATATGTGACGGATGTGACTGACGAATGATGACTATTTCTAGTTTCATAGGCCTATATGCTCCTATATCTGTAAATTTAGATAGAGAGCAAACTTTGCAAAAACACAACTTTGTACACGAACTTAATATTAGTTTATCCGCCCTCTGCTAAACGGTTATCTTACCATGAAATATTTCTTGAGCGACCCTATCGAAAGCAAGGTGATTCACCTTGGAGGTCATAACCTTAAACTTCAACTTGCAGCTCCATTATTGTTATGAATAGAACTCTATTACACTAACAATACGTCAATCAGTATTTTGCCAGCTTACCGTTTGAGCAATTTTCTCCCTGGAAACTAGTTCCAAACAGCCTTTTGTCGACAGAATAGCATTTACTTATCTCAATAGCCTGCGAGTCCTTACCATTGAGCATGACTACATTATAATCCCTTAAACCATTTCGTAATCAAATAAGCCTTTAAATTACCAGTGTTGGAAATATTTATCTAATCGTGGCCCCCATTCATACCCGATCAACTAGATCCTTTCGGCAAATGCCAATCACTCTTTCAAACTTCCTTTTCATTATGCAATAACTTATTCAACTAACATGCACCTACCATCGCCACGAACAACCAAGTTTACTTGGCAATTCCGTTTACAAATACCTGCCTACAATTATCGCTTTTGTCAGTGTCTGTATAGCCGTCAATCATCCCTATATCATATCAAAAGGCCCATTTTATTCTCTTTTTTCACACCAAAAAGATTATAGCCTGTCACTTTACCGAACAAGTTTCTGCATCAAAAGCGATCATGTGGATTCCAACCTTTCAAAAGAACTGTGAATATAGCTCAAGGATATAGAACGAACTCTCTGATTGGTTTATATCCTTTACAATCATCCAATCACAATCTTTAATTAATCGCTGTTTGTTAAAAGACTTCAAACTGTCGCAACGTGACCCAAGATCGGTTTAACATTGCAAGAATAATGCCAAGTGACAGACGGGTGCTCCTCCCCCTAACTGGTAGTTGTGATCGGTAAAAGCCGGTTGGTGGCATAATAAATCCTTGATGAATCGAACTTTGCATGTCACTTGTGATAAATACCTTGCTCGAGAAAGGAATTGGCATTAGTTTTGTAAGGATCATTTTCAATTAAGCTTTCCTTAACTCCCATCCAAAGGATTTTGTTCTTCAGTCTTCAAGTTTGGACTTAACAACTTCGGTAATTGGTAAGTTTTGTACCATTTTCTCTTTAAAAAGGAAAAGTTCTTTCGATTTAGGAAAAGATCATTGATTATAAGAAAGTGATATTCGTATATGTCGTGCAGAAAGTATATTGGTTAAATTAAATTGATTAATTTTAAATAATTAAATATCCTTATTTGAGTTTGCCCCTTTTCTGCTGGAGAAACGTTTATAAACTACAAGCTGACCAAAAGTATTACATTTGGAACTCTTTGGAAACTTTTTCCATATTCAAGAAAAAAATTGAACCAATTTTTGGATAATTTGATAAAACTGAAGAAATAGTTTTAAAACCTACACAAAATTCTTTTCTTCGTTACATACTTGGAGAAAATTGATATGAATTTATATTAGGAGCAATAGAAAGTTTTGATGTTTTTATATTTCACATAAAATTTAAGTAAGCTCTTTCAGTCAACATTTTTCTGACAATTTATGTCAGAAATTAAGAAGCAGCCGATACGATTGATAAAAGTAGAAGTTTAGAATGTAAATTATCATTAGTTGCACTTGTTTAAATGCTTGTGGATGTGCTTATCTCCCTAATAAAGTTGCCAATTTGACGACAAAAGGGTAAAGTTTTCGGATAAATAAACCAAATTGGATGACATTGTTGAGTGTTTGATCTTTCCAGCTGTGTAAAATGTTTTACAATCAATAACTGTATGTTCATTTCGCCTCTGAGAACGTGATCAACGTTTCATTTCTTTTCATTATTTATTTTTTTTACAATGTATAACTCGAAGCAAATACCAGCAGGTGTATATGTTTTAAAAAGTACATACTGTTTAAGTTATAAGTAAGAAAGGGTTGAAAAACTTTCCGAACTGTGAAGTTATCGCATGTTTAGTGTTGCTCACGAACAGGATTAATTATGCTCCGACGAAATTTGCGCATGATAAAGCAGTGGGTTTAGAATTAGTCTTTTCATCGAAGAGAAAAATTGCTCGAGTTGAAGGTTGCCAGTTTAAAGTTTTATTGAAGATTTTACAATAGATTTTGGGGAAGAGGTGTACAATAGAAAAATCACATTTCAAGTTTTTAAGAGGACAGTGTAATGTCCAACTTTTAAAGAATTAACACCTTTTCATTTCTTGTGCTTTAAGTACCTTATTACTGGAAAAATTTTAGTGCAGTCAAAATATTCACTAGGCTGAGATAGGGGTTTCGATAAGTTTTGCGTGTGGATGCACGCAAGATCCATTCATTTGGAATTTCCGAGATAGTGAAAAGTTTGTTGAAGTTTTTATTTTTTTCTTTGAGGAGTTTAAATTGACCATTTGAAAGATGATACATAATTTGAGCTTATTGTAATTCATTTATTTCATTATCAGGTGTAATAATGCATCACTTAGGAGGATACAATCCTGCTGCTCTTAGTGCCGTGTACAGCATGCACCAGTCAGGACTTCATCATCTCCATCCCGGATACAGACCATCCACTCATGCTCTTTCTCTCGCCGAGAGATTAGCAGGTATGTCCACTTACTATTTTCTCCATGGAAACTTGTGTAATGTGTTAAGTGGCGTTGGCTAATTATAAGTAAGATATTTTACTTTAGATATTTAAAATTGGCTTTCGTTGCATCTTTGAAATATTTGATCAATTTATCTCTATTTTTTACAAAAAGGGTGCAATTTTAATTTTATCTGACTTTTAATCAACATGATGCATTTTTCTATCAAAAATTGCCAAAGAATAGCTTGAACACCTGGTTATTTTAAAGAGCTTTAATGTAAAATTGCGAAAATGTAAAACAGTGCTCCAATTATTATGACTTAAATCTACAGTGTATATTTTTCACAATTGGTTTAGACATGTTACCGGTGGCCGTTAGTACCGTAACATAGCTGCTGTAATCTATTGAGATTTCTTGTGACAGTGTGAGGTGAGGGCAAAGTGAGTGATCACAGTGAATTTATCATTTTCAAAACAGGAAGTACAAAGGATTGTGCGTGAGATGTTTCATACGCGTCGTTTCCGTCAATGTCATTTTACTATTGCAAAAAACGACTCACACCAGAGTGCTAATCCACAAGTCTTTGTAATTGTTATTTTGAAAGGGTCTATGCTATTTAAATAATTTCAAAAGGTAACCTTTCATGAGAATTCTTGGTTCATGCATTGTTGGGAGTAAAAGGAAGTTTACACAGGGAGCATTAAAATACACATTTATATCAAATCCGTTGTGTTACCATCACGTAATTTTATTCTTGGGTTGAAAAACTTGTTGAACTTGTGAAGTAATAGTTACTCATGTTATAAAATTAAATTTCTTGTTGCTAAAAAATTAAATGTTTGGAATAGAACCAAACAGTATAAATGATTCTTTTTTCTTTCAATTTAAACCACTTTGAAAAAAATCTTTTAAAATCATTAGTTTAGCCAACACTTGAAAACAAAGTTGTCGACTTTGTGTGTGGAAAGATTATACTTTGTCGTATTTATATTTTTCAAATAACTTTTAACGTAAACGATTTGTTGAAGGTCCTGACCTTAAGGTCATGTTTTTTTTGTAAAAAAAAATCAAACCGGCCCTATTAAGTAACAATTAATTTGAAATTATCTTAATGGCGTTAAAATAAAATGCTGCATGGAAGATGCTTGTTCAGGTAAGATGCCGTTTGTCCTGCGTATTTTTTTAAGAATCAAACTTCATGTAATTTGATTTGCCAATTAAAAGTTTGAATATTCAGTATTCGAGTCAACACTTTTAACTCATGGTAGATTGCTAACTAAAGGGGAAATGCAGTCATTTCAACATGAGTTAGTCTAGAATTCTACCCTGTTTTATAAATGCCTCTTGAGAATAATGTATCAATATTTTTCTAACTTAATTTTAAAATTTATGAGGAGTAAGTCAATTGGTTTACCTTGGATATGCAATATTAAAGTCTTTTAATATAATGAATGGTATTTTTAAGAGTGTAAAACGAAATCATTGGGACTTAGCTGTTGTTTCGAATAAATTTGGGGCGATTGCTCTTGCCCTTTAATATTTACAAATATCTAAATCTAATTTCTGTCAAAACGAGACAAATTACAATTTCCCTCAACTACTGTTACCAAAGTAACAAAATCGTTATTACAGTTCCTACAAATTATTAATAAAATAAACCTTTTTTTTAGCTGATAGGCCTTCGACAGAAAATCATAACGATATATTTATCCTTTTTGTTGGAACATTTCACATACCATTTCAACTTTACACCGCCTTACACGCAAAGATTTTACCTTAACTGTTTTGTTTTATATAAAAAAAAAACGAATTAAATAAACAGACTTTTTACTATCGTTTTGCTCAAATGTGCTATAAAATGTGTCGTTGAACATACCACGCGAGCTTTATACCACCTGTTCACAAAGTTTTAAATTCACTGTTTCTTTAGATAGTAAGAAACGAATTAAACAAATAGACTTCGTTTCATCGTTTTGCTCAAATGTGTTGCACATCAATTAAAATGTAACCCTTTTCTTTACCAAAAGCAGACATCATATTGGAGGCAAGGTACGGTGCCCACCGTAAACAGCGTCGAAGTCGGACGGCATTCACAAACCATCAATTAGCGGCTCTGGAAAAGACCTTTGCAAAAACCCATTACCCTGATGTGGTCATGCGAGAACGGCTGGCTATGTGCACCAACCTTCCCGAAGCAAGAATTCAGGTAGCGTTATATGTCTCATGAAATGTTCAATTAGTAACTGCGTTATTGCTTTTTTCGACCCGATAAGGTGTTTTTATAGAAGGACATCCTGACCACCTGTTTTCTGCAGAACATAGCTGTCACACATCAACGATAAATTAATCGATACATGTATGTATAGTTTTTTATTCATGAAACAATAACTAATTCCATTAAATCTTACATAGCCTATTCCCAGTCTCGGAACTCTACCGGAAGTAGATTTTGCCATGATAGAACACTGCAATATTTACAAAAATATACAGAAAAATCTCTATAATAGGTAAATCTACAACTTTCAAAATTGTGTCTCTTTTCAAATTTGTCTACTGATTGTTGTATACGGTATGTAATATTTCTGTACTGAATTTACGTGTAGGAAAATCTGGGTTTTCTTAACAGATATCAAACACTTGTTGTCATGATTTCAGTTGGAAGTGATGAACCCACAAAACCAGTTTAAAGATGGGCAGTGAATATTTTCCAAATATTATTTGCATATTTTAACAACGACTTCCCATAAGGGAGGGAGAGTGAATGTTTTCCGAAGATAATTTGCATATTTTCACAATTAGTACTTGCCATAAGTGAGAGGGCCCAATATTCTGTTGCTTTGCGTTGCAAAAGAAAAAAAGATGAAGAGTAAATAAGTCACAGCAACTTGAAGTAGTGTAGTAACACTGTACTGTTTCATGATTGGCTGTTGAGGGTCATGTGACAATTTTGTCTCCTCAAATGTGAAATTAACTGTAAGTTACTGCTGGGTTTACGTTGAATATGCAATATTGAAGCCCTACAATATGAATATGAAACATGCTTTCAGGAGAAATAAGAAGAACATTGTGAAATTTATTTGTTACTTCAAAAACGTTTGGAGACTACTCAAAATTACAAAGCATTGATGGTTTCCGTGTAAGATGTCCACAAATATTCAAAGTAAAACACGTCTGCTCTGTTACATTGATGGATTATTCTGCACAAAATTAAAAAACACCACTCCAAATTTCAGTTACTAGCCTGTCAATTGAGTATAACGATTTCTGAATGGGTTTTTTCAACCTAGTGTTTACAGTGGAAACTAATTTGGTAGTATAATACTTGATATTTTGAAAATGTTCCAAGAAAATATACCACAAAATTCCTGGAAAAGGTCCTAATCCTAATTATTGTGGAGAGTAATCCCATTTATATGCCATTAAATATTTCGATCTTGAGGCCGTTTGTAATGCTTTGTTTTCATATTTTTAACTTTGTTTTATTTTTGTTTCTTTCATGTACTGTAGGTTTGGTTCAAAAATAGACGTGCCAAGTTTCGAAAACAGCAACGAAACCGATCACTCTCCGAACGCGAAGAGAGCAAAAACGACAACGAGACAAATGCAAAATCAACGTCGGAGGATACTAAACCTGTGAAAGAGTCTGATGATGGGGAAGATGTTGATATCGATGTATCAGAGGATGATCATAATACCACTGCCTCCCCGCGGGTGTCATCCCCTCTTGAGGAGAGCTCGGATAGGGGTGATTTATCGCCACACAGAGAGTACCATTCACGGCATGAGGAACAGGCTGAGCAACTGGAATTTAAAGAAAGCAGCGAGAAGACAGGTTTAGTTGTCAAGGAGGAAATGGTGGATGTAGTAAGCAATGAGGATGAACCAATGAAGAGAGACCTGGAAGAGGAGACTACAAAACTTCCCGAGGGAAAGACAAGCCCATGCATTCCGACTGGAAGCCCACACAGTCCACGAATGGAAACTCCTCCTAAGAAGGAGCAAAGTCAGAGTAAGTCCATTTTTTATCATTTAGAATTTAAATTGATTCAAATGAAAAATTAAAGACAGGAAGTCTGTTTAAATAAGAAATGTCAGTTGACTACCACGGTTTTATTTATTATTATGAGGTACTGCGATAAAATTTCGTTTGCTTTATTCTCGGCATAACTGATCGACACGATCAAACCAGAAATCTGGTTTTATTTTTATCAGAAATTGCCAAAGCATGGTAAAGGACCAAACAGTGCTCAGAAACGCAGTCCACTAGTGACAACACTCGGCCAATTGGTCCTAGATAACCATTCCTCAGTTTCTCACAAAGATTTTTGGGCGAAATTTGATCTCTCCCCTCAAGGTTTTCACCGGAAAACGTAAGTGGAGAGAAGCTATTGACATTTGCGTCAATGTTGCATAAAATAGTCAGAAATTGGTCCAGAAATCCAAGGACTTCATTGCTCAACATCTAAGCCACTCCCCAACCATGACCGACTTACTGTTTTGATTATAGCCATTTAAAGATTTTCGATAAGCTTATAAGTACAATTTGATAAGAGAACTACCCCATTGCGACAGTCAGGCGTTCAACCACGAGCTGAACTAACACAAGTCGAGACGACTTACGCCACCAGTAAGATTCCTTAAGTCATTTTACAAATTGGATGAAGCCATCTTCTTGCCAGATAAATCTTGGATAAACTGGATTTGTGGCCTCTCGCAGACCATTAAAACGTCATAGGTCAAAATAAGAAAAAGTAGAAGGGTTGGACCTTGAAAATCGTGACAATTTGGATCATAGGATATAAGGCCTCATTTGTAAACATTTCGATGTTTAATGATGCCATCGCTTACACATGGAGTAGGGAATTACAGAAAATCCCACTCATCTTCTTAACTGAAGAGGGCTTTCTCAATTGCCAGAAGAGCCTATGTATCCCCAACGCCAAACAATTCAGGGGAATGAGGGCGCCTAAAGAGGCCACTTGTGAAGATGTCTGGGCGCCCAGTGTTTGAACAAGAGAATGATTACACTCCTGTGGGTCACTAATCCTCATTGAAATGGGCTTGTAAAGATCCTTGAGAGGCCGTTTTAAATAGATGATAATGGATAATGGCCAGATAATACGACAAGATGTAAGTCAATAAAGAAATCATGTGTAGGAACGTTTAAATTTGTGATTGCTACCGTGCAAAGATACCGAATACTTCTTTTTGAACATTCCGACATGAACGTAAGCTAGTCAACCGAAGTAGACGAGTGTAAGCCTTCCTTTTCGACATTCGGCTATGAAGAGAAGATCATCCACAAAACACAAATTATGGTTAAATCGTACTAACTCGTATGGTGATCTTTTGTCTATTTTAAAGACCACTTAGCTCCAATAAACCTTTTAACTGAATGAAACATAATTTGACCTATTCCCAACTTAAGTTCGGGCACTTGAAAAAAAGGGTTGAAAAACATTGGGTGACGTATAGGCTCCAAACACTGGGAGCCCCAGCTGTCGCAAGATAAAATGCTTCTATATTAGGACACTTTTTTCGAATCAAAAGTCTTATGGAACGGAAGTTCATATTTTCAAACTCTTTGCATGAAAAATAAAAATGAAAAACATTTACCGATTGCTAAAACTACGGAATTCTCACATGGTTTGGAGATTTTCAAATCCATCAGAACCGTTATGCTTATGTATGTAAGGTCAACAGTTCAACAGAGCTGGCGTTTCTACTTAACTACTAAACTTTTGTGCTTTTTTTCTTTTTCAGATTTATTTCCAGATCTACCACAGTTCCCCAGGGACGTTCCCTACCCATCATCACTGAGCCACTCAGCTTTGCGTCCCTACATGAGCGGCCACTTTCCGCCCGGTGCCTGGCTTCCAAGACCGTCTTTCCCATCACCGTTTGCATTTCTTCTTAGCTCTGATCGACAGGGGTCCATTTTGCCTACCTTACCGCCATCGTCACTTCCGGCCGGACTTGCGTGGCAGCCCAGTCCATTTTTGCCACCGGGTATTGCCCCAATTGTCAATCAGCAGGTCCACGCCAATAGCATCGAAAGCCTCCGCCAAAGGGCAAAACAACACGCGGCAGCTCTAGGCATTACCCTCCCAGAATAGAGATATATTACTTTTTGTGATCAATGTGAGGGTTAACAAAATTTTGTGCTCTTCCCGAAATTCCTTTCAAAGTTTCCATAGTAAATTTAACATTACAGTTTGGCAGATAATTTCAAGGCTATCTTCGAGGGCTTAGCTTAGCTTAATGACTACTTGACAAAGTTCTTCATTTATCAATTCCTTTCAAGAATTCTGGAGTGAAATTTACACATACACCCTCTCCTTTCCTCACCATTACTTCTTCAATATAAACTTCAGTAAAGACCATTCATGCATCTGCATATTAAATTTGAGCAGAACTGTGTGGTGATAATAAAATGAGGCTTGAAGTGTTCCAACTATTCACTTAATGAAAATAGCTTTAAATCTGTTTTGACAATAAGAACCCTGTGTAAAAACGTTTTATTGAATTACTAATCCAACGCAAACAAGTTTTTTTTTTTGAAAACTGAATTAATCATTTTGATTAGACATAAATTTTAGTAGTGACCTGGTTGTAAAAGTGCATTGGTAGCTAAGTTAAATTCATTTATCAAATTAACAGTAAAACAGCAAATTGATGTTTTCATTCAATTATATAAAGAAATTCATCAAAACTCTAATTTTAATCTCTTGTAACAAATGGAAACGCTTTTCCTTTCCCATCACTGGGTTAAGAGATTGTGCAACTCTCAAGAATAATAACATTACATACAAATTGAATTTTGAGCATAAACGAACGGAACTCTAATGATTTTGCGAGGATTGGAGCAGAATGTTATTTGGGTTATTTTTGAGGTACCGGCGGTGAACCAGAAAGGAGTCAGTGTTGGCATCTTAATTTAAGATTAAATAAAGTGTTCTGAATAATATCTCCAAGTTTAAACCTTTAAAACTTTGTTTCTGTTTAATTAAGAAGATTTTAGCTGAAGACTTCTAGTGTTTGAAAATCCTATATATTAATCTGGATGGATAAAAAAGTATCGACTTAGTTTTTCGACTTGCTGACAAAAGGTTTTTCTATAGCTTTGGACTGGGGTAAGGGAAGTTGTTATTCTATGGGTAAACACACAAGAACCCTGAGAAAGGGCATCGAAAATTTAAGCTTCTCCATTTTGTGTTTGAAAATGATGAAGATAAAGGAACACTGTCTTTCCTCAAAACTCATTTTACTTTCATCGCGTTCCTGAAACGTTTCTAAAACTTGAGTCAAGTTGATGTGTTGCATAGTGTGCAGATGTCAGGATGCACTACTATACACTCTAAAAAATATCTGGTAAAATTTCACCAGATTCCGTGTCAGTACAGCACCCACACAATCCTGGTTAACTTAACCAAAAATTTTAATTCAAATTAACGAAGAAACTAGTTAAAAACTAGAAGAATAGTCAGTTATTGGTTAAAATCACCAGCGTATGGTTAATGTCACCATGGCCTCCTGGTAAAAAATAACCAGAATAGTGTAGGTGCTGTATCAACACGGATACTAGTGAAATTTTACCAGACGTTTTTTTAGAGTGTAGTAAACAATGCAATTGAGTGAGTGGTGCTGGTGTTTAGTGTGCAATATATGCTTAACGCGCACCACTACTGCATTTTCATGAGCGTAGTGTATAATATTCATGCAAAGTCTTCATGTGAGCTTCCACAGTGGCCGCGTAAAAAGAAAAACATGACCTCAGGTTGAATGTGTCCATATTAAAGCCAACCTTGCGTTACACCAGTTCTTCACATGATCATGTAAGGGACATTTCTTAAAGGCAGTCACTTGTCACCCCAAAACTACAATTCAATTGTGTTACCAAAATTTTTAATTGCTGCAACTTTGATTGAGACCAAATTCAAAACTTGCAGAGTAGCTAATAGAGTACAGCATGCACTTAGAGTGTTCTGATTGACACATTAGGGTCTTGTATGGTAACCAAGATGTTCCCTTATGCAATACACTAGAACTGTGGCTGAAAAGGCATTAGTTTTGGACAGATGTGGGAGGAGCTACAGGTGACAAATATCTGTCTTTTAAGAAAAGATTCTCACTCTTTCTGAGGTTTTCTTCGTACTTATCGAATGGTCTGTAGGACAACCATCGATCTAAGTAATCTCTGATGTGAACCAATAGCTGATTTTTTCCCTTGCCAAATACTTTGCAAGACAGAAATACCAAAGATTATTATTTATTCGATAAAAAACTTCATATTCATTCCGGTTTTGATTTTGGAACCTCTTGAATATTAAACTATTTTAAATGATGTTTCGTATAATGTCATGATAATGTCATCATTCGTAATATTTAGCAAAATCGTGTCAAACAACTGTTAGAACAGTCCGATATTTTGCTACATATTTATCTCATAAATCACTACTTTGAAAATGCTTTATAATCAACAAAGGAAAATTTTTATACCTTAACTGGACGAGTGACAAATATTATTATGTATTTGGTTGGTCAGTCTCTAGAGGGTAATATAAATCTCATTTTCTGGTAAGTTAATAAATTATGATAAGAATTTCGAACTTTAATTTTTCAATATTTGCGCAAGTCATTAAAGCGTGCCAAAGACGAGAACTAGTCTCTAATGGAAACAACAAGTTAAAGTTCAAGATAACTCTAATTTTAAAGAAGAAAAATTGATTTAAGTGCTAATCCTCTCACC
Source organism: Holothuria scabra (assembly GCA_037179385.1). NCBI lineage: Eukaryota > Metazoa > Echinodermata > Holothuroidea > Aspidochirotida > Holothuriidae > Holothuria > Holothuria scabra. Next base: position 26,016,250 of record CM074198.1, read on the forward strand.
CCAAACTACAACTTTTGAAGTAGTCCAGAGAAATTCACAATTAGAACAACTCTTTGATTGACAGCTAGTTAAATTTGCAGAGTACCGAAACTCATATTACGCAATTAATGTTTTGATTACACTTTGAGGTCTTGTATATTCACCCTGCAGACGCAATAAACTGAGATTGTCTCTAGATGGGGATGAATTGAAGGCAGTTGTGGGAGGGGCTTAAGTAAGAAGGTTAGGAGGATTGGAACTGTTTGAGGTGAGGGGATCAAGCCTTTAATCTCTAACAATGTGTTGTTTTTTTTTTTTTCTAAAAAGAATTTATTAGATCCGATCTTGTGAATTTATGTTCTCCTTTTTGGAAGAGCAGTCGGCGACATTTCCTTCTTTAATCGAGTTTTAGGTGGTGGGAAATATTTCTTTGTATTATAGATATAGGCTACATAATGTAAGCTGAATTAGTGAAATATAATTTTGTGCCAAAAACAAAGGAATGTAAATATTGTACAATTTATTGTTATGGTCTGAGATATATAGAACTTATTTTAATGTATTGTAACAATATACATTACTGTGCTGTGTTTATAATTGTGACGCTATATACTTTGAAAGATAAATACAAAGACCACTGAAATTACTTTGAATTTGTCGTATGCAGAATTTCTTTTTACCTTCATTTTAGTCCTTTATTTTCTTTTCAAGATAAATATTGACTTTTCCTATCTGACTTTATCTAATGTACTATTAAAATACATGCATATCTGCACCATGTTTATAACCGTGAGGGTCGGGGTGACAACGAGAAAACGATGCTTTCCCTAAGGAATATTGTCTTTGTGCGTTTTAGTCGATCAAGGCCTCCTTAAAGGGGTCATTGAGTTGATATCAATAACTTAATGACAGTGTTAGAGGGTCACTTACACATGACATTGCATATAGTTAGCAAACTGAGTCCAGTTTCATATCCAACAGTTACGGAGAAAGTTGACATTTTGAATTTTGTGGTGTCCCCACTTGTAAAGGATTTGTGCATAATTTGGAAAAAGGTGTCTGGTCACGAATTTTTGGAAATCGAAGTGAACCGTTAAGTACTCTCTCATAAAACAGTTCTTGGATTGGAGGACATTGGGTCTGAGTTTGACCATTTTTCATTAGTATCGTATGTGAAGAAAAGAAAATGGTTTGCAAAAATTTGTTGATTTTCATGAACCAACTCAATGAGCCGCTTTCAACCTATTTAGCCCTCTTGAAGCTTGGAAGCTATCTCGTCTCACTCAGAACCTTAAGACATTATTTCCCATGGTGCCAGGTTTAACGACCACCTCATGTCATTGGACGAATCGGCTTCTTGGAAAAAGCCACGCCCCTAAATCTAAAATGACATCTTTGTTGTCTAGAGTTGTTTGTTATTCTGAGAACACCGAATAATGAGAGAACAGGTCGAGTATCCCTAACTGACATAGTCCTTACCTAAAATATAATCTACCGGTGATTTTGAAGCAGTATAAAGTATTTTTAAAAAGTCGATTTCACCCTTTGCACTTTGGGAAAATATTACTAGCGACCGGCATTTCACTCGTTCGTCAACTAAATGTTCTACATCGAAGAAGAACCACATGCATGGTCATGTGGTTACAGCATTCGACTTTCAGCCGTACGTTCTAGAGTTCGACTATTGGCAGGGTCATGCCAAAGACTTAAAGGACCAATCCTCTCACCCCAAACTACAATTTTGGTAGGGGTATACCGAAATTCTCAATTTGCTTAGCTCTTTGATTGACAGCTAATCCAAACAATGCAAAGTTCCAAAGCTTGTACTACAGAGCATGAACTGAAGTGAAAGTGTTTTGATTATACACATTGAGCTATTTTATACTTATCCTGAAACAATAAACTGAGATTGTGTCTGGATGAGGTTGAATTTCAAATAATTGTGGGAGGGGTTTAAGTAAGAAGGTTAGGAGAATTTGTACTGTTTGGGGTGAGAGAATTAAGCCTTTAAAACATCATGCAATCTAATGCCATTGTGCTTGGTGCTCAGCATAAAAAACAACTTAGGCAGTGAGCCACAACTGGAAAATGTTGTATCTGTATACCTCCATGGTCCGACTTTATCTAATTGCTTAGAAATGGAGCCGTAAAATCTCATTCATCTAAATCGAAGAATGGAGTTGTTGTCAAGACTGAAAGAACTTGAACTGATAAATGAAGACGTTCTGTTTGGACTATTGATGGGAGTAAGTGTAAGTTGAGATAACATTAAAGGGCTAATCTTCTCACCCCAAACTACAATTTTGAAGTAGTCCATAGAAATACTCAATTGGCTCAGCTGTTTGATTGACAGCAAATTAAAAAATGCATAGTACCGCAAGCTCATATTACACAGCATGTTATGTACACTAAGAGTGTTTTGATTACACATTTGGATCTTGCATACTCACCCTAAAGCAATACACTGAGATTGTCTTTGGACTGGAGGACAAAATTTAGACTGTTGTGGGAGGAGCTTAAGGAATTGGGTCAGTAAAAAATTGGAACTGTTTGGGAGGATTAGGCCTTTAAGGTATTGAAGTGAAGCTTCTCTAACCTCATGTGAACCGTAGTGGAAAATTCAAGCAGTGCGGAGGAGGGTCAGGACATGAAGCAAGTTGCATCGCTCTCTCGAGATCAATCCCTTCCTTCACCCCTTCCGTCACATTTTCCAGAGGGGGTTAAGGATCAGACGATCCCAGTAAAAAGTTCCTTTCAAGTTCACTTTTTGAACATAAAACCTTGAGAAGTGTTGTATCTACGCGCAGCTTGACAACTCTGTTGCCGTATGAATCCAGTGTTCATATGCAGGCCCCATCACACTCACAGCACTTACGCTTTTACTATCATGCTTCATATTTTATCTCGGGTTTCGTTCCAAAGGGAAACTTCCTCCCTCTCACGAATCATTTCTGCGGTCCCATAAACCATGACTTACGAACTAAAGGGATCCCTCCTTCTCCCGAAATCGTCCCTCCGTTCTCCCCCTCTTTACCCCTTCTCTTCTTTCTTATATTCAAAAAGTTTTGTCCTGTTTATGTTTTTGTTATTAGTCTAAAGATAACTTCATCCATTATGATAGATGTCATATACTGTTTTTGCGATCATATAACCTCTGCTTGGAGGGAATGAATTTACGAAGTATGGAAAAACAAGCATTTGCGCGAAAATATGATTAATAATCTCGTATGTTAGGAAACGATCCATCTCGTTACTAATGTAGTGTAACATTTGTGTTTGGATTCTAAATTTCGATCTTCCTAATTTGCATGCCAGAACAAAGGAAAAGACTATAATCCTTTCTAAGACCACAGATATCAAACTTTGAATCGTGTTTAAAGAGAGAATAATGACAAAATATCTCAGAATTATTCGATATTTACCCTGCAAAGACGACGCGCTCTCTACTTCTCCACGGTTGATTTCACACTGGCAGCTTGCGTGGTTCGGATGGGCAAGCCAGAAACGATGGAATGATATATTTTCTAGGCTTATATACATCTTTTCAATGTGCTTTTTGATTGAGCATTCCTATGGGTTCGTGTGTTGACTCGACTCAGTTTGAGCATACGGCGGATTGGATGGTTCTTACACTAGCTACACAAGAGACCCTTCAATCTTAGAATTCCAAGCAGCAGAATGATCAATCAGATGAAAGTTACGGAAGCTTTTAATAATCCATTTAGTGACGACAACCTGAATGCCAAAACTTTAAGCAAATTGGTTTCACTCCCAATTTATGAGTGTGATCTGACGACAGTCAAGATATATGCTGAACATACATAAAAAAAATTTAATCAGGCTTTGTCAGGGACTGCTTAAAAAGAGCCCATGGGTCTATACGTCCTTTGTAAGCAGGGGAGTAAAAATGAAGGTAATGGGATTGTTCCACGAAATTACTTGAAGAAGATAAAGCCCCTTCCACACTATGCGACTCAATGCGACGCAACGCATTGGACCGAGATTGTTCAGACGCGTTGCAAAGTGTGGAATGCTTTGCAAATAGTTGCAAGTAAGTGCGCAACCCAGTGGCATGAAACTGAAACGTGCAACTGACAACAATGACGTTGAAGTCCGCGAAGATCAGTTAATCGAAATGGACAGAAAACATTTTTGTCTCTTTAACGTAACAAATAAAGAGTATGTTAAACTTTAGAATTTTGCGGGAATCGCTTCATGGACCTGTGACTTGTTGCATAATGTAAGCATCTCTTAAAACTAGTTAGTCGTCAGTCGCTCACCACGACAAGACAGCCTTGTTGCAATAAGTCGCGTCGCATAGTGTCGGACGGGGCTTCAGGGGACCATCTTAGTCCGGGCCGTCGCTCGAGTATGCTTTTCAAAACAACCACTCTTTCTCTAGCTAGTTTTAAAGAATATTTCTATGATATTTCAGGACTTCAATATTGCATATTCAATTAGAGTAGAACAATGAGGTAACCGTGATAAATTTTACAATACAGTGATTTAAAATAGTCACATTCTCATAAGATTCATTCATAACAAAGGATGCTTCTACAATAATGCCAACTGGGTGATTGTACTTACCCGTTAAGCAGACAGACAGTTTATACTATGCTTCTGGGTCCAGAACTACTGATGTCGAAATAATCGTGAAACTCTGGTAAAGTTCCAGACTTTTGAAACCTTTCATAGGTGTTCAACTTGGCTTTGAATTAAAATGAATTATTACTGCAATGAAGATAGAAAAACGCGCATCTAAGTAAATCAAGGAATCCGGGAACATGCCGTGGCTTTCTTAAAGACGGTGAAACTTGGATAGAGGTTAATGCAGTCACCTCTCCCAAGCTACAATTTGCCCTCTTTTTATAAAGAGGGAGTTTGTTAATAACACCTCCCTGGTATAAACGAATCCGATCAGAGCTTGTGTTTAGTGACTGCGAGCAGTCATAACTGAGTTGGGTCCATCAACGTTAAATCGTCTTCATTTACCGTATACATGAATTTTAAACCCTCATATTTAGTGAAATCGAAGGAATCAATATACAATTCAGTGTACATCCATCTATGGCTACAGATAAGCAAGGAAATTAAAACATTAAAAGGCGATAGGTCCAGTTATGGCCGACTGAAATCAGACCATCACTTGCTGTCCAGATTCGTCTTCAGCAAAATTCTTAATTTTTACAGATCTTTGGTTGACATCGAAGTCCATTACACGGCATGTGGAGCACTGGAAACTTTATTGAATACGGTAAGGAAATTACATATCTGAAAGGAGTAAGGAGTAAAAGAATGTACGAGAGTAATATAGACGAAAACATAAAAAGCATAAGAAGTAACAAAAATATGTGTACAAGTACAAGTTGAAAAGAATAAGGATAGTAAACTACAAAATAATGAAGGTTTAGAAAATAACTTGAAGACGAAAATATCCTAATGCGCTCATCAATTGTAAGACCCACCCTTTCACACCCTGGCAGAGATTAAGCAAATGAGTCGTCCTGTTCATATGTACTGTAACACATTTCTACATGGTGAGTGAAAGCAACCTAATTGGTGCGTTATGGTTCCTTCATATTCTGCACAAAACTTTCATTTAAGTTATAAATGTTGGGTCAATTACATGACGTAGGGGTGTGTCAATACACCAAATGGTTTCACGCTCCTAACGGACATTGATCGGCCTTGACCGGAGTCAGAGAGAGTGTCTTACAAGTGATAAGTGCATACAGTATGAATATCAGTTTGATGTTATAAAAGAAATTTAAAGGTCAATGAATAAAATAGTCGCAAAAACACAACCAGTAACAATTAAAAGTTTCCCGGTAACATTGAGTTTCAATTTCACATTAGGCCTATGCATGCTCTTCGGGATAGGCCCTGTAACAATAACGAGGATTTTGTCTGAATGAGGATGCTTTAAAGTGTACATCAAGTAAAAAAAATAAAAAAAATATATATTAAACACCATGCAAAATAAATTCTAACAGTCTAACTCCCATCTTTATAGGGCATTCCTTAGCTGAGATATAAAATGTTGAAGTTTATCACTCAAATTAAAATGGTACGTTGTGCAATAATTTGTGATGTCATTCTTGTACTACTCAAATTACAATTTTTGTATTTCTTTGTCTTTCCGAATGTTACTGCACCTTGTACCAAGGTGTGATGGCACTCTTACTCTTATAAGGTGATGTAATTAATTAAGCCCTCCTTGTGTAACATGCTATGCAAGCAAACAGGAAGTGTTCAAGGTCATAAAAACAATTTTAATTTTAAAGGGAAAAAAGCATGTTATGTGAGTTGTACAACAAGAAAGTCACAAATAATTGCGCAATAGACCAATTTTTTAAATGAATCAATTTCAACATTTTATATTTCAGCTCAGGAATGTCATATGAAGATGGGAGTTGGACTCTCACTCACAATTCATTTTTCATTCTCTTAAATATATATTTTTGAATTTTTTGACATGAGGTACATTTTAAGACAGTCGCTAGAGGGATTAAAAGTTGGTAAGTTGGAAGAAATGGAGCAGACTAGGGGGATAAATAACTGCCTGGCCACGGACTCGTATACATGGACATAGCATGTAACGTGTAAGTCCTATCCGTGGCTGGTCGCCACCAACTGGGACAAAACAGGCGCACCAAGATGGCCGCCGTCAGCTATAAATCGTCTGATTTGACGACGACTCTGTAATATTTTAAACAAAAGTTCAACTTGAATGGGAAACAAAATCATATTCCTGCAATAGGTGAAGGGATTTTGACCTTAGCTAGCCATATTTCAAAAATGTTTCAACTTTCTTGCAAATTATGGCGATATACTTGAGCAAGTCCAAAATTTCACACAAACACATAGCAGACGGCTATCTTGGCCCGCTTTTTCTCACACGCACCGTAGCGACAATGTACCGTCCACTGCTCTGTTCATGTATAGGAAGTCCGTGGCCTGGCCACACCAAACCACCACCGATACTGTACGATAACGAATTTATAGTAGGCCTATACCCTATAGACGAATCCGATCAGTGCTTGTGTTTAGTGACTTTAGGCAGCCATCAGTGGGGTCCATCAGCCTTAAATCGTCTTCATTTATTGTCTTCAAGAATTTGAAAAAACTCATGTTCAGTGAAATTGAAGGAATCAAGATACAATTCAGTGTACAACCATCAATTAAACAGGAAAGCAAGAAAATTGAAAGATTAAAAGGTGATACGCCCCAGTTATGGGCGACCGAAATCAGACCACCACTTGCTGTCCGGATTTGTCTATTGAAATAGTTACCGTGAAATTTCAATGAAATAGTCAGTTGCGGTAATAGAATCCGTTAACTTATTTAGTACATTCAGATTGCGAAGTAATAACTATTTTTACGATTAAATCGATATCTTGTCGAATTTGTTATCGTAACCGTTGCTTGCCAGGGTGATCAAAAACCTTAAGATTCCCATGGAATTTACCAGTTGAAATATTTCTTCCATCAAGTGAAAGGTCTCGTTCAAAATGTTTGTCAAGCGCCACGTACTCTCCCTAAAAATTCCCTTTTTTCAAAGTACAAAGGATATATCTACGTATTTCGTGAAAATCATTCAGAAGAAGACGAACGCGAAGTGATACAGAAATTTTCGCGGTCTCTTAAGCATCTAATTCTGTGAATGATTTGAAAGATTTTGGAACTAATCAAATGTCGCCTACGTGTATGTCAAACGGAGTGACAACAGATATCACTGGTTATATACCTTACGTACTGACGTCACCCTACGTCATTTTGGAGGTGAAAAATTAAGAACTTGATGTAACCGCACTTAGTTTCCCATTTGCCTCGGGCGTGTAGTACACTTTCGATTGGTTGGCAAATCAATCGCCTGTATTTGTTGGTGTAACTTGGAATAATACGTGTTTTCCTCCAAAGAAGGGCGTTTACTTTTTTGTTCTGGAACAACATATGCGTGCGGTTTTTAAAGAGAAGAAAGACTAGATACACGAGTATCTCCATTTAATGACTGCAGAATTCATAAGTAAGAGCTATTCAATTTTTGTACCTTTTCCCAGTCGTGGCTCACCGGATTGTTTTCCCTACTTGTTGTTTATGCTTTCTTTCTTTCTTTCTTTCTTTCTTTCTTTCTTTCTTTCTTTCTTTCTTTCTTTCTTTCTTTCTTTCTTTCTTTCCTTCTTTCTTTCTTTCTTTCTTTCTTTCTTTCTTTCTTTCTTTCTTTCTTTCTTTCTTTCTTTCTTTCTTTCTTTCTTTCTTTCTTTCTTTCTTTCTTTCTTTCTTTCTTTCTTTCTTTCTTTCTTTCTTTCTTTCTTTCTTTCTTTCTTTCTTTCTTTCTTTCTTTCTTTCTTTCTTTCTTTCTTTCTTTCTTTCTTTCTTTCTTTCTTTCTTTCTTTCTTTCTTTCTTTCTTTCTTTCTTTCTTTCTTTCTTTCTTTCTTTCTTTCTTTCTTTCTTTCTTTCTTTCTTTCTTTCTTTCTTTCTTTCTTTCTTTCTTTCTTTCTTTCTTTCTTTCTTTCTTTCTTTCTTTCTTTCTTTCTTTCTTTCTTTCTTTCTTTCTTTCTTTCTTTCTTTCTTTCTTTCTTTCTTTCTTTCTTTCTTTCTTTCTTTCTTTCTTTCTTTCTTTCTTTCTTTCTTTCTTTCTTTCTTCCTTTCTTTCTTTCTTTCTTTCTTTCTTTCTTTCTTTCTTTCTTTCTTTCCAGATCCCCTGTGACACTTTTGCCCCAATTAGAAATTTTCAACTTTCCTTTGAATTTCTATACTTTAACGCATTTGTCCCCGTGTAAAACTTTCGTCCATCTGGAAAACATGTCACCCCTTAACTTTGTCCGACTTTGGGTCTGCTTGTTATTGTAAATATTTTTCAGACCAAAGAGGGACAGTGCAAAAAGGAAGTGGAGCAGTTCGAAATTTCGTTAAAGTCGAAAACCTATCACCTTCGTTTTGCCTGTTTGTAGGGATGTATCACATCTCACTTGCATGCATCCAAACGGATAAATGACGTGATGTATTACTTTTTTATACAAAAAAGTCGTCTGTGGAACCAATTTTTAACACTTAACAACAACTACACAGTATCTCGGAAGAGCAGAATTTGTAGTTCAGTCTTTGTAAATGAAATCAGGCCCAAGGGTAATGCATTATCTGTAAATATTTGTTAAAAATGGTAAATTTTAGTATAAGAAAGAGGGATGACAAAATTCAAAATGCCAAGTCGGTACACCGCATCAGGCTCTATGGTCACTTTGGGCGTAGGAGTATCCGTGATCGAGCAGGCGGGCCCATGTGGTCTTTGAGATTCCTGTCGCTTAGGTTGGGGAGTCACTATCGTCCGGCGGTGGTCTTTGTAAATATTGTATTGTAGTGTGTTGCATGTAGTCTTGTCTATTGTCGCTGTAGAGAGTTCTCGTTTTTGTATTTCTGTCAGTTCCAGTTTTTGTTGGGTGACTTTGTCCCGTTCGTGTCAGTTTCCAAGCGGGTAAAAAGCTCCGTAATTAGAAAAGTTCCACACATTAAGGGGAAAGTTTAAGCAAAAATGTAATTTTCATGTGTGGAAGAGAAACCAAATCTACACAGAGTGGTGAAACTTTCATTCAAATCGGACATGTATTTCTCGAGATATTAGTAGATGAAGTTAGTAAATTTGTGTTCCAAATTGAGTTTGAGGGCAGCAGAGCCCATATCACTTCCTCACACTCTAAAAAATGTTGTGTAGAATTTACACAACATTGTGTGACTAGTCCACCAATCAACAAATGTGTAGAAAGTACACATCGTTGTGTAAAAAATTTACACAACGTGTGTATAAATTACACAGTGTTGTGTAAATTCTTCTCATGTTGTGTAAATTTTTTTACACAACGATGTGTACTTTCTACACATTTGTTGACCAGACAATGACAATGAATGCTTTGTTTCCATTTGTTTTATCGGACTCTTGTGTTGACCGTGAATAAGAAGAGGACCTCCCTGTAAGGGATGCAAAGTTTGTAAAGTCCTCATGCCATTTATGCAATCACATTCTGATTGCATGATTTGATTGTTGAGGAGAAAATCGGCTCTAAAGTTTAAAGAAAAAAAAAATGTTCACTAATGTTGGGAAATGATTTCATGTGTGCTGGCCACAAGTTCACTTTTTGTTGAAAATGTGAAAACTTTACATGCTCATATCTTAAAAACCACACATATCAATGCAAATTTCATCACCTGTTGTGATCTTAAACCCTTCTTTTTTTAACTTCTTTGGCAACGAATTAATTCTGTGCTCAAACATTTTCTATGCCGTTATTACAGTATTAGGCTCAGTCATTCGAAAACAGCAAGATGGCACTTTTCAATCATCTTAAGGGGTACGCTCGTTTTTTGCAATATGTGGGCAGTGTTTGTTGCAAGACGGTTTTCTATGTTAAAGTTTATATACGACCCATTCTATTTTCAAAACACGGGCTAGTGATTTCAGAAAGCTTGATTTAGTTGTCGCAAATCACTTTCCAGCGTTTGAGGATTATTTTTGGTTGTGAACACATTTATGAAGAAACAAGGGCTTAAGTTTACTCACAGCTACCGTAAACTTTAAGGTTCATAATTGACAAGTGAATGTGTATCCTTCTTCGTGCCTCTATACTTCTAAAAGCAACTTCCCCTCGTCACGGAAGTGGTTGTTGGTAACTCTAACGCAACTTAACTTTTCTTAGTCCTCCAATTTAATGGAGTTGTGTTAGGATAAGAGCATATTAGCTCGAATTAAGTGACTTGCAAACACGGTGAGATATTGATGACTATTGACTTATTGACGGTGCGAGCAATCCTAAGCTTCGCGCGGTCGAAACGACTGGTACTTGTTTCTAAAATGCACTCGTTTCCGCTCTTTCGCTCTAGAGTGTTGAACTTGTACAAACAGCGACTACTCGAAACATCAATCAATTTTAAATGTATGTACAATAGGGAGACACGAGTTGGGGTATAAGCGGGATAAAATCGACAAAATTCTAAGTCTTGGTTGGGGAAAGTAAAAATGTAAGGCTCTTGAACTAAAAAGATAAGGAAAGTCATTTGTTATTCAAATTAGATATTGGGAAAACAAGTTTGTCGCTAAAATCATCAGAAATGCTACGTAAATTCCCCTTGCAACGTCTTGAGCACATCAACTGGAAGCACTCGGATCTTTTGACTTCGACAAACTTGGGTGTTTACGAATGACTGTTTAGACAACCCAAGTGCGTATATCATGTTTCCCCCGTCTGAAGAAATTATTGATTGAGAAGGATACAGGGAATTGAAAAATTCACATTTTTTGCGCGGAAGAACTGCTTTGGCGCGCAAACATTTAGAAAGTGCGACTGGATATCTGGATTTTGATCGAGCATGATAAGTGGTTCAGTGGTAGTATGGTTGAAAGATACACTCGCAGTGAAACATCAATTTAGGAGATATTTGCATAGTGAGGGCGTCCTTTCTTGATTAAATCTGTGAAGTGCCTTTAGAATAAAACCGTGCTAGAAAAGTAGAAGACTGAACTAATATTTCGACCGTGGAAATCGAGCTGTTAAGTGACTTAATTGAATGGGGTTCTCTTGGCAACATTGGTATGATAAGGAACGCCGCTTTGGACAAAGTATAGGCCTTTCCTTGCAAATGCTGCATTTGTATTGTGCCCATGGTTTCTTGTATTAATTTTGCTCTAAAGGATACTTAAAAATAACCGTATTTTCCACGTAAATGGAAAATGTAGAATGCTATCTTATGAAAACTGTGACCCCTTGTCACCGTTGCAACTGATGAACAATCTTTATTCATCGAGTTGTATTTTGGGGTGAACTTATGTCAGGACGCACAGGAAAAACCGATGACGTCATAAATAAAATCCACAGAAGAGTTTATTGAACTTTACGATAGGCCTTTGTTAATAAATTCGAAAAAAGCAACAAAAAGAATCGTATTTATAGAAGGTAAAAGCATTCGCTTAATTGATTGTAGAAACAATCTGTATCAGGCCTACATATTTTTTTTGTTGATTCAAGACAGTTATGAATGAAGCTTATTAAAATATCAATAGAGCGCAGATTAGTCATTGAACAGGGGATTGGGTGTACTCAGGAGATCCTCCCTTGTTTTTCCCCCTTTTCCTTCTTGTGTTTTCATTGGGTCTAACTTCATGGAAAGTGGTCAGAGGAGGCCGTTATATTCAGTCAGTCTAGAACGAGACCCCGCACCTCAGGTCGTTCAGTTGGTCATGTTGAGTTGAGGTGTCCCTTGGGGACGTAGCTCCTTTTGGGAGCAGAACTCCTTCGGGAGTATTGTTTGGTTTTCCCCCCTGGCGCTTTGCCAGAAAGTCGGGGGACTTTTGAAAAAAAAGTGGTTTGCAAGACAGAATAAGTGAATTTCATTGTATTTTTCTTGCAATAATCAAAAAATTTTATGGAAGCATATTACGTTAAATCAATTTAATTCTTTTAATTCACAAAAAATATTGGTATGCCATCTTTAGCTCACGTAATTGATAGTTGAAGCATGAGTAGCATCATCCTTTTTAGGAATAGATGCTACATAATAATGATATGAGCCTGAGGCCTTGAGGGGCGTTTGTTTAAGACGCTAAACGACCACGAATAGCCTATCGGAGAAGTCACAGACTTATGAATTCGGGTGGCAACCAATTTCAGAATTTACATGATTTTTGTTTGTTTGTTTGTTTTTTGTGAGTGCGTGTGTGTTGAAAGAGCAGTTTAGATGAGAAAACCGTAGATTGTTCTAAGATGAAAACCCCACCTTTATTTGACCCGGCCACGATTCGAACTCAAGAGCTCCCTGCTGCTAAGCTTCATCGCTTCAAAGGCATGGGCGTCCGCAGAAAAAAGTCAGGGGGGCAAAATTTCTATGGGGGCGGCAAAACCTCCAAGTCACCATGAATAAACACAAAGCATGAGAAAAGTTCAGCCCAAAATGCCTCCCAGATCGCCGAAAATGGCATTTCTAAAGCCTATTTTTCGCATAGAAACTCGGAAAACACGTTTTGATCGGGGTTTTGCTTGATTTTCATACGTTTTTTCAAATTTTAGATTTTCGGGGGGGGGGGGGAGTGCCCCCCTTGCCCATACCTGCGGACGCCCATGTTCAAAGGTCACATCCTTTATCCACTCGGCCATAGCACAGGTTAGCATCGGATATCTTCGGGTATCCGAGTCACTCTTTTTTAATGAAAAAATCCGAGTTAATTTAGTCCTATGATACTCTCAAAAAAATAATCGTTAAAACTTTGTCAAACAGGATCTGCCATATTTTAGTTCCACGGCATCTTTCCGAAACTCGTCAAATCACAGTGAGTCCGTTGGAGCTTGTAAGGTCGGCGATTTGTTCTCAATTATGCTGGGAGGACACTACCCCAGCCCCCCCCCCAAAAAAAAACATATTGAAAAATTTTAAGTCAATGGGCTGGGCCTATTTTTCTAATATTGAGGGACACGTCCCTCTGCAGGGAGCTTTTACCAAGCTGAAAGTAGATAATACATAGGAATATTGTGCAATTAGGGACTGGACTCAAGTCTCTTGCAAAGAATGAGTCGAGTGTCGGAGTCATGTGCAAGAATTAATTTGATTGAAGTCATTTGAGTTGAGACTCGAATGAAACTCGAGTCTAGTGAGACTCTTACCTAACTCGAGTGGTTTCATTGACTCGAGTCATTATAACAACTGACGATAGTCAGATGAAGTTTAACGACACACCAACACAAATGTGTATACGTGTTAACAGATAAAAAGAAGAAGGTTAATACGGGTTCGAGTACGGTGAAGATTCAAGTTTGGTGTCGAATGTTTCCAATATTTGTAAGTCCTTCACGTAATTCGTCGCTTATTACAGGCGGGAAATACCGTTGGGCACAATCCCCAGTCTACGGGGGGGGGGGGGGGTAGGCTATCGGATCTGTGTGGGATGTGTCATAGGTTGTGTGAACAGGTGCATCTTGAATTTTTAAGTTTTACGTTTTTCACTCAAGTGATTCGCAAGTGCTATCAGATATACTTGCAAGGTAAGGAAAAGGAGAAATATCCGAACATCTGTGTGAAAAAGCAATGAAATCCAGTACAAAAAAATAAGTAAAATAACAACAAACAGGGTGTCTGGAATTATCAGAAAAATTGCACTAAATTTAGAACAAGAATATACTTCTTAATTATTATGTAGTAGGTTGGTTAGATGTAGTCTTACGTTTCGGTTTTTAAACGATTGGTTTGAGTCGGGCTGGTTTAGACCTTTTCTCTGGTTGTAGCACACTGGCTTGTTTTCCTACTGCTTATGCTGAGCACCAAGCACAATGTCTTCTGATGAATTAATGTAAACCTGTAAACCTTGGTTATATCACATTTCGATCATTGCAGTGCAAGTATGGAAACTGAAAATTAAGAAAGATAGCCTATAAGTAGAAAGTGTACAAGGAGAGAGAAAAGATTAATACCAACGCAGATTGACTGGGGGGTGGGGGAAAAAACTTGCAAATAAAGACTAAAGAAATTGGAATTCATATAGAACAGAGAAATATCACCGAAACAGGACTTTGTAGCGTTTACCAATAAACCAAGATGAAGATAAAACGGGTGAATTAATTGCAGACAAGAGGATGGCATGAGGTATCTTGCAACATTAGATAAGGGAGTCTCTAGCAACTCCTTGATTAGATTAGAAGCTAGAGCAGATTGTTAGTTAGATAGATAGAGTTACATAGAGTTTTACGGCCCAGTTTCAAACCTATTGGTTCAAGTAAAGCAGATTAGAATGGAGTAGAGTTCGTTCATTGCGTCAGGGCGTATGTGGTGGATATACAAGACCCTAACGTGTAATAACGTGTTTTATAACTCATTTTCGGATTATATCACCGTCTAGTCCCCAGGTCCTGTAGTCACGCGACAACTTCCGGCGATTCTATGCGTACTTGAAGAAAGAATCGTACGAAGACTAAATCACCTACACAGCTAGCCTTTTCTTCCTTCGCTCATTTCATTAAGTTATTGGAAAGAAATGGTGAAAACTTTGAAATGAATACTTATGTTCTGCCAAGCAGATCATAACCTCTGAACTCACATGCATTCAAACAGTGGATTATGATTTGGAATTACTAGTCTCGATACTATTGAAAAAAGTGCGATAGCCTTATAAAGTCTGCTATTAAAGGAACTTCTATTGAAAAATTGTGTGGGAGATTACGCCATTGGAAGTTAAAAATAATACGATACAGAAACTGACTCACTAAATTGAGACAATGAAAGAAACAAATTAGGTCAGCAGATCCGTGCATTGATTGAGGTAAAATTAATCACCCCTACTTGACGTAATAGACTAAAGCGATATTACACGATGGGGGATAGGAGCCGAGAGGCTGCCACTCAATGAAATCTTTTCAGAAAAGGAGTCCCTTACAATAATTACAAGTAATAATTCTTTGAATGTGTCGAGTCTCACCAGGTGGCGGCGTCCATTTCACGGTTCAATTTTTCTTCTTTGACTCAAATCGGAGGGTTCACCACTTCCACAAACCTGTGACACCTACACCTTTTTTTTGTTTCGTCAAACTATGAGTCACGTGGATACACTAGACTGGCATGAGATAGGGGTGTCTTGATCGTCATTTTAAGGTGAAAAGATGGCTAGGCGAGCCTCGATAAACGATGGAATGGAACAAAACCACTACTGTAGACGATGGAATCGCTTTAAAATCACAGCATTGCCGTTGATGACATTAAACGGCCTATTGAACAGTGGACAATAAGGTGGCGACTACGGGAGGGTGCCGGATTGTATCGCCCGGCTGGAAGAGAGAGATTAGTGGGA
Source organism: Holothuria scabra (assembly GCA_037179385.1). Lineage (NCBI taxonomy): Eukaryota > Metazoa > Echinodermata > Holothuroidea > Aspidochirotida > Holothuriidae > Holothuria > Holothuria scabra. Next base: position 26,032,050 of record CM074198.1, read on the forward strand.
TTTCGAGTAAGTGGTTAATTGTCTGACATAAAAGATCAGTTGCGAATCATTGGAAGGTTGGCACCAGCCGATCATACTGGCAACTGAATAGGTGTTGGCAAAACAATATACAGGATGATATCCTGTGAAGGTAACCAAAAATTGGATATTTCTCATTAGACTTTTTAAGCTCTTTTCGTTGCTTTTGGTGGTTAAGGTGCTCATTCAAGGTGTGATCCTGTGCGATGTCATTCCTTTTTTGAGGAAACGGTTGTGGCTTCGCTGATGGTAAATAATTAATATTTCGAGAGATTAAATTTACTTTCGCAAACTTATTATTTGATGGGACAAGGTCGCCGTAATGAGTGTCAAAAGTTGGCTGATCAGTTCAACATGCCCTCATGCAACACGAATTTGCCAAGCACATCGCACATATTAGTTAATGCACATATGCCTATATGGGATCTACAAACAGTATTTATATAAGAAGCATAAAAAAGTTAGGGCTTCACCTTTTCGATTCGGTAGTAGTTTTTAAACACAGCCCTGTCAAATTTGCTATTTTTTATTGTGAAAGACACGTTGAATTGTTACATTTATTTTCATGTATTTAGCTCACATTACACAGCATGTACTGTACTGAGAGCATTTTGATTACATCTTAAGGTCTTTTAAACCCACCCTATAGCAATTAACTGGGTTTGTTTCTGAATGAGGACGCACACACTTTAAAATAAGTACGTATAACCCCTTCTCTACTAAATAATATTTTTACGATGAGTTCATTAAAAATGATGTAAGCTGTGTGTTACTTTCACGGGGTACCTACATCTAACATTCCGGGTGTGTGGTCCAGATGGTAGAGCAAGCAACTGGCACTCGGAACTGGGGTTCGATTCCTAGGACGGGTAATACCAAAGCAATGGAGTAAGGGTTTCAAGGAGGTCAAACGTAGGCTTTTAATGATATTTACACATGCGTACACTACTGACGCCTCTCTTCCCAGTGAATATCCATCCCAATGCTCTGCATTGGTTTCAGTAAAGGTCTACTGAATTCACTACTGCCACGAAGGCACATTTCCCATTGGCTCTATTACATCAAAATCGTAATACTTTTGGAACATGCATGTCGAGATATCTGGTTTATTTCATTTCATTATTCATTACGTGGAAGCTTCGTTCGGCACCATGAACGATATATGGTGTGAGCTAGTGGCGTTTATCCTGTGGGCAGGGGTGGACAATTGCAACCTCAATGAAAAATATTGGGGGGGGGGGGGCAAAGATATCTAAGACATTTTGCAAAAACAACAGACAGAATGAACGAAATATGACATTGTGGTATACAGTTGAATTTAGGGCTCCCGGAAAGCGTCAATTTGAGTGAAGGCCTATGTACGTGTCAACGTGAGTGTGGATCCATGAAATTATTTGTGCCTGTGTACGTGTGCGCCCGCGTTCGCAGTGGTGGATTGCGTATAGACGATTTCGGTCCGTATACGATTCCGGTCCGAGACATGATGAAGGGTTCGACCTGGTGCTGAGAAATTTTTGCCCCTCCCTCCCGTTGTGGACGTTATAACAACTTTGTTGAGCTAAACATAGTAAACTTAAATGCAAAAGGAGCCAGGGCACGACATCAGGGAAAAGTTTAAAGATAGAGAGAAAAACCGCTATTTCAGGGTTTTTTGCATTGCATGGTTGGGTCATGGGGGGTCCTAACCCCCCCCCCCCCCCCCGTGGCTATGCCACTGAAAGGAACATAGACTAAACTGACTGAAAACGGTAACTATTACGATCAAAAGTTCGAATACATCTCATTGAAACCACATCAATACAACTTCTTATTACGTAACTTCATGCCATGCAAATGATCAACAGCAGCAACCAACTGTCAAATGTTCAGTGAGCAAACTTAAACCGTAAGGTCATAGTGAATATTCAAACATAATTATTTTCTCATTTTGTATTCTGTTCACCTAATTAGACACACATGGCTTGCCTACGCAACGCAGAAGGCTTTTTCCAGAGTACATTGTAAAAACTTCTCGAGATTTGCAAAGAAAAAATAATAAAAAAATAAAGAAATACATAAAGGAGAAAGCAAACTTCTTAAGCTGAATAATCTTTGACTATCATCAAAAAGGTGTCTGGTAGGCTACTTGAAATGCAGAGAAAATTTAGTGATTACATGTTGTGGACTTGCATGCCCCTCAGGATAATTTTGTTAACAATGTAATAGAGTTTGGCATCTGCACAAGGAAGAGCCCAAGGTAGATTTGGGGGGGGGGGGGAGGAGGATAGGAATAAGTTGCTTGGGGGAAATGCAATTTTCTCGTATGAGAAATGGGAAGAGTATTCCATTTTCTTAACATGGGTCAAACATTTTCAGTATTCCTTGGGCAAAAGCCCATTTTTTCAACCTTTGCGCGTCCAAATTGCTTTGCTTGGACATTCTGTCAGATCGCGTAATTGGTAAAGCATCCGCCTTTCATGCGGAAGGTCCGGGTTCGATTCCCAGGTCGAGTCATACCAAAGACTCTAAAAATGGAACTTACTGCCGTTGTGTGTGATGCTTCGCATAAGCAATGGAATAGGGAAAACAAGCCGTGAGTCACAACTGGAAAAAAGACCGCTGAAAATGGCGTCAGCAAAGATGGAGACTTTGCTGAGAGTCAAGTCAATTCAATTGCGTTTTGATTCCAATGTCGGCAAAGTGGAAGTTTTTAAGTTTTTGTCGGAGTATGGGGTTAGTACGAATAACTTGATTTCGGTGCAAGATTTACCCGGTCGTGCGTGGGACGTGACTTTTCGAACCGTTTCTTTGAAGAAGCAGCATTGGCCTGCTTTGTCTAGTGCCAAAGGATGCACAGCTTACTCATATACCAGTTCTGCGACAGTGGTTACTGTTCTTCACGTGCCATACGAACTAGATGATAACATCGTGAGACTCATTTTAAGTCGATATGGGAAAGTGGAAAGTGGTAGGTTTTTGACTTACGCTGACTATCCTAATATTTTCAATGGAATACGGCGGTATTTTATCGTTCTTTCAAAGGATATTCCGTCATCATTACGTTTCGCTGGAAGAGACTGTTGGGTTCGATACCATGGCCAGCCCAGGACCTGCCTGAATTGTAATGAAAGAGGACATGATGTTCACAATTGTGAGAATGTTAAATGTAGGAAATGTCTTCAACTTGGTCATGAATTTAAGGACTGTGTGAACGAGGTTCAGTGCACAATATGTAATAAAGTTGGACATAATTATCGGGATTGCAATATCTCCTTTGCAAACGTCATCAAGCCGCAACCCGGTGTTTGGATTAAAGGGGGTGCATCAATTGTGAACCTTCCAAGCAGTGAGGAGAATTCTGACAATAAGGGGTCTTCGGATGATCAGGAACAGCCTGAGTCTCTCGTCGAAATGGTAGTTGACGGTCCTCCAACCCAGAACTGTGAGTTTAATGTTGTGGTCCAGGCGGATCCCAAGGTGTCTTCTGGTAATGACTCTCCTTCAGGGACTCATGACAAAATGGGAACTGAGGACCCCTTGCCTCAGCGCAGCGTGACTAATGTTGTGGAGCAATCTGCTCCTTTGAAGCCCTCTGGTGTTAGTGCTCTTCCTGAAGTTGTGGATCAATCAGGCCCTTCGAAGCCCTCGGGCAACCTTGCTCTATCTGAAGTTCAAGTTAATTTGGATGTTGGTCCCTCTACTCAGCTCAGTACCATGGACTCGGAGGGTCCCTTCGTTATCCCCGATTCCCAGTGCACTCCGGATTTCAATGGGTCTCAGCAGGAGCTTTTTGAAAGCCAGGGGGAAGTGACTGTGGAGATTTTGTGTCCCAAAGTTGGGCAGTTGATTGTCCAGAACCGTGCGGCCCTTCCAAGGTCTTTGTTCCTTCTGCAATAAATGATGAAACTGTTCAAGAAACCTCTCGCTCTAAAATGTCTTTGTCTCAACCTTCTGTATCTGTCAAGTCTAACAAGTCTTCATCACTGAGAAAGAAAAGCTCGTCCCAGCCTCTTCCCCTGAGAAGGTTAGAGAGGTCTCGTTCAAGAATCCGTTTTCCAACAGAGAATCCCTCTGACCTTATTAAAATGACGCAAATATTTCTTGAAAGTGAACCATGGCATGCCTGTGTGGCCAAAAGTTGTAAGGAGGTTTTCACGGAGTATAAGGCTCTAATCAATCATATCTCGGTTTATCATCCGAAATTAAAGGATTCTAAGTACCCGTGCGTTTGGAGGAAGTGTTCGTTGAATCTCTCTTCTCCCAAGGAATGGATCCAGCATATTGCGGACAACCATCCTGACTTTGTTGCAAAACGAGATATTGAATTTTTTGATAACTATTTTTTGAAAAAGACCAAGCCCTGATCGTGTAATGTATATTTTCATCTTATTAATTTTCGCAAGTCTTTCAATTGCTACATTAAATGTTAATGGATTAAGAGACAAAACTAAATGTAATCGTATTATTCATTGGTGCAAAATTGTAAATGCTGATATCATCTTCTTGCAAGAGCTATTTCTTTCTTCACCAGAGGATTTTTCGTTTTTCAAGAAACAATGGGGTGGGCGTGTATTTTATTCACCTAGTTTATCTAATCACTCAGGCGGTGTTGCCATCATTTTCAATAGTAGGGTAGACTTTAGGGTGTCTCAGATTAAACATGATAATGTTGGTCGTTGCATCTCGTTGTGCTGCTCGGTTAACGGTTTTCCTTTAAAGTTGTGTAATGTCCATGCCCCTAACCCTCCGGCTGAGAGGACCAAGTTCATTGAAAATCTTTATGCATTCACAAGAGGGAGCTGCCCTGTTGTTCTAGGAGGGGATTTTAATTGTGTCACAAATAATATTGATCGTTGTAGTACAAGCCAAAATAACTCTGCTTTTGTTGGGTCTACTGAGTTGAATCAATTTGTATCCGAGTATCGGCTTGTGGACAGCTATAGAAGTATGTACCCGTCTACACCAGGCCATACTTGGTCTCGCTTGAATAGAAGTTCTAGGATTGACAGGATTTATATTCCCAGAGATTGTAAGATAATTAGGGCATCTTCCTCTCCGTTTCCCTTCAGTGATCATAATCCGGTTTTTGTTGACTTCCATCTTCCTTGCACTCCTAGGAGTATGGGCAAAGGTTACTGGAAGTATAATGTTGTACTTAACGGCAATGAAGACTTTTGTTCGGACCTGCGTACGTACTATCAGTTGTGGTCCACATTGAAAGAGGGTTTTAACTCTAAATTAGATTGGTGGGAGGATGTTAAAATTCGTATCAAATATCTTGCTATTCGTCATAGTGTGAAGACAGCTCGTATGAAAAGAGCACATGCAAAGGATTTGCAGGATCGGTGTTTACATGCTAGTTCTGAAGAAATTGAATGTATTGTTAACGATGACATTAAAGGTGCATGCATTCGTACTAAGGTCAAGTATTTGGCAGATGGGGAGAAGCCTTCAGCCTGGTTTTTTAAGAATGAACATACTAAGGCGAGACATAAAACTATCCAGTCTGTTCGGGACCAAAACGGTATTGTGTGTGATAAGGTCGATGATATGTTGAGAATTTTTCAGGTTTTTTACCAAGATCTCTACTCGGAACAAGCTTCCTTAAATGGGAATACTCAAGAAATGTTTATCAATAGTTTGCATAAAAGATTAAGCAAGGAGGAAAAAGATAATTTAGAGCGTCCTATCACGCTGTATGAGGTATGGAATGTAATATCTCTGTCTGCTAATAACAAATCGCCAGGGAGTGATGGTCTCCCTTATGAATTTTATCGCTCGTTCTTTGACATTCTTGGTAAAGATTTACTTGATGTTTTTGATGAAATTTATAATTCTGAGACCTTGTCTCCTTGCCAACGTTCTGGAATTATCACGTTGCTTCCGAAAGGTGGCGATAGAGAGGACCCTTCTAATTGGCGTCCTGTGACATTGCTGAACTGTGATTATAAAATTATTTCCAAAATTTTTCAAATCAGACTTTCCAAAGTTCTTCCCTCCATCGTGAACGAGTTTCAGACTTGTGCTGTCCCTGGCAGATCTATTCATAATAATTTACATCTGATCAGGGATATTATCAATTTTTCTTACGATAAAATGAATCCCTGTGCCTTAGTTTCCATCGACCAGCAAAAAGCGTTTGACAAGGTGAACTGGGGGTTTCTTCGAAAGGTACTGATTAAACTTAACTTCGGTGAGAAATTTATTCAATGGATCACTATTTTATACAACAATATCAACAGTCGTATTTTAGTTAATGGGTTCTTCTCTGAAATTGTTCGTATTTACCGTGGGGTGAGGCAAGGCTGTCCTCTCTCTCCCTCCTTTATGTTCTGTATATTGAACCTATCGCATGTTACGTTAATCATAATGGTAACATTCGGGGATTCAATCTTCCTGGGTGTAGGAAGAAGGTTAAGCTTCTTCAGTATGCTGATGATGCCACCTGCGTGGCGTGTTGTGATAATGATATCCATCACTTTTTACGAGCTTTTGACTTGTTTCAGGAGGCTACTGGGGGTAATATTAATCTGAATAAATCCCATGGTTTCGTTATTAGTGACACCTTCCATTGTCTTCCTTCTAATATTGTATGGAGTAGTTCTGCGATTAAAGTTACTGGAGTCACATTTGGAACTGATGAGTCTGTTCAAGGAAACTGGGATGTCATACTTAAGAAAGCCACTATGTGTGCTCAACGTTGGTCGGGCTGTCATCTTTCCCTGCTGGGGAAGGTGGCCATTATTAATACGATTATTTTTCCCCTGTTTTATTTCGTTGCTCCCGTTTTTCCACTCCCAGAAAATGTTCTCCGGAAGGTTAATAAGATTGTTTTTGCTTTTTTATGGGGAGACAAGAAACCGGACTTAGTTTCAAGAAAAACCGTCACTTTAGACAGAGCTGTGGGTGGTTTAGGTCTGGATAATTTTAAGACTAAGATGGATGCTCTTTTTGTTAAACCTCTTTTCTCAATTCTTACTGGTGATCCTCCTTTGTATCTCATTTTGGCCAGGTTTTTTATGGCCTCTAAACTTCGTAGAGTCTTTCCTTCTGTTTGGTCTAATATGAGGCCAAATTCCCCTGTTTGTAGTCACTTTTTACTTTATGCTTGTGACCTTCTTATCTTGTTGCACTCTCTTGAATCCCTGTTTCTGGATATTTGTACAACAACCAAGTCTATCGTAAAAGCGTTTAAAAAGGGGGAGTTAGTTAGTGTTAAAGTGGTTCAGGATCACCCATCTTTTCCTTGGAAAAGTATCTGGAGTTCAGTTTTTAATAAAATACTGGATAACAAGTTAATGGATTTTCAGTGGCGCTTGTGTCACCACATTTTAGCAACTGGTCAAAGGATAGCTCGTTGGGGATTGGGGGATGGTATTTGTCCATATGAATGCTGTAATGTGGTTGAATCTATTAATCATCTATTTTGGGAGTGTCCCAAAATTAATCCTGTAATTATTTGGGTAGATAATGTTTTTAAAAGGTTATACAAAAATAATATTGATATCAATCTTAATTTGTTTTTGTATGGTTTCACTAAGGAGAAAATACCTCGTGTAACTTTCAACAGGATTTGGTATTTTTTGTATTTGTAAATCTATAGTGTGGAAATCTAGATGTATTGCTGTTTTTCAGAAGGTTTTTAAAACTGGAGCTCAGATGAGATCTGATATCATTAACGAGATGAAGTTAAGAGTTATGGCGGATCATGTTAGACTTTCATCATCAAGATTTTTTAGTTTGTGGATTGAGGGAAGTTCCTTTGTAAAAATCGAAAATCACAAACTACTTTTTCAGATTTAACGTCCGTGTTATTACTTTCGTTCTTTTTTGTATAACGTTTTATTTTTATTTGTCTTCTTATGGGCAAATACTAATTATTAATCCTTAAGAAAGGGGTGAAGGAAGTTATGCGGAACTTATTGTTTGTATTGAGGTGGGTATTACTTATTAGACAATGGTTTTATTGTATCATTATTGTTAACTTGTTAGTCTATCTCTGTGTCTGAATGTCTGCAAATCTGTGTTATTGTCATTATGTACAAAATTATGTAAACTGTAATAGTGTTGTAATTAGTTGATCCAATATGTAAATAATTGTAAATATCTTTTCACCTTGTATATATTCTGCTTTGAGTTTTAATAAAGTTTTTCCTTCAGGAAAAAAAAAAAAAAAAGACCGTGGTCGGCTCGAGGTTGAAAACTGGGCCGTAAAACTCCATCCAACTAACAAACTAACTAACAAAAGGACATTTTGTCGGAAAATCTTCACTTCTGCCCCAGTTTCGGGGTACTGGATCCCGTTCGGAAACATGAGATACCCATCCCCCTCCTTGTCCTGTTAATCCTCTCATGATCCCTAGCTCGGTGGGTCAGCTGGATTTTACGTAAGATCGACATTCTCCGTGTGTAGAACCCACAGTAAAGGCATGTTCTGGTGGGTTTTCGCCTCTGCCTTGTAGCCTTGTAAGAAAAACACCACACCATGTCCTTCAAACCCTACCACAATACCATTTTCCTAACTCAAGATATCTCACTTTAGAGATTAGTTATTTTTGTTAAAAATACCTCTGCTTTTCAACAAAGCCATAAAGACTTATGTAATGTGGGCACATTGCTTCAAACTCCTTTTGTTCTTCTTTAAAAATTGAACGTCTTGTTTGTCCTTGAAATTTGATACTGTTGGAATGTTTGAATATCTTTTCCTGTAGATCTAGCCAGGGAGTTGTCAGGGAATGAGATACCACATGCAAATCTATCAGATAATATGTACTTGAAACTCTTTAATCCCTTTCAGGTGACAAAATTTGATTGACAGGTCCTTTTATTCTCATTGGTTTGCCATTTCTGACTTTCACATTGTAATGGTGGCCTACTCCTTTCAAACCGAGGTAATCCAGAAACAAATGCCATTTTTAACTGTTTTTTTTTTTTTGACGTACAACGTGTTTGCCGACAACTGCTAAGCTTCAATAAAGATTTTATGTAAAACGGCTGTCGCTAAACTTTTAACTTCCATACGTTTTTTGTGTGTCCAAGATTCTAATGAGTTGCCACCTTTACACACTGTTCAAGCCTAACAAAACAATCACAGTTTTGGTAATTTTCCCCATTAGAATCAAGTATTTTCGGAGAAGGAGAATTTTAAAAAATCTGCGTAACAGCTATTTAATAAATATTAGATGAGACGCCAAGCGACGCAAGCTTAAAATTTAGATCTTTTCCCTCGACGACTGGTAATGTAATGGCAACGGATGAAATCATCCTGGTAGGTCTTTGAGATATAACAGACGACAAAGACCATTGTCTCAGTACCAAATTCCTTTCAAGCTTTAAAAATGTTTCAAGAGCAAAGCAATAAACAGCTTAATGTCGGCAACTACCTTGGTCAAAAGGACCGATAAATGTTGGATTTCCTTCCCTGACAACTCCCTGATTTAGCATTACCCCTCACCATACATTGAGTACAATCAACAGCATTGCCTAATATTGCTTGCACCGGCATCATAATTATAAATAAATTGTGATGTTATCGAATTTTGTTTAAACCAAGTGTATACTTTACTATAGCATAACTTTTTGCAGTAACTTGTTTCCAGTCAAAGCTAAGGAAACGCTTATTAGTTTCCGTTCATCACCGCTTGGGGTTTATGTAGCAGCCTCCTTGAGTACTAGACAAACACGGTCTAACGTGACAATTAGGATACTTGATTTTGGACTCGTAGAGTACCACAAATTTATTTTAAACTTCACCGTAAGGTTTGTCTTTATCATGAAAAATGTTCAAAATAAAATATTATTTTTACCCTGAAATGAAGACTGATTCTGCCATCAGCGTCCTGTTCAACAGCTTCTTTATGTATTGCAAAAGGATGTAGAAATTCATACAAGAATCATGAGAAAACGTTTTGCCCACTTCGCGCGCATGGGTACACCATAATTACCTTTATTAGGATCAACACCGTTCTGACAGGGTTGACATATAATTCTCGTAAACGGTGTAACCACACAACACAAATTGTTACCCTTCGCCGGTGCCCTTCCCCCATATCAGAGAATCTGTGTTCCTCCTGTGGTTCGTAATAATGACTCCCCCAATATCTGAAACAGATCGAATCTGTTGCCTTCATGTAAAGATTGAGAGTGGCAACTTGCTTTATAAAATTCCTAAGATGCATGTGCAAAAAAGACTATTTTCCAAAACTGACTTGAGGGAACCTAAACCGTTTGCTTTGAATCTTCACGTATAAGTTACATGATGTAACGTCTTTTCAGTGAAGAGATAATTCAATCTTAAAATAATGTCATTTATTTTCGTTTTTATGATGCATGAAAATTCAATTGAATGTGAGGCGTTTTAATTTACGATTTAGAGTGTGTTCAGTCAATAAAGAGCAAGAAAGGCAAGTTTTTCCTCAAATGATGGTCAACCTTTTTCTTTTACAGTTCGTTTTGTCATGACCAAAATAACAAATGCTGCAGTTTATATACAAAAAAGAAAAAGACGCATAGAACTGGAAGAGTGTAACAAGTCTGAAAGACAACAAAGATACTTTCCTACCCACTGGTAAAAAGCTAGGAAATTTCAAAAGGTCACTGAACAAGAATGAAGACAGGATGAAACTGTAGAAATTAAAAGCCTGCCACGAGAAACACCAGCTTGCTGCAAAATTTTTGCATTTCACGAAAAGTCAGTTTGAGCCACGAACCTTAAATTGACGTAATATTCCTCTACTGTCGTAAAACTTGATCGAAGCACATACTAAAGACTTAATTTTTAGAAAACTTTAGTACGGTGTATTGTTTTTGAGGTCTAGGTATTGTTTCTTAACTCAATCAATGCTAGTGAACTTAACATAAGTCATAATGATATCTCACACCTAACGAAGAGTCAAATTTTCCCACGTACGTCTTTCTAAATACCCTCCTGCCCCCCCCCCCCCCACGTGTAAATAGTAGTTGCCGCTGTGTATGTGTGAATTGTGTTTTGTAAATAGAGTTGCGTCTTTGTTTTTGACAGTCCCGGTCTTTGTTTGAAACTTTCACCCGCTCGTGTCCGTTCATAAGTACGTAAAGGGCAGACTTGATATTGATATTTCACCTTTGTGCATTATTTGTGTGTGTATTCATATAACGTTTGTAAAAATTAAAATCGTTAAGCGTTCTTATTGTTACACTACGCATTGTCTTTCTTATTGATTTTCTGCTAAATACCTCCACAGATTGCTCTAGAAGTCGGTGTTAATGACAAAGACGTAAATGGAGACGTACTCCATTTTGTTCAAAGATCGATTTAAAGATGGGTAGAAACTAAAATCTAACATAATGTTAATGAAACATTTTGATACAGTAACGATTACATGACGGATCCTACAAGCCAGCGTTTGTCTCTTGAGCTCTTTTGTAAGCTTTATGTTTCGTTAGGAACAAGGAATGACAAACTCGACCAGCTACGCAGATCAAGAAAACTTCCCAATTTGTGAAAATGATCAAAATCGATTCCAATCCGGAGAAAATACGACAATTGCCCTCAGCCGTGATCGAAACTTGGACTTGTTGCTGCTTGGTTTTACCTAGATCAAAGCGGAAGTAGGTTTGGGACTATACCGTTTGAAGGTTGTCCTGTTGAGATCGATATATAGGATTCCAAGCATATATCGGCTACCGCTATTTTATTGCAACCAAATAATTTAGTTTTAATGACAATGGAGACGTCAGCGCGAGGTTGTAATTTTGGCAATGAGGAAACTTTAAAAAGTGATTTAATATTGCTTTCAATTTCATGTGACGGGAGCTTATTGGGGACATATTACCAGCAACGAATCCAGTGACTATAAAAAGGTGGCAGACAAACAGTTACACATATTTTTGTTTCCTCCACGGATTTGTCATACAAAAAGGCCAACACCATGAATACATATTTTCATAGATTGTTCAAGTCCTCGTTAACGAAGTCCCAGATTGAATGAAAAGATCTCAGAAAGCGATCCGCATGACATTCAAAAGTATGCCACGCTCGTTCTACATTAATTAGATTCTACGACGCTTTGAAACAAAAATCTAGTTTAAAATGAAAAAAAAAAAAAACACCCTCTGTTTTGAAAGGAAAATAATTTAGAACTTAAGGTAGTTTTTAGTAGAACACACTCTCTTCAATAGCTGCACTTGTCCTCCAAATATGTGTCATTCCACCGTTTTCAATTATCCAATTGGGAAAGGCTGCTCCCCGTAGGAGAACTATTTCCAATTCCGTCAAATTTTCATGGGGAATTTGAACACAGGAGCAGTTAGTTTATTTTTACTGACATTTATTCCAGGAGGTGGGGGAAGGGTTGGGGCCCACCCCCTGAAAAGTTTTCGCCACTTGGAAGCAGATCTTCATCCAGCCACATAGATCACCGTCTTGAGATGGTCAAAACGAAATGCAAACGGCTAAAGTTGCAAGGATTGGCTGTATAGACGGACAATAAAACCGTGCTTTTTACGTTTACGCGCTTTACAGGGCTTGGATTCCAAGTGACTATCCACCGTGACCCCTTCGGGGGCTCTAAGGCGTCCCCTGGACAGCACGTCTTTCGGAGCTTCCCTCTCTCAATGTTGTGTGGGTCGTAAGTTTGTTTCCCCCAAATAAAAAAATCTGGCTGAAAACTTTCTTAAAGAGCCGGGAAGCCATTTTGACTCATCAGTAATTTTACAGGCTACTGGCACGAGGGGGGGGGGGGGGGGGGGCTGTAATAAAGACCAAAAGTCCGAGCTATCCCAAATCTTTAGCTAAGACTCAATTGCGTGACGCTTCTAGCCTACTGGAGACAACGGCTTCAAACTACTTTACTTAGTGTTCAAAGAATACTGTGATCGCATGAAAAAACATTCTTTAACTCTCTGTGATTTTGGATAATATAAATAGGGGTACTTGAATGTATATTTGAGCAGTTTAAAGATAGTCAATTCTCACCCTAAACTACAAGTATTGTAGTAGTTCACAGAAATTCTCCATTGGCACAGCTCTTTGATTGACAACAAGTTCAAAAAATGCTGAGTAAACTGTAACCCTTGTTATACAGCAGATACTGTAACAATACTGAAAATGTTTTGATTACACATTGGGGTCAGTGTGTACACTCACTCTGAAGCAATAGGCTAAACTGAGATCGTTTCTGGGTGAAGATGAGTTTTCAACAGTTGTGGGAGGGGCTTAAGTAAGTAGGTTAAGAGAATTGAAACTGTTAGTTGTGAGAGGATTGGCCCTTTAATTTTTAAGAATAAAGAAATTAAATCATTTGAGACATTCTTTATCAGTACCACAACATTTAGAATCTTTTTAAATGTGTCATGTGCTCGATCGATATGCCGCGTACTTGTCATTGCATGGCCTGTAAATAATCAATAACAAATAATCGATTACAGACAATCAACAACAGAAGGCTTAGTTTTATTCGAGATGCTCGTCAAAATTACAATCTACAGACCTTTAATATTACTTGTTAAACAACCTAAACGAATAACTACGATCGGTGAAATCCTTGGTAAGACAGGTATAGGAAGCAGACGATAGAACTTTGTCGCACAATAAATGACAAATGTACCTTTTAATAAAATATCGGACTGGAAATTGATGATCGATTTGAGTTTACGTCAATCACGCTGCCACATTGTCAGTTAGCCATCCTTTCAAATTACGTCACGGATAATAAGACAGAAATACAGAAAAAACGGAAGATATCGTAGACTTTTTTGTAATAATCAAAGGTGAAGTCGGATAACGTTACATCTCATAGGCGGCGGAAGATGTTTTTTAATGGGGGCCACAAGTTTTTTTGCAGCCGACATAATGGTGACGCCGTAAGGCGTCCGGTTTTGCGCGAAGCACAAAACCCCATCGGCGTGAGGGGTGTCGCTTAAGGGCCCCTGGTGGAGTTCAGGGGGAAAAGCCCTGGTAGGGGTCAATGGGGGGGCTGGACACTTTTGTAGGGGGTGGCTGGAGTTTACTGTCTAAGCGTAGCGCCACCATCAGTTGGCGCGGAGCGTCCAAAGAAAATTTAGGATTTTAAAACTTCCCAGATGGCTGGAAATGGCATTTGACAGGTTTATTTGCCTCTAATTCTGGTGAGAAAAATTTGTGACTTTTCTAAGATTAAAACACACTTTTGAGATACAGATTAGCTCAGTTCATTACTCCACTGGACTATTTATCCTAGGATCGCAAATCCGGATTCCTGCTGAATGTTGCTAGCAGCTGTTCCAGCTGTCCAGTAACGTATTTCCATAGGCTTGGGGAGCATTTCAGTTTCGGGGCAGAAGATTTTTGCGCGAAAGATGTAATTCTGCCTGTAAGACAGTCAAAGCGGAGCGTCACCACTATTTGGTGCGGAGCGTCCAGAAAATTTAAAAATTCCTACCTCTCAAACAGTCGAAAATTACATTTCCCAGGCTTGTAAAGGGGATCCAAGCAGTCGCTTTTTTAAGTTTCAATTTGCAGATAAGCGTAAGTTCGTTCCAGACTAAAATTCAGCCAAAAAGACTAAGCGGAGCGCCACCATTCGTTGGCGTACAAAGCGTACAAAACATTTTTAAATATCCGACCCCTCAGACAGTTGAAAATGGCATTTCGCGGGCTTATATGGGGATCTAAGCATTCACTATTTTGAGTTTCCTTTTTTTTGTAAAAAATGATCACTTGAAACTGAAATTCTGCTATGAAGCGGTCTAAGTGGAGCACCACCATAAGTTGGGGCGAAGCGTGCAGGAAATTTTGAAAAATCTGACCACTTCAGACAGTCAAAAATGTCATTTCCTTTGCTTATAGGGGGTCTTAGAAGTCGCTAATTAGAGGGTCTGTTTGCACAAAAATTGTTCACTTGGAACTAAAATGCTGCTAGGAAGACTATCTGCCCGGAACTTCACCACAGGTTGGCGCGAAGGGAACAGAAAATTTTGAAAAGTCGGACCCCTGAGACAGTCGAAAATGACATTTCCCAGGCTTATAGGGGGATCTAAGCAGTCGCTATTTGATCAGAAAATTACCAGATAAAATGTATCACTACCAGTCGATGATCCCTTATATTTTCGAGGAACTGCAAACCGGAATTGAAAACATGCTAATGAATTTTACTCTATTGCGACTCTTGGCTAAGTTGTGTGCCCGAACTACCGACTATATATGATTTTACTTTTGAAAAAATTAGGTCTACGGGGATCTTAACAGTCGCTATTTTGATCAGAAGAATAAGATAAAATGTACCGCTACCATTGGATGAATTTAAGTAGATGATTTTTCTTCTTTTAGTAACACTTATTGACAGAATTGTCACATTACAAGGTGTGTTGAAATGAATTTTTCAAGAAGACTTACCAGAAGACATTCTCACCCTACATCATTAAAGTATCAAAAAACAAATAACCCGATTCCCGTGACCATTGCCCGTATTTGACTCTAGAGCAGGATAGATGGCAAACTTTGGGGCACCTGAACAAGTCCCGTCTATCCGTTGAATTAATTTGGCAATTGAAAATGTCCCAGCATTTTTTTAACCTTTGCCCGATTATTTGACCATTTCGTGCAAATTTTTGCAAGACTACAGTGTGAAGTGGGATGATGAAAACATTTTTTTCACATTCTACCCAAATGTGTCGCAGATCTTTCTTATTTCCATGAAAATTGTCCTTTAAATATATCGTCTTCTGTTTTCGGCAAAGATTTGAAGCTGTTAAAATAATCGGCCATTTCGGGTATTGTGTTATACAAGATTTAAAAACAGTCTCAGGAATAATTGTTTCTTTTAAGCCACAGGCTTCCCAAATGTGTCGCGATTTTTTTTATCTCTTAACCTTTTCGTACCTATGTTACCCTTACTATGATACTTTTCCATTTTCGGGCAAATGTTTGAAAGAATTTGGATATTCCACAATTTCGGGCATTGTTTGTGATTATCTGCAAAGTAACGGTCATAGCTTTTTGAGCTATAATAGATCAAAATATTCTACCCAACACACCAATTATGATTTATGAACGTTTTTGTGCATCCCCAGGAATTGAGAAAAAAATCCCTACATGAGGTACGAACATGCCAGATGCTAGGAGCACACTTTATTACACACCAAGTTAGTC
Organism: Holothuria scabra; assembly: GCA_037179385.1. Taxonomy (NCBI): domain Eukaryota; kingdom Metazoa; phylum Echinodermata; class Holothuroidea; order Aspidochirotida; family Holothuriidae; genus Holothuria; species Holothuria scabra. The sequence continues at coordinate 26,048,155 of CM074198.1, forward strand.
AATTTTAGCCACTCTAAATCTGTAAGAAAATTATCTATCCTGAAACACGACGAGTAAAAAGTCAAGAGATTCCGAAGATATGAAGCTTGTCACATTCTACCTGAATTTATTCCGAAATTCAGAGGGGCACAATTGCAGAATACACTGCAACTGCTTGAAGGGCGAAAATAAACTCTCCTACAGGTTATCGTTAATGTGGGGATCCAGGCCAGGGGCGAAGCCCCCGGAAGCTTTGCAACTTTTGCACTCTGAAAAGTAATATTTGAGCCAAAGAATAGCCGAAATGTAACACCAGCAACTTAAATTTGTTTAATTACTTTTGAAAAAATTATTTTGCGACATTCAGTTGTTGGGGGCGGGACCCAAAGATCTCATAAAAAAATATTGGGGGGGGGGGCAGGCCCCCCGCTTCCGCCGCCTATGTTATCTGAAGGTGGCGCTGTTGTTTCTTATGGAACGAACCGTGCATCTGATCGTTTATAGGTACATATTATGTGCATAACTTGACATTGAGCGTTTGTGTAATGCTGTGCGTAAAATTGTGAAGCGTATCAATATGGATCTTAATTTTTTTTTTCAGTAGAGAGGGCCAAACTTGTACACTTTGCCAAAAAATAAAAAAAATAAATAATAAAAACTGCGAACAACCACCAAAACAAGCAAAACAAGTTTATGTTTGTCAAAGACAATATCAATGTCAAGAAGCATATTTAAATCGAATAGAACGGCAATGATAAATTAAGTCGCACATGAAAATGTCACGAGGCTCATTCTAAAGCACATAACTGAAGTGATGGCGCCCTTTCAAAAGTTTACACTTGTACTAATTGGTAATTTGCGATGTTCCCACTCGTTCAACTGTCAAACTTGTCAGGCACTTAAAATTTGCATATTTAATAGGCCTAGGTGGTGCAGTCACTCATTTTGAACTGTATATACCGTGTATCTTATCATACCAAACCTCTCACCCCAAACTACAATTGTTGTAGGGGTTTACAGAAATTATCAATTGGCTCAGCTCTTTGACTGGCAGCTAGTTCAAACAATGCAAAGTACCATAGCTCATGTAACAAACCCTGTACTGAGAGTGTTTTGATGACACATTGGAATCTTGTTTACTGAAGCAATATACTGAGGATAATTGTGTCTAGGTGAGAATGAATTTTTGACAGTTGTGGGAGGGGCTTAATTACGTAAACAGGTTAGGAGGATTTGATATGTTTGGTGAGATGATCAGGTCTTTAAAGGGCAAATGCAGTCACCCCAATTTGAACAAGGATATTAGTCTATACTAGTTTGTGAATGGCTCTTGACAATCATGTGAAAATGTGTTTTTCACCGAATTGTGAAATTTACAAGTAGTAATATCTTGTTTAACCTTGAATGTTGAATGTTTAAAGCCTTCAAATTTCCCGAAAGCTTCTCGGAAGAAAAATGACAGAAAAATAGCAAACTTTAATAGTTGTTTCAAAATAATCTGGGGCGACTGCTCTTGACCTTTAAATCGGGAATGGTTCTTTTCAATCAAGTGACAAGATTGCTCATGGCCATATGTTTATTCATAAAGGTTTACCTTCATTTTTTGATATTTTTATTCAGAAACAGAATCAAAATAATATACAGTGGGTTTCCAAAACACAACTGCTGCTTAACATTATTCCAGTTAAAATCTTCATACAGTTATCGTATTTTGAGGTTTATACTCAATGGATGAATACGATTCATATTTAACAAATATATATCTATTTTGAGAACAAATATAAAAATAGGAAAATCGAAGCAATTTTTCTTTATGGTAGCTCGAAGAAAGAAAGTATTAAGATTGTTGGTACAATCATATCAACATAAAAAGATGATAAAAAATCATAAAATGAACGACAGTGAATAAAAAAAGGATTGAAACTACCAACACTCTTGAAAACGTGTAGGAATTTTATATTATCTAAACACCCTTTGCCCCCGCTTTGTAAACGCGTTTAAATGCTAAGCACACGTGTCTAACTCCTAAACATTTCGCTTTTAAAAATGTTTACTACAAACAGTAAGTGTTTAATAACTCAGCATGTTTAGAATTTAAATGTTTACAAAGAAGAGCAAAATAAGACAAACAAATTTTAGAGCGTAGATTTCAGCCACTATAACACTGGTTTTAATGACTGATTTGCTGTAGAGTTTTGGTATAGGCTCGTTAATTTTCTTAGAACGTTTCTCGCGCATTTAAACAAACCTATTTAATTTGCAATTGGCAACTTTGTCCTAGGAATATTTTTGTGGAGTGAGGGAAGGAGAGGAATGATGATCTTCTACAAGGGCGGGAAAAGGTTGATGTTGATTTGCATTAAGACTGATCAGTACATGAAATGTCAACGTACAGGCGAGTAGCCAGGATTGTGTCATGGGGGTGAGGGGTTTGGCGTCATGGGGGAGGGGGTTCTGCCCCCCCCCCCCCCCCCCCGTGGCTAAGCCACTGTAAACGTGCTATTCCAATTCAAAATTCCCAACACAAATGTAAAACGTTCAAACTAAAATGGCATAATTTGGTATAGATAGATTGTAAGTTCTTTAAAGACATATTTTGGTGGCTTTTCACCTCTGTCTTGTAAGAAATACAAATTTTCCACACCATGTCCTTCAAACCCTACCACAATACCATTTTCTACAAGATATTTTACTTTAAAGATTGGTAATTTTTGTTAAAAATACCTCTGCTTTTTAATAAAGCCTTAGACTTGGCCAAGTCTAATAAAGCCTCAGAAAGTTATGTACTGTAGGTACATTGCCTCAGATTCCTTTTGTTTTTCTTTATAGGCTAATCAAACATCCTGTTAATCCTTGAAATTTGACTTTGTAGCAATGTTTGAAAATCTTTTCCTGTAGATCCAGCATTACAATTCACGTTACGTAGAGTGCAACCAACAATGTTGCTTACAATATTGCCTGCAGCGTCATCATAATTATAAATAAAGGAATACAATGACAAATTATGAATGCCGCGATGACATTACAGATTTTCCATGATGTGCCAAATCCCACGAAAAATTGCAATATTTTAAAAATTGGTATTTTCCGAAGGTTGCATGCCATTGAGATGCAGTTTTCACCTGCTGAAAGAGAAAAAATTTCTCCATATTTTGAAGCTAATGAATTTTGTATCCGGAATATGATACAAAAGTAAATGAAGATCAAATGCGGATGTAAAAATTTCGAAATAGCAATCTTGTAATTTCTTATTTTTCAGTAGGACAAATTCAGCAATTCCTAAAAATAACTGTGCTAAAAACTGGAGTATTAAAAAAAATCAAAATGAAAAGACGATTTGTCAATATAAATACAGAACAGTTTGCATCAATGAAATTAAAAAAAAAAGAAAAAGAAACATAAAACACAGGGTAAGACGGAAATAAAACATGATGCATACTGTTTTCAAACGACACAACTATCTCTTGTTTGTTTTCCTGTTGCAGCTTAGGCTGTAGTACATATCAAAGGCGAAGTAACTTCCTTTAAGTAACTTAAATAACCTACAAACGGAAGTGCAATCAATAATTCACCGCCTACCATTTCTTTGTTCCGAAATTTAAACAATAATAACTTATGCCAGATTTGATAGGTTTGAATAGAATGAAAGCAGAAATGTGTATATTTGAAACGATTTTAAACAAGTTTTCTCTAAGTTATAACTTCTCTATAAGCTGGAATTCTGCTACATAGATCTGTTCAATAAATTATTCATTGCAACTTTACGGTTAAAGGACGCTGACATGTTTTCCACAATGCTTTCATTCTATATATAGACCTTATGCATTGACGTCGCCTTGACGTCATGTCAGAGGGCACCAGTGATGCTAGCTGACAAATGCACGACGGAGCCTTCGCAGGCGCAAGTATATTTAAGGCCTGTGTACACTGGACACATTTCAGGACACATGTGCCTCAACATGTTGCCGACACAACTGGACAAAAAAAATGTCCCTGTGTACACTAGACGCATGCCTGGGAAAATAGTGACGACACACTTGGCAATATTTGTTCAAAAAAGCGCAAGAAAAGCAAGGTTTTGACAAGGAGTTGTCATTTCTAACAACAAGTCCCTGGTTTTGGAATGAACATGGTGGATTCGAAAAGGAGAAGATAAGTTGACCATTTTACAGGGCAATTTCTGATTTGCACTTAATCATTAATAGATTTGAGCACAATATGCGAACCTTGTGATGTCATGAGAGGAACATGCCACATATGGTTATATTATCCTTTGTTTGTACAATCTCCATTTCAGGGACAGTTGTAACATTGGTTCGTCCTGAGGGTTTTATTCTAGGTTATTCTCATGACTTCATTTGCTGATATCTCGAGGAACGCATGCCCGATTTGAATGGGAGTTTGACCATGCACACAGTGGAATTTAGTTCTTCTTTAAATTTTTTGCTTGCTCTTGCTCTTTTTGGCTGGTAAATATACGACAAAAAGGTACTGTCTTCAAGTTAAACCTCAATGGTGAAAGTAGCTATTCTTCACTCTTACCTCTGCCTAGGAGACTAGGACACGCTGTCTGTTTTGTGCCTCACGTATTTTAGATTTACACCATGGAGCTAGTACGTAATATGGTTCCATTTTCATACGAACTGTTTCGTTTCTCTTGGATCGTGCAGCTGCAGACCACACCATTTGTACCGTAGGGGATGTTTAAATGTACAGCAAAAACTTGAAAGCCAGTTACGTGTATGCAGTACGGTATTATGAAACATAAAATTCTGCAATCGAGGACCCCTAAAACAATTGTCATATCCAGGGAGAATTAAAAATGACCATTTTCCGGGAGTGTTAAAGCCTATATCATCCCCTACGGGATAATTACTCCCGAAAGCTATCTGCTGCACTATACACACAGCACCACCATCAATACCGTGTGTGACTTCAAGCTTGACGTTACAAATATACCAGATTTTCCGTTTTTTGTCTACAAAGTTGTATAAACATTGGAGTGTACCTGAAGTCAAAAAAAAAAATAAATAAAATAAAATAAAATAAACATGTTTATTAAGCACATGAAAATGAATTAAAAATGAATTCTTACAACACGACTACCATCTTCATAGGACACTCTACAGTGAACTTCTCTAATTACAATCTTTGTACCGGTATTTCTTTGCCGTTTTTGAAAGTTACTGCACCTTGTACGAAGGTGTGATAGCAATCTTACTCTTATGGGTTGATGTAAGCAAGCAAGCCCGTTCTGTGCAATCGCTTAAGTTCATGAAAACATTTTTAATATAAAAGGAAAACAAAGCAGGCAATGTGAGTTGTACCACAAGAAAGTCACAAGTTTTTGCGCTGACTGATTTGGTTTAAGTGAATCATCTTCAACAGTTTATTTCTCGGCTCTCGAATGTCCTATGAAGACGGAAGTTGGACTGTTAGAATTTATTTTCATGTTGTTTAATATATATATTTGGTTTTTTGACTTGAGGTACACTTTAACTCTGAAAAATACGTAGTTTCTTCACTTCCTGTTCTAGAAATAAACAAAATGGCTGAGTCTAAGCAGACGTTTAAAATTGTAAACATGGAAACAAGTGATAACCTCCAAGCCTGCACTCTCTGTTACCTATCATAAAATCCTTCTAAGGTTAACTGCCTCCCATTCCTTTTCCGATCGTACTTTATGTTACCACTGAATTTCTCTCACTGAGTAAATTTGTACAAGAAGACAATCTTCTCCAATGCATAGAATTGAAAATTAACTTTGACTTAGTAGTTGCCCGGATGATTCTACATGCATCCTTCTAGATGAAATAGGTCTGTGATATAGTCAAGACAAGAATCGTTTATTAATTTACTCCAAATCAAAAGCTTTCTAACTCTCCTATATGTCACGATGTACGTTGTCAAAGGCGGGCTTATTAAAGAACCTCAGGTTGATTATTAAACGATGCCCAAAATGTAACTTTCTTTCCATTCCTAAAAAAGTTTCTCCGGAATCCATTGAAAAAAGTGAAATAAGTACAAAGAAACTAATTTGATTTGTAACCAGTCTTCGGTTAAGCTTATCCAATCCTGAACGAGCACGTCCAATCAAAAAGCTAATGCAATTACTTGGGATGGTGCTCGCATCTGCCTCCTCCTAAAGCTCTCCTCTTCGATAATCGCGACCCGTGCCGACGAGGGTAGAATGGAAATTAACCAAACCTTCCAACCTAGTTTGAGTCGTAGAAATCATGATTAAGCCGTTTTCTTCCTTGGTTAAACACTAAATCTACACATATCAGTTTTCCATTCTCTGTCAAAAGCTCCGATGATGAGTTATTTGTCTAAATCATTAAAGTGATTAGTTGCGGGAAGTAAGTCAAGAAACACGTTATGTGAATAGGGTCAAGTTGCAGCTTTCCGGGGCTTCTTTTTCGACGAAATTCTGCCATGATGATGAAAATATAATCAACTAAGCTCTGGGATAGATCGTCCATTGGTAGAATACTGCCTGCTTTCTTCAGTTTCATCTTTTTAAAAAATTAAATGTCTGTGAACTTTTCTGTGTCGAGAATATCTTTCGGAGAAAATTATTCAATCATAGGAATTATTCTACATACTTACTATATAACTATATCTGTTTTGGCTTGGATTGGGCATTCCCGACTGCATTGGAAATTTCTTCCCATAAGTTGAATTTTGTTCTCCAAAAAGTCAAAACGCTTATTTCGCCTCGTTCTTTGACCGTCTGTCAAATGAAACATTTGCATATTAAAGAAAAAGATTCTATGTAGCCTCACATCGCAAGGAATTTCCGAGTTAAAAATTGGGCAAGTCTGGTTTAGCTGTTTCGAACAGAAACCAACTCTGGAAGAGTACAAAACTATTCTTCCAGCTCTAGACAAAGAATAACGGTTCGTTTGTACCATAGACTGTTATTGTCTTTAGTTTAAACAATTTCAGGTTATCACATCTATTCATTTTAATTTTTGCATTTCTTCACCAACTATGGTCAAGTGTTTAGAGCATCAGACTTGCAGTCGGGAGGTCGAGTCTTGGCCGGGTCATACCCAAAACTTTAAAAATGAAACCTTCTGACATTGTGATTGGTGTTCATCATAATACAAACAACGGAGCACAGTAAACAAGCAAGTGAGCCACAACTGGTAAAAACGCCGTGGCCGACTCGACTTAAAACAATTGGTTAGAAACTAGGCCGTGCATAACTGCTTAGGCAGTTAGGCTATCAATCAAATGCCATTGGCCATTCACAAATGGATTTATCTGTGCAATTAAAAATGGGCAGATTAACCAGAAACGAAAAGGAGACTCTTGATGTACGGTAAGGGGAGACTTCCTCTCCTTCGCCCCAATTACACAGTTTCGTTTTCGTCATCGTTCGAAGTTGACATAATTGGTTCGTTAAGTTAACGCAAGCTGAAGAGACATTTAGACAACGTAAATGCCAAGCAAAATTCATAGACTTCTAAATATGTGCAAAATATTCAGATGAGGTTTTCTTTCGGTCGGAGCATTTTTCCTGACGATTTACTGCATTTATGGAAATCTGTGACGTCATCGCGGTACATTCATTTGACATGACATTCAGTGTATAAATAATTTTGATGACGCTACATGCAAATTTAGAAACATTATTTGCTATACCTCAAGTATGGTGTCGTGTTATGGTAAATCTACAAAAAAGATATCCAAACAGTCCAGCGGTATCAAATTTTGACAACAAACATACAGGACGTTGAATGATAAAAAAAAAGAAATAGTTTTTTCGCCAGCCATGCTACACTAGACAACAATTCCAATACATATGTACCCTCTGCAAACATCGAAAACTGATAATATTTTGCAGTTGTTATTGAAACGATAAACAGATGCCATTTCAGACTCTATAGGTTTCAAACATCAACAAATTTTCAGCAACACCGTTGCCCTTCTCAAGTTCAAACACACACTACCATAATATGCTGACATTTGGATAAAAAAAATATCTACACATGTACTCAACTAGCAGGGTTGAAAGGTATCTGATAATAGGTGTATATGAGAGCATTTTAGTACGGTAAACTAATGATTCCCTGTCTGAAATATGAAGAGATGCTCGAAAGACTATCTAAGCGGAGCGCCACCTTCAGTTGGTGCGGATCGTGCAGAAAATTTTGAAAAATCTCCTCAGAAAGCCGGCAATGGCATTTCTCGGTCCTGTTAGTAGTAGCTAAGCAACCAGGGAGGATAAATAAGACTCCAAATTTTTTCCCCTTAGAAACTAATATTTGTAGATATGGAGCTTGTATGCAGGGAACTTTAGATTCTGGGTTTACTGTACGGAAATTTAAAACGTTTTGGAATTACTCAAGAATCTGCACTTTCTTATCATTTCTATTCTATTCAAATTCATAAAAATGGCAACACAGCTGTCGGTGTCTCTTGATGATGTGGTGTAACCTATGGTAAATATCCGATTTTGTCATTTTCAGAGCTCGGAAAAGTTACCTTCAGTCTACAGAGGTTTGCGAGAATAAAATGGAAATTTATTGTCCTAACATGTCATAAAACGAAGCGGCGGGCGCCCTTTTCAAAAGAAAAGCTGATAAATAAATCCCCTCAATTTGAAGTATTGTAGTAGTCCTGTTCTGTTTCATGATTTGCACTTGAGAGTCACGTGACAGTACTGTTTCCGTTCAAATGTGGAAGTCCCCTGTGAGCTGGTAGTCGAGGAATATGCCCACAGTATTTCCCGGCTACTAAAGGGAAAACAAACTTGAAATTGAAGCATAATTGAAAATAAATTTAAACTTTTAACAATATCGAGAGGACTGACACTATACAACACATTCGCGTTGGTCATCTTACTGTAAAAATTACAAGCAGTAACGGCTTGGGTTTATTTCTCAGATGTTACGGTGAAGTCATAAAATATTATGAAAGACATGATTGAAGAGAAACAAGAAGAAATTTGTAGGGTTTAGATCTTGTGTCAAAATACGTTTTTGGGGGACTTCTCGTGACTTATTTAATTCCCTCACCCCAAACAGTACGAATTCTCCTTACCTTCTCACTTAAGCCCTTGAAAAAATTCATCCTCATCCAGACAAAATTTCAGCTTATTGCTTTAGTGAGAGTTTAGAAAACCAGATGTGTATAATCAAAACAATCTCAGTACAGCTCATGCTGTGTAATATAAGCTTTAGTCCTCCACTTTGTTTGAACTAGCTCTCAATCAAAGAGCTGAGCCAATAGAGAATTTCTGTGGACGACTACAAAAACTGGGGTGAGCGGACAAGCCCTTTAAATCGTTCTATAGGCTCTTATCTGTTAGACAAGAAATAGTCGCCCCTTATTTATTTGGGTTCGTTAAAACAATCTTGCGAATCTCCTGTCATTTCTGTATCAAAGTTTCTTTCGTGTTTACAAACCTGAATACTAAATTAAACAGATTAACTTACTGATGTCGCATGAATGCAACAATTCAGTTACAAAGATACTGTCATATGATTACAAAAGCCATTCGTAAAATTTGAATATCAACGTAACTTCTAATTTAATCTGGAGTGACCACATCTTTGTTTAACTTGAAAAGCCTTAGAGATAACTTAACCTTCTGTACATCGTTTGTAACGCTAGATTTTTTTTTATATATTTCAAGCCTGTACATTCTTGTTTAACTCCTAGCTAATTACATTAATAACTGCATAAGATCGTTTAAAATGAATGAAATAACTGCTAGGAATATCAAAGAACTACAGCAGACTATAGGAAAATGTGAAAATTGGCAGTCCTAAATTTTCTGGGTCGATTTGTTTTGAGGCTGCATGACTAGCCAAGCAGTTTATGGACTAAAAGACTGATGCGACGTGCCACTTAGGAATTCCGGACAAATTAGATACAAAGTTTATTAACCATTTGGCCTTCCATACCGTGCCAAAGTCCTGGAGAACAATGCAGTATCCATACTAATCATATTAATACCCGCTAGTTTAACGGAAAAGAACCATCTGTGATGTTCGTGCCAGTGAGTTTACGTTTTTGTGTGTCGGAGCTGACGGAACCGTTAACCCTACCGTTTTGTAGGTCTGGGCTGTAACTTAAGAGGCATCAGCCGTGCTAAATCTGTCGGACGTATGCCTGACGAAAAACTTTTTCCAAGCAAATCATGCATAGAGGTTAAATCAGCCGAGAATCGCCCGAGGATTAATCGCTTGTGGCCAGTCGTTTTTCGCGGATAACAAAACCAAAAATCCATGTCAAGCCAACGATGTGGAAGAAAACTGTTTTATTTAATCATATTATCTCTTTTATGCCAAATTGACAAATTACTTATCCACTGGTTCTTCCACGAAAGAAAAGCAAAGGAGAAAACGCAACAAGTCAAAGCGAACGAAAACTAATCGTGGCCAATAATTTGTTGGAGTACCGCTGTTTGCATAGGCATAACCATTTTTAACACAAAACTACAGAGAGAGTGATTTGGTTGAGAGAAGAAGCAAAAAAAAAAAAAAAAAGTAACGGCAACTATAAATGCCTTTAGCTGTGGGTAGCGGAAAACCAATTTGAAGAATTAAAGTCAGAAGTCGATAAAAAGGGAAGCTGGTGTTGAGCGATCAGGCGTGATGGAAAACAAAATGTGACATCACAATGATTGTTGGATAGACAAATCTGATTAAGTGGTCTTTTGAAGAAAAGGATAATCTAATTTAATCGCTCCCTCTTGAAGGAGGTAATGAAATTATCGGTTTGGAACGCCGGTAGAGCCACGGAGAGGCTCTTCAAATGTTGAAGCGAGTAAACAAAAAAATCAGAACAATATTGCTTTCAACTCGTCAGAGATATTTCTTGGGAAAAACAGCAAATTTGAAATGGAAAGAAAGGAACCAGGAGACAGGGAGGATTGATCATTGTCAATAATTATTTAAGAAAATGTCTTAATGTGCGTTAACGGGTGGTGGTAAATGGCGGGAAAAATGGTTAAGCTGCATGCGTCTCCATATATGCGGGATCAGTGTGACAAAATTGTGTGGGGAGTGTGTAAGCGAAAACAATAGAAGGCGACAAACGGCTTTCTGATTCACAAAAGAGAATCTGAAAGAATGCAAAGGGAGTACAATTTCAACCGCCGCGTTATTTTTAAATTAATGGTTTCTGACACGGCAAAGACGGATAGGCGGAATGTGTTTTCTATTATATGACGATTCGATTATAATGCTTTTTCCTCTTTTGTTACATGCGCTGATAGTTGCTTCAAATTCAATACAACTGGAAAATTATGAAATTCACGCGCAAGAAAAGAAATCTATAATGGCAATGTAAAGTGTTTCATTTGTCAGCGGTAGGTTTAAAAGTGTATCGATAATTCGGTGTGGAAGTACAGTCTCACCGGAGTAACACCCTACTGTAATCTTTGCATCGACGAGGCAACTTCTTCCGTAATTATATTACATTGGTGCACTTTACTTGACGTCAAGTGATGGCATTTCCTTTTATTACATGTAGGAATGATATTATATGTGAAAGCACCTATGTGTAATCTACGGTAAACTAGAAGCGCCGAACAATTAAGTATAGTAATGCAAATAGTAAAAGAAACAGAGTTTCGAATAAGCACCTGCAGTTCACATCTCTGTTATATTTTTAGTTAATGGTTAGTCGTTATATTGCCGTACACACCACGGTTTCGTAATAATTTGCATTCGAACATTTTCGTGCAAACTATATCCTTAAAATCCTTTTTAGAAGTTTAATTTGTACTGTAATCTCTTCCTAAAATGAACAGTGATTGGCCACTTTTTATGTAGGTATCATCTTGAACAGCGATTTTTAAAAAGTTCGTATGCTTTGTATTTAGACTTGCCGTTGTGCTTGGTGCTCAGCATGAGCAATGGATTAGGGGAAACAAACCAGTGAGCCACAACTTGAAAAATGGCCGTGGCCGGCTCTACTTGAACCAATTGTTTCGAAACTGTGCCGTAAAACTCCATCCAACCTGTAACCTACATTTAGGCCTTCACTTATAACCATTTGTTCTAAGAACAGTGTCTCTCCTGTTCTACAAATTGTAATTGGGATAATAAAGTTAATATTTCAAGGCTTATTTTATTTGCCAATCATGTACCGAAAATAGTTCGTATTTTTATGATTTCTTTCACCTGTCGGCTAAATTGAGAAAGTCCTAAAATAAAGTCAAGGTTAACGCGCACAGCAGACTAAAAAACGCGGCAAACAAAGCAACCCTCATCAATATGTGGAAGTGACGTAACCCCTGTTTGCCTCAGGTTCACTTTAGGTCACAAATGTATAAAGTATCTTAACTTGCTAATATCTCGAGAAATACACATGTCGGATTTGAATGGACATGGGAGTTTCCATAAATTGTGTAAATTTAGTTACTTTTTCAAACATGAAGAATAAAGTTATTATACCATCCTTCCATCAATATAATGAAACTGTTTGATTTGCCCTTACCAAGTTGTGTAACAAAATATTGGATGCAGGTAGGGGACAGCAAATTTCCATTAGGTTGCTGGAAATTTTAATTCAAAGTGCCGATATTTTGCCCGACAGGTCGCATGTATGTTGCTCAAAACATGGCAAATATTACATGGAAGTGGATGCTGAATACCCCATCTGCAGTTTCGTCTGCGTTCAGTGGCGTTGCCACGGGAGGGGGGCGGTTGAACCCCCCATGACCCAACCGTGCAATGCAAAGAACACATAACATAGCGTTTTTTTCTCTTTCCCAAGATTTTCTCCTCATGTCGTGCCTCCAGCCTCCCCCCATGACGCCAACCCATGACACAATCCTGGCTACGCGCCTGTCTGCGTGCACCCGTAAATGCGTGTAGAGAGTCTCTCATTAAACTTTCATTTTTCAAAGTTTCTTCTGATTTTAAATTTCTATATGTATATTATTTCCTTGCAAAAATAAAATAGAATCAGGAACTATGCGAGCCGGACTAACGATGCCTCTTGTTCTTTCTACCATTTAAATTTTGCAATGTCTTGTCAGAAGTTCTAACGGGGAAATTAGACCTATTTTGCGTTGTATATTTTTCACGAACCGTTGACAATGACCATGTGGCTTTAGGGATCTGTCTCTTTTACTAACACCATGGCCGTACGGGTCGCTTTCTCTCGAGTGGCGGTGATTCTTTTGCACTACTTCACATCTGCAACCCGGGAATAATCTCTCAGTCGGAAGTCTACAAGGTTTTGGCCGATGGGGGGCTGCAGCCCTCCGGCTCCCCGTCCCGTACGGCCATGACTAACACCCATTTTGTAAGAGCAGAACTGCAGTGAAAATTGGGTATGTACTTCATGTAAGGTAACTTCAAATTGCAGTTAATATATCTACTAATCCTGTTCACTCCAGGTCTATTGAGCCAGGGAGTTGCAACTCCCTGGTTGAGCATTCATCTCTATTCATATTTCACTGTGTCAAAACGGTACGAGTGGAAAAGGTGGTGGCATTTAACGATGTGATGTAGCAACCGGGAGGTCTGATTCGACTCCTGGCCTGGTCAAAGTAAGGTAGGTTTTTCATTCAAGAGCAATCTACGATTTTCCAATCTTGAATGGCCTTTCAAAAGACATGAGTGATCTAAATTGTTGAGTTGGGTAACTACCCGTCGTGGTGTTGTAATTCAAAAGTGACATGCTTCTGTCACATTCTCGATAGTTTATTAACATTGTAAAATAACGAAAGACAGTTTTAAACAATGTAAAACAATGAAAATGTAAAACATTGTAAGACAAAAGAGAAAAATCTAAAACAACTGCACTTCAAGGCCTAATTTATTTATTATTTATTTGTTCGAGGTAAACTTACAAGAAGTATGCATTTCGTCTTTATTTAATTACCTTGTAAATGTTCTATTTATTTGTAAACTGTTGAAATATTTGTTTGAATTGTATAAATATATTCTTCTGGACGGAAATAAATTTTCCGTTTATTAAAGAAAAAAAGAATTATCTCCCGGAAATAAAATAAAAACTGTTTTACATATTTATACACAATCCACAGTAATTTAAACAACATATCGTACAAATAAAATTGGGGAATAAACTGCATTTGTCGAAGTACGGTATCTGTTGTTAATGAATAAGTCGTCGAGAACCCAAATTATAGACTTGGTCAAGTCTCTCGTGAGTGTTCCTCGGGGAGCTGACAACACTACCTCTACGCAAATCCAGTACTTGAGCAAAGTACAGCATACCGTACTGTACTATGCTGCAGTATATAGGGGGATTTTGAAGAGAAATTGTCAGCTCCCAGCGGGACACTCACGAGAGACTTGGCCAAGTCTACCCAAATTAGGGAAAATAACGGACTATGCGAATGCATTTTTAACATGACAAAGTCCGCAAATAGAACCAATCGGAAGTGCGGCAATGTGCGTGTGCAAAATTCACCAGGACATGTGTACCGTCACGACGCGCATCTCCAGCAAAATTACAAGCACTCGCTAGTGGTTGCCAGTGGTTCCTGGACGTATCATTATAACTGCTGGTGTGTTTAAGAATAACCGGTCAGTGTTTGTCCAATCAGCCTGAGGATGCAGGATTCTAAATGACCAGTCAGTTATAGAGATGGTAGAAACGAGAAAAAACTATTTTATTTATGTCTGAAAGGAAATTTCTTTTGCAGTTTTTCTTTAAATGGAAAATTCTGTTCTGCAATCTATGAGTGCCAATACTACGTACCTAATATTTAGCCATTCGATTTACTGTGCTTGGCTTTGATAGGGTTTTATGCCCTTCTTGGGGACACCCCATGACGTCAAAACTCACGGATGCACCGAGAACGACATGGGTATATCATAGTCCGAGGAACAGACAAAAGGTTTTTACATTTTTCAACTTTATTCATTCATTTATGAAAGTCCATAATAAGTGTAAAATCATAAGTTAAATAAGCTCGAATGAAGTATAAGTTAGGCTAGTTAGAGATGGGCTAAGCGGAGCAAGGGGCGAAGTCCTCCCCTGAAAATGTGTTCGTTCCCTCAGGGCTTTGAAGTTTGCCATTAACTTAATACATTTGTATACATTTGGCCGTCCTGAAAAAATTTGTCCCTGGGAAAATTTTGGTTCCCTTCGGTGCATTCATCGTCCGGTAACGGGACTGCAAGAGAGAGAGAGAGAGGAGCTCCCTGGGCTAGCCTAGAATAAGTCTTAATTTGGTGGAACTAAGTGAACAGGTCCCTTTGTCTAGAGCCTTTAATGACATTCGTCATTTTCTCTAGTCATTCTGGATGAAGTATGCGTGTACAACTCTACGCCTTACATTCCGAGCGGTGACATAACTAGATATCACTCTATTAGTGGAGAAGTATTAAATTTAAAAAGGCAAGATCGATTCATTAAGCCATTAGATGGTACTCTATTGTTACGAAAAATTACAAGTTACAATTTCAATTTCCAAAAATAGAACAAATTCTTCTCATCCATATGGAAACGATACAGTAACCGTAAGTAAAGAAGATAAACGGTCTAATTAGCCGACAAAAACAGGGCATCCCTTTCGTATCTCTCGCTTATTTGACCCGTTTTTAGTTCTATACGAAATTTGAAAGTAAATTTTTAAAAAGACCGATATGGAAACTTTCTTCTAACTATTAAATGCCGAAAATTTCTCATCACCGTTGAGCAACTTGAGTAAATATCCGAACAACAAACATTAGTATAATTAACTTCCTGTTTCCACGGTAAAATGAAAAGCAAAACAAAACACCGCACTGAGTTCCAATACACACCGGGTTGTCACAAATTGTCAGGTTTTTCTCGCGCCCATTCTGGTCGCCTGTCTTATAGTCTTTCTTCAGAGCTAATCACGTGTAAAAATGAACCATATCTCAACGTACAATCCAGTCGCGACGGCCTGTTAGTTCACTCAATTGTGGCAGTCGATACGCGCCATACGCCACCATTGTCCAAAAATAACATTCTTAACCATTTACATTAATGCTCCTTTCCATCGTCTGCCCGCCTACGATCTTCCATAATTCTGATATAAACTTATCCTAAAATAATTGAAACGCACTTTGATATAATCAGAAAAGACTAAGTATATTTTTCCTTCTTTCTCAGAGCTTAGACATGTTTTATGACGTCACAGCTTATATCAATTTCTCCGAGAAACAAAAAGCCACGAGGGTTTAGGCTTTCGTCGGCTGGTATTGACGCTTTCCGTGTGTGATGGCAGGTGTTGTGGTGTCTACAACTATACAATACTTTATCAATTTGCTACAGTAAATGAAACAACCACTTATTCAATGGTCAACGGAAGAGGTAATTTGTAGATCAAAGAGATTTCAGACCGAACAATTTTTACGCTAAATGATTTGTCAGCAGCGGTCATTAAAGATGTTTTAAAGGGAATACACGTTAAGAATGAGACGCTGCAGAGGTCATTGGACGTGAAACTAGAATCGGTGGTGACTCTTGGCCTTCACTGTTAGGTGTTGATATTTAGTGCGAGATTTAAAAAAACAGAAATTAAAAAAAAATCAAAGATGATATTGAAAAGTGGAAAATGATGTTGATAAACGCCGCATGCACTTTTTTTCATTTATTCGATTTGCACTTAAGGACTAAGTGTTAAATCACATACAATTTACTTAACGCTACATATAAAAGCGGGTAGAGAGGTGTTACTCTGAGTTCAGTTTGGACTTCATTATTTTTCAATTATTGCAAAACAGATGAAGGCACTGAATGAAGAATATCTGACAAAGAAAGAGAATGAATATATATATATATATAGGTCGAAAGTGACTTTCGACCTACACATTATAACTTCGATCTACCAACTTCGACCTACTATATATATATATATATATATATATATATATATATATATATATATATATATATATATATATATATATATATATATATATATATATATATATACATATATATATATATATATATATATATATATATATATATATATATATATATATATATATATATATATATATATATATATATATATATATATATATATATATATATATATTTATACATATGAAATCATTTACTTTCAATCAAATTTTTCTTTGCGACAGATACAGGGCATTATGGGAAACCTGTGAAATTGTGATGTCATCGTGATGAATTGATAAGATTGATAAGCCAACACTGTACTTATTGATGATGTTAACACTGCTGTGGGAATAGTTTAACAAACTTTTAAATAACTTCCTGTCCTAATTTTTCATATTGTAGGTCAATAGTTTTATGATAGATCTATACGTGGAAAATACTTTAAATGTTTCAACAATACAAAGTTCCGAGCCTATGACAAACACGGCATTTTTTTTACGAAGAAGTACAAACTGATTAGGCATATGGGTCAATATGTCTCGTTATATTCTGTGACGTGACCTTCAAGAGCACGAAAATCTGATATATTAATTTAATGAGGGTTTTGTAGGGTACTACTTCACATCCAGCAGTTATGCAAAAATTAAAAAAAAATGATATTTTGCATCATGTCTCGTAACGGTTTTGTGTATAATTTGAATAAATGCCTACACGGTCTCGAATCTTTTAAAGTGTACCTCAAGTCAAAAAATTCAAAACTATATATTAAATACCATGCAAAATGAATTCTAACAGTCCAACTCCCATCTTCATAGGACATTTCTGAGCTGAGTTATAAAATGTTGAAGTTTATTCACTAAAAACAAATTGCTGAATTGCGCAACATTTTGTGACGTTCTTGTTGTACAACTCACATTACATGTTTTGTTTCTCTTTAATATTAAAAATGTTTTTATGACCTTGAACACTTCCTGTTTGCTTGCATAGCATGTTGCACAGAGGGGGCTTAATTCAATACATCACCCCATAGGAGAAAGAGTGCTATCACACCTTGGTACCAGTAGACTCTGCGGAGTCTGCTCAAATCATCTTTACAAAGTCAAATTTCACTCCCTCTTTAATAAGACCCGTAATCATTGCTCTTCTCGTTTACTCCCTCTTTCTGCGTTCATGGATACAGGGCGGCCACAAAAAGAGGGCGTAAGATTTTGAAGAGTTATAATGGCTAATCGGCTTGGATAAAACATTTTAAACATTGGTGGGAGAATGATATCGCCAGGAGAGACTTTGCAAAGTCTATGGTACCAGGTGCAGTAACTTTCAGAAAAACAAGGAAATACAAAGACTGTAACTTGAGTAGTACAACAATGACATCACAAATTATTGTGCAATGTACCATTTTAAGTTAAGTGAATAAACTTCATTATTTAATAACTCAACTCAGGAATGTCTATGAAGATGGGAGTTGGACTGTTAAAATTCATTTTGCGTGGTCCTTAATATATATTTTTGATTTTTTTTTTACTTGAGGTACACTTTAAAACTTGACCGTTTATTACCGTCACTCATCGTTTATTAATTAACACAGAATTTGTAAGTTCCACCAATTGTCATGTATAGGTATGCGAAAAAACTTAATGTTTGGAAAAAATGATGATATTTCACAGATCAAAACAAATAATCGCCAATTATCTCAGCAAAGTGTATCTCGTCATGACAATATTCTTTACAACAAGGTTTTCATTTTACTAAATTGAATCAGAAAGTGTAAAAATTTGCCTTTGCATTCTTACATCAATTTAACTTACATTTTGTAATTTAACTTTCCTTTATTCTAATATGTATTCAATTTTTCTTATTTTAAAACAGCTTTGGCACGGTACGCAAACAAAATAAATTTATGAAGTGACATGTATGACGTTTAAAGGTGTCCACTGCAAGCCGATTAATAACATTTATACGGTATATACTGCAATAAAACAGTTTTCACTTCAAATTTCTAAGGACAGTTTCGAGAGGTATTGCTGATATATGAAGGTATTAAACAAGAATAATGTAATTAGTTGGTGGAATAACCACGAATCAACCAGAGGGCTCAAACTTAATACAAGGTTCCGAATGACGTTTTTTTAAGGGAGCAGTGTCATATGGTATTTCCCGAGCTCACTTGGCAATTTTAATGTGGTAGTTTTATGTAAGTCTATACAAACTAAACAAAAATGACAAAACGAAGAAGTTATCTCTTTCTTCTATTCCCTGAAATTCCGTGGCCAACATCGCCTCTTAAACGCCAAGTAGTTGTTCCGTTGGAAACTGAGTCACTACCCTTTTGCAGGTATCGACCTCTTCGTTATAAAATTACGTACCATTCCATATTGAAATTTTCCTCATCCATTATAAATACTTTCTGACGATATAACTGTGCTGGATGTCATTTTCTTTCTAAATCAACAAAGCGACATCATGAAGGGTAACAAACGAGAGCAGAAGCATGTGCTCCACTTTTGAAAGCAAAGGAACTCGACAGTATAGATTCCTCAGAACCACTTAAATTTTATTAGAAAATAGTAGGATTAGGTTTGATCTTATGACTCAAAGTATGAAAGATTCAAATAAATTCAACTGATTTAAAAGATAGATAAGATGCTTTCGAAATTCAGGCCCACGTTTCTCACCCATGGCTTCGCAATTCACGCACGAAGACGTTCTTGACGACTAATTTCCAAGGTGATGTCCCCAAGCCCGCTTGTGAAAAGCTTGTCGCTAAGCAGCTTAAAGGACATAGCAATACAAACAGGGAGCTGCCACTCCGAGTGACAACTCCCTGATATAAAGCAGTGTTACATCAGCTCCCTGTTTACATAGCACACTAGATGGTATAGTGGCTCTATAGTACCTGTAGCCTACTGTAGCATATAGGAAAGCTGTTTTATTTTTGTCTTTGCAATGTGGTACATTTAGACAGTAGTAAGTTATCCGATATCAAAGTGTCATGGTGGATCATGGGAGGAGCCCCCCTTCATTAGCAACTTTTCTGGTCCAAGGAAAAACATCTGAGAATAGGGAAAAGTCTACATGAAATACGGTACCGTATGTGGCTAAATGAATTAAGTTGTTTGAAATTACCCAGAAATGAAACTATAAGCCATAAGTTCAAGATGAAATATTAAGAAAATGAAACTAAGTTGCACAGTTCTTTGTAACACTGGTATGGGAAAAGGGTGGAAACGGCTCCAACGCTCCAACAATTCTTGCCCGTCGGTCCCCTTGCCCCCTCCCAACAGATTGCAGATACGAAGCCTCGTACTTTTTTGAGAGAAAGTATCTGTGGTTTGTGGATTTTGTGGTAGCATATACTTGGTCTGGGGAAGCGATACAGTTAATTGACCGACAGAGGGCGTATTAAACAAAAAGGAAATACGGCATGATGTAATGTTGCTGAAGTAGTGGATTTTGTAGAGGTAGGTGTCAGCTCCCCCGAGTTCAAGTTTAAGTTCAATTTATTTCTGTTTGACCTCCGGGGAGGTATCAGAACTGAATGTGAACAACATATATATGACAAAAGCACTTAAGACAAAATCATATTTATACAAATGCATAAGAAAGAAAAGAAAAAGGGAAAAAATTAATTCAAATGACGTGAATGACTGTCGAATGAGTAAAATACTGGCACCAGTTTTGAATAGAAAGTATATTGGTAATACAACGTTTACAACTAATGAAACTTTTCTATGATTTTCGAACAAAAATAACTCAAATTCCTAAGGACACTCACGAGAGATTTGACCAAGTCTAGTCGTAGCTCTGAAAATTAATCGCACAACTTTCTAGGAATCATACGGCCATGGGCGTAAATTAGATTATATTTTAACCCTGTACTCCATAATTATGAATTTGAAGTTCTCAAAACCCTTAAAAACTGTGGGGATTGTGAATCTATTGGGTAGGTAATTTGGATTGCTAAAATATATGGCTAACATTAGACGTGCTACACAAGGTCCTGAAGAGGACGACAAAATTAGTTGATCTATTCGGTCAAAACATGATAAACGGTGACATTATTCGGGCAAAAAAAATGCTCTTTCCCCCTCATAGAAAATTACCCCCGTGCGCCTATGGGTAATCCTATAAATAAATAAAAACTGGGATATTCCTATAAATAAATAAAAACTGCATAAATATAAAAGATATGCAATGCTTATTGGTATATTTATTTATATTTATATTTAAAATGACGACTATTATTTGTTCTTCTTTAAGAGTGAAAACTGTTTTCGAAGACCTTTAATATCACAATGTATTATTCAACTAGGTGTGTTACGCACGTAAATGGAAGCCAAATATTATTGATAATCAAAGAAACGGGAGTAGGATAATATTTCGATTGTTGCCGCCCTGTATGACCATATCTTCCGTTAATCTTATCAAAATTGTTCCATCGACTTCTAGCCCCCGATTTGCAAGTAATCACAATTTCCTCAATTAGAATATCAATATGGGCTGTCTTTTGCTTTACCACCTAACAGTTACAAAACAAGGTTAACTTTTACAAGGTAAAAATTGTTCAGAGCTAATTTTTTGCATCTTTTACACAGATAAATGCCGCGGCCTATTGAAATATGTGGGTCGTTGTGACAATACAAAGAGCGAATTAGTTCAGAATTATAATTGAGGAAATAAAACTAGGAAGGCTCGCCGAGATTTGGAGGTACTTAGAGCATAGACGAAAGCGTGTTTTTGGCAGGTTACTCAAGTGTTGTTTTTAAAAGGAGACTGACTCACATACTCTTTTATTTGCTTTAACCGAGTCGTCCTTTGTTCTCAAAACCTACAAGTCGGTCGTAATCAGAGACTTTTTCCCTCACGCAAGGTACAGGGGTATCGTATTGATCGGGTGGCAGAAAAAGCGAAAAAAGGGAGTCAAAAAATAAACGTTTGTTTCTTTTGAAGAGCTAAATGCTAACAAAGACGGTATGTGAGTTTATGAAAATCTTTAGAACGGTCCACTTGTGATCTGCTTGAGTTGACCTATTAACAAGTGTTCACTTGACCTAAAAATTATGGGACTAATTGGAAATGAGTTGGAAGACAGAGGCGTCTCGGAAGACTTTCGGCAAACTACACATGAATTACATGTATGATTTAAGGCAAAATTACAAACACTATAAGGTTAATCATACAACACCATACAAAGACTTATTGATTTTATGAACATTTTGGTTTGAGAAGCACAAAAAGACCTAAAGGAACAGCCTACGGACACAAGCTAATTATGATAACATGAGAGAAACTATCATTTCCAGTTGTTTGTTACCGGTGCATTAAAACTCCACATTTTCAAACAGTTACGTAATCATTATGATAACTGCAGTAGTTTAAAATTTTACCACAAAATATTTAATTTTCCCTTAGTTTTATGTAATACAGCCTAGTGAAAAATATATCTTTATATAAATAACTTGTGTAATCTATCAATATTAACTTTATTGCACACGATATGTGTTAAGCTCAGGCACTTCCTATATACATGGGCAGAACATGTAATGCGTACGTCGTATGAAAGGCATGAACGGTATAAAAAGATAATAGTCCATGTATAGAAGAATAATAAAACGAATTTGGGACAGCTGCATTGTTACACTGTCTCAAAGGAACGTCTTCGCAAAAGGACACGAAACAACCAGGTCAACCTCCCAACCTTCAGACCCTTCACACTCTTAACACAAAAGAGGGAACTTAGTCACTCCCTACTGCCCTAGTAGGGCGAAAAGTGTAATTTCACTATATTAGAGTGTAATTTCACTCCAAGAAGAGTAAAATTCACTCCAGGAAGTGTGAAAATTCACTTTTCTACGAGAGCATTCACTTCTACGAGTGCATGCACTCCACATTTTCCAAACTCGCTGACCACTATGGGAACTCCATCAAGGGTAAACCTTCGCACTCTGTTGGAGGGAATTGCACTCTTCTTGAAGGGCGTACTTTCCTTGGAGTGAATTAACATTCTAATGGAGTGAACTTCACACTCTTCACTATATTATAGAGTGACTAAGTTCACTCTTTTGATTTTAGATTCTGCATGATCTGTCATGAAAAGTTCCCCTTGTTGGAATAGGTGAAAAAAGAAAGAAAGAAAGACTAAACCCCGTTACTACACTGCAGATCATGTAATGTCAACCAAAAGGCTAAGAAGCACATTTTCAGTACCTAAGATGGGTAAAAAAGCTTTCCCCCTTAAGTAACCATTTGAGACAATAAGTAAAATAAAGGGGAAAACTGTGTTTGTATAACAACCAAAAAGGAAAACAAAATTTTAAATTCAATTATTATGGACACAGAATGGAAGATTATTCAAAATAAGAAAGGACCGTGACCTCTTTTTCATGATATAAGTTTATCACAGACAGAAGTCAAGCATTTGTCCAACCAAATTTTCGAAAATTCAAATGATGCTTCTTGTGTAACTCTTCTGTAATGCACTGTGTTGTATGAGATGGAGCTGTTGCTGGTATTTATTGGCGAAACTGAATGGTTTATTGATGATCAACATAATTTCTGACATTTTCTATTTTAATGGAAATGAAGCGGTAAGGGGCATGCCGTCCTTCTGGAAAAGAGGGGGGAGGGCAAATCCATTTCAACATCGGCTTATTTGAAAAGCAATAATTTCGGAGACAAGAAAGATTTGATGGCTTCCATATGACTTTCTTTGATAACTGATTATTTACTGGAGCCAAGTAACAGATATT
The DNA here is from genome assembly GCA_037179385.1 of Holothuria scabra. Lineage (NCBI taxonomy): Eukaryota > Metazoa > Echinodermata > Holothuroidea > Aspidochirotida > Holothuriidae > Holothuria > Holothuria scabra. Next base: position 26,071,704 of record CM074198.1, read on the forward strand.
GAAGAGGTCTTTCAAGTGAGCAGAAACGATTATCCTGTGTTAACATTTGAATGAGATTTTTGTTACATTTTTCAGCAACCACACAAATGCAAGATATAGACAACCTCATCCATGAATACGGTGACCGATCACAACGTCAGACATTATAATAGATCAGTTTTTTAGTTGTAACTTTAGTGTAAAATTGAAGTACCATGAGCACAAATTATAGTCAGACAATGTTTGACCTGACTAATCGCGTTAGTCAACAACATTGACTAATGGTTGACTAATATTTGATCCAGGTTAATGAGTTTCTAACAAATATTAAGACGAACTGAATAAATTTTGACTAATATTATTTAGTCCATTATTACGAAGTTAGTCAGACATCATCACAAAGTAGTCAAATATGCGTGACTAACGTGGTTGGTCAATTCAGACACCACTTGACTAATTTGTGTTTACAGTGCGTTGAAAACTCATGTAAAAACAAAATCAGATATCCCCTTTTTTAAATGAACTGTTGTATTGCCATGCCACTCTTTGTACGTTATCATGAGATAAATCGGAAGTTCCCTTTACAATATGAAAACATGATACATGATATTTCCAAACAAAGGGATTTCAAAGTTTATTCTCTATTGATTGAATGTTCCATTTAATAATATAGTAACATAACTGTTTCGAGAAGCGACTGCGGTTTCCGTTTCATCCAATGTTGAGCAATTCTAATATTTTAATTAATAATCTTTCAGAGAAATGATCAGCTGTATGTACTCATGTCGTAGTTCTAAATTGGGTCATTAGTACAGAAAGAAGGATATTCGGGGAATCTAAACGGGAGGAAACATTGAAATTAATTTTAAGTTTTTGGCAAATGTGCATGCCAAATGAAGGGTAGTGAGTTCAGCTGGAAGAGCAATAGGCTTAGTAATTTAATATATCCCGGCCTAGCAATCTTGCTAAGTTGATCTCATAGTTGTGTAAGTTAAAGTATTTATTCCGAAACTTTGACGTATTTTTCGTACTCTTAGCTGTACTCGAGCCCTGTATGCTGGTATTTCTACACTCACAGAAATGAAATTTTACAGTGAACCCACTGGCAGCTAGAATTCCTGGTATCGAAAGTTGTTTTACAGTCTTGATTTAATTAGACAGCTATATCTTATGTGACTACGTTTGTAACCATGTTAACCTCATACAAGACTTGAAGGATATGTTAGTGCCTATGAACAAAAGTGTCTTCATAGGTACCGTTAATTTTGGATTAACGCACACCTGCAAACCCAGCCAACATGCCCAGCTGGGCCCCAACTGGGTTTCAGCTGGGCTACTTGCTGGGCCCCAGCTGGGGCCCATCCGTGTTTGTCAGGTGTTCCCACGTGGGGCCCAACTGGGCTAGCCTTTCCTAGCTGAAGCCCAGCGGAAGCCAAGCTAGGCTTCAGTTATTGAAGCGGGGCACAGCTGGGCTTCAGCTGGGAAAGGCTAGCCCAGTTGGGCCCCACGTGGGAACACCTGACAAACACGGATGGCCCCAGCTGGGGCCCAGCAAGTAGCCCAGCTGAAACCCAGTTGGGGCCCAGCTGGGCATGTTGGCTGGGAAATAACAGGTTGATCACTGGAGGACTGTACCGCTGTTAATGTCGGAAGGTTAGTTAAGGTATATAGGGCTTCACGCCTCGGCTTATAATCTTCTCGTTTAATCTAGAGGCGCACATGAATTTCCTTTTCACGTTTTGGACAATGGATCGTTATCCTGGATCCATTTCTTACGCACAGCATCAGGAATAACGGAAGTAGGCACATAGATTCCATTTTTTAAGTTTTTGGTATGACATAGCCTGGGAATCAAAACTGAGACTTTCCGAATAAGAGCCGGATGCTTTACCAACTAGACCATGCACTTGGTTGCTGATGAAGGGGGGGGGGGGGTCATAGGGGAGCGAGAGAAACAAAAAAATTATAAAAATAATAATAAAAACAACTCCCGCAGTTGTAATCTTACCTCCCTAATTTCATACTATTTCATACTTTTCTCAGTTTCCTCAATTCTCGCGGGTCATGGTGTAGATGACAAGACAATGATCAGGCGCCATTTATTCCTACGCAGTTCTATATACTTGGAAATTCGTACGCGCTCTTCAAGCAAGTATGAATTTTTGTGACATAGTTCATTTGTGTCCAAAGGGAAGATTTATACCTCTATAGGTCTATTCGTTTCATCTTGTATAAATAGTCAAGCCCCTCTGAATGTAGAGATTCTATAGTGGGAATGGTAAAACTCAAAATTCGGGCTAAATATTTTGACGTTTGAACGACACTTGTCTTAGAAAGCAGAAAACAGGGTTCCAGCCCAAAAATCTTGTCCGAAAAAAGTCCGCCTATGATGCATGAAAAACATTTGGATGCAAACGAATCAAAGTTCGTTCGGTCGTAGTCATGCCAAAGCTGCGGGAGTTATTCATTTTCTTTCAACCTCTCATCTTGACCCATTTCCAAACAGCACTGAATTACAAAGGATTATGGGTAGGAATTCCAATGACGATCTTCGTTTTCGTAAATGACATTTTGAAAGATCACTCATACCAAAATTCATTCCTCTTTATAATTTCTATGGCAAAAGTCAATATACAAAAAATATCAAAAATTATCGCGATTGTCATCCAGTGAACTCACAATGTGAAGGAAATTTGTCTCTACACACTCACTTTGTATATGTAGAGGGCGTTTTACACATTTCTGATCTTTCACTGACTGATCTCCGTTTGCAGTGCTACGTCTAACCTTTTATGGAACCGTCACTTTGGCTAACCTTTTATGGAACCTTCACTTTGGCCTGGCAAAGTATAGATAAATCCGATTAGCGCTTGTTTTTAGTGACTGTAGGCCGCCATTAGTGGGGTCCATCAGCCTAAAACCGTCATTTTTTATTGTTTACATGAATTTCAAATCCTCATATTTAATGAACTTGGGGAATTTAAAGACCCAGTTCTCTCACCCCAAACAGTGCAAATTCTCCTAACCTTCTTACTGAAGCCCCTCCCACAATTGTCTGAAATTCGTCCTCACCCAGACACAATCTCAGTTTATTGCTTCAGGGTGAGTATAGAAAACTCAATTTATATAATAAAAACACTCACAGTACCATTCATGCTGTGTAACATAATCTTTGGCACTCTGCATTGTTTGAATTAGCTGTCAATCAAAGAGCTGAACCAATTGAGAATTTCGGTACCCGGGTACCAAAATTGTAGTTTGGGGTGAGAGGTTTGGCCCTTTAAGATACAAATTAGTGTACAACCATCCATGATAGATGTAAGCAAGGAAATCGAAAGATTTAAAGGTAATGCAGGGCCGTCACCAGCTTTTTTTCAAGGGGGTGCGTTTTGAAATTCGAGCATGTGAGTGAGGAAATTTTTGTGGACGAGGCCACGAAGTAGCAGAAGGGGTGGGTATGGTAGGAGCCCCCTCCCATGGTAGGGAGCTTTGTAATTTTTCAACTTAAAATGGCGCAATCTGGTGCATACCAAGAGAGGAAATTCAGGCGTAGGATTAACTGTTTGTGGAAGGGTGATTGATAATTGTAATCTTTATGTTCTACTTCTAAACACATATGAATGATTAACTCACAAATAAATTTGACCCCTAACTCAATTGCAACTGTATTAAGTATTAAATATTCACTGTTCAAAATTTAGTCGGTTTCTACTTTGGTTAACTCTTCCAATAATGAGTATGTCCACGATTATGAATCAATGTCCTGACGGGGACTATAAACTATTAACTGTTGTACACTAACACACAACTTGGATAAAATGACTGATTCCTGTTATAAGAAATACTGGCACCTGGGCTAGGCTATAACTAGGCCACAGTGTTGTAGTGCTAAATTTGCGAAGGATTCGGTAGCTAGTTAGTTAGACAGAGTTTAACGGCCCAGTTTCCAACCTGTTGGTTCAAGTCGAGCCGGCCACGGTCTTTTTCCAGTTGTGGCTCACTGGATTGTCTCCCCTACTTCATTGCTTATGCGGAGCATCACGCACAACGGCAGTAGGTTCCTTTTTAGAGTCTTTGGTATGACTCGCAGTGGCGTAGTCAGGATGGAATTTTCCGGGGGCGGACCTAGCTAACAAGTGGGGGGCCTGGTACCTCCGAGGGTCAGGCGCGGCAAGACTATCTAAGCGGAGCGCCACCATCAGTTGGAGCGGAGCGTGCAAGAAAATTTTGGGTTTTACAAACCCTCCAGATGGCTGGAAACGGCACTTCCCACGTGTTTTAAGCCGGTTGTACCCAGCCTTGAAATATGAATCTCATGTCTGCCACTTCTCAAATAGTGTGAACAAAAAATCTATGAAAAATGATAATACATACACCTTTTAAGGACCCAAAATCTGGGCATTTCTGATCTGTGCCATGACCTGGGGGATGAGACTGAAGGGAACCGGTATCTTTCTTTCTCTTGGGAAAAATTGTGAAATATAGGAGAACGTAGATCGCAAATGCGGCAATATTTGAATAGATTTCAGCTTCATTGGGAAACCAAATTAGTTGTGTCCCCCTCTGAGAAACTTTCTTTGCGTTAGATTTGTTCGGTCCAAAATGGTGCTATGTTTGACAAAACTGAACTGATTATAGGTTTCTGGATTTTCTTATTTGGGGAGCAAGAAAATTTTCAAAATACTCATTTTTATTCTTTGTAGAGATTTTACACGTGACATACATACTACCAAAGAAACAATGTTTTCCCCGGTTTTCAGTGGTGTTTAAATGGAAAATGGTGCAGTATATGTTCAGTCATCGGTATATCGGTATATTCACTAGTCTTAATTAAAGTATCTCAAAATTAAAATCGCCAAAAAATTTAAACCGCAAATCAGAAGTATGGATCATGCCGGAAACACATGAAATGCGGACCTTGTGGACATTTTACAAATCCGCCCGGACGCCAGTGCCACCTAGTAAAAAGAGGACTTGTTGAAGAAATCGTTCTACATTGGCACTTGTCATGGGAAGAAGTGAGGCACGACATAGGCCTATTTTGTAGGGATGGATGGGAAGAATTATTCAAAGGCAGTACCTTACTTTTAAAGGGCCAATCCTCTCACCTCAAACCACAATTTTGGTAGGTGGTGTACTGAAATTCTCCATTGGCTCAGCTCCTTGATTGACAGCTAATTCAAACAATGCAGAGTACCAAAGCTTTTATTACACAGCATAAGCTGTACTGAGAGTGTTTTGTTTATAGACATTGAGCTTTTCTGTACTCTACTCGAAGCAATCAACTGAGATTGTGTCTGGATGAGGATGAATTTCAGACAATTGTGGGAGGAGCATAAGTAAGAAGGTTAGGAGAATTGGTACTGTTTGGGGTGAGAGAACAGGGCCCTGAAGACATTTTTTGTGTATGATAAAGTTTAGGAATGGTAATGTAAGAATAGTCTCTAGTGTATGATTGCATTGTTTTCAGTAAATCAACCAGCCATCGAAAGGCAGAAAGGGTCTTAACCTAACAAAGTCAAATTCGAATTTGTCGTCGAAACGTTTGTTTTTTCTTCGAAGTGTAATGCAATAAACGACAGTGCTGATTATATACGGTATCTAATTTAGTGAAAGTAATCATTTTGAAGTTATTACTTGATTTCATACGTGAGCACATAATGTGTTTTACACACATCCATGCATGTTTTCTTGATTGTAACACATTTTATTTATTTTCTTTTTTTTTTGGGAAGGAAATACTTCAAAGTGTTTTTCCCTTCAAACACTTTATTTTTTCTCAAGTACTTATCAGGAGGCCAAAAAATCTTGGGGATCTGAAGAAAATCGGGGGGTGCTAGCCCACGCCACTGATGACTCGACCTGGAAAGCGAACCCGGGCTTTCCGCGTGAGAGGTGGATGCTCTTACCGTTAGACCAAGCTCGGGGTCAGAAGGATTCGGTAGCGTAAAACGCCAACCCGTACTGCTATGAACTAACTATAACTGAGAGAACTAATACTGTGCTTTGGCCTGCGATGCTTCGAACTCGCAGCCTAGGCTGGCAGGAAATGACTGATGGAAATGCCGCCCTGGATTCACAGGCGCGAATAGTGATAGATTTTTCGAAGTTACTTGTGAGATCGACGGCGAGCTAAAACTTTGCCACATGATAGTCTAGAAGTAGTGAAAACGTAGGCAAGATTGCCGTTTGGTCGTTCCATGCACAATTCCGACCGCATTTAAAAAAAATCCGCACCCGGCGACACTCCACACCCGGCGGCGACGCCCCTCCCCCATTTTTTTTTGGCGGGCAGGTCTGGAGGGGGTGCGTTCGCACCCTCCGCACCCCCCTGGTGACGGCCCTGTAATGGACCCCAGTTATAGCCAACTGAAATCAGACCGTCACTTGCTGTCCGGATTCGTGTATAGCGCCGTCACGTACCTGCTTATTTCTAGTGTTCCTTTCACACTTTTTGCTATTTGCAAACACTGAATTCTGAACAAGGGAAAAACTCACAGTGGGAAAGTCCAGTCTGAAACTTCAAGAAGCATTCTGTCATCTGCGGTGTTACTGTTTAACTTTCAAGCTTTCTGACAACTGTGTTTGAAGCCAGTGGCGTAGCCACGGGGGGGGGCCTGGGGGGCCTAGGCCCCCCCAGATTTTCTTCAGGCCCCCCCCCCCCAGATTTTTTGCGTCCTGATAAAATAATTGAAAAAAAAATAAAAAAAATGTGTAAAAATTATAAAAAAAAAATGGATGAATGTGTGTAAAACACATTTTGTCCGCACGTATGAAATCAAGCAATAACTTCAAAATGCCTACTTTCACTAAATTAGATACCGTTTGTGATCTGCACTGTAGTTTATTGCATTTCACTTCGAAGATGAAACGAAAGTCTCGACGACAAACTTTAATGAGACTTTGTTAGGTTAAGACCCTTTCTCCCTTTCGGATGGCTGGCTGATTTACTGAAAATAAGGCAATCGTACACTGGAGACCACTCTTACACGACCCGTCCTATACTTAATTATACACAAAATATGCCGTAAGCAGATAAGGGTAAGGTACTGCCTTCGCATAATTCTTCCCTTCCATCCTTAACAAGTAGACCTGTGTCGTGCCTCACTCCTGCCCATGACAAGTGCCACTGTAAAACGATTTTTTGCGACAAGTCCTCTTTTTAGTAGTTGGCACTGGCGTCCGGGGGATTTGTAAAATGTCCACAAGGTCCGGATTTCATGTGTTTCCCACATGATCCATACTTCTGCTTTGAGATTCAATTATTTTGAGGGATTTATTTGTAGTATTTTAATTTTGACCACGTAATGTACCGATGAACAAATACTGCACCATTTTGCACATTGTTTCTTTGGTAGTATGTATGTCTCTTGTAAAATCTCTACAAAAACTAAAAATATTTTTATATTTTTTCATGCTCCCCAAAAAGGGAAAATCCGAAAACTCAGGCCTATAATCAGTTCAAAGTTTTGCCAAACATAGCACCATTTTGCATCTAGGAAATCTAACGCAAAGGAAGTTTCTCAGAGGGGGACACGACTACTTTTGGTTTTCCTGTTAAAGGGTGAGGTACTGCCTTAGGTAAGCTGAAACCCATTCAAATATTGCCGAATTTGCGGCTGGGTACATCCAGTTTAAAACACGTTCGAAGTGCCGTTTCCGGCCATCTGGAGGGGTTTTAAAGCCCAAATTTTTCTTGTACGCTCCGCGCCAACTGATGGTGGCGCTCCGCTTAGATTCAAATATTGCCGCATTTGCGATCTACGTGCTTCTGAAGTTTACAATTTTTCCCAAGGGAAAGGGGGATACCGGCTCCCTTTAGTCTCATCCCCCAGGCCACAGATCAGAAGTGCCCAGTTTTGAGGTCCCTAAAAAGTGTATGTATTACCATTTTTCATAGATTGATTTTTTATTCTCATTATTTGAGACATCGCAGACATGAGATTCGTATTTCAAGGCTGGGTACATCCAGCTTAAAACACATGGGAAGTGCCGTTTCCGGCCATCTGGAGGGGTTTGAAAGCCCCAAATTTTCTTGTACGCTCCGCGCCAACCGATGGTGGCGCTCCGCTTAGATAGTCTTGCCGTGCCTGGCCCTCGGAGGTACCAGGCCCCCCCACTTGTTACCTAGCCCCCCCCCCCCCCCAAAAAAAATCCCATCCTGGCTACGCCACTGTTTGAAGCTGACAAAAAGAAAAGCCTTATTTTTCACATTATAATTTGGATTTCGTGTGGTCCATATCAAAACCATGAAATACCACTGTGACAAAAACACAATCATCACTTGCACAAAAGTTTACATTCGAAAGTAAAGAGAATGAAGATTTCTTTTGTCCTTTGAAGGAGTAATAAAATAGTTTAAATGGTAAATTTGAAACAGTAAGATAAACTGGTAAACTGACTTGAAGTTGACCAATCAAGGGACATCTTATATGACTTGCGAAAAGATATACCCATCAGTTATCATCTTTTTTCAGTTCCTTTCAATAGGCCTACTGAATGCTTTCTTATCGAAAAACCGGAACTAAATAGTGTCGTCGGACAGTTTTTTGTCTATCATTATTATTTCAATAAAAAGAGCCATAGACATACGGGAACTGAGCGTGGAAAGCAGAAGATAGTTCGTACGAAAAATGCAATTTTGTCTGAAACACAACATGAACAGAGAGCCACCATCCGTTGACTAGAAGCGTGAAGAAAATTTTGAGCAAAATTCGAAGGCTCCAGACACCCGGGAAAGCATTTCCCATTTGTGTATATGTAGAATTAAAGCCATGGGGTTGCCATTTTGAAAAAAAAAAAACAAATAAAAAAAATGGAAACTTTCTAAGTAATTAAGTGGATTATCATACAAAATGTGCAACTACCTTTAGATTTTCACTGTGCGACCAGCGAATGATAGCCTAATTACTAAGATTGTCAAAAGACGAAAAACTACAAACCTGTACAGTTCTGTTTAGTAATCCCTTCGACTGAATTAACACTTTCTAAGCGGAGCCCAACATTGGTGCTGAACGTACGGAAAATTTTGCAAAAGTCGAACCACTTAGACAACTAAAACCAGCAACTGGCTATGTCCAGTCAGTGATCATAAATTTACCAGATAAGATGTATCCGGCTACCAATATAGATGAAATAGTCTTCCACCTTTTCATCTATATGTATAGAGGAACATTTTTCAGGAAGCCACTTTGGTTGTTTATATTTTAAAGAAACTTTGATTGTCGCTTTCAAGTTTGGTAAGCCATTATCTGGAAGATAATGAGGCCTACGTAGGCTTTGATTAGAAAAATTCTGCTATTCTGAACACGGCACCGGTTCAACGTGGTCTATAATTGGAAGGCCAAGTTGATTGGAAGAACATTTGATACCCGCCAATCAGGATGAACAAAGTTTCAATCCCGATACTCCTGAAAAATGACCATAAGATGAAAGGACAAAATCTCTGAACACTTATGTAGAATGGCTGGATGAATCCCATTTGACCCAGTGGATTTGCTAGTAGCCTTTACGTTTTTAACGTTTTACAAAATTAAGCGTGTGTTCTAAAGAAACTATACATCAGTGATTGAAAAAGTGAATGATTTAATACCGTAATTAAAAACGGGCCCTAGAGGTCCCTAAAATAGATGATTGTTACTAGTAAACCGAATTAAAATTGTACTTTCAGGTAACGAATAACTGCCTTCAAAAATTTAATAATAAGTAAGAAATTTGCTTTCTGAAGAAAGTTGAGCCTGATCCATGCAGATGATACCTGGATAGCTAAAGTCACTGGCTTCAAACTAAGACGGTTAGGCGTACTGTACAGCCTGGTCACCATTCATTCAAAGTAGGTCTAATCGCTTGATTGTGGTGAAGACGGGCAAAACACAAACTCATCCCCTTTTTTGTGTTAACAACTTTGCTTTGTACAAATCATAATGAAATCGGTTTAATGTGTCAGCCATTACATACAATTAAAAACAGATATAAAAACTGCGATAAACTAGAGAAACACTTTGCTCGAATCGACAATTGTTGGCTTGTCAACTCTCTTCGATTCGGTCCAAAGTTTCATCTAAACGCGTAATACAATGTTTCATTCGATCGCCTTTCAATATTGTTCATGGTAATTTGCTAACTTCGATACGTTATTAGCAATAAATGCACCATGTCTGCCGCTAAAGCAAGCAAAAAACCGGCTAAAGGTCCGTCTCAGGAGAAAATCATCGCAGACTTCAATCAACTTAGACAAGAAAACAGGAATCTCATGGCGAAGGTGTCGGAATTGGAAGGAGATGTGAATGAACATAGGTAGAAAACCAAGAACAACCACGGTTGAATTTGTGTCCTATTCATGGGTTACTAGCATGTGTTATCGATCAGTCATAAAGAATACAAGCAACACGGGCGTTGCTACGTACTACTAATGCTATACTAACGTTAGTCTATTCAGAATGAAAACGACAGCGCCTAAAATACAAAAAAAAGCAATTTGAAAGAATGGTTTTTGGTATTGGGGTTACTGCAGTAGGCCTAGGCTAGGCCTATATCTAAGTACATGGTTGGATCACCTGGGTGCACAAGTGCACATAGAATTTCCTAGGCCTATGTGCATGAAACTGTAGAGACTTCTGGACTAACGTTAGGCAGGTTAACAAAGATATTATAAGCATAGATACCAAACTTAAAATGGTGCGGTGTCTCCTCACGAAGGCCAGAACAGAGGGGCAGAAGTGCTGATCACTGATCAGTTGTTTTGGGAGCCAACAGGTGAATTGATATCTTCCCATAGTATAAATGGGCGTGATTTTAAAACATTGCAAATCTTGCAAACACCATTCTTCAATAAATTTCACTTCCATGAAACAGTATAAAGCTTCTTGGAGGCTTTCTTCTTAAGAAAATTTGAACATTAATGAACAATGCCTGGTTTGAAGTTCATTGACTTAGGGTAGAGGAACCTGTATTCAACCCTTTAAGGAATTTCTTGAAATTTTTCCTCCCAGTTAGAGTGGAATCATATGGCTCAAAGTGTTTTCGTAAAATATTATGATGGCTAGCATGTTACCATAAAAAAATATTGGATTTATTCTTTCCTTTCAGAAATAGCTCACCATAAAAGTTGGATTTGCCTACCCAGTATTCAACACCCCCTGTCACTAGTATTCAGTCTAGGGTTCCAGTATTCAACCCCCCAATCATTATACCCCAAAAAATTATTCCATTAAGTACAATTTAGATAAAATGCCAAGAGGATGGAAATATAAATTACCTTCATTACTTTTGTTCAGTATTTGATTCTTGAACAACTTTTTGATGCAATTTAGAGGGAAATTCCACCTTGCAGTTATGTCTGTTTGCTTTTATTAGGTCAGTAGGGGCAAAGAACACACATTTCAGTGCAAAATTATTGATTCTACATATTTTCTAAAAGACCCAGAATATTTTTTTATAGAACTATGCTGAATAACTAAACATTAATGACATCTTTGAGAAATGACCAGAAAATCCTACTGGATTTCATTCACAACATCTTTGGTTCCATAAATGTACCAGGGGGTTGAATACTGGGTAGCAGATAAAGATTGCGGCACCAGTATTCAACCCTCTATAAATTTCCCTCCAAATTTTCCGTAATTTCACTATGGTCCTATAATTTGTTTATAAATTGCTACAATGATGAAATATTAGCCTTGACATTTCATTATTTCTTAAACCAGTCTCTTTTTAAATGGATGACAGAAAATAACATCCCTTTGATTTAACCATCTTGCCTTACATGACCTTTTAAGAATAGCTATTTTCAAAAAAAATTTCCCAAATTCTTGCATACAAATGTCTCCAAAAGGTATTTATCTGCAAATCAGTTTCACAGAAGTGGATGGCAGTTAAGCAGAGAAGTTGTTTTCACCTTTGGTATAATTTTTATGTGGGATGGAGCCTTAGTTCACTGAAAAATGAAGAATTATATCTTAGGGGGTTGAATACTGGAGGGGGGTTGAATACTGGTGCCTCTACCCTACTGATTGGTCAGGGTTGTCACCACGCCGGTCGGCGCTGGTCGGAACGAACCGGCACTGGACATTGGCGATCGGTACAACACCTAAAATGCATGGCTTCCGACCGGCACAAAAATGATCTTTCACACTGAAAAATAATGGAATTGACATTAACCTATAGCTGAAAAATTCAATGGGTCAAAAATGAGGTGAATTCCATGGGGATAGGGTGAGGTACAAACATTGAGTCAGATGTTTAGCCGGCACTCAAATTGGGCTGGTGACAACCGTGTGATTGGTCAGTTTCTATGGTGCCTTCACAAGCACACATCTATGCACACCTCTACATTCTTACGCACTTAGAACACAAAATCAATTACTGCGTTCTTTTTCCAAGCACGGGGAAGTATGCGTCAGTTACTCTGGACTGCACACGGAGAAATGCATTCTGCGCGTACAGAACTAGCTTTGAAAATGCACGCGCACGCTGACATTTCGTCACAATGGAATTTTCTGTTACACATACGTGGTTGTTCCTGCAGATAACTGAATAAAACTGTGTCAAATGTCAAATGAACAACACGCTGAACACTCCTGTTAGGAGTCAGCATGGCTAACAGTGTAGGGACAGGAGTTTGGTATCTACGTTTATGATATCTTTGCAGGTTAATTCCACAGGCGCCTTCTATGTTGGTTCATATATACCACACACTATATAATAAAACACGGAAAGAAAGTTATGCCACTCCAAGCTCCAAGTTACACTGATGTAGATAAATGTGCAGTTATAGCTGTTGACCTTACCAGAAGTATAGCAGAAATACAGGTCAACAGCGGTGCCTGGCTTGGTGAAAATGATAACACTTCCACTTCTTTGGAAGTTGAAAAATTTTATTGATCAATACTATTCAACATTTGGTAAAATATAAGTGATGATCTGTGTCTATTGACCATAATTTTGTAAATATTGAATATTTATGAATGAATTTAACGAAAATCATGATATTTTTGGGAACTTGATAACTGGATAACATCGGCAAGACATTTACCGAAAAGTGTGGCAGCGCTGAATTGTATGTTTCAGCATCATTCATCATCTACCAACCATGAGATGTTACACAAGTAGAAATATGCAGATTTTCCAGCAATTTGTTAGGAAATTCGGGAAAGAGGACTACCTTGAGGAACCTAATGATGGAAATTTTTAATGCAGACAAATTTGTTCATAATAGTGGGGTAATTATGTCATAAACTTCAATTTCATTTTTTGAGCTTGGAGTGGCATAACTTACCTTTTTGTGTTATATTATATAGTGTGTGGTACATATGAACCAACGTAGAGGGCGCCTGTGGTTAGGCCTAGGCATATGTATGTTTTAGACATATCAACAAATTTCCCTGTTGTTTTGTACTTGGATCTGAAATTTAAGATTAAAAGTTATTTTTAACACATGTAACTTCAAACATTACTTTCCGCCCCTAGGTTATTAGGGACGGAAAGTATTGGGCAGAAACTACTGAGAGCGGAAATTGGACCCCTGTACGATCGCATAATTGCTCCCTTTTCATATTCTATACTCCTGTGATTCCAGGGTTGTGGGTCTACGACCATAATATATCTCCAGACAAAATTATTTTTTCACATAGAAAAGGTTGGCATGGGGTAGGCCTAGGAACCATTGTAAAGAAAGTGTCATAGTCACAAAGTAAAATAAGTAAATCCTACCGCGCAAAAAAGGTGATGATGTCATTCCAAAGTTTTGACCCTTTCCAGAAGATATCAGTGATCAAATAGGGTTTAGTATCTCCTGTAAGATTTGTAGAAGAATAGTTATGGCATTAAATGAGTGTTTTAGGTCAAAAATTTTTCTGTCAGAAGGAAGTTAATTTGGACAGTTAAAAATACCACCGATCATCTCGCAGATTTGAACGGTTGTAGTAAAGAGTATAACAAGGGGTCTAACAAGTTACATGCCCTTCGTGCATGTAAACTCCAGACAATGATGATCCTGGTTGTTCAGAGCACAACCAGAGTGAGAAATTTGGTTGTTCTTCCCGAAACTTGGTTGTCCCCCACGGAAAATGCAAAATATGCTTGCTGGCTACAGTATAACAGCAACTTTAAAGTTTAAAGGAAAACAAAAGACTGTGCACTGATGTGGGAATATGATGTCATATGTGCTTGCTCCAAGTTCACTTTTTGTTGAAGATGTGAAAACTTTATGTGCTCATATCTTGAGAGCCACACCACTCATCGGGTTTCAATGCAAATTTCACCCAAATGCCTAGGATAAGTACAGTACCCCTCTAACATACCAAATTCTGAGGTGACCTTAAACTCTTCTATCAAGGATTAGGCAGGAGGGAATATTAATACATAAATCCCAATTGTAAAATTAGTACTCTCCAATGTGGGGAATAAAGAAAAGAAAATCCGGGGCTGGTGGAACATGCCACGTAAGAAAAGAGGTAAAAATCTGCACATTTGATTTTCACTTGTGGGCGATAATTTGTACTGCAATACAGTAGCTAGCTGTAGCATCAATAGTTTCTTGGCATGTTGCATGTAGAAATTTTGCTGTGCACGTAGATTTTTTGACCTACATGCACCAATGATTTTAGAAAAAAATTATTATCAAACTCTTAGTAGCTTGTTTCATTAATTCAATTTTAAGTTGGCTGGGCTAATACCACAGGCCTAGCCTAGTCCACATGCTTTTCACAGGGAGATCTTTGGCATATATTGTAACTTAAGGCAAATGGTAAACACCTATGGAATATCTTGTAAATGGGATATCTTAAGTCGGACAACTGTGAGGGAGCTCATACGTAGTATGTTCATTGGTCATATCAAGTAGATGAACCCCATTGTTTTTGGTGAAAGTAAGTCAAAGATCATTTGGGGTCATCTGAGGTCGGAATTTCAAAATCCTGTGAACACAATATCTCAGTGTGGGTGGGTAATAGCGAGGGAGCTCATACTTGGCATGTACATTGCTTATACTGAGCAGATGGATCCAATCACTTTTGATGGAGGTTAGAAGTCATTTGGGATCACCAGAGGTCAGAAGGTCAAAACCTTATAAACATGATATCTCAAGCTGGGTAAGAGTGAAGGATCTCATAGGTGGCATGTACATTGTCATTGTGTGATACTCATAGCTCATTGGTGGTCACCAGAGGCCAAAGGTCAAAACCTTGTAAACATGAAATCTCAAGATGGGGGTAGCAGTGAGGAATCTCACACTTAGCATGCACAAAGTCCATAGTACTGTAAGTAGATTGAGAATGCTATCAGTTTTGTTGAAGTTCAAAAGTAACTTGGGCTCAACAAAGGTCTTAAGGTTTAAATGTTGCAAACATGATATCTTAAGAAGGGTAGCAGTGAGGAATTTCATTAGCATTTGGATTGCCCATATTTCATAGATCAGGCCTGCTATTTTTGTGAAGTCATTAAAGTCATCAAAAGGTTGGAACTTAAAACCTTTCAAACACATTATATCAATGAGAATAACTAACTGTGACAGAACTCACAGATGTTGCAGCATTTGCATAACCCATATTGAGAAGGCCATCATCAATCCATTGTTTTTGGTCATTTAAGAAACAGTGTCAATTAAATTTTATTGGCTTTAATTTAAGCAGCAAGGGATCTCTCAGTCTTTTGGCTGTCTGTACCGGCCGCACAGAAGCGTTGATAGTGCTACCAGCACCAATAGCAGTACTAAATCAGTACTGCTATTGGTGCTGGTAGCGCTATCAACGCTTCTGTGCGGCCGGTTCTGGTTGTTATTTGAAAGCTTTGATAGCATTTATAGAACAGGAATGTGAACCACCTTGTATCTGTATTTCAGTTGACAACAATTATTGCTGTACAAATACAAAGGTAACCATTTAGTTTTAACTGAGATATTCTCAAGCTTTGAATTTTGTAGAGTGTACAAGTGCCATAGTCCACCATCACTCACCTGGAATCATTGTGATGAGTGTTATTTTTTGCACACCAAGATAAAGACCATTTGGGCCTCATGTTAATCAACAAAACAGCACACTTTTCACATTTCTTACTGTTTTTCCTTAGGATTGTGATTGTGCCATACATGGAAAATCTAAAACTATAAGCCTGCATTTTTGTATCCTTTTGGTATTCTCAGATTAGTAATTGAAACCTTGAAAGATGTTGATGGAGACAGAAGGTGTTGTCGTTTGGTCGGTGGTATACTCGTAGAAAGGACTGTGAAAGATGTTTTGCCTGCCCTGGAACATAATAAAGAACAGGTAAAATATGTAGCATGTTTTGTTTTGATACTCTCTGCCTATATTTTACAATGCAAATTTTTAACCAGAATTGCTCTTAAAAGAGGTTGTGCCCAAAGCACAGTAAAATCACCAAATGTATTGAAATGCTGTATAGTATGCTTCATGTTTAGAAAAATCCAAAGGACATTTTTAACTTTTTTACTAAAATTGAAAACAACTTTTGATGTGAGCATTAAAAGGAAGTTTATGTTTGGATATTGTGTAACATATAACAAACCGATAAACATTTTAAAGTCCTAAACTCCTAATGTTTCTGTTGCAGGAAACTGCTTAGGCAGGAATTTTGGGCTACAGAAGGCTTGAAAAGGAGAGTTTGCAAGAGATACCATTTAAGTGATTAGTTTCACATGAATAAATTAAGTTTTCATTTTCTCATGTGATCATTTAGCTATTAACTATCACAGTTCTTCCAGAGAGGCATCCATAGCAGACCTGATCCATATATTAACTTGTTCTTAAATAGTTTCTGTTGATATTGCAAACTATGTGCAGATATTCTGCCAAAAACCTCAAAATGGGGAGAGTTATTACTGCCAAACCCCATGTTCAAATTGATGGTGCCTGCCCTTGGCCAAGGTTACGGGTTTGTCCAGGAGGCTAAAGCTTGCTTCAAGGCCCTAAGGTTTAAAGGCTACTCATGTATGTCAGTTCAAACATTGCTCTAAAGTTATCCTCTTCTTGAATAAGGAACTTAGTTACTCACAGTTCCTTTTATTTTAAAAATAAAAAAGGGAGATTTTACCCTCCTTCTTCTTGAAAGGGGAAATCCCCTTACATTCCTTGGATGGAAACACTAATGTGTATTCAATTTACCAAAAAATCTATTTTTCACATAAGGTACAACAGGCCAAATATTCAGTTTCAGTCTTAACTAATCAAAAAAATGGATCAGACAAGGGACACTTCTCTAAATTGTTAGAGCTGTTTCTTCGCGTGACTAAGGTGGAAAGCTAGTGTAGAGAACTTGTCAAGAAACCTTTATTATATCATTGCATTATGGTTTTACTTTCCACAGATTGAGAAACTTGTGGAGACACTAGGAGCTCAGATTCAAGCCAAATCTGCAGAATTAGCTGAGTATAGAGAAAAGTACAACATAAAGGTCAAAGGTGAACAACCTCCAGCATCCTCAGAGGAAGAGAAAGGTGGTGGAAGCTCGCAGGGAGTTCTAGTAGCAAAAGGTTCTAAGTAGTCTTGAAGATGAATAACGGAGAGTGTTTTTGCATGCTTGCAGACTCTGGGACTAATGTGGCTCAATTGGTCACAGTTAAAAAACTGTGTTGCCTTACCAGGAAAAAGTGCATGCTCTCAGGAGAACATTTTGAGTGGTAACGTGAGACAACCTTTTGAAATAGCAGCAGAGTTGTCTCAAGAGCAGAAAGGGAAAAGAATTTAAACAATTCTGGTGTGCTTGGAAGGGATGCAGTGTGCATCCTGTTACTCTGGTTAATGTGTGTATTTCGTGAGAGTTGTAACTGTGCTAACCTTCAGCCGTTGGTTACATGGTCCAGTTTCGAGGAGGGCCATTATTTCAGTTGTCATAGGGAGTTTTTTATATAACCTCTTATCTTACGGTAAGTATATGATACAAGCAACCATCTGGGCCCCTTCCCCCAACAGGGAGAGTTTGTGCTATTTCTTAATACAGAGTTGTAGCTATTTTGAAAGATTCACCAAATCATGAAACTTCAGACATATGTAGTCATCACCCCTTCCCTGTCTCAAATTCGCAAACTGGACATTTTACTCCACCTTAAGCGGTTACTGTAATGAGACTGAGTTAGGTCAAAATATGAATAGCTTGATATTTTGTCTTAAGTGTTCTAAGATTGTTTTGTATGAAAGATTTTTTTTGTACTTTTCATTCCTTTGTTTCATTTGAATGCTACCTGTAACTACATTTTGATTTTCCAAGTAGCATGTAATGACTGTTGCTCTCATGTTTGCAATATGGATAATGATATGTAACATGTTTAACAAGAACATCTGCAGTAACTCTGTTATTCTGTTAAAGGATACATAGGCCTATTGGGTAGGGGGATGAAAGGGGGAAACTCACTCTCCCAATTCGGGCAAAACCAGTTATTTGGGCAAAACAGTGGTGCCATTATTCAGGACAAAATTTCTCTTGCCCCCCCCCCCCCCCACCTCCCGGCACAAACTACCCCCATATTCCAATGAAAGGACACTTTATACCAAGGCTACAATAGCAAAGTTCATATTCAATCTGCATTTGGAATTTGTGATGCTCCTTGCTATAGCCTGACATTTCTTCAGCTAAAAGAGGAGGAGTTTTAGACAGTTTGAGAAGCTCTTTAAGTAACTAAGTTGAGACTTGAGAGAATTGAAATTGTCAGAGATGAGTAGATTTGACTGATTGAGGATCAATCCTCTCACCCCAAACTACACTTCTTGTAGGGCGGTACAGAAACTGTCCATTGGCCCAGCTTTTTGATTGGCTGCAAATTCAAACAATGCAGGTACCAAAGCCTATATTACACAGCATGAACTGTACTGAGAAAGCTTTGATTATACACATTAAGCTTTTCTATACTCACCCTGAAGAAATATACTGAGAGTGAGATTGTATCTGAATGAGCATGAATTTCAGACAATTGTGGGAAGGGCTTTAGTAAGAAGGTTAGGAGAATTGGTACTGTTTGGGATTAGAGAACTGGGTCTTTAAATCAGCTGAAGCTGTGTTTTTACAAGATAAATTTATTTGACAGGAAATTAGCTGTTCTAAGACACTTCAAGACAAGAGGTCACAACTTTAGATGTGACAGAATTATACATGATTTTCAGAATTAATAAGTAACAGATATATAAACTTTTATAAGATTAAATTTGCTTGCAGTGTGGCAGTATTCTAAAATGAAAATCATGTAAAAAGGAATATATCCTCCAATATCAGAGATAGTTTTCTTTTAAATGCATCCTTAAAGGACAAATCCAGTCACCCCAAACATATCTTGAAACAACAGGTAAATGTCACAATTTTTTTGGTAATTGTCTTCCAAGTATGTTTTGTAATATTTCAGGACCAAAGTATTGCATATTTTATGTAAACTAAACAACTGCTCCTGGAAAGTTGCATAATGCAGGGGGGAAGAATAATGTCACATGCTTCTCAAGAGTCATTCTCGAAACAAAATGGTCGGCTCAACAATTTAAATTGGGGTGGCTGCATTTACACCTTAAGCAATAACAACTGACCTTTTGTTTCCATTTGTCAACGGTTTTCAAGAAATTTGAATTGTCTTAAATATATCATCAATTGGATTTTGCTTTTTATAATTAATGTTTATAGGGAGAGACAAAAAATAGACATTGAAGGGGGAATAGGTAACATTTAATGCAACAGTGATCACTAGGGCTGCCACGATAACCATTTTTCATTTATCGATGTTGCCAGCATTTGCGCGACGATATCGCGATATCGTTCATTAGTCTAAACATTCTCCATCAGCGTCAAGGAAGCAAAACAGCTGTTTATTGCATGCAGCCACTACTGATTTCATACCAAAAGTGAGGGGAGATTGATTATGCATGCATGTAGCAATATTGATTGTGCAGAAGCTGTTACAGTATTCACTGCATTTTGAAACAGCTTCCGATTTTATATCATGTTTTCTTGTGGTGGGTTAAGTGCAGATTTCATTTCTTGTGACATCATAAATTATGATCATTTTAGATTACTGACTTAAGACAATAAAAATAGGGATTTCACAGTGGTTTAGTCATTTATTTGATTTATTGCGATATCACATCTTGACAAAACATTGGTCGATATCTTCGGTGCAAAACTGTATCGACGATATCCTGATATCGCGATATCGTGGCAGCCCTAGTGATCACCCCAGTCCTAGTAAAAAAGCTGTTCATTTGTCCATATAGACAAGTGGCTCAGCCTCTCCATAAATACTACATTGCGATAGAGTGCTTACAAGTAAAGAAAAAGGACCGTATAACTATTAGTTGATGTATGTGTACTGTAAGAGAACAATTTGGCTAAACCAGGAATGAAGAACTTGTTCATATCACATATTGCATTTGTACAATTTTTGCCAATTGCCAGCATACTCCCTAAAGTGTGCTATACCTCGGGTTATACATAAAGCTATGTAGCTAATCCGTATTCAAAGCTATTCATTTGCCCATATAGACAAGTGGAACTCTTTCTTGGCTCAGCCTCTTTGTAAATACTGTACTACATTGTGATAAAGGAATATTGGAATTGAAACAATCTTTTTGTAGGGATTATTCTCTATTGATTTTACAGTACAAATCACTTTTGTTCTTCATTTTCGCAATTTTGCAAGTTGGATTAATTCCTTTCCCTCCAAGCCCTGCAGCATACTTTGGAAAATTAATAACCCCTCTAAACCCCCAATAAACCATAAGTTCTTTTTACTCATCTGTAGACAAATTTGTTTATCACAAAAGTCTTAAGAATTGCTTGCTCAGGGTTGTCACCAATTTGGGAGATGCTGGGCAGCTACCCAGCCGTCAAAATCTCTGCCCACACTCGCTGTCAATTTCAGCATTTGTTCCCGCCACAAATTTCTCACCCTAACTGAATGATTCTTACATTACTTAAAATTAAGTGATAATTCCCTGTTATTTACCACAAAATTACAAAGTAGGCTTAAACATTTCTGGGAATCTGACAACCCCTAGGCATGCTGCTTCTATTCATGTTATAATAGCCTGGTATGACTGCATAAAAGTTCAATTTGAGCAAATTTTGCATCTTTTATTTTGCTCTCTAAATTGAACCTTTTTGCATCTAAGCACTCTTCAACATTCAAAATTTTATCAAAGGGGGAGCGGTACTCCCTCCTCTTAGACCCCCTCAGGATGGCAATCTCAAATAACTCGGCTCTAAAATGGTCTGCTGAAAACCCTGCCTTGACTAGTTGTACTGTTCAGAATTGTTCCATGATTACAAACATCTAGCCAAACTGTATCCTAACTAGGTAGAAGTTTTGCTTATTTCTGTATCAACTAGTAATGTTTGATTTCTGGATTAAATGTCAAAATCTCTTCCTCTTTGTTAATTTGTTGTCATTTAGGTGTAAACTTGTGGGAGGGAAACTGGGAACAACCCCATCCTACTCCAATCCCCACCCCCAATAAAAACAAGGAAAATAAATGCAGTCTTATTTTATGAAAGGCTCCTAAGAATCATCAGACATAATTTATTTTTTTTATAAACTCAAATTAGCAAAAAAAAATATTTAGTTCATAGGCATCAGAAGCATGGCCGCAGGGGTGATACCCCCCAGTAGAAAATGATGGGCGGAAATATGCTTCCGCCCCCACTTCCCTGGTCAGAAAACCCTCTTTTCATTTGTGTGATATTCTAAACTATTCTTTCTCATGAAATCAAGAGTAATCTTCAAAACATTTTTTCTCAGTTCCGTTATAACTCATTCACATGGGCGTCTGCAAGGGGGGCAAGGGGAAATCAAACGTGAAAAAATTAATTTAAAATTAAAATTAAAAAAAAAAAATCATCAAAATATCTTCACTCACAGCGTCAGTGTTTAATCATGAAATATGCGGACATTTGACCAGGAATAACAGAAGAGAAGATGGTATACTGAATAGTGAAATCGTAATTTGGGGACCATCATTCGTGATATCTATTGGAAATTTGTAATTGTAAAAACTATGCCAAAATTGTACTAGTTGTCAGGTATGTAGTGTGCATATGGCATCCGACTGTTGATGAATGCATTGGTCTTGGTTTGGTCCCGTGCTGATCTCAAGTGGCGACGCGCAGATGTAACTGGGATATTCAAGGTGAATATGGGAGGAGGGGAGATGATTCATAATTGGGTAACGGATACAGGCCTATATAGGCCATTTGCAGCTGTCTGAGGGTTAGACTTTTTAACAATTTTCCGTACGCTCCGCGCCAACTGATGGTGGTGCCAAGCTTAGACTGAGTGTTTTGGTCGAACAGATTACTAAACAGAACAATGCATGCCTGCAAACTATTCTTCGTTTTGGGGCAGCATTAAGAAGGGAAGTGAAAATTTTATTGCGAAAGAAAGTTAAGTCCCAGATCTCTCACCCCAGACAGTACCAATTCTCCTAACCTTCTTACTGAAGCCCCTCCCACAATTGTCTGAAATTCATCCTCATCCAGATACAATCCCAGTTTATTGCTTCAAGGTGAGTATAGAAAAACTCAATTTATATAATCAAAACATAGTACCGTTCACGCTGTGTAATATACTGTAAGCTTTGGTACTCTCCATTGTTTGAATAAACTGTCAATCAAAGACAGGGGTTGCGCCAGCGGGTGGGGGAGGGGGACCGGGACCATGGATACTTGCCAACTCTCACGGTTTCACCGTGAGTCTTACGGTTTGAGGCATCATCTTACGGTCAAATTTTCAAATCGCACGGTAAAATAACATTATTTAAAGAAATACAAACGCTAAACCACAAAGGAAACAACAGCTGTATTTGTTCCGCTTACTCGTTAAACGGGATTGCGATCCCATCGTAGGACACATGCTGGCTGCTACACATAGGCCTGGCAGGTTGGTTATACGTACCCTAGACTGCGCATGTAGTATGCAATTTTTCGGTCGTGCATAACGGGCATACAACGTTGCATAGACTAATAAACAAGGCGGTCCATTTAGTGGTGCGGATCGGGAAATTTTTCTGCACAAAAGCAGCGAAAGGCAGGGGAAGGGGGGCAGGTGAGCAGGAGGCCTTGTCCCCCAATTTTTTTAGGAGATTTTGGGGGGGCATGGCATCCCAATAACTGAATGTTGCAAAATAAATTTTAAGTTGCTTGTAATACATTTCGGCTATTCTTTGGCTTAATTATTACCTTTAAGAGTGCAAGAGTTAATTGCAAAGCTTCCGGGGGCTTCTCACCCTGGACCCCACATTAACGATAGGAGTAGGAGAGTTTACTTTCGCTCTTCAAACAGTTAAAACAAAAATTTTGCAAGCTATCGGTGTCAAATCATCTTTCTTCTTCTCAAATTATGGCCTTTTAAACATACTGAGCGGAGGGGCACGTCCCCAGTCCCCTTATTGGCCCCAAATGACACACATTTGCCCAAGTATTAAAGCCCCTTTTAGGATTATTAATAATTCCTATACAGAGGTACTTTTTGGCTTCCATTAAAGTCCACTAAAAAGCGGGGCCCTGTTGCGGGCCCCTGGATAGTTAGTTAGTTAGATGGAGTTTTGCCGCCCAGTTTCCAACATATTGGTTCAAGTCGAGTCGTCCACGGTCTTTTTTCTAGTTGTGGCACACTTGTTTGTTTTCCCTACTCAATTTCTTATGTGGAGCATCACGCACAACGGCAGTAGGTTCCTAGTTTAGAAACCCCACGCATATTGCCTAGAGATTTTTGATAAAATGCCCCAAAACACTTTCGATCTCTTAAAAATGCCCTGTCTCAAATTATCAATCACATGTTCAATTTTGAGTATTCTCACATGTAAGTGTTGCCACCTAAAATTACTGTAAAGTATGTTTCTCCTTAATCAAATGCCATAGTAATTCACGATTTCATTCTCGTCCCTTACCTCAACCCACTCCTGAATTAAATTCATAGTTTAGAATCCTTAATTTTATGAATATGATTTTTGACCATTTTGGAGCCTCTCAAATCACTAAAATCGCTGAGCTTCCGGGGGCTTCTCCCTTTGGACCCCCAACGGGCCCCTGGACCACACTAGTGGCCCTTGAGCGGGCCCCCGGACCCCACACCGATAGCGTTTTGCGCTTCGGGCAAAACCGGACGCTTTACGGCGTCACCATTATGTCTGCTGCGAAAACTTGTGGCCCCCAATAAAAACATCTTCTGCCGCCTATGCTGCACTACCAGAACCCTCACCTCATCATCTGTTATCTTCTCATGCATTGATGAGACTCATCTTGGTCACCAACTACTACTGGTACTAGGACTAGTAGTCCTAGTACAGGACAATTTTCGAATCTCCAGGTTTGAGGTACCAATCTCCAGGTTTGTTTACGAAAATCTCAAGGTTTGCTATTTTTGGAGGTTGGCATGTCTGGACCATGCCCCCCCCCCCTCCCCGGTCGGGGAACTCTGGCCCCCGTCGTATAAAAATAATAAAAAAAAAAAACCACAATGACTGAAGTTGAAGTTACTGGATGGGCTATCTAAAACATATCTTTTGTTTTGTAATTCTATTTTAATACATATCGGGATCGATTTAAATTTCTTCTTAACTATGTTAAACCATATTCTATGTACCTATATCTCTTCCCCCCGTCGGGGAAGGACGGCAATTTTTCGGGGAGGCCTAAACATGAAAAACGTAAAGGAATGAAGTTACTGGATGGATGACAATGATTTTTTCTTTTTGAACAATTTTTTTTTATTTGTAAGGCTATTTTAATGCATATTTTGAATCGGTTTTAAACACTTCTTACTAGCTCTTCCATCCCTCATCCCATCTTCAATCCGTGCGCACAAGGTCATGTCGCCGTCGGGAACGGACTATCCACCCCCTGTTCTTGAGAAAATACAATATCGCCGGGGAGCCTTCATATTCAGACCCACGATAAAAAGATGTGGGTCTGTAGTCACTCGGACGACCTTCTTGGTCTCGTTTACTAGAAGACCATATTCTTCAAGGAAACTCACAATTCCGAATTTTCCTTACAAAAAACGGACGAGAGGTGGTTCATGTGCGTGCATTACCCAATGGTATGCCATCTGGCCTGTCCGGACAGCCGAACTCTCACAAAGGTAATGAATATTGGCCATGTCGTTTTCAGCTACACATAATGATACACAGTAGTGTGAGAAAATCTCCCCATAAGTCTGACGGAGAATTTATTTGAAGGCAACTTGTAACGTGGCATATTTTCAAATACGTTGGGAGTACCTAAGACCAGTCTGGAGTTCGGGCAGTCAGGTTAAATATTTCATCCATTTAGTGGACCTTGCAATTCAATTCAACGAACATTCTTAATAAAGTCAAAAACTGTTATAGTATGTTTTCGATTCCGTTTCATAGTTTCACCCGAAAAGAGACAAGGCCATTACATCTAACGGTAGCAGTACCTTTTATCTGGTACTTTTCTGATCATAAGCAAGTTTGTTTTTTTTTTCTATTGAAGTGAAACTTTCATTTTAAAGAAAAGCTCAAAATAGCGATTGCTTCATTTCTAGTTACAAGTCTGGGAAATGCCATTCCAGCCATCTTAGGGGTTAGATTTTTTAACAATTTTCTGCGCGCCACTGATGGTGGCGCCCCGCATAGATAGTGTTTTAGTCAAATAGATAACTGAACAGAACAATGCGTGTTTGTAAATTATTCTTCGTTTTGGGGCAGTATTATGAAGTGAAAAAATTATTGCGAAAGAAATATGAAAGAAAGGACTTCTTTAATTCTAGTTACGAGCCTAGAAAATGTCATTTAATTCTTGCTGTCCGGGGGTTCTCAATTTTTCAAAAAATTCTACGCGTTCGACTAAGATAATCTTTCCGGCAGGATTACATTTTTTCAGACAGAAGATAATTCTGCCCCCTGACAAACTGACACGCTCCCGTACGCCTATGACAACAGATAAATATAAAACTTCAAATATATGCGAAGCCAATTCGTTTCCTCGGGAGAATGCTCCAATATGGTTCGAGGGTCTAAATCTGCATGATGATATTCAGTAACCTCAACATAACTACAGATCACCCCCTACTTGATTTTCCTCATGAGAACGTCAGATTCCTCCATAAAACCCCCAATTGCAAACTGTTATAAAATTACAATTTTCCTCCAATAATAGCTTTAGAAATTTTCCAGTTTCGATGCAAAGGCCTACTCCGTACAATAAATAAGCAAAGGCAACTCTGAAGTTATCACCCGGCATACTACCCAGGCTAATTTTTCTCCTGAAAGGCATAATTTCACTTAATAAAAGAAACCAAATTTTTCATTATAACCTTACCAAAAAAACAAATTAAAGTCCAAAATTTTTCCATTATAATAAGCTCTTAATTTTAAAAGGTTCGAATTCAAAAAGGCGAAAACTTTCCGGGCAAACTTCTAGTCTCGTCTCGAAGCCTTAGTTACGATTCATTGGTAACCCCAAAAGAATTTCAGCTGTCACCCATAAAACGTTTTTGATTTTTCACTTATGAAGGACAGATTTTTCTATAAACACCCAAAATTTTTACAATACCAACAAAAGCCAAATTTCTTATAAAAGTTTTAATTTTTACTTCAAATAAACTCCAGATTTTTAAGTATTTGTTTAAAAAAGGCCCAAAATTTCGGCGCAATCCGCGAGCCTCAAAGTCTGCCAAGTCACGTTCCACCGTGACATATCACCTTTTGTCGGGGCCTTGAGATTCTGGGCCCCCCTGTCGGGCAAATCCTGGCGCCACCCCTGATCAAAGAGCTGAGCCAATTGAGAATTTCGGAGTATACTCCCGTACGTACCAAAACTGTAGTTTGGGGTGAGAGGTTTGCCCCTTTAACGTAATGACTGCTTTGGTTTTGGTTAATTACGAGTCCGGGTCCTGCTGCCTGGGGGTTATCAATTTTTCAAAAATTTCTGCGCTCTCCACGTAGATATTGTCTTTCCGTTTCGTGCAGCATTTTTCGGGCAACCGGGAAAATTCTGCTTCCTCCCAAACTGGAACGTTCCTGTACGTCTATGTCAATATATAAAACATAAAACTTCAAGTTTATCGGAAGTCAAAGTTTTTCCCCGAGCAAATTTTCCAATGTAATCTGAGGGCCTTAATCTGCATGATGATATTCAGTAACCCAACAAATATACAGATCACCCCTGCCTGACTTTTCGTTACACCAAGTTAACTTGGATAACTTGAAACATGGTTTACCGCCAATAAACTTTCTTTCTCGACCGTTACACATGGTTTAGGCTGGTGACGAACCGGGTGTAGTCGGTGATCATAAATCTTGGATTTTCGGTCGACAGTGGTTTATCGCTGATAAACATAGTTTGTCGCCGATTAACTCGGTTTGGGGAGAACAAACCATGGTTTATAGTGTGAAAGTTGAAGTTTTTCTGTCGAAAATCCATGTTTTTCGATCGATAAACATGTTTTTTTTTGGTCGATGAACCATGTTTCTTCGAAAGTGAACACAGTTGCGCAATGGCTGTCTTAAATAAAATAGAGGGCGATACACAGGAAAAACATTGTTTTTGTCCAAGACGCCGCCGTTTGTGTTGTGTTGTTTCAAACAGAATCCCCCACTTATCTTGTAGCATATGTGTACTGTATACAGTGTGTAGTATGACCAAAACCACAAATTTGATTTTGAGGAAAACGGGTTAGCAGCTGTAATCGCCCAAAATGGGCAACCTTTCCTCACGATTGCATGGAGAGAGTAAAAAAGATGAAGGAAATGGGTTGAAGAGAACGCTAGGCGAAGACAGCGATGATGAAGATTCTTCTTCGCTAATGAGCACTCCTCAGAGGTAGGGGCCTAACGTTACAGTCCAAGGCTACAGTAGGCCTAGGCCTAGGCTAGCCTAGCCTATGTAAAACAACGTTAATCCGAGACTTAGTTATGTTGGCTAGGCTGGTGGTCGGCTACAGGCTGGTACTGTCTAGTCAGTGAACGTGACCGTATAATCCGCTCCTTGTAGTCACTCCTTACTACGGTCACTGGCCTACATGTACAAAGGTAACAATGTTTTAAGCCAAAACAACAAACCGAGCTCTAATTACGATGGAATGGTTCATAGAACAGATTTGAGTTAATATAATGATTTTGAGCATTCTAAAATACCACTTATACCTTCTGGAATGTTTAATACCAGTAAATTCATAGCAAAAGGCAGGAAAAATGTGGTGCCATCCTTCGCAGTAACATCGACATCTTGATCGTCTGCTACAGTGCTACTGTGTTGCATGATGGGAAGGACTTCCGCTAGACAAGCTGTCGAAGACCAATTAGTAAGCGCGGCTAGTCAATACTTGTACTTCATATAGTAAGCTCTCTGTACATAACGAAATTGTACAGTCAATGCGTAGGTTTCTCCGTTTTAAATGAGATCACATGACAAACACTGACTTCTTCAACTGAAAAAATAATCTGCACAGGCATAACGTTACTCGCAGAATTATCCAGCCAAAATTTCCCTCTTAAAGGTCTTACTTCGTTAACAGACTTGTGTGGAAGGTGAATGTGATGACAAAGATCATCTGTGGAAAGTTTGGTGAGAAAAGGTATCTTTTTGGGGACGTGAGGGATGCCTACTCATGCGTGAGTAGGCAAGTGAGCTGTGTTTTTGTATATACCGGGCAAGTGCCCAGAAATGAAGTGTATAGCATAGAAACGTAGTGCTGGGTCCTGTTCAAGGGCTAGTACTGTCTGTAGTTGATACTAACGTAAAATTCTGTAGCCTAACATAACTTAAAGTGCAAAGGAGTTCTAAAGCCCCATAAGATGCTCTGTACTGAAGTCCAAAACCGTAAAAACTGTAATCAACCCAGTCGGGCCAGTCTAGCCCGTGAACCAGTGGCGTAGCCATGGGGGGGGGGGCCTAGGCCCCCCAGATTTTCTTCAGGCCCCCCCCAGATTTTTTGTGTCCTGATAAAGTAATTGAAAAAAATAAAAATAAAAAAATGTGTAAAAATTAAACAAAAAAAAATTGGATGAATGTGTGTAAAACAAATTTTGCCCACACGTATGAAATCAAGCAATAACTTCAAAATGCCTACTTTCACTAAATTAGATACCGTTTGTAATCTGCACTGTAGTTTATTGCATTTCACTTCGAAGATGAAACGAAAGTCTCGACGACAAACTTTAATGCGACTTTGTTAGGTGAAGACCCTTTCCCCCTTTCGGATGGCTGATTGATTTACTGAAAATTAGGCAATCGTACACTGGAGACCACTCTTCCACGACCCTTCCTATACTTAATTATACACAAAATATGCCGTAAGCAGATAAAGGTAAGGTACTGCCTTTCGGATAGTTCTTCCCGTCCATCCTTAACAAGTAGGCCTATGTCGTGCCTCACTCCTGCCCATGACAAGTGCCACTGTAAAACGATTTTTCGACAAGTCCTCTTTTTAGTAGTTGGCACTGGCGTCCGGGGGATTTGTAAAATGTCCACAAGGTCCGGATTTCATGTGTTTCCCAAATGATCCATACTTCTGCTTTGAGGTTCAATTATTTTGAGGGATTTATTCGTAGTATTTTAATTTTGACCACGTAATGTACCGATGAACAAATACTGCACCATTTTGCACATTGTTTCTTAGGTAGTAGGTATGTCTCTTGTAAAATCTCTTCAAAAACTAAAAATATTTTTATATTTTTCATGCTCCCCAAAAAGGGAAAATTCGAAAACTCAGGCCTATAATCAGTTCAAAGTTTTGTCAAACATAGCACCATTTTGCATCTAGGAAATCTAACGCAAAGAAAGTTTCTCAGAGGGGGACACAACTACTTTTGGTTTTCCTGTTAAAGGGTGAGGTACTGCCTTAGGTAAGCTGAAATCCATTCAGATATTGTTGAATTTGCGACTGGGTACATCCAGTTTAAAACACATGGGAAGTGCCGTTTCCGGCCATCTGGAGGGGTTTTAAAGCCCAAATTTTTCTTGTACGCTCCGCGCCAACCGATGGTGGCGCTCCGCTTAGATTTAAATATTGCCGCATTTGCGATCTACGTGCTTCTGAAGTTTACAATTTTTCCCAAGGGAAAGGGAGATACCGGCTCCCTTTAGTCTCATCCCCCAGGCCACAGATCAGAAGTGCCCAGTTTTGAGGTCCCTAAAAAGTGTATGTATTACCATTTTTCATAGATTGATTTTTTATTCTCATTATTTGAGACATCGCAGACATGAGATTCGTATTTCAAGGTTGGGTACATCCAGCTTAAAACACACATGGGAAGTGCCGTTTCCGGCCATCTGGAGGGGTTTTAAAGCCCCAAATTTTCTTTTACGCTCCACGCCAACCGATGGTGGCGCTCCGCTTAGATAGTCTTGCCGTGCCTGACCCTCGGAGGTACCAGGCCCCCCCACTTGTTACCTAGGCCCCCCCAAAAATCCCATCCTGGCTACGCCACTGCCTTGAACAGGACCCATCATTATGTTCCTATGCTATGCGCTTCATTTCTGGGCCCTTGCCCTGTATACACAAAAACACAGCTCATTTGCCTACTCACACGTGAGTAGGCATTCCTCACGTCCCTAAAAAGATACCTTTTCTCACCAAACTTTCCACGGATGATCTTTGTCATCACATTCATGCACCTTCCACACAAGTCTGTTAACGAAATAAGAACTTTAAAAGGAAAATTTTGGCTGGATAATTCTGGGAGTAACGTTAAGCCTATGCAGAATATTTTTTCAGTAGAAGAAGTCAGTGTTTTTGTCATGTGATCTCATATAAAATGGGGAAGCCTACGCAGTGACTGTTCAATTTCGTAATGTACCGAGAGCTTACTATATGAAGTACAAGTATTGACTAGCCGCGCTTACTAATTGGTCTTCAATAGCTTGTCGAGCGGAAGTCCTTCCCATCATTTAACACAGTAGCAGATGATCAAGATGTCGATTTTACTGCAAAGGATGGCACCACATTTTTCCTGCCTTTTGCTGTGAATTTTTTGGTATTAAACATTCCAGAAGGTATAAGTGGTATTTAAGAATGCTCAAAATCATAATGTTAACTCAAATCTGTTCTATGAACCATACCATCGTAATTAGAGCTCAGTTTGTTGTTTTGGCTTAAAACGTCGTTACCTTTGTACATGTAGTCCAGTGACCATAGTAAGGAGTGACTACAAGGAGCGGATTATACGGTCACGTTCAGTGACTAGGCCAGTTCTGTGGAAAGTTTGGTGAGAAAAGGTATCGTTTTGGGGACGTGAGGGATGCCTACTCATGCGTGAGTAGGCAAATGAGCTGTGTTTTTGTGTATACCGGGCAAGGGCCTAGAAATGAAGTGTATAGCATAGGAACGTAATGCTGGGTCCTGTTCAAGGGCTAGAAATGAAGTGTATAGCATAGGAACGTAATGCTGGGTCCTGTTCAAGGGCTAGACCAGTCACTCATACCTCCCAAGTTTGACCCGAATTTGGACACCCAAACCCGCTGACTCGCCTAGCCCTCTGAAAAACCCGCATTTCAAATCTCCGAAGTATTGTTAGTAAGAGAACCACATAAATTAGCAAATAATTCTTATCTCACAGCACATTCAATTGTTCGTGCTGCTATAGGCTATACAATGCATATGCATAGCTAGGTACAGGTACGTACGGTATGCTTGCTGTCACATCTTTATCGGCTAACCTTTGCAGCAGGTATGGAATATGTTCCTGTCACGGCGTAAATAGTGTAATAACGTTGTTCAACGCCGCGTCCAATAGCGAAAATAAGTAACCAACTTCGTGGGTTATAGGCGGGGCTTGTCTCAGAGTTTTCCAAACGTTCTTATAACTGTCTTGACAGTTCTTGACGTTCTTGGCTAGGCCTTTACTCAGTGTACCGTCGAGTGCGCACCTAAGAGCTGTGTCATTTCAAGATTTTTACATGTTATGTTAATGCAAATGCGTACTCGACGGGCCTGCGCACTAGACGGTCACCCCATCATATATGTTTTTATAGCTAGAATGCCATGCGAGATGTATACGAAGATATTGGAAATCACCTGCAGCTTGGTACGACCGCCAGTGACACACCGAGTTGACGTTTGAAAACTGTGCCAGTACCGCACCAAAATTTACCTCAAAAATAACTATTAAATATTGTGATTAGGAGAGGTCTTAGTCATTGCACATTTGTGAGTATCTGCACATAATAGTATTTTGGCAAATCCCTCAATTATTTTTCTAGGTTACCGCAAAAAATTTAGTACTGTACTGAACCTTTTGGCGGGGACCTAACGACATTGTGTTGACTGATTTGCCAAAAATTGTCACCATTTTGCGTGTAGACACTTCTAAAATTCAAAAATTTTCCAAAAGGGGAGGGGGAAACCCCCGCCCCTTATACCCCTCCCCCAGGCCGGCAATCCACCAATGGACAGATCAGTTGGACCCGCATCTACCCTCTTGGAACTTGGGAGCTATGGTCCCTACTAAAATTAGTTAAGGTAGGCTAGGCATACCCTAGGCCTAATTATATTCACCTGCCACAGTGGCACAGTCGTGGAAGAACTTTTCAATTTTAGGCTAGACCTAGCTTTGAAGCATTGCTCAGATTTAAACTTTCCAAGTAACCTGCATTTTAGCGGCTCTGACCTGCATTTGAACACCAAAACCAACTGACCCGACCAGCGCCCTCTGAAAAACCTGCATTTCAAATCTCTGCAGCATTCTTAGTTAGAGAACCACACAAATTAACCCTTTACCGTTGTGCTCCGATCGGGGCATATTTGGGCGAATCGGGAGTGGGCGGAAAAGCGGACGTAGCCCGCCCAGCATTGGCTTCCGTAGGCCTTTGACCCCGGGACCTTAAACTATGGTCTCTCTCGCTGTTGTGGCCGAATTTTCTGGTAGCTACTGGCAGTTTCGAGCTCCGCGTGAAACAGTAAAGATGTGTGACAGCCGAGCTCTCCGCATGGGTCCAAAAGGACCCAAACAACGGTAAAGGGTTAACAAATAATTCAGCATACCAATGGGCCTAACCTACAAATTCAGTAAATGGTATCTCATCAGCACATTCAGCTGCCTGCGCTGCTGCACAATGCATAGGCCTCTTTGGTTTACCAGTCAAACCATCCCCAGACCAAAATGTCCCGGTACCAAAATGTCCCGGATGTTGGTCAAAATGTCCCCAGGTCAAAACATCCCCCATCAAAATTTCCCCATTGTATATTGTAATAAAAACTTGAGCATATCTTTTGTATTTTGAAATGCTGATAACATCATAAACAAAAGTTACTTAGGCCTAGGCCAGCCTACAGTACCTGTTGTGATTTAGGTCTAAATAACGGGGTCCGTTAGTTTCCACCCTCGATAGTTTCCACCCGTTACTTTCTGCTCCTAAAAATCTTGTGGCGGAAAGTAATGTATGAACTTGCATGTGTCAAAAATAACTGTTAACTTCAAATTACAAATTCAAGTACAAGAAAACAAAGAAATTTGTGGATAGGCTAGGCCTAAAACTTTTTCAGCGTCATCATCGAAAAGAATGAATTGAATGACTTTTTTTTCTAAACGTTAAGTCTAGTCACACTCACAGACTTGCATTTTTTTATGTATTAGTAGTACGCTTGTCCATAGGTAGGCTTATGCTGAATGTATGAACAACTGTTCACAGCACTGAATACCGTATACCTGTACGTAAGTACTTATTAGTATACTAAAGTCCACAGTGAGAATGTTGCTTGGAAAGACATCACCATCGCAGTAAGGGGTGTCACATTGAATAGTAAAAGACATCAATGAAGTCTGAAACTTTAAGGAAAAGTTAATGGAATCTTCATTTGACAAAAGTACCACTGATATCACATTCCAATCCATTACTTTCTGCCTCCCAAAAAGATGTTTCCTGGTAAAAATAAAAGGGGCGGAAAATACCATTTTTGAGGAGCGGAAAGTAGCAAGGGCAGAAACTAACTGTAACCCTAAATAATATAATATAACAGGTTGAAGGGCAAAGGAGGGCCAAGGCCCCATAAGATGCCCTGAAGTCCAAACCATATTCAAAAGTCAAACCAACAAACCTAAACAAACAGCCCCAAACAATCAGATTCTACCACAGTCATGGAAGAACTTGTCAATGTTAACCATAAAGCAGTGTACTGATATGTAGTTAACTACCTGTTTCTAACTTGAGTTATTGACGTAATATAAGTGCTTGTGTGAGCCTGTGTTTTCGTGTTATAACCAACAGTATACATTGGAATGCGAGGTACATATATATTGTGCTAACCTCCATAGCCAAGTGATAAACTGAACTGTAGGGCGATCACATAATAGAAATAATTTGTGTTCATTGAAAATGCCTGCTGACTTAGGTTTTGGTGTTAAAAAGTCATTGGGGTTAAAGGTGCACATGCTTTACCTTTGCAACTCTTAACAAAATGATCTTACTTTAAATGCAAGGAACCATTGTGCCCTTGGGGTCTTGTTGAACTTATTCTAAATGAAAGAGGGGAAAGATTTGCCCCCTTTTGAGAAAGGGGGGTACAATATTCCCCTTAGGTCCTCCTTAGGATTAACCCCCTCCCCTTGACAAATCACAGTGGTTTCCTATTGTGACAGATTTCTTCAATGCTTGTCGAAAAAATAAAAAATACTTAGTAATTTCCTGAGATGATGTCAATTGAAATAAT
Source organism: Holothuria scabra (assembly GCA_037179385.1). NCBI lineage: Eukaryota > Metazoa > Echinodermata > Holothuroidea > Aspidochirotida > Holothuriidae > Holothuria > Holothuria scabra. The sequence continues at coordinate 26,106,277 of CM074198.1, forward strand.
GAGCTGCTGCATACTGTATAGAGGATGTTACCCTTTGCAGCTGTCTTGACTTCTTTATCATGTAATGAACTTACATGGTGTGACATTACTGTACTATGGAAAAAAGGATGAAAGTGTACAGTAGGGTGCAGGCTTACATAACCTATTCCTACTTATTTATTTATGTTATTTTATTTTACTTACTTTGTGAATGTACTCCTTTTGCCTGTCTTTCTCCTGGTGCTCACAGTATTATCAGCGACCCCCCAACTTCGCCTCTGTTGTCGTCCTCCCCAGTCACCAATAAATTTCGACCTGAACGTAGACCCAATTCTAAACCGATTAGGAATAGTTTAAAAGTCCTTGTTATTAATTTTCAAGGCATTCGTAATAAGGTTGCTGACTTAAATGCATGCATTGATGAAAATAACCCTGACGTGATTATAGGTACTGAAACTCACTTAAATAGCTCTGTCACCAGTAATGAATTATTTCCTGGTAATTATACTGTTTTTAGGAAAGACAGAAATTATGGTCAGTCTAAAGGGGGCGTCCTTATCGCCACTAAAGAAGACCTCCTTGCTACCTATAGACCTGACCTTGATTCGGATTGTGAGGTAGTCTGGGTTTCTCTCGAAATCCAAGGTGCCAAACAAATACTTATAGGGTCTTTTTACCGCTCACACAAATATGGCAACTCAACAGACTACCTTGACCAGCTTCGGGCTTCTCTCGTTAAGGCCAGTAAGAATAAGAATGGACAGATCTATCTTGCAGGGGACTTTAATCTACCTGATGTTGATTGGTTCACTAGGTCTGTCCAACCGGGCTCACAGTATCCTGCTTTATCCAAATGTATGCTTGACATATGCAATGATTTTGGTCTTGACCAAATGGTAAGTGAGCCTACTAGAGTTAACAACATCTTGGATATTTTCTTGACATCTAATCCTACTCTAGTGGATAGGTCTGCCCTGATCCCTGGCATATCTGACCATGATGGTATCCCCTTGATTATGATAAGCACTAGGCCTAAAACAACTAAACAAAAGCCTAGGAAAATGTATAGCTTTCACAAAGCTGATGTCAGTGGAATCAAGGCGGAGCTTAGTAAGTTCAGCTCTGACCTGGTTAAACGTGAGTGCTCTGTGCAGGTCATGTACTCTGCCCTTGAGAACAAAATCAAAGAGGTAATGGATGTCTGTGTTCCAGCTCGGGTTGTTAGAAAGAGGAACCAAACCCCCTGGATTGATAAGACTATTAAACGACTATTAAATAGGAAACAAAGGGCTTACAACACGTGGCGTAAGACGCGAACTCCATCCTCTTTTGAAAACTTCAAAACCCAACGTAAAGCGACTCACAAAACAACAAGAGCCGCTTATAGAAATTATGTCAACACAGTTTGTACTGATTCACCTAAACGTTTCTGGTCCTTTATTAAAAACCTTAGATGTGATAGTGTTGGTATCCCTTCCCTGAAATCTGATGGGATACTGGTCTCGGACAACATGCAGAAGGCTAACATCTTAAATGAGCAGTTCCAAAAGGTTTTCACCCGTGAGAATGTCACCTTACCTCCAGTTGAAGCGAACACCATACCCACCATGTCTGATATTGAGATATCCTTAGATGGTGTTGTGAAGTTGCTCAAGGAGTTGAACCCAAACAAAGCTTCAGGTCCTGACGGTATACCGGCTCATGTTCTGAAATTGGCCGCAGAGGAGGTTGCTCCTGCCCTCTGCTCCATTTTTCAAAAATCACTGGACACTGGTCATTTACCTCCCTCTTGGTTATGTGCCAATGTTAGTCCTATCTTTAAAAAAGGTGACCGTTCCCTAGCCTCAAACTATAGGCCGGTCTCTCTTACCTCGATTTGTTGCAAGGTCCTGGAACACATTATACATTCTCATATTATGCATCACTTTGATAACCACTCAGTTATCACGAACAGGCAGCATGGCTTCAGACAACGCCATTCTTGTGAATCTCAATTGATTTTAACAACCAATGACCTAGTGCAGTCTTTAGATCTTAGATCCCAGACTGACATGATTATCATGGATTTTTCTAAGGCTTTTGATACGGTTCCTCATAACCGTCTGCTTTGTAAATTACAAAACTATGGTATTAGAGGCAATACCCTTAACTGGATTGCTAATTTTCTTAAGTCCCAGAAGCAGAGAGTCGTAGTGAGTGGTGATTTTTCTGATTGGATGGATGTTATCTCTGGTGTTCCCCAAGGTACAGTCTTGGGTCCTCTGTTGTTTTTAGTTTATATTAATGACCTGCCCGATAATATCTCTTCTGAAGTAAGACTTTTTGCTGACGACAGTGTAATTTATAGACAGATAAAGAATAATCTTGACCAGGTTCAACTCCAAAATGATCTAAACACCCTCTCTGAGTGGCAAAATAAATGGCAAATGCACTTTAATACCAAGAAGTGCTTTTCTATGAGGATTACTCACTCAAGGAATCCCAAGTTTTTTAATTATACTCTAGATAACGATACCCTGGAGTCTGCCGATTGCCACACTTATCTGGGAGTTGACATCTCTAATACCCTTACCTGGAATAGACATATTAATCGTATCACTTCGTCAGCAAATAGGTCCTTGGCTTTTATTAAAAGAAATTTATACTCCTGCCCCAGGAGTGTCAAAGCTAATGCCTATCTCACACTTGTTAGGCCTTTATTGGAGTATTCATCTTCTGTTTGGGATCCCTACACCACTTCCCTATCCAATAAGGTTGAGCAAATTCAACGTAGGGCTGCTAGGTTTGTTTATAATGACTATTCCCCCCATAGTAGTGTGACTGAAATGCTAAATGACCTAGGGTGGGATAGTCTCAAAAACAGGCGTACTGCCAACAGGCTAGCAATTCTTCACAAAGCCAGATTGGGCCTCCTAGCCTTGCCAATCAACAACCTACAACCGGTCCGGCGGCCCTCCAGGCATCACCATTCTAACAGCTTTACAAATATACCAACCAATAAGGACTGCTACAAATACAGTTTCTTTCCTCGGACCGTCAGAGACTGGAACCTACTCCCCCAGAACATTACAGATCTCGAGGACCCCAAGCAATTCAAGAGCGCAGCCTTGAGGATCCTCAGACGGGACGACTAACTACATGCGCACACTCAACCCTGCACGCTTGACTCCACCAGGAGTGTTGTGCAGTATTTTTCCAGATTCAGATCCAGATGTACAATTGAAGATAGTTTTCATTTTGTTTTCAAAATAACAGAAAGAAACTGAAATCAACAGCAAAATACATCTATGAAACTCTGTTCATTAATGGCGAAAACTCTGACATCACCATCAAGGCTTTAAACAAGGATTGGCCCCTGCACAAGATTTACCTCTGTCAGGTACTACATAAATAAAAATTGAGGTTGCAGTCGATATCTAATAATGTGTTTGATTTTAGCTAGGTAGTTTGTTTTAAAAGGAGTTATGGTCAAAGACAGGGTTGTAGCTACAAGGGTTGATGAGGAATGGGAACAACCCTCACTGGGTTTTGCAGGCCGTCAGATTTCATGGGAACATTTGTCCCCCATCACGGGGTAGTCCCGTGGTGATGAAATCACGGAACCCAAAAACTGGTAACCACCAATCAGTAACCATCCATGCATTTTTTAACAGAACCCCAAAAGTGGATTCCCATGGGTAACCATGGTGAAAAATAATGGAACCTAGAAATGGGTTCCTGTGATCTTCAAAATCCAATGGCTTGGTTTTGCTGTTCTCTCTTGCCAAAGTGAAACCCTTCTTACTGTACCCTCACACATTCCCACTATTATACAGTACTATAAATCAGGTCCCAGTTTTCCATTGAGTCTTCTAGCAATTTTCAAATCGCTTACGAAATTTTGCTCAAATGCATATTTCTACTTTAATACAGTAAGAAACTGAGGGAAAATACATACTGTACTGTACTACAGTAAAGGAAGTGCTCTCTCCTGCCATCTGGAAAGCATGATTTTGGCAAAATTTGTACAGTACTACAGTATGCACCTCTCTTTCCCCCAAAACTGGTTTTGGTGTACTATTCTTAGATAAGAATAGACACAGTTTGTGACCCACTTATATCTTTGTGACTACAACCCTGGTCAATTGTTTTATCTCTGATTGTCATTAATCATCAGTTGTGTCTTTTCATGTGGATGCATTGCTGATAAATCAAGGATTTCGCCAGGAACACAAATAGGAGGGTGGGGGGGGGGGGGGGGATTTGTAACTGCCAAACCCCAAGTCTAAATTGATGTTGTCCTATACTGTACCTAAGCCATAAGTAGGTTCAGTTGGACAAAGGCTTGCTTCCAGGCCTCTGTAAGGTGCAACTTTAAGGGTTTTAAAGACCATTTATTTATAAATTAAAAGAAGGGTTTAAGGTCACAACAGGAATTGATATGTTACAATAGGGATGTTTATCCTAAGCATTTTGGTGAAATTTGCATTGAAATCCGACGTGTACATAGTTCTCAAGATATGGGCACATAAAGTTTACACATTTTCAACAAAAAGTGAACTTGAAGCAAGCACATATGACATAATATCCCCACATGAGTGCACAGTCTTTTGTTTTTCTTTAAACTTATGAGTCGATTTTCTCCTCAACAATCCCTTATTATTAAAGTGTGATTGCCTGTGGCATAAGAACTTTACAAACTTTGCATCCCCCACAGTGAGGTCCTATTCCTGTTAATGTCAAGGTCAACACAACATTCAGTCTTATAAAACAAAGGAAAACAAAGCATTCCTTGACAATATGAGGAAGTGATATAAGCTCTGCTGCCCTCAAATTCGCTTTGGAACACAAATCAACTGACTTCATTGACTGATATCTCGAGAAATACATGTCCGATTTGAATGGAACTTTTATCACACTGTGTAGAGTGGGTTCGTCTTTTTCATATGAAAATGAAATTTTTGCTTGGACTTCCCCTTTAAGTTCAAATATTGCTTCCAAATCTTCTCTTTTTAAGTTAGAAGCAAAAATATTGCAACTTCTAATTTTCATAGCAATGAAAAGAGGGAGGGGTAAAAATTCCCCTCCACCCCCCACCGGCCCTTTGGGAGAAACTCTATAAATTCAAAGGACATTTGAAAGCAGTTGCCCCAAACTTATTTTGAAACAGCAGCTAGAAATCTCCCAATGTATTTTTATTTTTCTTCAAACTTAAGTACTCTGTCTTTTAGAATATTTCGGGGCTTAAATATTGCCCATATTGAAGATAGACCTAGCAGTTACTCCTACAGTACAGTAGTTAAGTTCAAAATTTAAGATAAAATTTAACGTCACATTATTCTCAAGAGCTATTCATGAAACATGAAACAGGATAGCCTTCTATATAAATGGAAATTGGTGGGGGGGGGGGGGGGGAGGGGGACTGCATTTTTTCCTTTAAAGAGCCCAATTACCCTGACTTACAGTATGACTGGAGAATTATCATAGCTTGACAATAGCCACCATTATCTCTTTATTCTCCTACTCCACCCCTTAACTGAAAATTTACTGCATGGATAGGAATTTCTCATGAGATATCATGGATTCATGTTGTTAACTTGTTAGTAATGTATGATAGTGTGTGTTTGGGGTGTGGGGGAGGGGGTCGATAGCCACACAGAGGATATATCTGTAAGTTATCCAGGTGGAAATGAAAAAAACATGAGGTGTCTAGGAACCACTCAAGCTAATTGCAGTAAATATTCTATGTCAGATATATAGTTCTGTAATCAGTCAAGTAGCCTAGATTTTGAACATCATAAATGTGATTTTTGTTTTCAATATTCCTTGCAGTCAAGCTACTTTGCTAGCATGTTTAGTGGATCATGGAGGGAGTCAACATTGAAAGAAATTACAGTTGATATACCTGATCAGAACATTGATGAAGCCGGTAAGGTTCAACACATTCACAGTAATCTTGTGCAAATTCAGAATAAATTAAATACAGTACTGTGCTGTACGTACTGTAGAAGGAGTCCCAACTTCTTTTGTAGTGTTAATTTCAGCTTGTACATTTAAGTTAGTTATAGGGCTTCCATTTATTATTTTCACCAGAGTTTTTGAGTGCCAGTCATAATACGCAAAGGTTATTTGACTGCCAAGAATCATTTCCAAAGCATTTTTTACTTCCATAAAATTTTTCAAAGTGTATGTAGGTATTGTTCACTTATTCACACACATACGTGTGGCTATGTACCTCAGCATATCCACGGCATACTGTACATAATGATAGGACCACTGTCCCTTTGTCTCCCTACGTATATTCAATAAACATTTCCAAAACTAGTCGGAAATCTTGCACCTAGAGAATGTTTGAACCTGTGTTTTTCAAACGCTAGATATTCTGTTACACCAGCAGAACGATGTTATCAATGATAGCAAAAAATATTTGTAGTAAAAAATATAGTGAAAAAATATAGTAGTTATGCATGCTGATAATTCAACAGTATGAGTGAATTGAAGTGAAACTGTAGTTTTTTCTGGATTTGGAATAGACTGTACAGAGAGACTGACATGCAGGGTTCAATAGATGGCTTAGAACAACATTAAACTCTAATGGATTGTGTACAGAACTTCAAAATCTGGGTTGAAGCAATGAGTATTTGACATTTATTGCAAAAGGCGATAATTAGGGTGACTCTTTGCTTTCATACTGGGATGCGTATTTGACTACTTGTTCCACTTTTTACATTAGTATTAGAACTTCCCAATACACCAAATATTTATACACATACAGTACTAATCAAAGTCCTGTAGATAGTTAAAGTTTATGGCCAATTGGTTGAAGTTGAGCTGGCCACAGCCTCTTTTCCAGTTGTGGCTCTTTGGCTTGTTTCCCCTACTATATTGTTTATGCAGAGCACCAAGCACAGTGGCAGTAGGTTCCCATTTTTAAATCTTCATTGTGAGTATGGTAGGACTTTGATCATTTTATTTTCTGCCCTCTCAGGATCATTGTTCCTTGTGGAGAATTTTGGATCTATTTCACTCCGTTTTACCTCATCTCTTACACATATGAACAGCTCCATCTATCTATCCATCTGTCTATGGAATCACCTCTCACAAACTATTTTTCTCTATTTCTAGCCTTCAAGGTTGCCTTAGGTTCTCTGTATCTCGGTGAAGTGCTCATCGAGCCAGGAAGAGTTGTGTCCATCCTGGCAGCTGCATCTTTGGTCCAACTGGTGAGTCTTATCCATCCTCTCTTTCTATCAAAGATACTCATTTGGGAAAAAATACCCTTAGCACAATCTCGCCAGAAACTGTTCTCAGTACTAATTATCGGCCCATTTGAGCGTTTGAAAATGGCCATGAAGGTTGACATTTGATAGCACTTTATCTCAGAATAAACTGAAAGGGGATGTAGCCCTTCAGTGAACTTAAAGTAATTTGATTCTCTTTTTTCCAGCACTTATTTCAGGATTTGTTGTAAGTTGTTATTTGAACCCCAAAGTTGTTGGGCTTCTATTGTACCAGAATGAATCAAATCTGCTGCTCATTGAAGCAGCTAATAGGAGTAATGAACCAGTGGTCGGGTACTATAACTGGGAACAGCAGTTTTTCCCTAAAAACTGTGGTAGCCATGATGGATCTCCTTAAAGGCAAATATCCCATAATGTGATTTGGCCAGCCTACTGTATGTTTGTGTGACCAGTCCTTCACAACCACAAATGTCACAAAAAACCAAAGTAATTTAAATAAAAATAAGAAAGAAATAAAGAGTAGTTGCAGGGCTCAACATAACCGACGGCACTGACGGCAAAAAGCCTCCGTGCCTTAGTTGTTTGCCGTGGCGCCCCTGAAAAATACACCTGATCAACAGCAAAAGTTGCCGTCTTGCCCTTTTCTATTTGCCGTCGGTACTTTCCCTTTCAGAAATGCGCATTTCAAGTGTCTGTATATGCACGAATTAACAGCACAAACTTTTCGTTGTATATTGCCTTGAATCATCCACTGCATTGCTGTTTTGTGTAAAATTAAGCAACCAGTCATTTGTCAGAATTGAGAGCACAAAACTAGCGTTTCTTTCCTTACCCCAATATTTCTATCAGTGATCGTCATCACCATGTCTCTCTTTCTTGGAAGCAACGTTGCTTCTACGATTCAGAGTACACTTCATCAGTGTGGCAATCTCGTTCTTTTAGCGGACAAAAACACACACTGAAGGCCTATTGAAATTGTCACGAGATCACCTGCAATCAGACTTGCTTTAAGTTGTTTTCAGGTTCCGGTGTTCAATGATTAGATGTGAGGGAATGTTAATACGAACATCCCCAGTATAAAGTAGTACCTTCTAATGTGAGGAAGACAAGAACAAACTGGTACAGTAAGATGGAACATTCCGTTTTAAAAGGGGGGAAATGAATTAGTGTTTTTTACTTTCCCTCACAGGCTAATAATTATATGTAAAAAAGTGTTTAGATGCAAACCGTGTGGGTGAAAAGTTTTTCGTTAAGCCAGTATTTTATAATCGGAAGTAGATTATTGCCAGTATGCCTTCTAATGTGTTTCATGTCCCATGTTTCCATGATGAAATGATCTTTCCACCAATTTGCTTAAATAAATGCAAACTTTGAAAAATGCCATAATGCCCTATCTTCACAATCATTTTAGCCGTCATGCCCCTTCCTTTTGCCATGATGCCCTTCAATTTCCATACCTACCAATGGCATTTTTGCTGTGCCCTTTTTGAAGCTTATGTTGAGCCCTGTAGTTGCTATGTACATACTGTAGCTACAATGTTTCTTTAAAGGAAACTGATTATTTCAAGATTCAATAATTTACAAGTAGTACATCTTTCCTTTTTTGCAAGGTCTTTTAGGGTAAAATTTATATTGCACTATGAAAATATAGATTCTCTCAGATTAAATGTTTGATGCTAGTGTTTTAGGGTTCAGGGTAAGTTTTCAGTTTGTGCAGGTTATATTTGAGGGAAAAAAAATGGCTCTTAATTTTCACCAACAATTTATCCCTTCTTTAGAAATGAACATGTTTCATTGTGTTTCTCTCCCAGGAACACAGTGTCAAGTGTTGGTTGCTACAGTCGTTGCAGTTCGGTGGGTTGCATTATTGTGTAACATACTGTATTCTCAGGCAGGAATTTGCTTATAGGTTACCCTAATTACCTGATTTGGTAAATTTTTAATTGAATATTTTACAAGGAATGAAGGTAAAAGAGAAGGAATGGATTTTTATTGTCATTTTGCAACTTTGAAATATTTTTCAGGATGGACTCATACAACAGTGTGCTGATATTATGTCTGAGAACATAAGTCCCAAGACAATAGGGACATATCACTCAGCATCTTGTGCCTATGGTTTACAGGAAGTGGAAACAAAGTAAGAAAGTTTGTATATTGCTTTATATTTTTAATGAACTGTGAACTGAATATGTTAAGAAGAAAAATAAGGTGAGCGAGCTCCTTTACGTCATGATCTTGTTTGGGATCCTTAGTATTGGATCTTTGATATTGACGTTTTGCTTTGCTTTGTGTAGTTGTGGCTGTATGTGGAAAGTCACTGTAAAATGAAATCAGTGATATTTAATATCAGTTTTCTTTAGCTTGGACTAGAGTGCTGGTGTCACAGGCTACTTAATTTAAATTTAAAGCAAACTCTTCAGTGCAGACATCTTCACTACTATTTGAAAGTGACCTGATAATAATCTGAAATATTTTATTAAGGGAATAACATTTTTCTTCTTTTTTTCAGCTGTGTCCAGTGGTTAGAAAGAAATCTCATGGTGGTACAGAAACCTGATTTATTGTTAGAGTTAAGGTGAGATCAGTTTACTATTTCACTTCTGCCTTGTATGCCTTGTTCTGTGTGATGTCTAGTTTTCATCTAAGATAAGATAGTTTGTTGTAAAGGATTCATGGCATGAATTCCTGCCAGCAAAGCAGATCTAGAGAGATAAGGGTCTTGGTTTTTGAAAATTAGGAAGCAGGATTTGATGTTGATGATGATTCCCAAGGTGTCCAGGTCTTCTTTTTTTTGTGGAAATGGAAAGAGGGTTTTTTGCTCCTTCTAGTAAAAATTCTCTTGCTGGACCCCCCCTTTCCTTCCTTGAAAAAAAACCCTAATTGACATTACCCTGGAAGGTTACAATATCCCAGAAGTGGTATAAGTTTGATGTAAAATTGACCCCATATAAACAATTCAACATTTGAATGAATGGTTTCCCCTACCTATATATCCCCTACCTATATATCACTTCTTGAGGGTATTTAGTTTACTGAAAAAGTTTGTATTTTTAAAAGCAATCTTTATGGACACTGAATGATATATTTTTCAAACTAAGGCAGAAGCAGCAGCCTTCTTTTCAAAAGTACAGTAGGTATCTGACAGATATCAAGGAATCAAGTTATTTGTTGCTAAAGAATCATGTGTTCGCCAAAACTAACTCTCAAATATTCAAATGGTGCAACTTATGAAATCTTGTACAGTAATACATAGTGTTTTAAGGACATAAAGCTATTGCTGATGTTAATTCGTGAGACTGAATAGTTTCATAGGGAGTACTAGCTTTTTCTACTGTCAGCAGATGACTAACTCTACCCATTGTGCTCCTGCTGGATATTCTAAACAGCCAAGTGATCACAAGCAGTTCACTGGGCAAGTTAACTTGGCAGCCATGGGTAGAGACTACAAGCAGGGACCAGTAGCCCATTCATTCCAGCACAACTGTAGAGCTCATTCCATGCTCTGTGGATATAGTTAACAGTGGCTATTGTTCCCTTTACTGCTGACTGCTGGGGACTAGAAAAAACCATGCTCCCCAATAAAAGCTATTTTCGTTGTATGCCATGTTGGGGCATTTGGAATGCAATTTTTACTTCAAGTTAGGCTTACCTGTACTTCCCACTGTTAATAGTGTCAACGTTGAAGTTGAACTTAAGGTTGTGGTATGGTATGTTGAAGTGTTTTTCGGTTTTATGTATTTTCCTTTCTGTTTTTTTTTTTTTTCAGTTTGGATTTATTCAAGAAAGTTATCAACTCACCTTATTTATTTGTTCTTCAAGTGGAAATGGATGTTTACTCATTAACCAAAAAGGTAAGACTTTCTATAAAAGTCGTAACTTCCATTTTTAACCAAAAGGAGATTTTCAAAATGGAGGAGATGAAAGATGACAGTGGAAATGATGTAACTTTAGTAAAAAAATGCAAGGGGTGAGGGGAGGGGGTTGTAGACATATGGGTGTGCAAAGGCAGGGGTTTGTATAAGTGATTACCATGTCGGAAAAAATGTCCTTAGAACAATCTCGTCAGGAACTGTTCTCAGTACTAAGTACAGTATATGCCCATTTAAGCATTTGAAAAGGACCATGAAGGTTGACATTTGATAGCACTTTATCTCAGAATATGCTGAAAGGGGATGTAGCCCTCCACAGTGCACTTTAGGTAATTTGATTCCCTTTTTGCCAGCACTTATTCTGGGATTTGTTGTCCTGTTGTTATTTGAACCCCAAAGTTGTTGGGCTTCTATTGTACCAGAATGGTAATCAAATCTGCTGCTCATTGAAGCAGCTAATAGGATAATGAACCAGTGGTAGGGTACTATAATTGGGAACCGCAGTTTTTCCCTGCAAACTGCGGTAGCCATGACGGATCTCCTTAAAGGCTAATATCCCGTAATGCCTTGTCAATCATACAAAAGGGTAATGAAGAAGTTGGCAGCCATTCCCCTATGAAAGCTGTTTTCAAGTTTGAAGTGTGAAAGAATCATTGGACACATTCAAAATAAAATCAGGATTAGTACTAAGTGTGTCGAATATTTGTATAATTTACAGTCATAAGAATGGTTTAAATGGAAAATATGTTGGACGTGCTGTTCAGTACTTAACACTACAAACCCTTATTTGATCATCATCATAGAAATAAATAGGTTGCTTACCAAAACTCTAGCTCACTTTGAGGTATCTCTTTGTGATTGTCTGGAAGGTTCAAGGTTTGATTCCCAGGCCATACCATACCAAAGTCTTTAAAAATGAAACCTGCTGTCATTGTGCTTGATACTCAGCATAACCAGTGGAGTAGGGATAACTGTCTAGTATCCCACAACTGAAATGAAAATGGGCACCAGTCACGGACTTCCTATACATGGACAGAGCATACTGCACGGTAGATTGTCACTACCGTACGTGTGAGAAAAAGCGCACCAAGATGGCAGTCTGCAATGGTTTTGTGTGAAAGTTTGGACTTGCTCCATTTTATTGCCATACTTTACAAGAAATTTGAAACATTTTTGAAATGTGGCAAGGTAAGGTCAAAATCACTTCACATATTGCAGGGATATGATATTCTTTCCCATTCAAGTTTAAATTTTGTTTAAAATGTTACAGAGCTGTCGTCAAATCTGACGATTTATAACTTCACTGCGGCCATCTTGGTGCGCTTTTTTTGTCCCAGTCGGTGGCAACCATCTACAGATAGGACTTACACATTACATGCTTTGTCCATGTATATAAGTCTGTGGCACCAGTAGATTAAACAAGAAGGTTATTAGCTAGGTGAGGCATAGACCACTATTTAACTTAACCTAACTCACCTTTGTGCTTTCTTTTTGAAAGGAGGATCATAACCTCCCAGTAACTATCCATTAAGGCCTTCATAGAAAAGAATATTAGGAAGCAGAGTTTCTTGTGTGGATGTAATGGACTTGAATGAATCAGCTTATCACTGTCTGTACTCTTCTTTTCTTTTCAATTTTAATTTTTTGTTTTTTCTCTTCCAGTATGTATTTTTAAAAGTAAATCCTTCTTGGCACAAAGATCCAAAGGTTCTTGGGAAATCTGCCGATGAATTCTTCCAAAAGTTTGGTGAGTGATTGCTGTAGAATTTCATTTCTGTTCAGGAAATAGTTAGAAAAGTTGCTATGCAGCAAAGCTGGGACAAATTAATTCCTAAATGCAGAGCAACAGTGCTTAAATGTTATGCCCAGAAGCCCCCCCCCCCCCAATTGTATCTTGTTCAAAATATTTGATGATTATTGAATGTTGTTTTGATATTGTGAACCAAATGTGTACAAATTTTCTATGTAAGTAAACATAAATGGTTCAGAAACCAAAGGAGAGAATTTTTACATTCTTGGCCATGAAGGACCATTAGGTCAAACAAGAATAATCTTGGTAGTTCCAGTTAAATGAAATCTGAATCAAATTTTGTCATTCTGAAGAAAAGTTGTTGAACTATGATTATGTGAGCATCACATGTTTTTGCATTTATCTTTACAAGAGCAATCATAGTTCATTTTTATAATTTTTTCACAACTTTAATTCTACACCACATTTACATTGAAATAAAATAACAAAAGAAAAAAATAATCCATTATCAATTTCTAATATCATGATTGGTTATAGTGTTGTGGAGAATGTCTAGTTTTGCATCTGTGTGAAATTTTTTACCCAACAAATATTCAGAGATTTTCATTCAATAGTATTAAGAACAGAGTTAGTGTTTTTTCTAACCTGAAAGACATCTTAAATGTTTCAGTGTATTCTGGTAAACAATCAGTTCAGAAAGTGGAAACAAGTTGCTGGAACAAAGGCTAAATATTCTCTATTCTCTGTCAAACTCTAATTGCCCCTTTGAAAGTTGTTTCTATAGACAAATCCAGACAGCAAGTGATGGTCTGATTTCGCCGGGGTCTATCACCTTTTAATCTTTCGATTTCCTTGCTTACCTGTATCATGGATGCTTTCACACTAAATTTATATTGATACCCCCAATTTTACTGAATGTGAGGGTTTGAAATTCATGTAGACAATAAATGAAGACAAATTAAGCCTGAGGGACCCCACTAATGGCTGCCTACAGTCATAAACACTAGGGCTGATCAGATTTGTCTATACTCATTTCATATTTTCATGTGTCACGTTTCTCTTTCCTCCAGGGCCAGGAGAATTCCTCAAATCAGATAGAGGTCAGCAATATGAATGTCTCTTCAGATCCTTAAGGTTTCAGTACATCATCAATGATCATGCAGCATGCAAACAATTACAGAAAGATAATATTATCCCTGAAGGTAGGTGTTAGGTTCATTCATCATTTAGCAAGCAATGCTTGTCAACTCTTGCAATTTCTTGCAATTCCTGCAACTTTGAACAGGTTGTCCAGTAGAAGAGCATTTGCTAGCAGCTGGTCGCAAGAAGTTGTAAGGGGTTGCAGCTTGCAAATGTTGATCACAAAATGTTGCAAAGACACACAAAAGGTTGTAGCTTGCACACCAGGATTGCAAAAGTTACAGGATTTCAAAGGTGTTTAAGAATCGTGCAAGCTCTTCGAACCAATTGCAAGCAAGGGGCTCTCCTGCCGGTTGGTCTTCTGTTCTTGACGATCACTAGAATCCACTCAAAACGTGGTTAACTCAAAAAGGGTAGTTAGTCTAAAAAGATTGTGCTTCTATTGATATCCTTTAGAAGGTAGGGTCAGTAATCTGGTATTTTTTCTTGCATCAGGGACAGACTTCTTTGTACACACATTTCATTGGTACAATTTGTTCATGCAAAGGCAAGTTAATTGCTTTGTATACATTCTTAGAACGGTGAAGAGATGTGTATATAATCCAAATCTGGGAAGGGAGGGGGAGGGTGAGGGTGTTGAGAGGTTAAATAAAATAAGATTTCTGTGGATCTCAGTGGCTCTATATCCTAGGTTGTGATCTGTAGAAGATTGGATGCATGCCTGCATTCAAGCATTCCTTGTAGATGGAGAGAAGAGTCAATCCAAAATCAGTTAAAAAACGTGTTACAAAAAATGTGTGAAAATGTATTTTAACAATGGTGTCTTATTTTGGTTGACAGAATGGCTTCTTCCAATTTATAAACAACAATGGATGAGGATGCTGAGAGTTGAGCAAGCAAAGGATAGTGGGTAAGAAAAGGATTGTCATATTTCAGAAAAATAAGTGTGTCTAGTCAAATATCCTTGATTTGTCATCAGAGATACAGGGTCATGTGATATTTGGTGTTCAAAGGATAGATTCCAGATGAATATGCTTGCTACCTGGAATATATTTGATAAATTTGGTGCAGTTACCCTTTGCTAGCTAATTGAGGCTATTATGTTTGTGCTCATTCAATTTGTTCAAGTGATTTACATATATAGCATTATACAAACAATGGAAGTATTACTATTAGTCTGAGTTTGAGTAGTTGCATTTTCATCTTCTCTCTAAATCTTCAGATGGATATTTGCATAAATCTCTTTCTTACTCCCACCATTTTCCCATTTGTCTCTGAGATTGCACGTACACTAAATGCAACAAATCTTGAGCTTGGCATGTTCTTTTTCTCTCATGGACTTAAGCAATTTGTACTGAGCATGCTTGACCCGTATAGATGAATCTGAGCAGCTAGTGAAGTCATCCATCAGTGGAGTCCATCAGCCTCAAATCTTCTAAATTTTATTGTCTATAAAACAGTTCTAAATCCTCATATTCAGTGATATTGAGGAAATCAAGAGGTATTTAGTGCACAATCATCCATGATACAGTTAAACAAAGAATTTTAAGATTAAAACTGATGAACCCATGCAGTTGTGCCCGACTAACTCAGACCATCCCTTGACTGTTCTGATTGGTATAAGTTTTATGTTGTTGTTCAATAGTACAGTTAGCCTTTAGCTGTCCTCTCTCATACAATTCATTATCATTTGGTAAACGGCTTGAGGATATGAATTTTTGTGAAGTGCTGGACCTCCTAAAATAAGTAGTGAAGAGACATAAATGTATGTGATTTAGTGAACCATGGAATTATACTGAATAAATAAATGCCTAACGGGCAAGGAAAAAATATGAAAAATTATAGCCTCAGAGAGTGTTGTAAACTGAAGTTACAATGGGCACATTTGTAACTTTCATCAATCCAAGGTCATACTTAATAGGTTGGAAAGAAAAAAAACATTTGTTATCAGTGTGAATGTATAACATAACTATTTATGTCACAGGAGTTAAACTTGACATTTGCCTGGAAGACCCACCAGGTTGTTTAAAAGTTTCTCTTTAACAATCCCCCAAAACAAGTTTTGATCTGTATGCCTATGATATTAGTTTCATTTGCTTTTCTCAATTTTGTGGTTACTTTATACTGTAATTTTCACCACCACTTATGGTGTCTGGTAGCTTTTATAAAAATCCGTGAGAACAGCTTGTCACTGTTCAATGGAAATTAAAGGTTTTGTTGGTACTCAGTGAACCTTTCCTTTTTTTTAGGGGTAGTGGAATTTGGCTTTTACATATACAGTAACGAGGATATAGTGTAGCTTGCATACTCCAAGATCAACTGCATCGTCAAGTGGTTAGAGCATCAGACGTGCAGTTGGGAGGTTGGGAGTTTGAGTCCTATCTGGGTCATACCAGTGACTTCAAAAACGGAACCTACTGCCATTGTGGGCTTGATGCTCAACGTAAGCAATGGAACAGGGAAAACAAGCCAGCCAGCCACAACTGGAAAAAAGGCTGTGGCCATCTTGAACCAATTGAACTCCATCTAACTAACTGCATACTTCAAACTTGTCTCACTTATACCGGGCTCATATTCGTTTGGAAACCTGTACATTCAATCATCTTTGCATCTTTGGGCACGAATTACTCCTGTATTTGAAATCAAAGAAGTCATAGTCCTAGTTGTAAATATTGATGGGTAAATATATTTGTGGGAGGACAGCAATCATTTTTTAGTGGCAGTCATTTTTTTTGCAGAAGGTGGGCTGCCACTCTAAAAACCCTTGTGAAGAACACTTCCTTTAAGTCCTCTTGTTCAGGGCACTCCAACCAATTTCTAATTTATATGTAACTTGCTTTGTGTTTTATCAGACCAAAAGAAGATTCAGTTCCAGTTGAACTTTTTGAGCTTCACTCTCAGAGGTGTGGTCGTATCATTCCCAAGGAAGGAGAGGTAAGTATACTTGACAAGGATTCCACCAGAAACTCCAAACGGGGGATTTATTACTGTCAAACCTCAAGGTGAAATTGATGCTGCCCTTTACTAAAGTTACCGGAGTTTCAGACTGGCAAAAGTTTGCTTAAAGGGCCAAACCTCTCACCCCAAACTACAATTTTGGTACCCGGGTAACGAAATTCTCAATTGGCTCAGCTCTTTGATTGACAGCAAATTCAAACACTGCAGAGTGCCAAAGCTTATATTACACAGCATGAACAGTACTGAGAGTGTTTTCATTCTATAAATTGAGTTTTTCTATACTCACCTTGAAGCAATAAACTGAGATTGTATCTGGATGAGGATGAATTTCAGACAGTTGTGGGAGGGTCTTCAGTGAGATGGTTAGGAGAATTGGTACTGTTTGGGGTGAGAGAACTGAGTCTTTAAAAGCCCCTGTAAGGTGCAGTCTGAAGGGTTTTAAAGGCTATTTATGTAAGTTTGACCATTCCTGCAAAGGTGTCCTCTTCTTAAATTACAAACCAAGATGCTGAAATTTTCTTGTTTACATTTATGAAAATGAAAGGGTGAGGGACAGTGAAAAGGAGAGGGACAAATCCCCCATTACCCCTTGACAGAAACCCTGCATTAAGTTTCCTTTTCTAGGAAGTGCTATTTTAGATTAGTGAATGCAGGAAGTTTAAGCTAATGTAAATAGGTGGTGGACTATTCTCTGTGGAGTTAGACTTATGAACCAAGGATGGCTGGTTTTATTCCAACCGAGTTCATTTCTTTGTCTCCTTTTGACATGTTGCCTCTTGGACAATTTTATATATGTTACAGGAGGATGCAGGATTCTACAAAGTTTGAATGAATGTCAGATGCATCCATTTCATTGCACAAGCAGTGCAAAATGTTTTTCTGTCAGAAAACTAATAATATTTAAACCCAAATTTATCCATTTACAAAGAAGGCAACTAAATTTACCCTCAACTGGTAATATTTCCTTCCATCTACCAAAATTTCCAGGATAGAGAGTTTCTCTCCACCTGATATTCACATTCCAAAACAAGATGCAAATTGATGCTGTTGTTTTTGCTCATCATGTTCTTTTACATCATATTTTGCAGTATTGTTGGCGCTGGACCGGTTTCAATTATGGGGTGGATCTTTTAGTTACTTATGCAAACAAGTAAGTGAGTTCTTGTGACAGTATGTGAAGAAATGCTTTTACCATAAGTATGAAGATAAACTTCTGATTTCCCATCATATCCACTCTCTCAATTTCTCTCACTTTAGGTCGCACTTAGTACTTCTACTATCATAAGGGCAAATTTTGTAAAAGGGCATCTGTTCTATTCACCAGGAATGATTAGTAACACTAGTGAATGCTCAATACATTTCCTTGATGTCACAATTTCAATACTCTTACTCAGGAAAATTTAATGAAAACATAGGATAAGGTATTCACTTTTTATTTTTTGGACTGTTTTCTTGTTTCAGATTACTTGTCGTTAAGAGGAACAATACAACTCATCAGGTGTCTTCCAGTATCAGTATGCAGTTAAATAGATCCATTATGATCAGGTACACAGTCACCATTCATTCAGAGTAAATGATTGCAAAAAGCAGCAACCTTAAAGCACCAACCATTTAAAATTTGAACTTTGAGAGCTTTTTGTGGGGTTCTGGGCTGTTTTCAGCCATCTGTGGTATTGGAAAGATTGATGGACCCCAGCAATTTCTCACCATTACTTGTCAGCTGGATTGGTTTGTAAAGGGATTTATGTTGATTTGCATTGCTTTTAGTATCTATGGGAAAGGTCAATCAGCAGGATATCTTTGTTTCTCTGAAAAATTTGGATTGAAAAAGATAACTGACTGCATTATGATTGAACATATGAACAAGTGAAGCTCCATACTGCTTGAAGGGAAAAGTTACTTGACTGCAGTTGCAATACAGTATGTACAAACCATCTTATCAAAGTGCAGGGCTGTTATCTGTGCAAAAACCCTAGGAGGGCCCGATTTGGAAATCTTATGAGGTTTATCCCTCCCCCCTTCCCATACCCCTGCCCATACCCCTGCAGGCTATGGCCCTGAAGTGCCACAAAGATTATAAGAATATTATATGGCAAACCTTGATAAGCTAACTGTATTTTTTATGTAGCCCCAAAAAATATTTCCCTGCATGGCAAACACCTATGCATATTTTTATTTCATTTTTTTCTCCCTACATCACAGAATTCATGTGGTATCATTTGACTCACAAGGCCGAGTTCTTTATGAAGAGAAGGGAAACATAGAGAGTTACAGCCTTAGCAAAGATGAGGTAATTTATTTAATGTGTTGTTTATCTTCTACATACTAAGTCTCCTGAATCATGTTGCCTTTTCCCAGAAATGTTCTTTAGTTTGTTAATTGTTAATGAAACTTAACAACTATCTAATTTTTCACATTTTCCTATCTGTTTTGCTCTCCCCCAAAAATGGGATGTAGAAACATTTTATATGGCAATTATTTTGGTTATTGAAAGTGTCACCGATCCTAATCCCTTATGGCCCTGGTTTTCAAACCTATGGTCCACTTGGCATGGTCTGGTCCACTACAAGGTTGCACCCGGCCTGACAGAAATAATCTAAGGTGCGGTGCATTTTTTTCCAGTAAGCAGACTCATTGATAACACTTTTAGGCTACTTCTAAATGTCATCCATCTGTTCAATCAAAAATGAGAAATGAATCAATGTGCCCCATGTGCAATGATTGAGTTATGTTGCCTAACCATTACATGTTTTCCTCTGCTGCAAAAGGTTGGACAACTGTACTATATAGGGAACTTTCTTCCTATTGGCCTACCCTAGTCAGCAGTAAACATTAGTTTACAAAAAGAAATAGAAGCAGTGGTAAAAAAAAAAAGTCATCAGGCCTAAGCAAAGTGTTACATGTTCTTTGATTCATGTGAAAAAAGTCCAGGTCCAGGTCCTCTCAGATTTCTGGAAATCAAGAGTTTATTTAATTTTTATCTCAATACATGACATGTAGTGAGATATTATCACACTAGCGAGTGTTGGTAGCAGTAGCTAAATATCCTTTTCAGGTAGCATATCCCCATATCCAAAAAGTAAGCGTGCCTCTAAAAGCTTGTCGAAGTTTTGCCAGGGTCAAGCTACCCCTCATATGAAAGCTGACAAGTTGGCCATTCATGGCACTTTCAATTTACCATATCATGACTGTGAAGATTTTTTGCTTTTTCACATGAAAGTTCAAACCACCTTTTCCAAGCCTTGTTTTTCTTTTAAATCTTGGTATGCCTCCCCCAGCTTTTAAGGCCCATAATTTCCACAAAATTGCTTCAATTGAGCCAATATTTTGACCAATGGTACTTCATTTAATATATTTTCAAAAAAACATACACAAAACCCCAGCTCATTCCATAACATATCAAAAAAGTGCTCCTTTTAGGGACTCTATCTTAGGGCAAACAAATGGACTCATTAAAACACCTTGTAATTGGGATATGCTCCCTTCAACATCACCACATTTGTGAGGTTTTAGATTTTTATCTTAAAATCTTTTAGCTCCTGTACCATGGTATAATTATGTATGAGTCGAAATTTGAACTTGATATTCTGATAAGTTGAGATATTTAGATTTAGCAGCATAGATGCTCTAGTTCATTAATTTTAAAACACTTGGTAATTACATGTTAATGCTCTGTCTTGCCCCTGGGCCTATCTATCTCATTTGTCTTATTTAAGCAACCTGTCAAAATAACCAAGCCGCAGTTTTCTCAGCCAAGCTCTCTTGAAATGTTATTCTTTCCTTTTTTGTCATCTTCACAGGAAAGAGTTCTCATTGGTTTAAACAGGCAAGTCAAGTATCCTTTTCAGATTGCTGTCAACGTGCTAGCTGTAACGCCATTTTCTCTGAACGAACCCAATACAGAAGCAAGCGAACGGCAGCAAAATCTTGAAAACAATTAAGACAGATTAAGTTGTGATTGTGATTAAATTCACCCAGATGCTTAAAGACTCAGACCCCCAAAAGATCACTTAAAGATGAATAGCATTGAGAAACCTGTAAGAGGCTGCTATATAACGTGTGCTCCTATTGTAGAATGTAGCAGATTAATGGGGAACAACATTTTCTTGAGCGGACTGGATGAACAGACTCCCGGGATCTAAGACAGGGAGCTAAGACAGATGTGATGCATGAAAGGTCTCATCTTACCCATACTTCCCCTTGAAGATCAAGTGGTAATTATAAGAAAAGGGTTCATGAGGGCCCTTGCTGTTTCTTGTCCATGGATTCCAGAGGGTCTTGAAATGTCACTGATGGGGAACATTTGGCTGTCCTGTAAAAAAAAAATACTTCCCCCAAAAAAGAAAGACTTACAAAGGAGGAAGGTGATATGAAGATTTTTTGTCAATCTTAAAGTTTAAACTCATGAAAATTCTAACAGTTGAATATAAGACATAACAAAACAGAGGAAGATTAAGTTAAATGATCGGTGCATTTACACTAGATCCAGATCTAATCACCCCCACAGGGTAGAGGCCTACTTGAGATGAACTTTGTAGTATAAATGCAGATCAGATCAAATCTCCCAAGTTTGATTCCAGTAAGAGGGACAGGGTTTCACCCACCAGTCATCAAAATTTGTCGTGTAAATGCCGCAGGATCAATGGTGACCCAAGATGAGCCTGATTCATTTGTAGGTCAGTTCCGCTGACGCACCCAGAGGGCAATCAGAGCACAGGAAAGGAAAAGAAAATGCACCAGGATCAAGCCATACATTAATGAAAAGATAGGGATCAGATCTGAATCTTGTGTAAAATCACTTATAAGGACTTAAATCTGGGTATGTATTTCTTGCCTCCATTTCTTTTGATGCTGTTGGTAGTGTTACCACGACAACCTAATTGTAATGTTTTGAATATGAAATGATGTCATTAGTTGTGCTGATCTTTTTTTGCCCTGAAATGAATATTTTTGTTATTTATTTATTTATTTATTTGTTTTAATAGATTCCTGTTTGTGTTGTTGGTATATTATTATCTAACAAATTTAATTTATTTGATAAACTTTTTAAAAGCAGGGTGAACAGGGCTAAAATTTATATGTGCTCTCTTTATAGCTTATTGGAAAATTGGCAACTGTTCATGAAAATAGCCTTTCAGTGATTTGAAAGTAATTGTTGTGTTCTGCAATATCATCATTGTATTTAAATGAAAGCAATACTAGCCTTTTTGTAAGCTGGTTTCATTATTGTACTGTCTTAACAAGAAAACAATCACCAGGCTTCTAATCATTTTTTTTTTTTCATTTTGAATTTATCTCTCTCACTTAAATGTATATAATTAATTGGTTACCTGTGCCATGTGCTTCAATAATGAACAAGTTTAAGATTAATGCAGTTATCAACTGTAAGATGCATCTTCTAACCAGGGACAGTGAGGAGTCAGATGTGTGTCATTTTGTCAGAGTTGTGAAGCCAGGGTGTGTCAAAGTTCTCCAAACGTTGTGTGAAAGCAATATAATAGCTGTGCATGGTTCTGTCATATGCTACGGATAACAGGTGTCAAAGTCTATGAAATGTTGCTTCAATTACCTGAGAAAGGGGTGTGTCAATGCACTCAAATATTTGATGCTGCTATGTTCCTAACCAACATTAGTGGTCCTCCTTCGAGGTAAGAGGGACCGCCTGTTTGGTCCAGCGGTAGAGCATCTGCCTCTACCGCTGACCTGGGTTCGATTCCCAGGTGAAGTCATACCAAAGGTACTAAAAACAGAAGTTACTGCCTTTGTATGTGATTCTCAGCATAAGCAGTGGAGTAGGCAAAACAAGCCAGTGAGCCACAACTGGAAAAAAGGCCGTGACCAGCTGGACTTGAACCATTAGGTTGGAAACTGGGCCGTAAAACTCAATCTAACGAACTTAGAAATCAAGGTCAGAGGGGGTGTATTTTGTAATTGATAAATGCATTATGTGTAAGTGTGCATGTGTTATGGTGTAACAGTGACTAGCACCACCCTTATCTATGCAGATGTATATTGATAGATTATTTCAAATTTAAGGTGAGAATCAGTTGTACCTAAGATGGATTTTATAGTCTTTCAAAAGTGTTTAATAGTTAAATCAACTAGTTTATAAAATTGTGGAAAACAAATTATTCTGTCATTTTTCAAAAGCTAGCAAAGTGTGATTTAGAGGGAGGGAGGGAGAGATACATGTACTTTTAGAACTGCTAAGTATAAGTAGCAACTACCAAAAAATCATTGTTTGTATTGTGAATGTTTTGAAAGTACAGAGTGATAGCAAGGGTGAAATTAACAGGGCACCAGATGCTGTTTGGCAGGAAATCTGTGCCACCTGTTAGACCCTCAACAAACATTAACAGGTGCCTCTCTTGCCAAAAGTAGATGCTATTATTCTTGACCAAGACCTATATTTATACATAACTGACAAATGGTCAGGGTCACGTAGTTGCTTTAATATCAAGGGAACGAGGAGACACTTTTTGGACGGAGAGTGGCTCCTGGTTTAGCTGCCCTTTATTGGACCCTTGTCTGGGAGTTAGGAGGTGGTGTGAGGAAAAAGAATGTCCCAGATGTTTGTTAAAATTATTGAGAAATGGTAGGATCTTATACATATGCCTTGCATTAGTAGATGTCGGTCACAAAAGTATGGAATGGGACCAGCGACACATTTCTGCTCTTTAATTTGTTTATGATGCCACTTAAAGATTGTGATAGAGACCTTTGTTTCTGGCAAGTAAAATTTATAAATTTTGTTCTTTGTATTTCTTATTTGATTATTTTTCAAAATAAGGGAGCTTTGTAAAGCGATGGAGCACTGCCTTTAGTTCAGTGATTGTACTGTAAAAAAAGTTAAAATATAAGTTAATATTAGAAAAGCTTGTTAATTAAATTGTGTACATGACAATGGGATGATAAAACAAAAACAGGTCATAAAATTTTTAAGTTGCACTTTGATACTTGCGGAACAAGAATTGAATCTAGGCGTTCAGGTGAAATTTTCATTCTGGTTGCATTTGTGGTTATGTATTGAGGCATAAGCTGTTTATCGTACTCCCTACATCAGACTAATGTCAGTCAGTAAGCATTTCAAAAATATTAAAATAACTTTCGGTGTTGTTGACCGTAAATTATTTAGGATTGTGTAGCAGTTGTTCTTCATTTCATTCTTCAAGAATAGTGTGCTCTATGGCCAGCTTGAACTTCAAGTAAGGTCACCACTGTTCTAACAAAGGACCCAAGTCTTTGATCTGCACAACAAGCCTTTTTAAAACGCTTTAATGTTAGTTGGACCCATCCATTACGGTTATTCCCTAGGTCTGATATAATTGCGAGATGGCTTCATGTCTTAAACCTGACATGCACCCTGTATGTGAACACTACTAATAAGGGACAAAATTGGAGCCCAATGGTTGATAAAATCAGGCAGTCACTACCTCACAATTAGTTATTTCAGTGTTGGACTCTTCACCTTAACATCACGTATTGACACTGAACCTGTGCATGAACAAAGAGGTGAATGTTAGGTTTGGGGCTTAAAGTCATCTCACAATTTCACACAGAATAAAGATGAATTGAATTCTACATTTCATTGTGACCAAAATGAAAGCACACCCCATCAACTCTGTTCATAAGCAGCCATGGTACCTTTTGTTTGTGAACATGAATGTAGTCTTTGTGATTGGAATCTTGCAATACTAATCTAGGGAGGTCCGTGCGAAAAGGACAGTAATTTTTAAATCATTGTAAATATGTCTGTTACCTTACATGCCCTGCAGTTACAAGATAGCAGGACTGTAATGTTTACAGCTGTATATAAAAAACGTGAAAAGGGAGATGTTAGATTAAAAGTTTTGGATATTTTGTTGAAAGGCAACCAAGCTGGAATGGCTGTTTGCAGGCCTGTAACTGGACAAAGTTATCAAAGAGGAGGGGGGGGGGGGGGTGATAAAAAAGAAAAATTAAACTCCAGGGAAACAAAATATTTTCCAGGGAACATAATATATGTAAATATATGTAGAAAATGGTATCTTAAATTTGCATAACTGTACCAGTTGAGAGCGGGGGATAAAATGTTTTCATTGGGTCTTAATGAGGAATGTATTTTAAAAGCTCATGTGAATGAACCTTAGTCATATGGTGTGCTATATTAAGTCTGGGGTCTTGAACTTGAACCACACAGATTTTGAACTTTTTATCTAGTTGACTGACACTTTATAACACACACATGTTGGTGTGTCATTAAATCTCATCTAACGAACTAGAAATCTCTTCTAAATAACTAAGTAACTAACTAAGTAACTGACTAACTAACTAACTAATTGGATCGGAACCTTAAATTTAAAAATTGAACTGTTTGTTTTTTCAAGAAGACTTATGTTTGTGTGTTTAAGTAAAAAGAGTTAAACTACAGGGGTTTAAGAATTCCATACTAAAAATATTGTTCTTTGGTTAATAGGAGCCATATTTTAGGTTACCTGGTCATACTAATGCTATTTGAAGTGACAGCATTTTCCCATTAATATTTTCATATCCAGCTTGCCCTTTTGTTTACAGGTGATGTTTAATAATTTAAAGTTGATAAACTTGTTTACATCAATGAAATCATGACATCATTCCATGTAAAGGACGCAGACAAAAGACTGTTTGAAATAGACTACTACTGTAAGCGATATATTTCACCATTTGTTGAAAGGTCTTTAAGTCAATGCACAAAGCATTTGTTTTAAAACATATTGGACAAAATGTATCGTGATTGTGGTGCCCACTCTACTATTTGAGTGTTGTATCACAGCCAGATGTGTAATTCAAGACTGTTATTGTACCTTACACCTGGCTTAATCTCTTTTATTTATTTATTTTCTTTTCACTGGTTCAGTGTGTAAGACCTTAAAGGGAAATATTGCATTTTGAAATGCTCCAACAGAGAGTACAAAGAAAACGGCTTAGACACTATCCAACAATTCAGTCTTAATCATAAACCCCAGCATTCTCTTCAGAATACTATGCGCAAGAGGAGCCATGGATGTTGCATTATTTGAAATATTGAAAGTTTTGGGTGAACAAATTATTTTTGAGCAACAAACAGCTCAATTTGTATCTGTGGGAAACTTATTCCTTGAAAAGAAGGCTATCATATTGCCTTATTTTTGGTAATCTATCAGCCCGTGCCAATAAATATTAGTCTTAACAAGGCTGAATTTTTCTTGCCAAACAAACGCAGTATTTCCCTTTAACAAGCAGACCACTAAAAACCTTTTTGATTCAAACTCTTTCAGTTCAAATTTAATTTTCCTCCTTTATTTTGAACTTCTTTCAAAACCCTTAAAGTTTGTGTTTGAAATAGATAAGTTACAAAGATGCACAAGAATATTTATGAAATATTAAGTACCTGTAACTGAAGGTATTGGACATTTAACTATGGGATTATTATTGTGGTTCACATTAAGTAATTAATTTGCCTCCTAAATCAGGATGGATGAATGCTTCATCTCAATATAGTCCTGTACTGCTAGGGGACCTATAGGTAACTTGCAATAGACCTTGTGCCTTGACAACATGTTGACGTCATCCTTGGGCCAAAATATTGGAACATGTAGCTGCATGCATAAGAATTCTCCTTGCACGTGTAGCAGACTGTGTATGTGTGTATTCGACTGTTTGACAAATCAGCTGTCTCCATTTGTCTGTATTGGTTTGTTTTGCCTCAAAAGGAGGGCATACTTTCCGCACTGTCAGATCATATACACAAGGTCTATATGAAGTCCTTTCATGTGACATCACAGTTGGTAAGCCACGCCCCCTCTTGAACAATATCAACAGTGTTTTAATGCAACAGTCACGTGTGTTGTCAGCTGCTTTTTAGTCTCCGCTAGCTACACTGGCTAGCAGTATACAACATAGCCTGCGTAGCGCCTCTGTGGCTGCAGCCCTTAGGCTGCCGCCCCTCAGTAGCCTGCGTAGCGCCTCTGTGGCTGCAGCCCCTTATGAAAAAATTTGTCCGCCTCGCGGGCTATATACAACATTGTTTGTTGCCTGTAACAACGGGACAGAACTTTTGACATCAGTGAAAGCCCTATTATACACTTTTCCTGTGAGGCTGCAGCCCCTTACGAAAAAATTTGTCCGCCCCGCGGGCTATATACAGCATTGTTGTATATAGCTGTAGCAAAGGGACAGAACTTGTGACATCAGTGAAAGCCCTATTATACACTTTTCCTTTTACTTTATACCAGAGGACATTCTCCATTTGGTATATATTTCATTCTGTAAGAAGTGTCAGTGTAGACATGTACTGTACTTAAGCACTCTATTGGTGCTACGCAATTCTCTGCCTTGCACATACTTTTTACAAGTTGCCCTATAGGTTTCATTATGTTGAATATTTTATGAGGAGTTGTATAAATATTTGTGCTAAGCAAATGTAAACTATTAGCTACTATTTGGCAAATGCCTACAGGTATTTATTACACTTTTTCTTTGTCAGTCTTTCTGTCATAATTTTTGTTTGTTACATGATCAGAGATGCCCAACTTGCTTCAAAAATGCTTCTTTTATACAGTTTACATTTTTGGAGGAATATTTTGTCCAAAGTGTTGGAAATAAACTATTACTGAAACCACAGACAGACTGGAATTCATTAAAATTATATTTCATTGCCCCTCCTTTGTGTGTGTGTGAGTGGGTGTGTGTGTGTTTGTGTATTTTCTGTGCTACAGCAGGGAATATGCAGAAACTGATTTCATTTAAAAAAACTTGTAGACCTTATATACTTTCCTTTACACGTAATTGCAATACCAATCACCAACTCCGTGAGCAGATGGGGAAGCTGTTCATAAGCATTTGGACCTGTTGAATTTGAGAGGGAACAAAGTTTTTTGTCCTAATTTCTGGGACTCTTGAAAATTTTCGTCTACTTCTACAGGATTATAGCATAAGTTTTGGTTTTGTCAAAGAAGGGGGGGGGGGGGGGTGCAGTGTAATTCCTCATACCATACTCCCCAACGCTCACATCATACAAATTTGTACGAGGGTGCTCAGGTTACGACAGAAGTTTGAAGACAGTATTTTGACAAAGGAGGGGTAAGGAGTACATTGTGAAAGATTTCAAAGTGAGATGGGAACCGTTACCCTTTCACAGGAAATATTGCATGCATTTTACCGGCGGTATAATGTCTATAAGTCCCCGTCCCTTTAGTCCCTCGTCTCAAAGGTCTTCCAATTTTTTAAAGAGATAATGTCCGATAACGGGACGGTATGCACTTTTTAACAAGAAATTTCTTTACTGGCTAACGACAGCTCTAAACTCTAACCTAATCCCTAGCCCTAACAAAGAATACAATCGATTCAGTACAATGACAACAGCCAATCAAAAAACACATTGTTAAACAGTCCGCACCCCCCCCCCTCCTCTTCATAAACCCTAAACTTAACCCTATCCCCTAACTATCACCTTAAAGCGCATTCCACACTACAGCGATATTGGATCGCATTCCTGTCCGACTTTCGTGAGTTTCAGTTTTCTCCATTAACGGAAAGAACAGGAACATTGTCAACCTGGGTAAATATCTCATTTGTACGAGAGGACCATGTAGTTGAAATTTTAACTAATTATTTCATGACGTGACGTTAACAAATACCTTCAACTGTTCAAGTTTTATCAGTCTACGCGTATCCGATTAATACCGTGTGCGGATGTGAAAATTTTGAGTAAAACTAAAATTCACTAAAATCGGAGCGTAATCTCATCCGACATCTCTGCAGTGTGACCTGCGTGTAACCAATAATCCTAACCAACAACGGTACCCTAATCCCAGGCTACCCCTAATTTTGATAAGGCTTTGGACCAATGAGCAGCAACGTAACCAAGATTTTCTTGATGAAAGGAGGGAAGGCTGCATGATTTTGCTGGTGGTGCTGAATCTCTGACGCAACCGGTCCACCATCTAAAAAGCCTATCGTCTTTTTTAGCGCAGACTGAATAGAAATTTTTTTGGAAAATCACGACCCCCAGACATCCGGAAATGGCATTTACCAGGCCTCTGAGTAATCCAGTCAGTCGTTAATTTGAGCTTTCGTTGCAATAAATGTTCATTTCAATAAAAATGGGCAAATTGCAAATTGATAACAGATATCAGATCAAATGTACTACTTCCATTTCCCGAGAATAATTTGGGGCATTTTATTCTCCTGTACATTCTTTTGTCCTTGATATCAGATTAATTGGCCGGCAAAGTTGAAAACAGTCCAGAATTTTTTTAAACTTTTGCCCGAACTAAATATGCAACCATTTTGGGCAAAGCGTTGTGCAAGCTGTCTGAATATGTAGCTAATTCTTGTAACTTTTAGTTTTTCATGAAAAGTTTACCAGTCTGAGAACTTCGTGCAACGACATACCCCTAGATTACAGGAAAAGACACTCGGTGGCGTGTGCAGGATTTCGGAGGCGGGGGCACAACCTGTGAAGTTCCCCTGACTGACACAGAAGAGGATCACCAGTGCACCAAAGATGCACCACGGGCGCAAAGTGCAAGTTTGAACGCGTGGGGTATGGTCCAGAGGTCCGCGTTAGGGCCCCTGGCGGAGTCGAGGGGGGGGGGGAGAAGCCCCGGAAGCTCATGCAATATAAGGAGCTAGGACAGCCATTAATTGGTCCTAGAGGCACTATTGATCAGTTTTTTAGAATAATTTTCTTTTTAAATTTGATCGGAAATGATGGAAAGTTCAGGTCGGGTCTCTCAGAAGCTAGCTAATGAACGTCCGAAACATATCGATGTAATAAACAAGTCTTCATAATTTTATTTTGTCCGATTTAATGGATGGTTTTCTCGTAAAAGGTGAATATAATAGGTAGGATGATTTACACGTGTGCTATTTTCAAAACGCATCATGTGAGGAGTGTTTCAGGTGCATGGACCTTACAAATAACACAAGAAAACACCTAATGTGATGAGATGCATGTGGCGGAGTAAACTATTTCTGCCAGTGGATAAGTTCTGCTTCTCTATAACTAAATCTCATTGTACCTCATGGCAGTGGCATGAGCATGATTTCAAAGAGGATCACGATTCAAAATTCTCCCTAGCGGCGGCGCTACGTTTCTAATTCTAAAGGTTTGAATAATCAGAGTATCTTTTCAGACTTTTCCTGTTTCACTGAACCGTAAATCCCCCTACTGAGTGATCATCCCCCCCCCCCCGATTCTCAGACTTCTGAGATGGGAGCCTGCCCCCCCCCCTTTAAACACCCTTCTGATGATAATTCTGGGATCCTGCAAGACGCTTTATAGACCTTTGATATTGAAAACTTCATTTTGAAAAAACAGTTCTCCTTTTCAAGAGTAAAATTATTTCAACAAAACTGGCAGAACCCGCGCCTTGCACTGATGAAGCATATCGACATGCCTTTCACATACTTGTCAGCTTTACTTTTTCCAGGCTGGAGGGGGTGAGGTGGGAGTACCCAATATCCCGACATTAATTTGAAACGCAATTTGCGGGGCGAAGGGCGACGAAATTTTCGCCTTTCTTGGTTGGAGGGTTCGGGCGAATATTGTTATGCGTCTGTGATTATCGCATTGGGTGCCACCTGCATTAACGGACACTTAAGCCGAAAAACTTAGGCTTACCAGATAGCCAGATTAGGCCTTTTTGAGGCCTTTGAGTGAATTGACACAATTAGTTCTGTATATTTAAACCCTATATTTTGCTTAGACTTTCGCTTAGATGATCCTTATTGAATTAACACCGTGTCTCTTGGTGGTGCCATTGAGTACTGTTCCAGTAGGCCTATAGCGGTTTTCTATAATTCATGTTAACTTAATTTAATAATTAACGGTGATTTGACGCTTTTTTACTTTTCTGACAATTTTACATTTTTAAAACTCGTGCATTCTTTAGGAGTTTTCCGTATAGTTAAAATCATTGACTCAAATGGGCGGCTTGAATGTTTCGATAACCTCCTCCCTTCAAGTTAAAGTTTTGCGGAAATCAATTGGGAAACAAGCAAATCTGCTCGCTTGCCAGTCCTGACCCTGTACAGGCACATGAAAATAATCGCTGCACTGCACAGAGTGCATACTTCTTCTTATGTTTGTTGGAGTCAAAGCCTTGTTGGTGCACATATGTAGTGAGTCCGTGGCACCTTTATGGTAGTATGACACGGTTCGCTTCATAAAAAACAAAATTGGTGAACGGTTGTAACAGACCATAATGTAACCGTGACCTATTGTATATTGCACTAAAAATGCACTGTTTTTTAGGTATTGAAGGTTAAGAGCAGTTCCCCCAACCTTATTTTGAAGCAACAACTAAATATCAAAATCTTCTTCCTTAGTTCTTCCTCTTAAAAGTATCTTTCATCATTTTTTAGACATGAATATTAACCTATTCAGGTCAAACCAATTGCAGTAGTTTTCACAGAGAAAAAAATGTCACATGACACAACAGCCAGTCCAAGAAACAGGACAGTCTACTACACTATTTCAAGCAGGGAGTTGTCCGTGACAAATCCCTGCCTCAAGTTGGAGTGACTGCTCCATAGATCATTAGCTATTTCCTTGACCACGCCACGTACATTCCTGCCACTATCGAGTCCAGTGCAGTGGCCTGGATCACGGTAATATCCGAATGTGCAGTCGGGAAAGTTATGTGGGGATGGCAACTCACCGCTTCTGTATAGTGTGAGACACACCTCCCTTGTTTGGAGACGTCACTTCCGTAAATAACAAGTTGTTGTGACTGATGTACACATTGATCGTTTTGTGTCATAGGTGAAGTATAGGCTAGTGTTGTGTACAGTGCTACGAGTGAGTACGAGTGTACGTACGCGCGCTAACTGCGTGCTGTACTACAACAAAACAACAACCGACCAAAACGAACAGTCACCCAACACTGACAAAAAGTGAACAACAACATGGATCGCATATGGGAAAACAGCATCTCAGACGATGACGATTTTTACAAGCTCCTCGGATGTGATGAATCGTCAACAGTGAGTAGATTTCAATTCACCTTTCAGTTTGAAATGTACATTACATTAAAGAAGGAAGTTTAGGCCAGTAACCATCAATTGCACTCTTCAGTACACTAGCCTAAGCCTATATGCACAGTACCTACGGCACACACTCTGTGCCATATGTACTATCAGCAACAGGTCGAACTGAAAATAAATGCAGTATCGGGTTTATAGGCGAACTTTTACGACCGTCCTATGATAGCAGCTTGATGAGGAACTCCATACCTTGCCGTAGCCAAGAATAGCAATCTAGACTGTACTTTCAGAGAATATTTAGAAGTGTACTGGTCAGTGAAGTTACTTGTCAATCCAGCAAAAGTATAGGCCTACCACTGTAGGCTAGTTGTGCCAGTGATCAACAAACGGGGCTATGTCCCCAAGGTTCGCTGTCATCGAGGTTCAATGTTCCCGAATCTTGAGAACATCCGCACTTCTGGGAACATCGAACCCCAGGAATAACAAACCTTGTAATCATCCTCAATTCATCAAGATATACCAAAACAGGGAACATCGAACCTTGAACCCTGGGAACATCGGGTAGATCCCTCAACAAACAGGCTAATGTGTGATAAAGGTTTTGGTGACTCCATATAACTCTGGTTTGATATTAGGGGTGGGTGAAGATGGGGGACCATACTGGAAAGTAGGGCCTTTCACAGAAAGATCTTTGGCGTACGGAAATGTACGCCAACAAATTTGGTGATGGCAAATGTACTTTCCGGTGTGGATGGGGGAGTGGTACATAAGTGAAAACAATGGCTACAGTGTTTGGTGTTCGAGCAGGGGCTTAATTGTTCCACAAAGTAATTTTGAAAACATGGGGGGCAAAACATGTAGCAAATATAAGCCTACTCAACCAGCTTGAAGAATGCCTTCACGTGGTGTCATAATTGGGTAGACCTCCTACCCCCCCCTCCCCCAGGAAAAATCCAACAGTCATTATGTCAGTCATCAGCTGTTTCTCATTGCTGTGCATATGTACACAATTAGCAATTTGCCAGGCAAAAGGGACTCTGCTTGTGATGTCACGGAAATTTGCTCTATTGGACCATTGATAAACTCTAAATGCCATTGGGTGCAAATGAAAAATATGCCAACCATCTGTTCACCACTGTACTTTCTTTTAAGAAATTGATATACTATCAGAAATTTCTTTTTGGGATAATTTCTTTTCTTTTTCTTAAGTTATTCCCACCTTTGAAGAGTGACTAGTTTATATCTTCTTCTTTTTTACAGACAGACCAAATAAATGCTGAGTACAAAACCCGTGCCCGGGACCTACACCCTGACAAGAACCCAAATGATCCTAGTGCCACTGAAAAGTTCAGCAAAATCCAGAAAGCTCGTGATATTCTAGTGAACGAATCATCAAGAGCTGACTATGATAAATGGAGAAGGTGTGGTCTGACCATCTCATATGATATGTGGCTTGCAGCCCATGACTCAACACATGTCGTAAGGCTTTAGAATTAAAATATCATCCCCTTCCCCTTCTTGGGGAATTGCTATTTCCAGGGATTCTGCAAGAAACTTTTAAAAGAGGGGCAGGGGGATTTAAAATTAATGCTGCCTTTGGCCAATGATAAAGTTACAGGCTGGTCAAGAGGCAAAAGCTTACAATCTAAATGGTTTTGATTTTGAAAACCCTGCTTAAGGTATCCTCTTCTTAAATAAGAGAGGAAAATATAGACATTTTTATGGAAGTGAATGGGAGATTTTACCCTCCTTCTGAAAAGGAGGTTGGTGGAGAGGCAAAAGCTTGCAATCCGAATGGTTTTGATTTTGAAAACCCTCAGTGGTTAAGGTATAAAATATCCTCTTTTTAAATAAGAAAGCATTGACATTTTTTGGAAAGGAAGGGGGGATTTTACCCTCCTTCTGGAAAGGGGAGGGGGTAAATCCACCCTTTAACCCCCTTGATGGAAACTTGATGAAACAAATGCCCCTTTGGACTCTTCTTCATCAGGTTATTTGTCCTGAGCCTAAAATACATTACCAGGGGGAAACTATCCAGGTAGGAATTGTCTTGGCAGAAAGTTGTTCATATTTGCAGTTATGCATTGCATGATACTGTATCTCCTCATGTCATGTCAGTTTCAACGTTGCTGGCCAATGGCTCAAAAAAAAGAGAAAAAGAAATGAACAAAATGACATATTACCCACTTTGCATGATAAAATCCAAAGAGGGAAGTGTGAGTGGCATTGCTAGATAAATTGTTTGCCCCGGGAGTTGCACCACCATGTCATAGGGTGTCATCTAAGGAATCAATTCTGCAGAGTATGCAGTACTTAAATGCTCTGGAATTCACAAAAGGGCTTTTTGGTTCCTTGTGTAACAAAGGAACCTATGCAGTCACCTTGACGTGTGTGTGTGTATGTGTGTGTTTGTGTGTGTATGTGACGGATTGGAATGCGAGGTATGTGGTGCGATAACTCAATAACCGACTGATCAATTTTTTTCAAACTTAGTATGTATGTACATGTTGTGGAGTAGATGTGCCCTATCGTTTTTGGTGGAGGTCAAAGGTCACTGGTGATCACCAGAGGCCAAAAACTGAATTTCTGTTAGTAGCTGTAACTCAGTATCCGTTGTTCAAGCAGTGGCATAATTTTAGGATAAGTTAGATTGGTAGGAGGTGAAAATGTTGGTGCCAAAATAATGAACCAAAATAATTGGAAAGGGTCAAAAGGTAAAAAAGTAATGTTTTATTGATATCTTGCCACTGAAACATTTTAGAGGGGTGGTGTAATGGAGATTTGTGTTCGTTTAAGTGAAATGCATGTGATGACCCCCTTGACCTCATTTGACCTTTTGACCTTTGTGACTTTTTTGTGACGTCTAGATTTGTCTTGATCAGACAAACCAAAAAGGCTATTACGCTACCCTCCTACTGTACAATGTTGGTTACTTGAGTTACTGACATTTAAGTGACAGGCTAGTGTGTACATGTAGGTCATATGTAAGCCTATTGCAATGCCAGGTATGCAGTGCATTAACTCAATAACCAAGTAACATAGGGGGATGGCATAATGAAAAGTTGTGTTCGTCTAAGTAAAGTGCACATGAAGACTATTTGGGTGATATATCTTTGTTCAATTGGTTTAAAAGTCAAGCTGAAGTTTAATGCCTTTAGACAAATGCAATGTATAAAAGAAAAGAAGAATTATAACCCCCTCTCAGTCTAAAAGCAGTTTAGTTAACAATCAGGACAGTAATGCAATTATTATTACAAAAAAAACCTTTTCCTCACATACAGTATTGAATAATGTTATTTGCAATGCAAGCTAAGTTTCCAATTTCAATAGTACCTCTGCCTTTACCCTAGGGACTGCAATGGTGTTTCTAACACCCTCTCTAGGTTAAAAGGTCAAGTTGAAAGTCATTTATTAGATTTTAGAGAGCTATGTTTGTTTCTTGGTCTTCTAGCCAAATTGTGAAGAAGAAATTGGTGGTGCAGTAATAAATCACTCTCTCAGGCTGCCTTTAGTAGCAGAATTGTGGACTTTTCCTTATTTTTGCTTTTGAGGCAAACACATTGGGTAGTCTAAAGGACAACCATGACATAATTTCTAGTCATCCATCATAAATTTTGGGGGTCAGGAATGACCAGATGACTGTTAAATTTCTTTGGTGCAGAAGGGACTTTTTGACCTACTTTAACTGTATTTGACCTTTGCGACTTCTTTTTAAGGTCTGGATTTGAAGTGTTGAGATTGACCAAAAAGGCAATTAACTACCCTCTTATACTACCCAAAACTCAAGTTAATGACATTTTAGGGAAAGGTGATGAGTGTATTTGTCGCATGGAAGTGGGCGGTGTGCAGTGTGATAATATGAAAAGTTCAGTTTTCCATTTCTCTCAAACTAAAAGTGTTTGTATGATTTTGAAATTTAATGTGTCCCTTTTTTTTGGGTGATGGCCAAAAGTCATTGGGGTTAAAGGTGCAAATTATGCCTTAGTTTGTGACTACCTTAATACAATATCATCTTAAATACAAGGAACCATAGTGCCCTTGGGCTCTTGTTGTAGAGTGCTGTCTCCACAATCCCCACCCCACCATCCCACTTACCTTAGTTACATTGCTGGAAGGTACAGAGCTAAGGCAAGCCTACCAGCAAGTTTTCTTCAAGTTTGGTCCATTTGCAGGTTTGCAATCCACTTTTAATGCAGGTCAAATTCTTGAAATAAAGATATGGTACTACTATAAAGCTAGGTATGATTCTATGTAAGTTGGGTGTAGTTTCCTTTCAAGAGATTTCACATGCATTTTCCAAGACCTTTGGTAAAGGGCAGTAATACAGTAGGGTAGCCTATTTGTTTCCAAGTATAGCTTTTCTCATTTTCAATAGCATGCACCATGCTCATAAAGGGACAATCAGAGTTTGTTTTAACACATTTTACACTACTTTAATTCTGCACCAAAATCATACATTGAGTAAACACTAATAACAAAAAAAAAGTGATGATGTCATCCTCGTCTTATATTGTGATTGGCTACCCTATAGATGAGGCTGTCTAATCTTGAATCTGTGTAAAATTTTGCTCCAGAACAAAATTACAAAATTTGCATTCAATAGTAATTAACACAGAATAAGTTTTTTTTTATAACTTGAAAGACCTTTACAATGTCTGTTGGTTCTGCTTTAACTGACCAGTTAAAAATGGAAAAAAACAAAGTTCTGGAACAAAAAGTTGATGTCTAACTCTGATTGCCCCTTTCAGTTACTGTGTGGACTGTGAATATCACTTTGTAATATTTGTGTTTTCTTACAGTCTCTTCACTGGGCCTTGAAGAAGAAACCACAGTTGGCTTTGGAAGACAGGTGCCCCGGCAACAGCAACCAGGATATTCCTTACATTACACAAGACAACTATTCACAAAGCTTATTCAAACCTCAGCAATCGTACTATCAAGGTATGTCCAAGGAAAGGGAATCCATGTTCATTTGTCCTTCTCAATTACCATTTGGAAGGGGAACATGTATCTAGAACTAGTTCCCCTCATTCTTTGCCTTCTTGCTGTTGCTGGATGATGGTAGAATTTGTTTACAGGAGGAATGTTCTGAGAAAATGTAAAATATCCAAGTTAGCATACATATATGCATTCTTGTTACGGAGTCTGCAACCCAGGGGCGGTGACAGGTACTAGCTGTACAGCAAGCCACACCCCAACTCCCTCCCCAGTGAGGAAGTTTTCAGTCTTATGGGGAGTTAATAAAATATATGTAACTGAGACTAGATTCCATTGCTGCAGTTGTTCTGCTTGGTTCTACTGTACTTTAGGGAGGGAAGATTTTTTAGTAAAGGGTCCACTTTTTTTTTGGGGGGGGGGGGTTCAAGGGTCCCAAACAAAAGATCAAATTGTTTTAGAGCTATGAAAAATCCAAATTGTTCAAAAATTTGTCTAACAAACACTGCACGGTTTTAAAATTATGGTAGTGGATTTTGAGCCAAATCAACATTAGATATAATTTTGGAAACCCATCAACCAGTTTTCTGGGGCTTTAGGCCATCCTACCCCACCAATCACCACCATCAGCACTGTTTTCAAAGCATGGAAAAGTCATGACATTTTATAGTCATTTCCCAGGCCTAAGAAAGACATTGAATGTTGTAAAAATGACAGAAGTCGTGGGAAAGTCATGAAATTCATTGAGCACAGATCAGCCTTTTGATTTCTTTCAAGAAAACAAATTTACTCATTTATTTTTCATGATTGTCTCGCCAGTCGCCACTAAAGGTTCAGTCAAATCTTGGGTATAAATTGGTCATGAAATAGTCATGTTAAGGTCATGAAATAGTCATGGAAAAGTCTTGAAATTTTACTTCTCTTAAAGTGCAAGAACTCTGCATCAGGGATCTCAGTGACCCTGTCAGGCATAACCCTTGGGGCACCCTGCTGTAATTATTTGTAACACTAAATGAATTTTTTTTTTATTTTCCATCCTTTGACAGATTTTGGGTGGCAGCGTGACAGCAATGACCTGTTGACAAAGTTCCGTTCATACCAGATTTAGAAAACTGGCCAGAAGGACTGGATTGTAAAGATGTAAATACAGTATTGTAAATAATTGTAACAAATTTCTCTGTTTTTCCATTTAAAGGGGAAATGCAGACACCCCAATTTGAATTAGTGTAGCAGACTGTCCTGTTTCATGATTGGCTATCGAGGATCATGTGACTGTACTCTTTCTCCTCAAGTGTGAAATTTACTAGGAATAACTGCTTGCATACAGTAACCTTGAATATAAAATACTGAGGTCCTGAAAGATCATGAAAGCTTCTGTACTATACTTTGAAGATAGGAGGAAAATTGTGAGATTTACAGACATGTAGCTGTTGCTTCAAAATAAGTTTGGGGGCCCCTGCTTTGCCCTTTAACTTTTGTGCAATTGTATTACTCAAGTCAAACCATGTGAATACAGTACTTCAGAAGCTGATGCACATGATGTGGTGGTGCTGACAGACTGGCCAACCATAGATGGCTCTGCCCAGTTGGAAGATTGACTGCATGGTCAAGTGGTCAGAGGATGAGTTGCAGTTGGAGGTCTGGAGTTCAGGAATTTGAATCCTGGCCAGGTCATACCAAAGACATTAAAAATGGAACCTACTGTCATTGTGCTCAACATAAGCATTGGAGTAGGGAAAATAAACAAGGCAGTGAACCAAAACTGGAAAAAGAGGCAGTGGTTGGCTCCCCTTTATAAATCAAGTGGCTAGAAACTGGCCATAAAATTATATCTGACCTAACCTACCTACATAAGGTGGAGGACCCAAATGCAATGATCTG
Source organism: Holothuria scabra (assembly GCA_037179385.1). Taxonomy (NCBI): domain Eukaryota; kingdom Metazoa; phylum Echinodermata; class Holothuroidea; order Aspidochirotida; family Holothuriidae; genus Holothuria; species Holothuria scabra. Next base: position 26,144,997 of record CM074198.1, read on the forward strand.
CAAGATCAACTTTTTTCTGAAAAGGTTAGCCAGCAGAAGTCATGTATAGAACACCATCAAAATGATTGCACATCAAGTATTTTCAAGTTTGTTCCCCCCGTTGCATGAGATGTGAAAAAATCTTTATACTGAGAATGCTTTGAAGCAATGGTTTAAAAAAATGAGCCCTACTGCTTTCATCATCTCATGGTTGCCTGATAGGTAACTTTTACTTGCCATTTATAAAGATCCTGCAGCCTTTCGAAATTACAAATTTATTTTTCACTTTCACAGCAATAACAAGAAGAATCTTTACAGGTAGTTTGATAAAAAGTTCTGAAAGAGTTACTGTGCAAATGACCAACCAATTTAGAGTACTTGTCAATAAGTGTCAGTTTATTTAAGAGAGAAAGTATTCACTCCAAGTTTTATTTAAAAGAAAATTGCAAAATACTAAAAAATTTCTACTTATTTGGCCAAATTTTTCGTTATGTATTTTTTAAAACATGAAACCTTGAAGGTGAACCAAGGAGTAAATTCTACATGAATTGAACAAGTAACAAAAATACTGTCACATCTTTCTCCGGATTAAAAATGGCAATTCCTAAACAAGGATGATGGGTAATTTTCCTTGGTTCTCACACATCACCCCTGGACAATTTCTCCTTGACAATTTCCACCCAGGAGAATCGCTGTACAAGTTTTTGTGTAGGAGGAATTTTCTGGGAGTTAGTGTCGCTTGAGGCTTATTATGAGTACGTAGAAGGAATTTTGTGGGTAGAAATATCTAGAGTGAGTTGTTCTGGAGGTTGTCAGACAAACATAAAGGGTGTGTAACATCTGGGATGGGCATGGAGTTATCTGACCGTGGTTTACTAAAGGCCTATGAATTTTTTGTGACCGATTTTCTTTTCATGTATATTTTGTGTTGTTATAGTTTTTCCCTTCTTGTTATCAAGTTTGACTCTCGACATTGGACCTTACACATTGACATCAAGTTAAATGTAAAAAAAGTTAATATCTAATATGCAATATACACAGTATTTTCACATGTCATTCATATCCAAGTAACTGCAAATCTTTTCTTTGTATTGTCAGGGACATTAACTCGTAACTTTCAAATTTTTGTCAAAATTGCCATAACTATTTATAAGTGAAACCAGTATTTGGGAGAAGAGGTTGGTACATGTATCTCACCTAAAGTAAATGATTACTTCAAAAGGTGCTGTTCCCTGTAAAAATGTTTATAGATCATACTTGGTGGAATAAATGATATTAAAGTGAAAACACCTGTACTCTCTGTTTTTATTATTGAAGAAATTAAAAACAAAGGAAACTTGTGCTTAAAGACTGAAGTTAATTGTTATTATATATTGCTGTAAGATAATTATCTTCACCTTTATTTTGAGAGGTACAGTACAGAAACTTTAATAACTCAGTGTCAATAGGTTAAACTTTGAACACCTTAAAGAGGATGTTGCATAACTTCTAAAATATTAATGTTTATCTGAGTATCTTTATTAACAATTGGTCACTGTACATTGACAAAAGGTTCAAACAATGGCAAGACTGGACAGTCATAACTCATACAGACAAGAAGTTTACCAATGTATGGCAGACAAAAAAGTTTCAGTTGCCGCATGGTATGATCTTCCAGCACCATGGGCGTCCGCAGAAAAAAAGTCAGGGGGGGGGCAAAACCTCCAAGTCACCATGAATTGACACAAAGCATGCGAAAATTTCAGCCCAAAATGCCTCCCAGATGGCCGGAAATGGCATTTCTAAAGCGTATTTTTGGCATAGAAACTTGGAAAACACATTTTGTTCGGGTTTTGCTTTGATTTTTATACGTTTTTTCAAATTTTTTATTTTCCGGGGGGGGGGGGGGCACTTGCCCCCCCTTGCCCATACCTGCAGACGCCCATGTCCAGCACTGATCTAGACACCATTATTTTTGTTGTGGACAAGTTTAACATTCATGTTGGTGTGTTGTTAAACCCCATCTAACAAACTAAATTACTAACTAACCCTTCCTTCCTGACTTACACAAACCAAAGAAGGGGATGAAGGGATTTAAAAGAGTACTGTACACAATCACAAACTGCCTACTGAGCCATCTGGAATATGGCAATTCTCATGATCTCATGTCTGTCATATTCCTTAAGATCAGTTTGCACAGTTTGTGGGTGTTTATTGTTAAACTAACAAGTCCATTCATTCATTTATATTCATGGCACACACACACTTGTAATAATATGCCAACCCAGTGCTATAAGTTAATTTTATCCCTCAAACAGTAGCCACTGTTAGGACCACTTCTGTTCAGATAGGTAAAACTAAACAAAACAGTGAAGTGGGAGGTCCAAACCATTAAGTTTTGGACCTTCTTTTGAATTTAATCCTGACATTGCCACAAAGAACAGTCTTGATCAATCTTCTATATATTTTGATTTACCATTGAAGAAAATGGTGTAAAAAATAAGTATTAAGTGAACATCATCGTGGCTATATTTCTAGTGTTCCTGTCCCTGGCAAACTACAGTTTCATAGCTTTCAATGTTGGCCTTATCTCAATCTAACAAAATTTCAAAACCAATGCCAGATGGATATTAACCTAAAGGCTCACTTCCAAATAGCACAAGGATTATAGCATACAGTTTTGGTATGGAGTTTTTGTGCCACAGTAAAATTTTGACAAAGCCACGACACTTGTAAATACATTGAAAAGAGGTCTGTAAGAAACAAAATGGCACAATTTTGACTAAATCAGATTAACCCTTTACCGTTGTGCTCCAATCAGGGCATATTTGCGCACCTCTGGAGTGGGCGGAAAAGCAGACGTAGCACGCCCCGCATCAGCTTCCGTAGGCCATTAACCCTGTGACCTCGAACTATTGTCTCTCTCGTTGTTGTGGCTGAATTTTCTGGTAGCTACTCGCAGTTTCGAGCTCCGCGTGAAGCAGTAAAGATGGGTGACAGCCGCTCTCTCCATATGGGTCCAAAAGGACCCAAACAATGGTAAAAGGTTAAATGAATCAAAGGGTCACTTCCTTGGGAAGAATATTGCAGAAGTTTAATTGGCAGAGGTTTTTCTTTACCACAGAATCCATAGCCTGTGGAGCAGACTCTGTAGTAGCGGACAGATGGCGCTCTCTCAAAATCATAATGTACCCAGGTCTCTAAACAGTATAATATACAGAGTCTGCAAAGTGCAAACCTTTGCCCAGTTCCCATTTACAGGAATCGCACATTTTGAGGGATGAATTAGTAAACATGAGATCATCACGTGGTGCACGCAACGAGTATGAATAGTGTATTTTCGTACATACAACTGTTACAACGAACGACAAACAACCTAATAAGCTTTTGTACCTGGAAAATGTGTACCAGGCCATACGTTTGATGCACGTATATTACCTATTACGCGAGATATAATTCAGTATTTCAATTTTTGTCGTGACTTCATTTTTCGTGGTCGTAAATGAGATTGGATAGAAAGCTGGCAGACTATTGTTTACTGTATGTATGCCATGTGACTTACTAGTTGGAAACATCGACCGCTCAGCAGTGAAGCCGTTGAAAGACTCATAGAGTATTATTTATAGTAGCAAAAGTAAGATTTTTGATTTTTGAATGTAGTAGATGAAATGCAAACACAACAGCCTGCTAACAGCAGGCTACAGAATCCATGAACCAATGAAAACAAGGGAAATGCTAGACAGGGTTGACAGATTGGAAGAATTAGTCTTTTAAACTCTAGCAATAGAAAGCATTATGCTAAAAAAAAAATGAAAAACATGCCAAATTTCATTTGTCCCTTTATATTCTTTCAAAATATCAAAAGAAGTTGCTGCTTGAATATTTTATTAAATATTATTCTGATACTGAAACAAGGCAAACAAAAGTGGCAAACAAACCAGTGGGCAGAGATATTATCCCTGATCATTCATGCATTCATTCACAAATCATCATCAAATACAAGATCATCACATTTTTGAATCAAAATGGTAATTCCTTACATCTGTAAATGTTTAAGCTCCACTGCCATAAGTTGGCATATTGTACCTTACATTCCCATGCATTTCACTTTGTAATGCAGAGCACTGCCGACTTAGAATTTGTCAAAGGTACACACTGGCCAATATTGTGCATACTACTTCTACATCCTCTTAGATAAATTTTTCCTAGAATCGACCATTTCCATTCATGACAGTTCTATAGAAAAAACAAAAATTTGGTGGACGATATTGCTTAACTTCACATCTGAAGAGTTGCATCCATTTCAGAAGAATACAGAGACAGTGATTTTTAACCTCTGTTTAGCAGAGTCCAGGGCTCTTTTAATGCAGTGAACAATTCTGAGCTGCTTTGACTGCTATCCTTGTCAGGAAGCCCTGAGTTGCCTTAACTCATCTTCAATTCTTTCAAGTTCTGACCTGGTATCGACTTCCACCTCAACCTCTTGTGGGAGAAAGTCCTGAAAATTTATTCTGTAGCTATCTAAGTTGTATCCACTAATGTTGACCCATTCGAAGAAAGGCTCTGCAAGGAAAAAAAGTAACACTGTTTAGCAATGATAATTTCTCAATGAAAAATGCCCAAAACTCTCCAAGTGTGATAGCTGAATGCAATTATCACAAGTAAAATGATAGTGCCTCCATAACTTTCACACATGATTTCAGTGGATTTTTCTTAAGTTGTTTAAATGCATTGTCCCTAGAAATGAGTCAAGAAGTTAGATCGGATTCAATGACACACCAACACCAGCATGTCATGCAGTATCACTTAGATCAAACAGCAAACATCAAATATGGTGGTTTGAAATGTGGTTTCAAATATAGTGCAAATATGTTAAATTCCTCCCCTTTTATGGTGGCCTCTTACAACAACAGATGGTGAAACCTGTGGGTTTATTCAACGACTCAAATCCACTGAGGGGGAGCGGCAACATTTCAAAGGCACTGGGAAATACAGGCACACTTTGCCCATGGGTGCCCCAGAGGAAGTTGTGGTAAAGGGTATTAACATTATTATCCCCACATTTAAACAAACTCCTCCACCAGATGGAATTTTCAGTTCTGCCAAGGACACCCTAGAAAGCTGAGAGCTAACATCACCTGCCTCAAAAAAGTGTTTAAGGCACCATGTTGATCATTTTGTATCAATACATATTTTACTACTACTGCATTACAACTACTATTTTACTACAGTGCTTTACAAAAGAACTGTTTCAATGTTTAGATACTAAACGTGAAATTGTTTCCTTTATGAAATTTCTGCCCAAAATATAAATTAAGAGAATTTCTGAGCCTGTCTGGCACTCATATGTTGCTTAGTTTAATCAATCAAAGTAATCCATGCCATTCAAGTGAATTCCATTTTAAATGGTTTTATTTTATACGATTCTATTTTTTTTTTCTTTTGTAATTATCAGTTTCCCAAAATACTTTTTAGTCAGTATATGAATCAAGTTTAATCCTACTTCAACAGGTTCATACTTGCCCTACCATGCTCAAATGACACTACATGACACATTAGTGTTGGTGTGTTGTCAAATCTCATCTGACTAACTAACTTTCCATGCTCACAATATGGCAGCAGTCTATTTATCTGAGATGGCGTTTGGTATTGAGGTCTACATTTGTGTCAAACCACAAACACCACAGTGAATTTTGGTTAAGTTTACAAAGGGTATACAATTACCCTGTTTTGACACTAAGAAAGTCCACAGGGCCTTGTTTTCCATTTATTTGTTACACTACACAATCTGTAAATAATGTGATGGTCACTGTATCATACATTAAGTACATGCATGCAGATTATTTCATTAATCAACCAACAACAAAGGACTTTAAAAATTAGGGCCCGAACTTGAAGAATTGTGAGTGATGCCCTTCATCAGCAAGGAATACAATTCTGTGGCCCACAATTGGAAAGGGGCCATTGGCACTACAAGATAAAACCAGAGGATTAGAAGATGAGGTCATAAAACTCAAACAAACCAAAAGAACACATGTAAAGTATAAAATACATTGTTTCAAGCTAATAGGAAGTCTGGCTATAGCTATTGGATCTACTGTACTGTGCATGGTGTTGACGGCTTTATACTGTCATCCAGTCTAATGTTGCTTTGTACAAGGAAGGAGGTTGATCTTAGATTTATCCCTTTGTAATTAATGAATGTCTCCCTCTATTTTTCATAAATTTTCAGCAATAGAGTTTGCTAGAAAAATAGACAGTGGTTTTTAATGCTGCTTCCCTTTCAGTTACTGTCTAGAGCAGTTTTGAAACTTTATCCAGAATATGAAAATGAGAGGGGGTGTGGGAATTTGACCTCTGGAAGAAATAACTACACTTCATCCTTGAGTGCGCTTGTGAAACTAAACTTCACTGATAGCACGAACTTGAATATTTTACCTTGCTTCAAGCCTCAGCAGCATTACAGAGTTATCATGCTCTAGCCCCAAATTTAATCTAAAACATGTATTAATCATACAAATTTCTTTTGATATTCTAAAGCAACTCCCCAACTTAGCTTGTATTTGAGCCCTGTGCTTGTGCAGACAGGAGGTATTAAACAGCCTCATCTATCTGCAAATAGAGTGACTGTAGGGAAAACAAGCCAGTGAGTCACAACTGGAACTTAAAACAATTTGTTGGAAACTGGGCGATAAAAATCCATCTACCAAACTAACTAACTTTCATATCTCTTACCAGAATCTTATGTCAAGTTTCATATAAAAAATGTTACATAATTATGTTACACAAAGGAGTTATTCTTCATGAATTCCACAGTTCAAACAGAAAAGTATGTTGCCACACCATAAAAAGTGTGGGAACATATAAACTTAAGGTTACTTAAAACTAAAACCATCAAGCCAAGGTCCTTTGCCAATGCAATGTGACTGGACGACTCATCCCAGGCACTAAAAACGGGGAAGGACACTGTGATAGACATTCTGCAAAACATTAGTGGATACGTATTGAAGCATATTTAGTGCAAAAGTCAAATAAAGATGCGCAAAGCCTATTGTGCAATATTAGATACCCCACTACTTTAAAAACCTAAAAATGAGGAATTCTTCACTTCATTGAAGAAGGGAGAGAAGGTAAATCCATCTAAGATTAGTACTTGTCAATCATAACCATATTTTTCACAAATGTGTCAGCATGGTCATAATGTACTCTTTCTTCAGAATAAGAAATAAAGAAAATCACTGACTCCTAAATTTAACCAGAAAGAGAACTTCCTCACCCTTTGACTGTGGCTTATGTGAGTGAACCTCATCAATGAGAAACCGAAAATTCTCTTCCAGCTGTTCATTTGACAGACCAAGCTGTGAAAAGAAAATTGGGGGATGGAAGAATGACATACATGTAATGTTATACATCTTACGACATACTACATCACCATTCTTGAAGAGTCCTTTTACTTATTTCATAGTACAACTGTCTCAGAAATTTTTCTTCTGGCAATCTGGAAAAAAACTGTGAGCTGTATGTCTCAAATACATAAATTCAAATTCAAGTTTGGTTTCAAATAAAGTTCAAATGTGGTGCTAGTCCTTCTCTCTGTTCATCTCTTACAACAGGTAGGAAATACCAAGCTCACATTCTACAACCCCTAGCCCACAGGGGGGCAGAACCAAAGAGGGAGAACCATGGAGGGACCTGGTTGCTTTTGTGGTAGAGACAACCCTCCAGTCCTGGGATGAGAAATGACTGTAATATGTGCGCAGTTCACAGGAGATAATTGGGACAAACTACATGTACTTGCCCTACATTATTCCAGGGCTTCACCAAGTGGGGAAGGGGAAAACCTATGAAACCTTACAAAATCAGTGCCACAAGGAAAGTGAAGACCCACTGACAATTGTGAGAATTAACATTGATAAAAATCTGAAAATTTCCAACTTTTATTAAACAAACCTTGAAAATCTAGGACATTCTTGAAATGTCTGCACTCCTTGGAAACAAAATCAATTGAACAGATAGGGTACCTCCTGCATTTGCTGTGGTTATGACATACTTTACTGAACCCAAAAAGGCTCACAAAGGTCCATGTTTGCACAATGAGTTGGGGAGCAGTGGCCAGTCATCCCTGACATGGATTACCTCGCCTCCAAGATCCTACCACCCTCTTCTCCCGTACCATGTGCAATAGGATAAGCAGGCCTCGCAGCACCTCCTCTCTTAAATACAGGTTTTTTTTAAAGGTTTCAATACTGAAAATATTGGTTTTTAAAGGTTATTAAGGGCCAAAATATAGGATTTTATAGGTTTACAAGATTTGTTTTCCAGCATGATAAAAGTAATAATCAGCGAATTCTTACCTAAACTCTCAGTCTTATAAAGAAAAATTCAGAATTCACACCACTTTGCAGGTACACAAGGAAGGCAACATCATTCCTATATACTCTTATTTTTAAAGTCATCAGACAAATTCAAAATATAGGTTTTTATAGGTTATATAAGCTTTTTTGAAAATATATAGGCTCCCAAAATGAAAAACAGGTTTTCATAGGTTTTATAGGTTTCACTGTGAGGCCTGGATAAGCCATACATCTTCTACAATACAAATATTGTCACCATAAAGCCAACATAAGCTAAACTGATGTTTTTGAAAAAATGCTTGCACAAATAAATTGCAGAACCCTATCTTTAACCTCTTTCCCATTTACTAAGGGTCTGGGCTTTTATTTGGTTAAAAATGGTGGAAGTGTTGCACATTTTTATATCAAATACTCACATTTCCAATTTGAAAGTTGTTAATCATACTTTCCTCTTCTACTTGGTACTTTCTCCCAAATTTATGTCTCTGAATAATTGGACCAATATTCTTTCCAGCAGAACCTGAAACAAAGTATTCAAAATGATACGAACCATGCCACCCAATCATCCCACCATATTGTGCTGGATATACAAACTGTTTCTCCAGACTCTTTGCTGGCAATCATCACATGGTATTATGTAGTACATACATATCTCCAGACTCTTTACAAGGGATGCCTTGAGAAGGAAACACCATACACAGTTGAGTTTAAAATTAAGTCACTCATTTGAGATGACCATGCATGCATATGAACAGTATGGGAGAAAAAAAAGATCTATGGTGCAAGTAAATAACTACCTGAAGGATTAGGAAATGTGCTCCACACAAACATAATTCAGTCTCTCATAGGACATTTGTTGAACAAACCAATCAGAACAAATTACTCATGCCTACTCAGTAGGTGTAAACAGCTGATCCAATTGACACAACAACACAAGTGGAGAACCGCTTCACCTAAACGACCTGGTAAGAGAACCAAGAGGCTTACTAAGTTCTCTACTCAGAGCCCAGTGTTGCCAATATGTATAAAGAGTCAAAGAGTTAGTCTCTGGCATTTTTTGAAGTAAAGAAAGCAATCTCGAGGGTAAGCAAATGAGTTACTGTAACCGAGCATTCATGCAGAAATGTCATTCTATAGTCAAAAGCACACAGCTGTACAGTAGAGACAGTCAAGCTTGAATGGTACGGCACACATTTTTAATTAGGTGACACCTTGGTACACATTCAACAACGTCTTCATTATAAAACAGTTTAAATGAGGACAGTTTTTGAAAAAAAAAATTCAAATGTTTACCAATTTAAGCTGTTTAGGTTAGTTTCCGAGACTATCACTATCAGTTTGCGGTTTCAAACGGCATTCTTTGATACAACCAAGCACTCATTGAATTTTGGAGGATGAAGAGACACATTAAGAAGAAGTACAGTATATTCTAATGTTTTTCCTTTTTGCAAAATCATGGCATCACTTTAAGTGTTCCTAACATACATGTGAACCCTTACAAAATGTGAGCATTTGATGAATCTTGCCCATGAAGTCCTGAATATTCATCACAACAACTGAATATTCATCACATCAACTTCTTTTTCCTCAGACTTGAATGAGATAAAAGATTCATGGGTGGGAATTAAAGCTCAGGGGCTCCGTGCTGGGAAATTTGATTACATGGAGGAACAATTTTGGCAAGTGGAGGGAAATTGTCCTTTTGACATCAAAATATGTGGGGAATTCTAAAACAATTGATTCCTTCCCTGGAAAAAACTAGAAGTAATTGCCAAGTCACCTATTCATTTCCTGTACCCAACTGCCCAGTCAAACCAGAAAGCCAAAAGGCTTAGTGATTCCTTGCGGCTGAAATGTAAGGCCTTTTTTTCACATTGACGTTGCTTTGCAATGTTTTTCAATTAACAGGGCTCCATAATGTGCCCACAAAGTACACATGCAAGGCATCCAGTCTTCCTACATTGAGATCCCCCTTGCCCGTTGTGAACCCAAATGACAGTCACATTTGACCTCCACCAAAAACTTCTGGGACCATGTATTTACTATGTACCATATACATGACAAGTTACAGGACCCTACAAGTGACCTTTCTTGAAAGACTGTGCAAGAAAGCTTGTCAGGCTTTGAACATGCCGACTCCAAATGAACTTTGACCTTTGGGAATATCAATAGGGATCATCTACTCAATATGACCAATCCACATGCTAAATATGAGCACAGTCACATGTACCTTTCTTGAGATATCGTGTTTACGAAGTTTTGACCTTTTGACCTCTCATGACTCCAAATGACCTTTGATCTCCATCATAAACAATAGGGATCATCTAATCAATATAGCCAACACACTCGCCAAATATGAGCACAGTCACATGTACCGTTATTGAGATATCGTGTTTCCAAGTTTTGACCTCTCTTGACCCCAAATGACCTTTGACATCCACAAAAAACAATAGGGATCATCTACTCAATATGGCCAATGCACACACTGAATATGAGATTAGTCACACTTACTCTTCTTGAGGATACCGTGTTTACAAGCAATTTCTAAGGAACTTACCTATTGACCTCTCGTGACCCCAAATGACCTTTGACCTCTACGGAAATCAATAGGGATTATCTTATCAATATGAATAACCCACACACCAAATATGAGCATAGTCACATGTACCGTTCTTGAGATATCGTGTTTACGAAGTTTTGACCTTTTGACCTCTCGTGACCCCAAATGACCTTTGATCTCCACCAAAAACAGTAGGGATCATCTACTCAATATGGCCAATGCACACACCCAAATATGAGATTAGTCACACTTACTCTTCTTGAGAAACTGTTTTCAAACAATTTCTAAGGAATTTACCTATTGACCTCTCCTGACCCCAAATGACCTTTGACTTCCACAAAAATCGATAGGGATCATCTACTCTATATGACCAACCCACACACCAAATATGAGCATAGTCACGTGTACCGTTCTCGAGATATCGTGCTTACAAAGTTTTGACCTTTTGACCTCTCTTGACCCCAAATGACCCTTGATCTCCACCAAAAAAAATAGGGATCATCTACTCAATATGGCTAATGCACACACCCAAATATGAGATTAGTCACACTTACTCTTCTTGAGATACTGTGTTTACAAGCAATTTCTACGGAATTTACCTATTGACCTCTCGTGACCCCAAATGACCTTTGACCTCCACGAAAATTGATAGGGCTCATCTATTTAATATGAACAACCCACACACCAAATATGAGCATAGTCACGTGTACCGTTCTCGAGATATCGTGTTTACGAAGTTTTAACTTTTGATAGGAATCATCTACTCAATATGACCAACCCACACAACAAGTAGGAGCATAGTCACATGTACCGTTCTCGAGATATCATGTTTACGAAGTTTTGACCTTTTGACCTCTCGTGACCCCAAATGACCTTTGATCTGCACCATAAACAACAGGGATCATCTACTCAATATGACCAACCCACACACCAAATATGAGGTTAGTCACACTTACTCTTCTTGAGATACTGTGTTTAAAAGCAATTTCTACGGAATTTTCCTATTGACCTCTCCTGACCCCAAATGACCTTTGACCTCCACGAAAATCGATAGGAATCATCCACTCAATATGACCAACCCACACAACAAATATGAGCATAGTCACATGTACCGTTCTCGAGATATCATGTTTACGAAGTTTTGACCTTTTGACCTCTCGTGACCCCAAATGACCTTTGATCTCCACCATAAACAACAGGGATCATCTACTCAATATGACCAATCCACACACCAAATATGAGGTTAGTCACACTTACCCTTCTTGAGATATCGTGTTTACAAGCCAAAGCGTCACATACACACACACACGACATCACCATCGCATAGATTCCTTGCCTGCCTTCAGCAAGGAATCAATAAATGACTCTTGCTTTAGTTGACATTGCTTTATTCAACCTGCCCTTGGCAACCCTTAATGACAGGAGTGTTTTCAGTTATATGTCCCTAAATAGTGTAAGTTCCTTCTACAGGTGCTTTCAAGTTTGCACCTCAGGAGGAAAATATCCTGTTAGACTATGCTTATGAAAATCATGTTCCCTGTTGTCCGGAAAAACTATTATTACATACAGACAACCAAAAGATAAAAGCTAGACTGCAACCATTTTAACTGCTGACTGATCAACTCTTTTAACTTTTCCCATCATACAATATTTCAGACTTTTGTGTTTTCGTCTCTCGAACATGATCACATCTTTCTATTCCTGGAGACCAATAATACAGAAACACACTCATTTTTTTTGTAGTTGTGGCTTTAATGCATGAGTAATTTTTAACAATTCAGTCTCTTGGAAGTCAAGATAAGGTTCATGTCAGCCAGGAAGTTGAGCTGCAAAGTATATTTGCTAAGCAGGTTAGTTTTGGTTGGAGTTTTGGGGGCTAAGTTATATAAGCATAAGCAAACAAAAAGTCCCCTAGCGTGAAGGGCCCCTTTTATGATTGAAAAATTGTTTTTGCAAAAACAATACCATAAGTTTTTGAAACATCCAAGGCTAATCTTGATTTTTCAAGGACTCTGACTAAAGTAATTACAATAATGCTATTTAAAAAAAGCTAGTTCACCTGTACCTTTTCTAGTATTTGGGAATTTATCTTTAAGAATGGATCTGATTGATGATAGATGTGGAAGCATTCCTCTTGTACCAACACAGAAATCAAAGTCAGCTAGATTAATTTCTTCATCTGCTATTTCAGAGATCCTCTCTTTTGAAATGACAACATCAGCACCACACTCTTCAGCAACTTTAGCCTCATCACCCTAAAAATGAAACAAAACACTGGTGAAAATATATGAAGTTTGTACATATTCTTGTTTCAGTATTAAAACCCTCTGCAGTGCTCTTTTTCTTAAGTCCTCCCGACCCTCAGGCAAAGGGATGTGGGGCGAAAGAAAACTATAAATTGCTTCCTGAAGAAGCTATCACGTCCACTGAAGGACAACACTTGACCAACCTCATGGCCTTCAGACCATTTGCATCACTGGTCTTTCATGTATTTTAGACTGGATGAAAAGAGCAGATACTACACACGATCTTAGCCAAATGGCCTATTCTGAGCATCTGTAACAGAGTGATTTTGGAAGACTTGCCTGAGACAGCCGTAAAGTGTATGATAACAATAGGCACTTTGCCCTTACATTGACCAAACATGACTTCAATTACTTTAATACAGCAGCTAGATGTTGAATATGGATTATTATGTATTGAAAAGGCAGTCATGACTCAAGATGGGCACAAGAACAATGCCTCGTCCCTGGGCAGGCAACCCCCAATAGATTTTTAAAAGCAATAGCCATTTATAACTAGAAAGCCAAAAGGCTTGGTGATTCCTTGCCATAAGATAAATATTATAACAAATATGAATTGCCCACATGACAAGCATGAGATCCCACACAGATATCCTACTTGAAATATCATGTTTAGCAAGGTCAAAACCTTTTGAAATCTAGTAACCCAAATGAACTTTCACCTCCACCTAAAACAATAGGGATCACCTACCCTACTGCATATGGTCATCAACATGCTAAATATGAACAATCCACAAGCTTAGTATGAGATCCCTCACATTTATCCTCCTTCAAATATTATGTCTACAAGGTTTTGACCTTTTGTGACCCCAAACACCCTTTGACCTCCACAAACAAGAAAAAACTCCCTAAGGGATATAATGCTGCAGGTAACGAATTGTATTTTGTCGCGTCTAATAACTTTAAACATGTTTATTTTAATCAAAATTATAGCCTTTTATTTTATTTTTTCAAGTTTTAGCTATTGAGGGCAGCTCATTGTATTTTATATTTTGATGAATGCCCCCTCTTAATGGCTATGATATCCTTGAAAATTAACAAAAACTGATAACCCTATTTACCCAGAATCTAACAAGACTGCTTTTTCCTTTTTGTCTACTTATAGACACAACACACAAGTTTCCCTGGTTTGATACACAGTAGGCATTAGTATAAAGCTTGCTTTAATTACCTGAACTACTTTAATAGGCCTTGCTCAGAGGACTAAACAGAGGCAGACACTGTTTATTCAGTGAAAGGTTAAGTCTATTGAGCACCTGGTTCAACAGGCTGTATGATTTATTCTGTCCAGACACTGTGGTTTATACTGGCAGTCAACTGTGATAAATTATGTCAGATAACAGTGATCAGTTTGAATAGAGGTGCAGGGTCAGTTACAGTTTGATTCATCCAATTAAGCAATCACCGTTGATGCACGATCAAGGATATTTGATCCAATGACCAGTAATTTAGTTCTTTTTTATAAAACCAATAACCCATGGTTTATTAAAATAATCAATTCGAATTTCCAGTTCATGCATGCTCACATGTCCTTATGAGGACAGCTAGCAGCATAACGTTTGCCAAATAATAATCTTTGATACTAAATTTAATGTTGTCTTCAAGTTTTCTTTTAGGATATCAATGAGACAATGTTGGTACTGCTTAAAAGATTTTTTTGTGCATCACACAAATCAGTTCATCTGTTCAAAGCTTACAATTATGAATTCAGAACAGTCCTCTGCTTTGTGTGCACAGAAACCTTCTCCAGTATTTTCAAACTATGGCCCCAAATGACCCTCATACAGCCTATGTTTGAACTCACATGTTACAGACACGGGTACTGCAGGAACTTCCATTTAACAGTAGGAAATCAGTTTCATGAAAACCTTTTTATACTTGTGGCAAAATCAGCATATCCATGCCAAATATGGCTCACAGTTACCCTTCTTGAGTTGGAACTTGTTTAAAAGGTTTTGATGTTTTGACCTCTGGAGACCCTAAATGAACTTTGACCTCTACCAAAAACAAAGGGGATCAACTACTCAATATGGGCAATCCACATGGTAAGTATAAGATCCCTCACAGTGACCCTTCTTGAGATACAGTGTTTCAATTGTTTTGATGTTTTGACCTCTGGTGACCCCAAATGGCCTTTGACCTCTACCAAAAACAATAGGGATCATCTACTTAATATGGACAGTCTACATGCCAAGTATGAGATCTCTCATGGTTACCCTTCTTGAGATACAGTGTTTACAAGATTTTGACCTTTTTACTGCTGGTGACCCCAAATGACCTTTGACCTCCACCAAAACAATAGGGATCATCTACTCAATGTGGGAAATCTACATGCCAAGTATGAGATCTCTGGGATTTACCCTTCTTGAGATATCGTGTTTACAAGCGGGCGTCACACACACACTTACGCACACACGCAAGACATCACCATCGCATAGATTCCTTGCCTGCCTTTGGCAAGGAATCAAAAATAGCTCCTTGTCCCTTTTTATAATTGTCTGCTAATGGCACGTAGAATGTGGTGTACTAATTCTTATTCATTGTCAATCTGAGAATTCAACAACTAGAACTTTAGAGTAAGTTCCTTTCAATTGTGAAATAATTGCAGTTTCTGATTACACTCAGACACTCATTTCAGTGATAACTTCAGATTACTATTGTTTAAATGCTAGAAGGGAAAATTTCCCTCTTAGTAGAAAAAATATTCATCAATTGATCTTTCATTTTACTAAGAGTAACATCCAGCCCCAAACTGTTCTCTGGTTCACTGTTTTTCTTTTTTCAGTTGCTGGAGCAACTTAAGACATTATATAACCAATTAAGATTAAAACTGAAATGAGTTAAGTTGCTATGATAATTTTTTTGTGGAATCATTGTTTTGAGGGAGAGTTTTATATGAGTGTTTTTCAAACTTCTCTCTCTTTTTTCCATTTCAGGTTGAATTTCAGTTAGTATTATATCTCAATCTTATGTTTCTTTTTCCTCCCTGCATTTCATACATATGAAATTGCTTTGTAATTTACTGTTATTCATTTTGTTGTTAAATGGAAATAAATCAAACAAGCAAACAAACAGACAAACAAACAAACTTGCAGACTAGCAGACCAATAACCGCAAAGCATAGTACTCACCAAACATGAAGAGAGAATTACTTTCAGGAGTTAATGATGGGATAAGGTACTGTAGTTATCAGTTTTACAGTACATACCTCAGGAAGGAAGCAGACCTATACAGCTCCTCGCTCCAACTAAATTTTGCTTTTATTACAAGCTGAGAACAAATACTCACCTCTGCAAAACACAAAATTTTATTTTCCTTCCCAAATTGATGAGGAAACACAATTAAGTTTGAGAATGCAGCCATGGGTTTCTGTAGGAAAGAAAAAAGTATTTGCTGTTTTGTAACCAAAGTTTCTTCTCAGAGGTGCTCAGAAAACCCTCCCTTTCCTATTTTCCACCCACCTCTGGTATCTACCTCCCCTTCACTTTTCTTCACAAATCACTTTCTTCCAAAAGCAGTAGAAAACTTACCATCTCACAACTTCCAAGCACAACGGTACTGCAAAATTCAATGGGGGTCTGCTTTATATGTATTTGTGTTGTAGATCATTTCCTTTAGACAAATTGCTCCCATTCTCTGAAAAATATAACTTCCAGCTGAAAGTGTACTGTAAGTTCTGTCTTCCCTGTTTAACATTATCAGAACAAAGACCTGTCCTCTCTACCGTCTCCCTTAAATGGTTTTGTTTGCCTAGTCCTTTTAAGTTTCGAACATTAAAATGCATTTAAATTGAAGCTGCTAAATATAATTGGATTAAAACAAGTTATACCAGAATGCAAAAATTCATTGAGGTTTCGATGATACATACATGCTCTTTTCAATAAAATGCTACATTTCTTGTAACAACTGGTGACCCAAAGTGACCTTTGACTCCTCCTGTAATTAAACTGGTTTTTCTTTTAACCAAAACACTTCTACATTCAAAAAGCCAAATTTCATACTGTGCCTTAAGGTATTCTGCAAACAAGGTTTTCAGAGTTTGATGCCAGGTGATACCAGATGACCATTGACCTCCACCAAAAACAACAGGTACAGTACTTTCAACTCACCATAACACATCCACATATTAATTAGGAAATCCATCCAAGTTTCCTACCTTGAGATATCCCATTCTGACAAAGTTTTCAAAGTTTGACCAATCATGACCCCAGATGTCCTTTCACCTCCACAAAAAAAAAAAAAAAAAATTAACCTTATACAGACCATCTTCTCACCATAACTCATCCACATACTAATTATGAAATTCTCCACATTTAGCACCTTGAGCTATCCTAAACAAGGTTTTCTGAGTTTGACCCCCTATAACCCCAAATGACTTCTGACCTCTGACCTCTACCTAAACCAATAGGGTTCTTCCTTACATCATAATGCATCAACATATCAAGTTTGAAATCAATCCAAGCTTCCTATACCTCGAGATACTGTGTTAAAAAGGTTTTCAGGATTTCTCCCCTTCTGACCCCAAATGACATTTGACCTCCACCAAAATAAAAAGGGTTCTTCTTTACATCATAACGCATCAACTTATCAAGTTTGAAATGAATCTAAGTTTCCTACCTTGAGATATAGTGTAAACAAGGATTTCAGGGTTTGACCCCATGTGACCCCAAATGACCTTTGACCTCCACGAAAATAAATTTGGTTCTTTCTTACATCATAACGCATCAACATATCAAGTTTGAAATTAATCTAAGTTTCCTACCATGGGATATCTTGTAAACAAGGATTTCGGGGTTTGACCCCATGTGACCGCAAATGACCCTTGACCTCCACCGAAACCAAAGGGGTTTTTCCTTACATCATAACGCATCAACATATCAAGATTGAAATTAATTGAAGTTTCCTACCATGAGAAATCATGTAAAAAAGGATTTCGGGGTTGGATTCCACAACACCCCCGATGACCTTTGACCTCCACCAAAATCTACAGAATTCTTCCTTTCATCATAATGCATCAACGTATCAAGTTTGAAATTAATCCACGTTTCCCATCTTGAAACATTGTGTAAACAAGGATTTCGGGATTTGACCCCCTGCGACCCCAGATGACCTTTGACCTCCACCAAAATAAATAGGGTTCTTTTTCTCAGTATGGGGTATCTGTGTACCAAGTTTGAGAACTTTCAGATTTTGCCTTCTCAAGATATTGTGTAAACAAGCAAAGTGTCACAAACACACACATACACACATACTGTACACACATACACACATATACACACGTACATACAGACATACATACACACGCACACCATCATCAATGCATAGGTTTCTGTTTTCATCGAAACCAAAAATGCATACTCCTTTAGTGAAAGCTACTTTTGATTTTACTTACAGGTCCAAGATTCAGGTTGATGGGAATGGATACTAAAACACTTCTATCTTTGTATTCACAGTTAGGGTCAAATGACCAAGAAGCCTGTGAACGGAGCAGGTCGATAGCTTCACGAAATTGTACCTGTACAGAAGAAAAAAATTAGTTTGATAGTCAATTATTGCCAATCACTTGAGGAGAAATTGCTGATTTGTAGTAAATAAAGATTTATCAATTTTGAAACTATGGTTTGGTACAGTAGTACAGAATTGTTTCAGCAATTCCAGCTATGTTTCTCTTCATGGTCTGCATGGTCAAGTGGTTAATAGAGCATCAGACTTGCAGTCAGGAGGTTGGGAGTTCAAGTCTTGGCTAGGTCATATCAAAGACTTTAGCCAAAAGGCTTAGTGATTCCTTGCCACTGAAAGGAAAGCCTGTTTTTCTTTCCAAATTAACATTGCTCAGTAACTTGAATATTTTTCAAATTGACAGTGCTCCATAATGTACTCACAAAGTATACAAGCAAGGCATGACCTTTGACCACCTACGTAGAACTAGGGTTCTGCTCACTATATCACATTCATACACTATTTGTGAAATTTTGCAGTAGGCCTATCCAGGACTCCAGCCATGAGAAATTGTGTAAGCATGATGTTGAAACTTTGGCCCCTTGTGAACCCAAATGACATTTGACCCCACCAATAATATACAGTAAGGATCATTTATTCACTATGCACTTTCTACATGCCAAGTATGAGGACCCTACAAGTTACCTTTCTTGTAATACTGTGCAAACAGGCTTGTCAGACTGACACTGCTGACCCCAAATGACCTTTGACCTTCACAAAAATCAATAGGGATCATCTACTCAATGTGGCCAACCCACACACTGAATATGAAATTGGTCACACTTACCCTTCTTGAGATAACATGTTTAACAAACCATTTCTAAGGAATTTACCATTTCACCTCTCGTGACCCCAAATGACCTTTGACCACGAAAGTCCATAGCGATCATCTACTCAATACAACCAACCCACACACCCAAATATGAGTTTAGTCATATGCACTGTTCATGAGATATTGTGTTTACAAGGTTTTGACCTTTTGTCTGCTCTTGACCCCAAATGAACTTTGACCTCTACCAAAAATGATATGAATCATCTACTCAATATGGCCAACCCACACACTGAATATGAAATTGGTAACACTTACCCTTCTTGAGATAACATGTTTACAAGCAATTTCTAAGGAATTTACCATTTGACCTCGCGTGACACCAAATGACCTTTGATCTCCACAAAAAATGATAGGGATCATCTAATCAACATGGCCAACCCACACACTAAATATGAGATTGGTCACACTTACCCTTCTTGAGATATCATGTTTACAAGCAAAAGTGTCACATACACACAGACATTCACACACACATACAAATGACATCACCATTGCATAAATTCCTTGTCGGCCTTCAGCAAAGAATCAAAAAAAGGGATTTACAAAGAATTGTAGAGTCATGATACCTCTTTAGGAGGATAGTGGGCTATCATGTAAACATCGTCAGCTGGGGCCCAAGCTTTGAATCTTTTTGGTTTTTCTTTCACATCAAGTTCTTTAGCAAATTTTTCAAGTGCCCTTCTTTCTGAGTCTGCATGTTCCTTAAAATGTTGCCATAATGTACTGAAATATAAAAAAAAAAAGGGGACAAATTTTTATATTGTCTACAAAATCAGATATCTTTGTGTGGGATTGGTTGAGAAATCTTGTACACATACATCTATTCTAAAGGAGAGAAGAGACTTCATGAAAAACAAGTAATGCATAAGTTTTGTAAACATAGTAAAATACAGCTTCTCTTGTGGAGCTTCATAAGCTGTCCTCTTTTATCATAAAAATGTGATTTTTCATTTCAAAAGGTTTATCCTTATCAAGTACTGTTACAGTATGTATGAAAAGCTTATTTGGTTTCATGTAAAACACTGAACTACATCTAAAATGTAATTTTGTATTCTTTGATTAAATGACATTCACAGTGTACAACAGATCTGAGAGCTAAAAAGTTATGAAAGAATGCACACATCTTCAATGGTAATTGAATTTTCCAAAGTAAAAATTCAAACTGAAACAAAGTGACCAATGGCTACACAACTGACACGGTTATTTAGATGTAACATTGAAATGTTGCTTTGTAATCTAACAAACCTGCTAGTACATGATAACTGCCTTAAGTGTAATCTGGGCCCGGCAAGTCCTTGGTTATCTCTGACCTGTTTTTTCTGTTGACTGGCTCTCTTTATGAAACTGTTGTTGCAAGGATGTTCTTTCATGAATCTGCACCAACTGCAGAAGGATCTGTACACAGTCCCATAGCCATTGGAAGATGAATGAATATTCTTGAGCACTGAAAAATGAAAATGTTTAGAACAAAATTGACCAGCGTGCATCTACTTCTTTAAGGTTGGTACAGTTCATAGACTAACGTAATTTACATATTTTGAGCACATGCCTAAAGTACAGTAGTTCAAATATTGTCATCAACACTCTAGCAGAGTTCCATAGAGACAGGAATCAAGTCACTAATTTTCAAAATACAAAATCACTCAAGTTATTGTACAATACATTCCTCATTGAAATAATACAATAAACAGAGTTAAAGTCACGCTAACAGTAGTGTAAATACTGTATGTAAATGACTCAATCCCACTACCAAATTGAGTGACTCATTTAATAAAACTCTGCACTCCACTCCAGTCAAAGCAGTTGTTTCAAGGGATAGTAAACTTGAAGTACTGTATACAATTTACAAGATGTTACATTTGCATACCTTACACATTCCACATGCAGGCCAAAATATTGTGTTTTCTGATTGGCCCAGTTTTGCTGTTTTAACTGAAACCAGCTCATTCCTTTTTTTTTATAGATTTGAAGTGTAAATTATCTTACACTTTGTCCTTGTGTTTTAACAGTTTAGGAATTGTCTAGCACAGTGGTTCTCAAAGTGGTCCTTACCGTCCCCTGGGGGGCGTTGAAAAGTTTGAAGGGGGCGCTGAGGAGTTTGCAAGCAATAGGGGGGTGTTGGCATTTACTAGGGGGTCCCTGGAGGTTCTCACACATTCGGGCAATAAAGGAACCAAGGAGGTTGCAGAGTGGTTGACACAGACTGTCTTCTCCGAAAGGTTTAGCAACTACTGACAAATATTTACCCCAAATAAAACTTACCTGGGTCATTTTGGTGCTGGAAATTGAAAGTTGAAAGCTCAAAGTCAAAGAGTTATATAAATATGACAGCATGTTGGGTGGGAGGGGGGGGTTGGATCAGTCATGGATGCCTTATGGGGGCGGTAGTTTGAAAAATTTTGAGAACCACTGGTCTAGCACTATGCTTGTCATTGCTTGTACCTTCGCCAAAACTCACATAACGTTAAACTGCAGTGATATTCACATATACACACAATTCTTTTGTTCCTTGTAGTTTGCACTACACAAGCACAAAAAAATAAAAATAACAAAATGCAGTTCATGTTTCCTGTAATTCCATGTAGCAACAAAATATTAATCTCCCCTATTATAGGGGTTGGACAAATGCGCGATTTTGCGGACCAAAAAACGCACCGCCATTTTGGAAAAAATGCAAAAAAGCGTGATTGTTATTGCGAAAAAGGGCAGTCACAGAACCTTGCCGCTGAACTGGCTACTTGCTTAAGTAACGGTACCAGTTTATACTCCGTTTCAATGGCGGTACAAAAGTCCCGTTCAGATTTATTTTTGGAATGTTTTCACACGCAACTAAAAATCTATTACTGACAACTCATCTGCAAAAAGGTGAGAATATATCTGGAAAGTATGGCCTTTAACAGAAAAATCTTTGGTGTATGAAAATGAACCCCAATAAATTTGGCATTACAGTGTTCCTCACTGCTCCAGGGGAAAGTACAACAGTCGGCGTGGAGTACTGCACACTAACAAAAACCTTGTTTTCCTTTTCCTGAGTACCCTATAACCTCTAAGTAACATGATCAAGAAAGAAATACCACTGAGATGCATTTCTACATTAACGGCTGTTTACAGAATACCAACACAGATATGTACATACATGTAAGTTGTTTTTCTGCCTCCAGATTCCGTATGCATAGCCACTATGCAGTATGCAGCTAGCACTAGTCCTTGAAAAGGACTGTGTACTACGCTTAACGGTAGGACCTACTCCGTACATGGACATAGCATACAGTCCCAGTCAAGGACTAAGCTAGCACATGAGTGACATGACTGACTGTAGTGTTTTCATTAGTGGTTGTGCTACAGCACATGCACTCAGGCTGGGCATAATATATGTGTTATTGGGGGTTTGCATTACAGCAACAGCTTCTCTATTGACCACATACACGGCGATTCAGGCATTTGGACAGGGAACCTGGATTGGTATCAATTACCAAACCCAGCTGGAAGTCACCCAAGCATAAGCAAAGACAATGAAATCAATTGGTCCGCTTGTTTAAGCACACAATCTTACTGCTTGCTGATGTGAGAAAGCACAGGATTTACAGGGGACCTTTGTAGAATTATCAATGTTTGTAAACTTCAAAGCAGCTGTCCACCTCATGAAAAACTTGCTAGGAAGTAGGGTGGGGGAGGTAAGCAAAATGCCTGGGAAAGGTGATTTCTGGCAATGCTATGTAGGGGGTACAGTCCTTTTGGTCAAATATTCTCTTTACACTCTGCGCCAATCCATGGTGGTGCTCCACTTAGATAATCTGGCGTACAAATACAGAAAAGGTACATACAGATCTACCTTGGCATAATTCTTTGGTGTTTGGTAAACTTACTTTCCAGAATGGCCCACTGGTTACTCCTGGAACCCACAACCCCTGACTGAGGTGGGTCATAAGCCTTGGCCTAACATGAGTGACTGAACAAAAATATGGGCAAGCTGGACATGAACGAAATTAGTACAGTAAATCCGGAAAATGTATTATGTTGCAGATATAGCCCAGCCTAGGTCTATGCCTTTCTTTAGGCCTACGCCTACCTCTGACCTTCCACAGTGCATTCCATGTGAGTGAAGCCCACGCCAATGGTACGCCAAAGTTTTTGTGATCATACGCCAGGATTTTTTGTGCACATACAATGCTGTGTAGCAATCTGCAGGCATGCGCACTTACGTTCTGTACAGTATACATGTATGTGATGCATACAAAATCATTGTACATTGGCAATGTATGTATACATGTATGTGATGCATACACCATTCATTGCCAATACGTACAAGTTCTGTATAGAATTGTATACTGTACCCTTATCATACAGTATGACAGGAAGAGCATCTGCCTCTCACTGGGAAGGCCCAGGTTCTATTCCCAGGTCGCATCATACCAAAGACTCATAAAATGGAAATTACTGCCGTTGTGCGTGATGATCCCCATACTTGTAAGCAATGGCATTGGGAAAACAAGCCAGTGAGCCACAACTGGAAAAAAGGCTGTGGCCGACTCAACTTGAACCAACAGGTTGGAAACTGGGTCATAGAACTCCATCTAACAAACTAACCAACTATAATATGACAGGAGTTAACTGGCGTGCAGGGAGTAGAGCTTGCCCGTAGCTAGGCCTACGCCAAGGAGTCTGCCAGTGTGCTCTCTTCTCTTCTCTTCTTCTTCTTCTTTCAAAATACAGTGGGACATCCAGTTAAGGACATTAGTACACCACGTACACGCTGTGAGGTCGGTCGGGCCAGACGAGAATTGGTTATAAATTCTTCGGGCTTAGGGTGACTAATGACCCCCTCGATGAGACTGCTGGGAAGATCATTCCAATCCCGAATAGTGTTAGGGATAAAACTTTATTTAAAGCAATTTGTCCTAGCAGAGGGGGGACGGTAGTGCAAAGCATGCATATTACGAGTAATACGGATGGGTTTACAAAGGTCAGGCAGAGGGATATTAGCTTGGCCGTAGATACCTTTGGCGAGGATTTGAAGCCTACAATGCCTGAGGCAATCAGAAAGTATGCCAAGACCGAGATCTTTCAAAAGGGCAGTCATTGATCCAACATCACGGGAGTAGTACTAATTGGCTATAAACCGAGCAGATCTTCTTTGTACTCCCTCTAGTTTATCTTGAAGTGAAACCTGATTTGGATCCCAAACGGAACAAGCATACTCTAATGAAGGCCTTATCAAACCCTTATAGGCTGCCAATTTAACTTCCCTAGAACAAAAAGAAAGATTCCTGGACAGCAGACCAAGGACCTTATTTCCTTTATTACAAACAGACTGTATGTGCTTACTCCAATTGAGATTTTTAGTAATGGTCACCCCCAAATACTTAAAAGAGTCCACCCTCTTATGATTAGCACCATGGAGAGTATATGTAAAAATTCTGGGTTTATGTTTCCTAGTTACAGACAAAACATTGCACTTTGCCGGATAAAATCTCATGCCCCAGGTTTTGGCCCATTGGCCTAGGTGAATAATGTCTCTCTGTAGAACGCTGCAGTCACTTTGATCTTCAATGACTCTATAACAAATAATAATAATAATAATCAGGCCTTGAAGGGCAGTTGTTTTAAGATGCTAAGTGACCACGAATGTGGGAGAAGCCGTTGGCTTATGAATTACAACTTCATGTCGGGTGGCAACCAAGTTGAACCAACTCAAGAATTTGGATCAAATTTGGTATTTTTTGAAAGGCCAGTTCAGATGGGAAAACTGTAGCTTGCTCTTGGATGAAAAACCCACCTTACTTTGACCCGGCCAGGAATCAAACTCCAGACCTCCAGGTTGCTAAGCTTTATCGCTTCAAATGCCACCGTCTTTATCGGCTGCGATGTTCAAAATTGCTTCCAGCTAGCGTCCATAATTTTTCTTCTTTCTGTCAACGATTGCTTTTGTTGTTAATAAAATAAACGACAAAATCATTGACTTATTTGTAAAACTGGAACTAACTTTTTTAACTTCCATTCACATACTACTGCATGCGAGTCGAAGCTCTGTATGTGTATCCCATAGGGCCTACTACTGAACAAGTAACACCACAGTATTACTAGCCTGCACTTGCCCTCGTAGGCTCCTATCAGGAAACTGTTGTGCTCACTCCGGAGCGCAGTAGCTATGTGGCACAACACGACTTGCACGACCAAAACACAAACGTCCGTTTTGCAGGTTAGAGGCGGGGCTAATGTCTCAGATTTGGGAAATTATCAATCAAACGAACGAGCCATGTCATTGTATCTTAACGATGAAATCCCGCATATTTCCTGTTACTTCGTTCTTAAAACTTACACCGAAATTCAGAAAATCGGAAAATAAAGTTGTGCAAACGTACACTGCAGTCTAACCCCCTCTCCCCTCCCCTCAGTAAATACTCTGTCTCTAAACTGTTTTGCCGGACTACAACCAAAGTTTGAGAAATTTGATTGTAGCACAAATGCAATGGGAGTATTAGAATTCTGTACGAAGACGATTGGTTTCTACACGTAATTCCTACACAGTAAACCTGCATTGACGATGTCGCGAGTGTGATTGGCTGATTAAAAGCAATAATGAACCAATCACGATGTTACGATATTTCTTACGTAGAGGTAACTTAAGATAAGTGCAATGGAACTTATGTGTATGATGTCACAGAACCCTTGTTTTCCCAACATGTTTTCATAAAAGATCGGTACGCACACAATCTGTGATTAATACTTGCGGCATTGTGCTCCATTGCTTTTATAAATTCTGGCTTTCACCCGATCATTACCACCGATTAAGCTATTTGCAAACTGAAAAAGGGGCTAAAATATAATTGAAACTTGCCCTTAGTTTCGTAAAATTCCCGTAAACTCAATCCTTCAACTTCCCACCAAAACGGGATGCATTGATAATCACAAACGTAAAATTTTACCATGGAAGTGCCATGGAAGTGATCGTTTGATATTTTCCGCTGTAACCCTGTAGTATAACATGGAATTAGATTTAGATTGGATTTAGATTTGCATTCAAAGTGTTTTCTTTGCTTTCTCACAGAAAGCGCCGCGTAAGTTGCTGTACAAACTTCTGCACAAAACAAATTTTACAGACTATCAAGCTGCAGTGTTTCACCTTTTTTTTCAAATCCCCAAGCTTAGCATACATGTCTGTGCACGTTTTGTACACGAAGCTCCTAGAATCTTGTGAAGTTCGGTGCTTATTATCTTGCATAAATTAAGTCATTTCTAGCATTCCTTCAGTAATGTTATTTACAGTAGGACTTTTGCAATGTTGCCATACGACGTCATTGCAAACAAAAACAGTGATGCACGTGGTCCCGTGCAGCAAACTTCTTGGCCCGCGCATGCAGTAGACTTTACCGTTTACCGTTAGACTTTGTCCGTTTATTCCACCAAACAAGACATCATGTTTTGCTTCATGACATCATATGCATACGATCCATTTCAAAATTTAAATTGGTCCCTGCATCGTGATTGGTTCAGTTTCGTTGATTCTAGCCAGCCAATCACAACTTGCGCCTTCGCCTATGTGATTTAATGTGTGAAAATACTCGGTCTCGAGACAAGTGTTCCCGTTAAGTTTGTGTTACGACGATCGCCGGCTAGCGCAGCCGGCCGAGCCCCGTGCCAAATTCACGATGAAATGGCATCACTGCGTACGTGGATTTTTTCGGGGATCTGACTAAAGTGCATTTCAGTTGCAGATTCTTTTTACACAAGACGTAAGTTTTGGACTAGAACTGCTTAAAATGTACGGGGATATTTATATCCGAAAGGAACCACAAGAAACGTTAATCGGGTGCAATTGTTTTCCTGCCCAGAACTGCTAAGATTATCATGAATGATTGCTCTACATGGGGTTCGCTAAAGCAGGAGAGAAGCTACAGTACATTAACGCAACTACAACCCAGTGCAGTGAAACAATGCAGATGTTCTGACATGATTGGGGAATGCAAACTAGACAGAGCACGAAGTTGGCCTAAGAAATAAATTATCAAAGGGCATGTGACATCGACTACAAACAATTCTACAGTACTGTATTTAATGGTTGATTTGTATCTCCACTTGTGAAGTGAAAATATTAAGCCTACAAAAATGGTATCCCGTTCGTAAAACGAACGGAAATATCCCCAATATTTTCTATCCTGAGCTGGTAATATTGCAAGCCGACCCGGGCCCAATCATGTCAATTTTGGTGAGCAACGTGCGCGAAATAACGGCCAACCGGGGGTAAAAATCGTCCGGTGCCAGCGCTCAATAAAAGCCATGCCGATGAACCAAAACTTTTGAAGCAGAAATTACGGTGATATAAAGCCAATGTGACCGCTATCACTAGATCAAAATTTGTACGAATGTGAGTTTCTGTGCTAATATTTTTGCCTCAACTTATAGAAATGCTGTTGACGAATTTGCCTCAAAAGTGTCACCATTTTGCGTCTAGGGACTTGCATAAGTCCAAGATTTCCAAAAGGGGAGGGGGACACCCCCTCCCCTTATACCCCTCCCCCAGGCCGGCGATCCACCAATGGATGCATCAGATGCGCGATGTTCAATTCTAAACCCAGGGAAAACCCTGTTGGTGCTAGATCAGTTGCAAGCTCTCTGAGAACCCATGGGTGTATGTTGTCAGGTCCAATGGCTTTGCTAACCTTTACATTTTTCAACAACTTTTCAACAAAAAAAGTAGAAACAGAAATAATACTCATTCTACTACAAGTAGGTCTAAGGAGAGGCACAGAATCGAGGGCACTCTTGTAAAAACACTACTGAACTGTCAAGGATTGTAGGTCTAACGTTAGTAATACTGAGTAGGCTAGGTCAGGCTACAGTGCAAAATCTGAAAAGGGGATTACAAAGGCGAGTCTGGCTGCAATTATACCCAAGTTTTTTTTTATAAAACTAATGGATAGATTCAGTTTGACTTGATTTCAGGACACCGATAGTTAAACAATCTGTTCACCAAATAGATAAGGAGTGGATTCTTACTTGTTTTCGCAACGCTTCCAGACATAGAGGCTGCCATTTTGTTACAGACAGGCTCGAGTACTGTATCTTTGTTACATAGGGTTCACAACAGTAATAATTAAATAAAATACAAAATATTATTTGCAATTTTCAAGGACATTAAATTTTATATAACTCAATAAAATAATCATATGATGATTTGTATAAATTTTTAATTGGTAAATATATGTGTAAGTAATCTTTTTACTTTGAGATTTAGTTCGAGGATTGTTTTCATGGTTACTAAACTTATTTCTACCTTGCCCGGTTGCCTGGATTCTGCAAATTAGAAGATCAGATTAAGCATTTTAAAGTAGGTGAGCGTTTATCTTTTTTTCTTGTCAATGTATTTGACATTTTACAAATCAAGAACACCTTGATTTGCCATTCAAGTATGCTAGCCTTTTTATTTATTCTGGTAACCGGTCGACAATGAAATACGGTGGTAGCCTAGGCCAAGACTTTCTGAGTGCGCTGGAAAGTGTTGATACCAGTTCTGCTACAATATAAAGAGAACGATGGAACTTGGGGTCGATTTAATGAAACCTTTTGAAAGGTGGCATCATCATTATCAACACAATCGTCACCATCAACTTCATCAACATCATCATCAATGAAGACCTTGTTGACCGAAGCCATGCTGCCTGTTCGTTATCACGAACAGGCAGCATGGCTTCAGACAATGCCATTCTTGTGAATCTCAATTGATCTTAACAACCAATGACCAAGTGCAGTCCTTAGATCTTAGATCCCAGACTGACATGATTATCATGGATTTTTCTAAGGCTTTTGATACCGTTCCTCATAACCGTCTGCTTTGTGAATTACAGAAATGTGGTATTAGAGGCAACACCCTTAACTGGATTACTAATTTTTTAAAGTCCTGGAAGCATAGAGTCATAGTGAGTGGTGATTTTTCTGATTGGGTGGATGTTATCTCTGGTGTCCCCCAAGGTACAGTCTTGGGTCCCCTGTTGTTTTTAGTTTACATTTATGACCTGCCCAATAATATCTCCTCAGAAGTAAGACTTTTTGCTGACGACTGTGTAATTTATAGACAGATAAAGAATAATCTTGACCAGGTTCAACTCTAAAATGATCTAAACACCTCTCTGAGTGGCAAAATAAATGGCAAATGCACTTTAATACCAAGAAATGCTTTTCTATGAGGATTACTCACTCAAGGAATCCCAAGTTTTTTAATTATACTCTAGGCCTAGATAACGATACCCTGGAGTCTATCGATTGCCACACTTATCTGGGAGTTGACATCTCTAATACCCTAGGCTAAGTACCTGGAATAGACATATTAATCGTATCACTTTGTCAGCAAATAGGTCTTTGGCATTTATCAAAAGAAATTTATACTCCTGCCCCAGGAGTGTTAAAGCTAATGCCTATCTCACACTTGTTAGGCCTTTATTGGAGTATTCATCTTCTGTTTGGGATCCCTACACCGTTTCCCTATCCAATAAGGTTGAGAAAATTCAAGGTAGGGCTGCTAGGTTTGTTTATAATGACTATTGCCCCCATAGTAGTGTGACTGAAATGTTAAATGACCTAGGGTGGGATAGTCTCAAAAACAGGCATACTGCCAGCAGGCTAGCAATTCTTCACAAAGCCAGATTGGGCCTCCTAGCCTTGCCAATCAACAACCTACAACCGGTCCGGCAGCCCTCCAGGCATCACCATTCTAATAGCTTTACAAATATACCAACCAATAAGGGCTGCTACAAATACAGTTTCTTTCCCTGGACCGTCAGAGACTGGAACCTACTCCCCCAGAACATTACAGATCTCAAGGACCCCAAACAGTTCAAGAGCGCAGCCTTGAGGATCCTCAGACGGGACAACTAACTACATGCGCAGTTACGCACACTCAACCCTGCACGTTTGACTCCACCAGTAGTGTTGTGCAGTACTCTTCCAGATCCAGAAGGCCATTTTGTCTTTAAATTAACCCAGTTAATTAATTGTGATCTCCAGTTAATAAGCTTATTGTGACCTAGGCCTAACCTAGGCCTAGTCCAACTTGTTCTCGAAGTTAAATTAAAATTTAAGTCGCTATGATACCAAACTCTGTCAAAGCTTGATGTAAACCTGTTTAAAGACAGTGCCATGACGACTTGCACAGGCAGCAATTTCCAAAAAGGGAACTTTGCCTAATATTTTTGTTACAACAAAGCTTATGAATTTTAAAGGAATATTCCAGTGTCAATTTCATAGGG
This sequence comes from Holothuria scabra, assembly GCA_037179385.1. NCBI lineage: Eukaryota > Metazoa > Echinodermata > Holothuroidea > Aspidochirotida > Holothuriidae > Holothuria > Holothuria scabra. The sequence continues at coordinate 26,175,746 of CM074198.1, forward strand.
TCACTCTCACAAAAAAGAGAAATTTTTTTTCATGGCGAGCCATTCAAATCTCACATCTATGGCTTGTTCATAACTCAAGATATTCCTGTTTAAAGATAGGTTACCTTTGTCAAAAACAGACTCCCAGTTGCCTCAAGTTTACACAATGTTACAGTATGTAATTCAGGCTAATTGCTTCCAAAATCTTTTGTTGTTCTTTAATTTGACCTCAAAAGTTCACACCAGGGAAACATTGAATAATGTTTGTTTGATGTTGAGCTGCAAATTTTACAGTTCGCAAGTATCAAAATCAACTGCAATTCATTGAAACCTGTTGGAAAAAAAAATTGTGCGCAATCAAATTGCAGGTCCAAAACTTGCTACGTACTTTTCAGTGGCATATTAAAAAGGAGATGAACCCAAGGGTAAACAAATAGGATACATGTTTACTCCACAAAAGCAGTTTATACTTACTGCCTTGATTGAGCCAACATTGTGGCCTATTTGTTTTTCCAGTTCATCTTCTATTTTAACATGCCACTGATCAGTTATTTTTCAGAAATGTCTTGACTCAAATTTTGTTCCTGCTGACTGGCAGGTTGCTTATGTCACTCCAATTTTTAGGAAGAGAGATGGGAGCCAGTCAGTATATCTAGTGTTGTGTACAAAATGATGAAATCCTTAATCAAGGAAAGTTTGCTCTAAGCATCTTTTGGATAATTGGTTACTCAATCTGACTCAGCATGGTTTCCTACCCTGTGCAGTAGGTTTTGTGTTAAAAATATGCTTTAATATAACTTTCTTGAGGATGTTTCTATTTTAATATAACTTTCTTGAGGATGTTTCTTTGTCTCTCGATTCTGGTTCCAGTGTTAGATGTCATTTACCTTGACTTCCCAAAAGCCTTTGACAAAGTAAGGGTCTCTAGGTAGACTCATGGTAAAACTGCATATGTTAGGCATCAAAGGCAATTGTGCTCAGTGGATCAATTTGTTGCTCAATGGTAGGTCTCAGAGGGTTATTGTCAATGGCAATTTTTCTTCTTGGAAAGAAACTTCAAATTGTGTACCACAAAGTTCTGTTCTTGGCCCACTTCTTTTCTTAATTTTCATATATGATATTGATAGCTCTATCACTTCCATTATAAGTAAGTTTGCTGATGAGACTAAACTCTATAGGAAGGTTGGGGATAAGGTGATTCCTTATTGCTTCAGAATGATTTGGATTGGTTATTTTCATTGTCTCAGACTTGGCAAATGTCTGTTAACACTGACAAGTGCAAAGTCCTCTACTTTGGTTCTAAAAATTCCTGCTATAATTATACTGTGAATGGTACAAATTTGAATAAAGGGACTTCTGAGAAAGACCGAGGTGTAGTTATTTTGGGTGATTAAAAGTCATCTAGGCAGTGTGCAGCTACTGCAACAAGGGCAAATAGGGTGCTTGGGTTGATCAGGGGGAATTATAGGAGTTTTAGTAAAGAAATTGTGCATGAGCAGCTGGTTAAACCCCATCTCATTTATGCTGCACAGGCCTGGAGTTCCTTCTGTGAAAAGGACAAATTGCTTTTTGAGCAAGTTCAGAAGAGAGCTATACTCCACTCATACCCAGGGTTAGAAACCTACTTTATCCCCAAAAGGCTTTTAGCAGCTTGGACTAACCACTTTGGAGTTGAGAAGGATTACAGTAGGGGAGACATGTTCCAGGTTTACAAATTTCTTTTTGAAGGGAATCCTTTGTTAGCCTCTATTTATTTAAAGGTCCAAAGTACAGTAATCCTCGGGTTAGAGGCTGGTGTGAAAAGCTTGATTTAGTCTTTTCCTAGACTTGACATTAGGAAGTTCAGTTTCTCTCATAGAGTTGTTAATGAGCGGGCCTGAGTGGGTTTTTAACTCCACATCAGTGAACCGCTTTAAGGTAAACATTGACAAGTTTTTCCATGACTGCACATGTGGTAGAATCTAATCTTTCTGGGCTCGTTAGGTGATGGTTTGCTTTCTGTTTTCTGGGGGGGTTTTGGATCACAGGGCACCCTCCTTTGCCTTTTGAAATGGTATGTTATGCTATGTTATACATTTGGCAAATTTTTCACAGTCAGTTAGTAGATTGATCATAATTTCAGTCTGATTTCTATAGCCTAAGTAAGTCACTTTAATAGGTTTGTAAAGCAAATGATATATCATTGTTTTTCTGATTTTGGTTTGTTTGTTTGTTCTTTTCATAGATCTTTTTGTGTATTAAGTTTGCCTTTTTTTTATCACTTCCAGTGTTTCAGATGACAAAAATGGATGACCCATCTGGAGGTATGGACACAGAATACCTGAAAACACATTTAGGAGACTGCTTGTCTTCAGCGCTTGCAGAAGTAATTGAGAAAAGGCCAGCAGACCCCATTGAATACATTGCACAATGGCTTTACAAGTTCAAAGAGAATGAAGCACATTACAAGATGGTAATTATCCCGTTCCCTTTACATGCTTTCATGTGCATAGGAGTATGCATGCTCATTGTTCCTCCATACCAAACACAACATTTTGACAAGACAAGCCACTCTGAATGTCATGTCAATTTTTTTCAATGTACCCATCCCATGCAGGAAGTGCAGCCTAGTTATTCAAACAAGCTTTGACTTTAAAGTCTCTTCATCGATTGCAATGTAAATTTTCTCTTCTGTATTAAAATGTCTGTTTCATTTGCCTGTGCTCTCCTCTTTACTATGCAATTCGTCCATGTGAAGAGCTTTGCAATGAAAAGATAAAATGTCAGGAGTCATCCTTTGCCATACAGTATATTTTCTGCAGTAAATTGATACCTTGTACAGAAAATTGACTGCGAAATCATGGTGATGAAAAGATTACATAGCAGGGAATAATTTATCCAGTATCGCATCGCAATTTGCTACACAAACAGGCCAAGTTGCTATACAAATGAAAACCTGTGTAGTAGTTTTTTCTGTGCATAACCTTTGCATTTTCACAAACAATGTGTGAAAGACCTAAAAAATCTTCAAAACTGCTATGCAAAATTTGAATGCTAAACTATTCCCTGCACTGTACATTCATTGAGAAACATTCAGCACATCTAAATCATTGCAACAACTTTGCAAAACATGACAATACTGTAGCTGGCCATCTAGTGTAGTCAACTTCAAAAAAAAAAGAAATCTGCATGTTAAATTTTCTTGAAGTGTATTTTATAGTTGGCTGACATGAAATATCATCCTGAGCGAACCATCTTAAAAAAAGAGAAAAAAAAAGAGAAAACATCATTCCTTCTGTGTTCTTTTAGTTTTTGTGTGGATATTTTTTAAAACAGATGCATTGGTCACTTGAAATACTGTAAGTTTCTATACATTTATGTGTAAGCAAGCAGATCCATCAAAGTTTTGGTAGAGTTGAGGGGATTGCTATTGCAGGAACTGAACAAACAGTGCATTTAGAAACTTCACCCATGTCATGGCATTTTCATTTTGATTCTCAGGGTAGGAAGAGACTGCATGCTTATAAAAAGGCTGGTAATAAATGAACAAAATGAAAAGAATTGATGTTGCAAGAAAGTCAACTATTAATGAATGTTCTGTGAGTTTTAAGCTATTTTTATTCCTTCTTCTCTTTTTTTCCCCTCAGGAAGCAGAATTAGCCGCTCAACTCATCATTGAAAGAGATGAAGCTGAACGGGAAAAGGAAATCCAAGAAAAAATGAAAGAAGAAGCAGAAAAAATTGCTCAGTTGGAAGCAGAGCAAAAAAAGGTAAAAGATATTGTTGTCATCAAACCTTTGCTTATTAACTAGCAAGTGCTACAAACACTTTTTTTCTAAGTTACAGTATGTTTTGAAGAAATTTGTGGCAGTGAATGCAGATATGCTCTTTGCAGTATGATATGTGTGAAGAGATTGTTACTTTTTAGCGGCATTGATAAACCTTTGTAGAATAAGTTAAGAATTCCACAGATTAGGGAAGTGTGGTTGCTATATTGACATAAATGCATAAAGTATGCAGTTCAGTCTATGTAGAAAATGTTGACAGCTATTCTTCTATCTATTAATTTAATTAATGAAAAATTTAAAGAGGTGGAGATTACCGAGAGTTTTCTAGAATTTACATTTTACAACAAAGGAATGTATAATCCTTTTGCTTTGGGAAGGGGTCCATTCTGCCATACTCCCTTACTCCAAATCCAGATATGGATTTGATATCTTGATATATCTAGTTAAATAAAGCCTTTATATGGCCATATCAAGCCAGATATACAGCCAGATTTAGATGCCTTGATATAATATATCAAGTTTTATATGGCCATATCAAGCCAGATATAACTTGATTCAAGAAAGGCCCAGATATGCAAGTAAAGTTTTATATGGTCATATCAAGCCAGATACTGTATAACTTGATGAAGTGCCTTCCCAGATTTGCAAATAAAGTTTGATATGGCCATATCAAGCCAGATATAACTTGATTCAGTCCCTGTCCAGTCATGCAAATAAAGTTTTATATGGCCATATCAAGCCAGATATAACTTGATGAAATGCCTTCCAAGATATGCAAATAAAGTTTGATATGGCCATATCAAGCCAGATATAACTTGATAAAATGCCTTCCAAGATATCCAAATAAAGTTTGATATGGCCATATCATGGAAGTACTACCTCGGAGGTAGTACTTCCATGGCCATATCAAGCCAGATATAAACTGATGAAATACCTCCCCAGATATACAAATAAAGTTTGATATGGCCATATCAAGCCAGATATAACTTAATTCAATCCCTGTCCAGATATGCAAATAAAGTTTGATATGGCCATATCAAGCCAGATATAACTGATTAAAATACCATGACAGAAAATATAAACTTTTACATAGCCAGTTTAATACTTTTTGGTTTAATTTGTGTACCTGTCCTACATAAAGACCTTCTCTGGAAGCTGAACAAGTATCAGCAAACCAAAATGAGAACATTCAAACCATATTCAGCCATATTATACTATCATATACAAATGACTTTCCAATGTGGGCGTGGTCAGAAATTTAGAGCCCTGATTTTCTTTTTATTGTAATTAAGGAAGTAGTATGTAAAAAATCATGAAACCTTCAACAAAATTTATGTTGGGATATTGCCCCATATGATAATTTAAACCAACAATGTGGTGTAAACATTTAAAAGTAGGAATTTCAAAGCAGTTTTTTTCTTCACTATTAAGTAATTTAACAACTTCAAATACTTAAGTCAATGTTATACAATATGCATTCATTTTTATTATAGATGTTCAGATAGGCCATAACATTGTCTATTTGGGACGTGTAGCTCCGTAAGGGAGCAGAACTCCTCCAGGAGTAAATGTTTGGTTTTTGCCCCATGGCTCTTCGCCAGAGAGTCAAGGGGACTTTTAGAAAAAAGATATGCTGGCTCAGAAGGCTTCTGATACGCTTTACACAAAGGTAGTGCACTAATAAATTTTGGTCCAATCATATGTAGTTCAGATATGGGACATATATGCACCATACTTGTCTCCTTAATATGGGATCAATACAGTAAATCTTCATATAAACCAGATATGGCACTGCTTTATATGGGATCAGTATGGAATAGCTTTATATAAACCATATATGGTATTGCGTTATATGGTTCATATCTGTTCCAGATAAAGACCTGATCCAGATGAAATTTTATCTGGCCCATATATGGGTTGGATCTGGTTCTGACACAGATCAAGGTTATATCTGCCCAATTTTTTATCTAGCCCAGATATAAATCCCATATCTGCAGCAGATATGGGCCAGATATGAAATCCATATCTGGCCCACGTATGGAATTTTATATCTGGCCCATATCTGGATTTGGAGTAAGGGCTGAGCTATACACTATATTATGCATACATAGTACGTATTTCTTCGGTGAATACTGTACTAAGTTTTTGCTAGAAGGCCACAATATTTGTTTTCAGGATAGCCAACGAGGGTGCACATACCTGCATCCAAGAGTATTTCTTGTCCTTTACACAATTACACTCCATAAGTTTCTAAGGAGGTATTCCAGAGCACAGAAAAGTGCAATGGTTTTGCAGTGAAACGATACATAGAGTATAAGTGATGGTAAATAATGGTTTTGCAATGAAACCACATGTAGCAAAGGGGCTAATGTCTGGTGAAGCAGGCTTATGATATGATAGATTTTTACTTTCTTGTATTGACTCTTGGGTGGCAGAAAATGAAATATTATGATATCTTTATAGTGATAGCTTTAAAACATGTTTTTTTGGTTTCCAATATATATTTAGTGTTGGTATTAGCATTGAATGATAAGATAGTTATCTCTTAAAGTAATAGTATAATGAACAGTACTTTATTTTTTCCAACAATTCAAGTAAAAAAGCTATGAAATAACAAAACCTTTCATGATTTCCTTTCAAATTAATCTAAGGCATTAGAACCTGAACCAGAGCCAGAAGATACAAATTTACAACCTGTCCCAAGTAAAGATCGTAGTGCATTGCCAGGAGCACCAAACTTAGAAACAGTACCAGAAGGAGAAGAAGCAGCTGAGGATGAGGAAGGGAGAGGAAGCAAGGCGGAACAACCTCAGGTTAGTGTCCATTCTTCTTCATTCTGTCCATAAAGGCCAACGCATCTCACCCCAGACATTTCACACTTTCCTTACCTTCATACTCAAGCCCCTCTCCTGTCTAAAATTCATACTCATCCAGACACAATCTCAGTTTATTTTGCCAAGGTGAGAAAACAAGGCCCATATGTGTAATCAGAACACTCTCAGTAGAGTACTCACTGTGCAATATGATCTGCAGCACTCTGCATTTTTTTTAATTTGCCTCACTCAAAGGGTGTGCCAGTTGAGAATTTCTGTAGACTACAAAAGTTGTAGATTGGGGTGGGATTTAACTTACTATACTTACTATTGCAACTATAAATTATGCAAGAAATGTTTACTTCCTCAAAAGCATTTTGAATTTTGCTCAGCTTTAAACCTTTCTGTATGTACAATTAAGAAACCAGACTTCCCTCCACTTTGATAATAGTTCACAGTTACCCTCCAAGTGTCATTTCTTCTTTGATTATATCCCTCCAGACACCTGATTTTTGTAGTGCTGTAATGGATGACACAAAACTAAGTGAATGAGAGGAAATACCAGTTTAACTTTAAAATACTTTATAAAAGTTTTATTGTAACTTCTAGTCACCAATTATGATAAGAGCAGCTTCAAATCAAATTTGCCTGACACATCTCTGAAATAATCCAATGTCAGACTGAACAGTAATAGTAGTAAGTACTGTCAATGTTTACATCTGCTTGAGAACAATTGTAAAGTATTCCAACTGTATAGTCATATGCAGCAGCATGAAGAAATTAACTTGGGCACAAAGGTTTAGACAGTTATACTCTGTGCATCTGTTCCAATAAATCTTAGGGGCACTGTTTAGATGTTTTCATTCATCTTTACTCCTTTGAACAGAACCTTTGACAATTTTTCACCAGAGCTGCATTTATCAATGTTTGTATTAAAATCAAGATTTTTTGTTGACATGTTTGAATTGAAATCGAGATTATTCTTCACTAATGATAGACTGAAGGAAAGCAGGGAGATGACACTGCAGCAGCTGCTGCTGAAGTTGATCCACCACAAACAGAAGATGGAGATGCTGGTGGTGTTACAGTAGAAGTACCAGAGCAAAGAGAAACAGCGGGAGGAACCGAGGAATCAGCCGCTGCTGCTACTGCCCCTGATGAAACTAAAGAAGAGGCAGAGGCATCCTGACTAAATGTCTCTGTAATGTATGACCATTAAAATACTGACCATAAGCCCCTGGGACTAGTTCACTGACCATTTCACTGTATGGCATGCATATCACAGTTTTCATCAGTTTTGGTCTATTCATTTGTTCCATGTTGATGTAAGTACTGGGAATTCAAGTAAGGTATTTCAAGCAATACATCATTGCTGAACTTTAAAGACTTTTCATTCATTCCTGTGTTTTATTTCAGAAAGAAGTCATAGTGTTAATTTCCTTAGAAAGTAAGACTATGCTATATTACTTTTTTAGGGCCCAAAATAAAGTGGATAAGGCACAGCCAAAACATAAATTTGGCTATTGGTCTATGGTTGTTGGAAAGGACAATCTTTAGAGGCACCACATCCATTAGTTACGGTCCAATGTGGTTATGAATATCGGTGCTGTTGGTTATTATGAGCCCTGCTTTCAAGTGCAGTTAAAGAAACAAAGAGATAAATCTGTATTGTAAATGTACATGTGGCAAGACAAGGTGAAGGAGGCGTACGAGGCGAGGGTGCGGGGAGGGGGGCAGTCGCCCGCTCAATTAAGGCAAAAGCAGTTGGTCTGTTCGGACAAAACATGGGCAAATCAGATAAACGGTGACATTATTCGGGCAAAAATAGTTCTTGCTCCCTCATAGAAAATGACCCCTGCATGCCTGTGCTTGTGCATGCAGTTGCTGAGCTCAAGGGGAAATTGATTTTTGGTCTAAATGGAATGTGCAAACTGTTTGAGAGTGAAAGTCATGCACTTCTGAGCTCCACCAGTGATTCAGCCATGCCATGTTTTTGCAACAAATGACACTCAACGAGGAAGAATATTGCGTAAAATAACTTGAAGGGCAATTCTTGCTCAGGTGTAAATTTGAAAGAAACTATCTTGATTGTCTTGCAAGGCTGTCATTACACGTTGTACAGTTATTCTCATATCATTTGCAAGGTCAATTGTGGTCAATCATTGCACTATTGCCACGGGTAGGTACACAACCTCTTAAATTGGAAACTTTTTTCGAAGTTGAGAGGAACACCCACCTAAGTAGGGTTGAGCAGTGCTGTGAAAACATTGGTATCGGTATCGTAAAACACACAGAACCAGTATTGAGGCAGTACCGGTTCTCAACTTTCGGGGAGGGTCAGGTGGGAAGGAATTTAAGCCATGCATTGTGCCCATGTTATCCTTAGCATTAATGCATCTAGGTGTTTGATTGGGTTAATTGCCATGCAGGAACCTCTGCTCTAAATGTTTGTGTGAATATTTTAATCATCCTAACAGTTATTTTTGTCGGCGAGTATAATAAGTACCTGTAATTTTTTCAAGTACTGATATTTTTTCAAGAACCTGTCTTAGTAACACACCAATTTTCTTCCATTACCTGTACCTCTAGTACCCACATTGACGGCAGAACAGGTATACCACCCAACCCTACACCTAAGACCTCTCCCCTGTGCAGTTAATTCAAAAACTGCTATGACATGATTTTGACACAATGAATGGACAATTTGACATCTTTAAGTTTGTGTAAAGAAGAATGAAAAAAAAACGTTTTCATCTTTGTTCTCATGGTGCAAGCATTCACAGTTTCACAAAACTGAAATTCTAGTAGGTCAAATTTTCTCGTATTGAGTGTATTGACCCCAATGCAAAATTTCTAGGGGGAAGACATAATTTTTGAGGTATACATAAATTAGAGTCATTTCTGATGTTATGGAAATCCATCATATTTGCAGCAGATTGGAGATAAATGGTGATATTTTCTGACATGTAAGAGTGCTTAGTCTCTTCAGTGAAGTCAAGTATCAACTTGACTATCTGATGCTATGAACACAGTACCCATATGGAGCAACAGAGTTAGGTATACGAACTATGCTGCCACTTGCTCCTGATCACAGCTAACAAAATATTTATCACACCTAAAAAGTTCAGGAGTTTTGTAAATGATTCCATATGGTATGTTTTTTATTTTCAAAATTGTAAATAAAAGTTCTTTTCTTATATCGAAATATTTTTTACATTTTGTTTTCTTTTGTTGTTGGCTGTTACATTTAATTCCCCCCCCCCCCCAACACTCAGAATCCTGATGCTGCTTTGCTCAGGTAGATTTGTGGTTTATTTGTCACTCACTTTAGTGAAAAATATTTTAATTAAGAAACTTTTTGGCTTTATTTCAAACAAAATGAGTTTCCAGTTACTTAACAGTAGGCATTGTGGTTGGTGTTCAGCATAAGCAATGGGTAAGGGGAAACAAGCCGTTGAGCTACAACTGGAAAGGCTGTGGCAGGCCATGCTTAAACCAACTGGTAAGAAACTGAGCTGTAAAACTTCATCTAACAAAGTGACTGATTGACTGCCTGATCTAACTAACTGGCTGATTGACTTGCTGGCATAGTTGACTGTCTGTTTGACTGACTGACTGACCGAACTATCTGACTGATTGACTGACTGGCATGGCTGACTGACTGACTGACTGGCTGGCTCATGATGCTAGAAGCGAATAGCAAGTTTAAGCCATCTCAAGCTGGCAACTAATTATCCAGAATCTATCAGAGAACTTCCTGTTCAGGTATCTTGAGAACAATAAAGTTAAAGGCGTTTGCCCCCTTCAAAGACGATTTGCTCATTAGAACAACAAGGCTAACTGCCGCAATTACAAACACCTTTTTCTCAGGTAACATTGGCTAAAACGTCCTATTCGATTCTAGCAGCATGTGGCTAACTGGCTGGCTGACTGACTGGCTGGCTGGTTGAATAATTACACTGTGCACCAGTTTTCCAGTTTTTAAGTGAGGTGCTTGTTATCCATTGTTATTTTATGATTGATATCAATGAATTTTACCTAACCTTACCTCACTTTTATAAACTCTTAGTTAACTTTCCAAAACTGTCAATTGATTTGAAAAAATGGCTAGTCACTGAGAAAATAAATATTCATCTTATGAGTCCGCGGTCTACCCAATGTTCCTGGGGTTCAATGTTGCCGAGGTTCGATGTTCCCAGGGTTCAATATTCTCTGTTGTTTGTATTATTTCAGTGGTTGTTGATGATTACAAGATCGTTATTCCCAAGGTTCATTGTTCCCAAGGTTCGATTTTCCCTGGGTTCCATAGGCGACGGAGGATGTTTTTTATTGGGGGGCCACAAGCTTTCGACAGACGACATAATGGTGACGCTGTATGGCGTCCGGTTTTGCGGGAATCACAAACCCCATCGTGGTGAGGTCCAGCGGGTCGCTTAAGGGCCCCTGGTGGGGTTCAGGAGGCAAAGCCCTTGTAGGGGGGTGCTGGAAACTTTTGTAAGGGGTGGCTGGAGTTTACAATCTAAGCGTAGCGCCACCATCAGTTGGTGCGGAGCGTACAAAGAAAATTTTGGATTTTAAAATCTCCCAGCTGGCTGAAAATGGCGTTTGCCAGGTTTATTTGTCTCTAATTCTGGTGAGAAAAATTTGTGATTTTTCTAAGATTAAACACACCTTTGAGATACTGATTAGCTCAGTTCATTACTCCACTGATGAACTGTGTATCCGGGATCGCAAATCCGAAATCCTTCTGAATGTTGCAAGCAGCTGTTCCAGTGCACCCCTGAGTATTTCTAGAGCCGTAGGGGAGCATATCAGTTTGAGGGCAGAAGAGTTTTGCCCGAAAATGTAATTCTGCCCGTAAGACAGTCAAAGCGGGGCGCCACCACGAGTTGGCGCGGAGCGTCCAGAAAATTTGAAAATTCGTACCTCGCAGACAGTCAAAAATGACATTTCCCAGGCTTTTAAAGGGGATCCAAGCAGTCGCTTTTTAACTTTCAATTGCAGATAAAGGTACGTTCGTTCCAAACTAAACCAGAAAGACTTAGCGGAGCGTCACCATTGGTTGGCGCGAAGCTTGCAAAACATTTTGAAATATCAGACCCCTCAGACAGCTGAAAATGGCATTTCCCGGGCTTGTATGGGGATCTAAGCAGTCGCTATTTTGATCAGAAGAATCAGATAAAATGTACCACTACCATTGGATGAAATGAAGTAGATGATTTTTCTTCTATTACTAACACTTATTGACAGAACTGTCATGTTACAAGGTGTGTTGAAATGAATTTTCAAGCAGACTTACGGGAAGACATTCTCACCCTGCATCATTAAAGTATCGAAAAACAAATTACCCGATTCTCATAACCATTGCCCGTATTTGGCTCCAGAGCAAAATACATGGCAAACATTTGGGCTCCTGAACACCCTCCTGTCTATCCGTTTAATTAAGTTGGCAATTGAAAACGTCCCAGCATTTTTAACCTTTGCCCAAATATTTGACCATTTCGGGGAAATTTTTGCTAGACTACAGTGTGAAATTGGGATGATGGAAACCTGTTTTCACATTCTTCCCAAATGTGTAGCAGATCTTTTTTATTATATTTTTTTATGATGACACCACGTTTTTTCTTGATGGAAGTGAACGCGCTATTAATGAGTCTCTTCGTATTTTAAACCTACTTGGCGAAACGTCAGGTCTGACCATCAATATATCCAAATCCACTCTCTTTCCGTTGGGTCCCTACAGTGTCCATATTCCATCTTTTGCTTGTAATTTTAATTTGACGGTTACAAAAGGACCGGTTCATATGCTTGGGGTTTCCTTCACTGGTGATGGTAATGACCTATTCCGTCTTAATTATCAACCAAAACTTTCAAGACTTAAAAATGTACTTAGACTTTGGTCATGTAGAGATTTGACTCCGATTGGTCGGAATACTATTGTTAAAACTTGTGCCCTCTCGCAACTTGTCTTTCTCTTTTTGGTTTTACCAAACCCCCCGGAAAGCTTTCTGAGGGAATTGGAAACTGTTATATTTGATTTTATTTGGTCAGGTAATCCTGATAAAGTTGAACGTCCGGCTATGATAAATACTATTGAAAATGGTGGTTTGAAGGTAATACATATTTCTTCATTTGTAAATAGCCTGAAATGTACTTGGGTAAAGCGTTATGCAAGTGACACGAAAGGTATCTGGAAATATTTTTTTGACTTACACCTAAAGTCGTTCGGAAAGCAATTAATTTTCCAATGTAATTGTTCAATTAAAGATGTCAGTAGTGTAGCCAATGATTTCATTCGTCAAATATTACAGGCTTGGTGTAACATTTCTTTCCATCATCCAGTAGATAACTTTGGTAAGCAGGTAATTTGGAATAATTCACACATTCGAATTGATGATAAGGCCATAATGAATCTCTTTTTACTAGATAAAAATGTTATGTATGTGAGTGATTTTTTTGATGAGGAAAACAGGCCTTTAACCTTTCAATGTTTCAAGCAAGCGTTTCGTATTGATTCCTTTCCATTTACATTGTATTGGGGGATTGTTAGTGCGATCCCTCCTATGTGGAGGACGTCAGGTTGCTATGGTAACGACTTTATTAATACGTCGAGCTTTTTTAGCAAGGCTATTCATTCTAGCTCCATGTCACAGTTTATTTACAAGTTGTATTTGTCTCGTTTCTCAAGTAATCCAATTGCACTGAGTAAGTGGAGTAAAATGTTCCCAAATTTTACAGAAAAAGACTGGCGTAGATTTTTTACAATCCCCCGTTATACTGTTTCGGATGCTAAACTTCAATATTTTCAGTTCAAAATCTTACACCGGATTATTCCTACTAATAAACTGTTAATGTCTATGGGGAAAAGTAACTCCGCCAACTGTTCCTTTTGCAGCATTGCCACCGAAACAATTGAACACATTTTTTGGGAGTGTAGCTTAACCGCTAGTTTTATTTTAGACGTCGAAACCTTTATTCTTAAAAGACAGTTCTTCTTTTCGAAGCAAGATATATTGTTTGGTTATGATAACAAGCTTATTCATGCTTTCAATTTTCTTATTCTGCACATGAAGTATTATATTTATAATTGTAAAAGAAACTCCCATCCGCCTGTACTGAAGGAATTTATTTATAAGTTTAAGTTTTCAATAGCCGTGGAGCGCTATATTTACTACAAAAGTCAACCTTTTAGGAAAAACAGGGTAAGCTACAATGATTTACTAAATGCTTTTTCAGACTGCCCACAGCTTTTTCACCAATAATACTTTGTATATATTATGTCTAGATTACATCATGCTGTTTGTTCTTTCTTCTTAAATGTACAATGTCTGTAAATATACCTAAAGTAAATTTAATGTATGAATATTACTCGATGATTGATATTCAAAATAAATGGAGGAAAAAAAAAAAAGATCTTTTTTATTTTCCATGAAAATTGTACTTTCAATATAGCGTCTTCTGTTTTTCGGCAAAGATTTGAAGCTATTAAAATAATCGGCCATTTCGGGTATTGTGTATGTTACACAAGATTTAAAAACAGTCTCAAGAATAATTGTTTCTTTAAAGCCACAGGCTTCCCAAATGTGTCGCGGTGTTTTCATCTCTTAACCTTTCGTAACTATGTTACCCTTACTATGATACTTTTCCATTTTCTGGCAAATGCTTGAAAGAATTTGGATATTCGACAATATCGGGCATTGTGTTGTGATTATCTGTGAAGTAAAGGTCATAGCTTTTTGAGCTAATGGACCCAAATATTCTACCCACCACACCAAGTATGATTTTGGAACGATTTTGTGCATCCCCAGGAATTGAAAAAAAAATCCCTACATGAGGAAGAAATATGCCAGATGCTAGGAGCACACTTTAATCCACACTAAGGTAGGCAATTTACCCACTCCAAATCTGTTAGAAATTTATCCATCCAGCAACCCGACGAGTAAAAAGTCAAATGAAGCTACAGTAAGTTATCACAGTCTACCCGAATTTATTCCGAAATTCAGAGTGGGGCACAATTGCAGAATACCCTGCAATTGTTTGAAGGGCGAAAATAAACTCTCCTACAGGTTATTGTTTAATGCGGGGGTCCAGGGGGCGAATCCCCGGAAGCTTTGCAACTTTTGCACTCTGAAGAGTAATACTTGAGACAACGAATAGTCGAAATGTAACAAAAGCAACTTAAATTTGTTTAATTACTTTTGAAAAATTTATTTTGCGACATTCAGTTATGGGGGGGGGGGGCATGCCCCCAAATCTCATAAAAAATTATTGGGGGGCAGGCCCCCCAGGCCCCCGCTTCCGCCGCCTATGGGTTCGATGTTCCCGAGGTTCGATGTTCTCGAGGTTGCTGTTCTCTTGTTCAGAGGTCAACTGCAACAACAATAATCGTTAGCAAATTGTTCGCAAATACGGAGCCCGTAAAGGGACATGCAAGGAGAAAATTATTTCCTATATTCGAAATAAATATCTCGTATACTCGAAATAATTATTTTGTACATTCGAAATAATATTTTTTCTCTTTCATGGGGTACAGGACCAGAATATTTTTCGCCGTTGCCACGCCATATTTATGCCTATAACAGAGCCCATAAAGAGTAATGCAAAAAATATTCGAAATGCCGTCATACGTTAACGTGGGTACGTCGCACGTAAGCTTAGGCTAGATATACCCGAGATACTTTCTCTTTTTTTTCTTTCATAGAGGTAAAGGACCATAATATTATTCGTCGTTGCGTAGTCATACTGTATCTCAATACCTTTTTTTTCGTCCGGTGGAAAACAGCCTTTCCTGTGTTACAGGACATCTAACAGAACCAAGCCCGGTTCCAGACAACTTCCAGTAAAAAATGAGGGGGACGGAAGCATGCTTATTGCTTCCGCCCCCACTTCCCGGGTTTGAAAACCCCTTTTTCATTATATAAAATCTCTAAAAGAAAAAAATTTGGCGCCGCAAAATGCAGTATAGAATGTCAGTTTCGAGCTCGGGAAATGACAAAATCGGACATCTACCGTATGTGATACCACATCATCAAGAGACTCCGGCAGCTTTATTGCTATTTTTGTAATCTGTCTTACGTAGAATTCCAAATTATCTTCAATGAATGGTCTTGATTTTGAAATATTTTGTCTAAAAAGGACAACAAAGTTCGTGAAACTTTGAAAATGTTATCGGATAGTGTCAGTTCATAGGCCTTAGATTACATTATGTAGTCTAGCAACAACGATTCAGTCGTCGTGCAATCCTCCTCAGATTTGCCACCAATATATGAAGGAAATGCAGATTCTTCAGTAATCTTTCAACTCTTTAAATTTCGTTACAGGAAACCCAGCAGAATCCAAACCTTGCTTCAGTAAAATATCTACATGTATTTGTTTAAATGGGGCAAAAGTTTCGGCGCGCGAGTGGTGTTAACACTTGTAGGAAAATCGGAAGCTTAGCTACTATCTAGAAGCCCGAAACATGCAATTTCCGACTGTCTAATGGGCCGCGATTTTTCCAAATCTTCCTGTACGCTCCGCACCAACTGAAGATAGGCTTTCGAGCAAGACTTCATATTCCAAGCCGGAAACCTACATACTCATGATCACCAGATATCTTTCAAGTTAAGTTAATTAAGTTTAATATAGCGGATAAACTTCATGAATTCGAACTTTGACCTAATCCATCACTTGAAAAAAAATAGAATAGTTACGCGGTAACAGCATATTTCAATCTGTGTGACTAATGCAAAGTTTAAGATAACAATGGTGTTACGAAAAACCAATTCTCACATGTTAATTTCCTTATAACGCTTTTCCTGAGTAAATGTCATTTCCTGGTCCCAATACTATGATTACACGTCGATCTTTCCTTTCAGCGTCAATTTCTAGGCTACAAGAAAAAGAATATGGAAGTCAGCGTCACTAAGACAACCGCCACACATTGATTTGATCACTTTCAGCCAGGCTGTGATACTATGTAGACGAATCCTAGCAGACAAGACTGGTCTGATTTCGTCTGCCATAACTTTTACTTTATCTTCAAATTTTGGCTTACCTGTCAGTGGCGGAGCTTGGGATTTCGATCAGAGGGGGCGAAAATGGTCTACAGGGACGCTTGGAAGGAGTAAATACCCTTAGCCTCAGCACGATCGAAGCCACGGCTTTTCAGACTTTCCATTTGATTTTCCGCACCTGGTAGAAGACTACTTTGCCATTTTTCCACAGCAAGTTTTTTTTTTTATCAAAACATGTTTAAATTTTCTGTCCATGGGCCTTCGCAGGAGAAACTTCGGGGGAGGGAGCAAAATTTTACTAGGGGGAGAAGCTCCGCGCCACCATGAGTTGGCGCGGAGCTCAAGAAAATTTTGGCCCTAAATGCCTCTCAGCCTCTGAAAAAGGCATTTCTTATAAAGCCTATTTACCGCATATAAATAGGGAAAACACTGACTGAACTGTTAAGAAATGTTGATGTTAATTTTCTTTGTCTTTTTCTTCATGTTTTCTTTTTTTCAGTTTTTTTATTTTCCGGAGGAGGGCAAATTCCCCCTTGCCACTACCTGCGGACACCCATGTTTCTATCCCTCTCTTTCACATTTCAGTATGAAAGGCGATCATTATAGTTTATGTTATTGTCAGGTCTCAATGTAAGATTTTAATGTAATAATGGGCTACTTTGTGAAGATAAAGATAAAACCTGCTAGAGCCAAATAGAAAGCAATCTTACATGGGGAAAAAGTTATGGAAATTAATCACTGTTAGGTGTACATTTTTGGTATCTGGAAATCAAGATAAGTACACGAAGAAACATTAACTGACGTATTTTACATCATGTGACCCCTCTAAAATAGCCATAAATTAAGTACATTGCAAGAAATAGAAAAATAGCCAACTTAGACAAAAACTCTGCTTGGCTCTCTAGATACCGAATTCATGATAAATAAAAGTATCCTAAACCTAGGCTTATTAGATGCAATTTTCTGGCTTTTGAGACCACGAAAGTACAGAAACAAGCATTTTCATGGAATTATCGTGCAGTGTCAGAAAAAGCCATTTATCATGAGAATTGAAAAGCAAAATGGAAGCTGCTCTTTAAAACTCATAAACCATTATGATAACAGTTATATTTTATTTTAACCTGTCTTCAAATGATTTTTCAAAATGTTGTGGAAGCTATTTTGGTATTTTCATAAACTCTTTTTATTGTCTATGTTGACAATTATCCACGACAACAAGAGAGCTAATTGCCCCACAATTAATTGTTGCGCCCTTTGCAACATCTTTCATTGGCCGGGAGGGTGAATTTAATGTCAGTTTGTGTATTTGTAACCTTATAATCACGCTTGGTGTGGAAGCAATTAACTGAGCACCGCGACAACATTAATTAGTACGTATAAAACATGAAGATACGTTTCGGCAAAACCTATCCCTATATTACAAAAGATGACCCTTTTCATCAGAATAAAGTGCAGATAGTGCAGTTACTGGTGACTGTTTGAGCATTTTGTTACCTGGGCCGTAAAACAACGCTATTAAAATGATGCCTTTTGCCAATAATGGTGCAAGGGTAAATTTTGTTAAAAACCTAAAAAGGGCGTCGACAGACGATTTTGGTCCGTCGGGGCGGGGGCGACCGCCCCCTGACCATATGGCAGCTCCGCCACTGTTACTTGTATCATTGATGAATTTACACTTAAATTTCATTTCATTTCACTGATTTGTTTTTTCACATCATCATACAAGTATACAACATAAAAATATATTAATTTATTTCAATAAGGTAAAGTATAAGTTAGTCCACAATGATGTGAAGGAAGTAGAACAACAAATCCTCACGGACTTGGCAAAGTGCTTTACTCCATCAAAGGACACACAAGAAACAAAAACTTAACACGATACCCCGCCCCCCCCCCTTTTTTTTTTTTACATCAACATCCCACCTCCTCAGAACACACCATAAACAATTCTGTATAATAAGATGTAAGTTACTGTACGAGCCTGTTCTGACACAATAGTAAATTAGTAAAGTCAACAATAACACAACAGTAATGGTAGCAATGAGGAGTCAGGCAGGACTCATGAAGATAGAATATCAACAGGTACTCAAATATAGTTTACCTAAGCTATACTTTTTTTTTTAGAACTACAGTATAAAGTAGGGATGATAAAAACATTTTTTCACATGCTAGCCAAATGTGTTGCAGTACTTTGTTATTTTTCCATGAAAATTTTAGTTTAAGTTTGGCATTTTCTGTTTTTTGGCAGAGATTTGCCATTACGGGCATTGTGTTGTGATAATCTTTTAAGTAACACTCCCGAATAATAGCTTTTTGCGCTGCCCGAAGGAGTAGGGATTTTTTGGAATGTTGCTGATTTTCATGATAATTTTAATGCGACTATATTAAGTCTGCGCAATCTTCTTTTTCTCAACATTGAGTGAGGAATGGCGGAGAAAATATGTTGTAAATATATGGAAGGTGAGGAAGTTTCCCAGTATTTTTGTCCAGGATTGTAAAAGCCATGCTAGGAGCACGCTTATGCACGACTGTAATACATCAAGGTAGCCAATTTCAGCCACTCCAAATTTGCTAGAAAATTATCCATCCAGAAACCCGACGAGTAAAGAGTCAAGAGATTCCGAAGACATGAAGTTGGTCATCGTCTACCTGAATTTATTCCGACATTCAGAGTTGGATCTTCTGTAAGTGTATCTATGTCATGGTAGCCGCGTAGCTCGGATTGAATATTATCATCGGCCAGCAAGAATATATTTTTTCTGTGCAGGTCGCCTGTGGGTGGCTGCGGGGGGGGGGGGATGGGCGATTTAGTTGGGGCTGGAGCTTCCAGCCCCTTCTGCAGTAGTTACTCCACCGAGTGGAAGGGATCAGGAGCAATAACTGAGCACACAGTAGCTCTTTACTGTTAGGCGTAGAACACAACACTAAGCAACACTCTAAAAAAAGATGGGTAAAATTTTGCCCAACCTGGGCAAAATTTTACCCAACCGATGGGCTCGTATGCCACCTCCCACTTTATTGGATAAAAGCGTGCCCAACCCAGTTGGGTAAACGTTTTTCCCATGAAATGGGCAAAAATAATTGCCCAACATTTCTACCCAAAGGTATTTCTACCCAACAGATGGTTAAAGAAAATTCTGTTTTGCCCAATAGATGGCGAAAAAGATTCCTCATCATTACCCAGCAGATGGACAATCACAAAAGGATTTCCACAACAAATGGGTAAAATGCTAATCGAAATGTGCCCAATAAATATGTAATGCTATGGACTATTTTACCCACGAGTTGCTTACTCTGACTTTTCTACACTTCTGCTGGTTTCTGATCATTATCTGATCCAAAATGACTAGATTCTTTCTATTTGATAACTTTGTAGGACATGACAGAACACATAAAAATGACAAAACTGGTTTCTAAATTTCTTTGCTTGTATTTATAACAGAATAGCTTACTCTTTAAACAACATTATCAGCCTCCTTTTGCTTCTGTTTTGTAGAATACAGAAATATAATAGGCTTTCTTAATAAACATGTCAAAACAAACACGCAGACAGAAATAGCATTTTCCATTTACTCTTCTTTCATTTCAGATGCCATACCAGCTCTTTAGAAGCATAAGAAAAAGTGAAGCTCAAATACTTCAAGGAATGAAAAATCGACAAAACTTTTGTTGTACCATAATGTTTTATCTTATACTAAATAATCACAATATATTACTTGAGATACCTTCACAGCTAAGAGTGGGGGCATTTACAGTATTTTACTCTGAGATGTTCTCACAAGAACCCAGTTGTGCCATTTCAAGGACAATTAGCCATTTCTTATACTTTTGTTCAATGGAAAATCATTCATTCTCAAAGTTATTTGTATCTCTTTATGAAGTAGTTCACATGCTGTATTGATTATTTTATTGCTCGAAATAGTGTCTCAAAATCTTTGAGTAGAGTGTGCATGTGCCAAAAGGGGAGGTAACTGCCACAACATTATTACTTTCTCAACATTTGCAAACGTTTTGAGAAATACTCAAAAGATTATAAATGCTGTTCATGGGAAACAAAACCCCTCTAGATTTTCTACATGTTGAAAAGTGCTTTAAACGCTTCACTTGTGACAACATATATAGCATGGCACATCCCTTTAATATCTTTAATCAAGGGGAAGGGGGCACTCTCATAATATCAAACTTCTGGTATTTTCATTGCTCTTCCAATATTTCCAAGAATAGAAAATATTTTCTGTTTCTTGTTTAACTGGGAAAACACCCCATTCTTCTTCTGTAGTTTCCTATATTATATTGTATATTATATTGAATAATCCTCAAAATGGAAGCATTCACTCATCTTCTCATCTCAGTCAGCTTTTGCCAGAGACTACTCAAAAAGTAGGGTTTTTGGTACCAGCATATAGCTGTGTCCTAGCATGAAATTTTAACTATGTAGTGTAGGGCACAAATGGTGTGGCCATCTTATGTGATTGTTGGACCAGAAGTTTTTTCTACACTCAACCCCAACATAGATGGGACGTTTCCCACCATTTTTATCTTTTTACTCGTCAACATGCCTTGTTCTATTAATTAAGTCTACAGGACTGCAATAGGTAGTATTCATGCTCCAAGAAGTATGACGTTTATCCCCTTTTAAATCATCCTTGGCATGCTTCAACTTTGTGAAGAGCATCATCAAAAACAAAAACAAAAAAAAACAAAAAAAAAAACAGATCAACTTTCTTGCACTTCCCCAAACTCTTTGGATAACTGCTTAGAGGTGAGTTTACTTCACAAAATTAGCATCCTTCTATACCTTCTTTTATGCAGAAATAATTAATTCATTAGGTCTTCTTAATAAATATGTGAGAACAAACAAACAAACAGAAACAGCTTTAAACATGAGTAAAACTTAAAACTTCTCCTTCGTTTCTGCCAATTCACTTAAAATGATCTTTAGGTGTGTGAAGACCTAAATGCTCTGAATGCACTTATGGTATGACTTTGCACATTTCCAATTTGGTAAATCTCTGATTGAAGAAACTCACATGAGCCCTTACACTGTACCTGGTATCCAATGTCCATGACAAAGTGTGCTTTAAAACAATAATCAACTGCCTTCAGCAGTGATGGCAAAGAAATTGGCTGACGTTCAATAATAACAAACACTTGGTGATCCTTGATAAGGCCAGCTTTACCAAGACAGAGTATAAATGGATGTGGCCGATCCTTCTTCGATATGTCACAACAGAATTGCTCCACACTTGTAACATTCTAGATGAAATGAAAAAAAAAGAAATCAAAACAGAATTCACAAAGAAAAGGGAAAACTAAAGTACTGCAGTTAAGTGAAATGCTGAGCCCAGTGCACTACCTTTAAACACACTTAGACAACATTTGTAAATGATCCTACCCACAAAGCTTTGACAATGTTACCAATAAAATTTGAAAACCCTTCACATTTATACTTCTTGTTTGAGAAGTATTTTTTATGAAGTCTTTGTTACCTTACCACATATTTCAAGATAATGGTTTTTCCCTACCAAGCTTTTTTTGGTCTACCTTCAAATCAATGACTCCAGTTCCTTGTCAAACAAGAACTTCTCTTCTGTCAGTCCTTACAAAAGAAAGTGCAAAAGGTTGTGTTCTTTAATTCTACCTAATGCAGGACAGCAAAGTGCTGTACTATGCTTTGTACAAGCTCTATGCAGTTTAACTTCTAGTAACCTCAAATGCCCTTTCCTCTCTTCCAAATACAACAATTCTTTCAAGTCAATGTGGAATATCTTACTTAAATACAAACATGAGATTCCCTTATTTAGTTATCTTTCTTGATGTGTTGTCTTTGCAAGCCCTTTCCATAACTCAGTAGTGTAAATAATTCTTCATCTATAATTTGAAATAAAGTGTTTATTGTCTGAGCCTCTAAAACACACACACACACAATACCTTGTGCTTTCTGTAAGAGTAAAGAAAATTGTAGTGTAAGATCTAGAAAGGACAAGAATTATATTTCAACACAAACTTATGCAACCATAATCTTTTAGAACCAGAATGCAAAAATGCATTGAGGTTTCGATGATACATACATGCTCTTTTCAATGAAATGCTACATTTCTTGTAAGAACTGGTGACCCGAAGTGACCTTTGACTCCACATGTTAGTAACTGGTTTTTTTCTTTTAACCCAAACAATTCTACAAATTTCATACTGTGCCTTAAGATATTTCGCAAACAATCAGCTTACATCATACACATCAACATATCAAGTTTGAAATGAATCCCAAGTTTCCTACCTTAAGATATTGTGTTAAAGAGTTTTTCAGGATTTGTCCCCTTCTGACCCCAAATGACCTTTGACCTCTACCAAAATAAAAAGGATCCTTCTTTACATCATAATACATCTACATATCAAGTCTGAAATGAATCCAACTTTCCTATCATGATGTATCATGTAAACAAGGATTTCAGTGTTTGAACCCCATGTGACCCAAATGACCTATGACCTCCACCAAAATTCTTGGGTTTTTCCTTACATCATTACGCATCAACATATCAAGTTTGAAATGGATCAAAGTTTCCTACCTTGAGGTATAGTGTAAACCAGGATTTCCGGGTTTGACCCCATGTGACCCAAAATGACCTTTGACCTCCACCAAAATATATCCAGTTCTTTCTCTCACATTATAACGCATCAACATATCAAGTTTGAAATGAATCTAAGTTTTCTATCTTGAGATATTGTGTAAACAAAGATTTTGGTCTTTGACCCCTGTGACCCCAAATGACCTTTGACCTCCACCAAAATATATCCTGTTCTTTCCTACACCATTACGCATCAACATATCAAGTTTGAAATGGATCAAAGTTTCCTACCTTGAGGTATAGTGTAAACCAGATTTCCGGGTTTGACACCACGTGACCCGAAATGACCTTTGACCTCCACCAAAATATATCCAGTTCTTCCTCACATTATAACGCATCAACATATCAAGTTTGAAATGAATCCAAGTTTTCTATCTTGAGATATTGTGTAAACAAAGATTTTGGTCTTGACCCCTGTGACCCCAAATGACCTTGACCTCCACCAAAATATATCCCGTTCTTTCCTACATCTTAACGCATCAACATATCAAGTTTGAAATAAATCCAAGTTTCCTACCATGAGATATCATGTAAATAAGGATTTCGGGGTTGGACCCCACATGACCCCAAATGACCTTTGACCTCCACCAAAATCAATAGGGTTCTTCCTTACATCATAACGCATCTACATATCAAGTTTGAAATTAATCCAAGTTTTCTACCTTGAGATATTGTGTAAACAAAGATTTTGGTTTTTGACCCCCTGTGACCCCAAATGACCTTTGACCTCCACCCAAAATATATCCCGTTCTTTCCTACATCTTAACGCATCAACATATGAAGTTTGAGATTAATCTAAGTTTCCTACCATGAGATATCGTGTAAATAAGGATTTCGGGGTTTGACCCCACATGACCCCAAATGACCTTTGACCTCCACCAAAATCAATAGGGTTCTTCCTTACATCATAACGCATCTACATATCAAGTTTGAAATTAATCCAAGTTTTCTATCTTGAGATATTGTGTAAACCAAGATTTTGGTTTTTGACCCCCTGTGACCCCAAATGACCTTTGACCTCCACCAAAATATATCCCGTTCTTTCCTACATCTTAACGCATCAACATATCAAGTTTGAAATAAATCCAAGTTTCCTACCATGAGATATCATGTAAATAAGGATTTCGGGGTTTGACCCCATGTGACCCCAAATGACCTTTGACCTCCACCAAAATCAATAGGGTTCTTCCTAACATCATAACGCATCTACATATCAAGTTTGAAATTAATCCAAGTTTTCTATCTTGAGATATTGTGTAAACAAAGATTTTGGTTTTTGACCCCCTGTGACCCCAAATGACCTTTGACCTCCACCAAAATATATCCCGTTCTTTCCTACATCTTAACGCATCAACATGTCAAGTTTGAAATAAATCCAAGTTTCCTACCATGAGATATCATGTAAATAAGGATTTCGGGGTTGGACCCCATGTGACCCCAAATGACCTTTGACCTCCACCAAAATCAATAGGGTTCTTCCTAACATCATAACGCATCAACATATCAAGTTTGAAATTGATCCAAGTTTTCTACCATGAGATATCGTGTAAACAAGGATTTTGGGGTTTGACCCCACGTGACCCCAAATGACCTTTGACCTCCACCAAAATCAATAGGGTTCTTCCTTACATCATAACGCATCTACATATCAAGTTTGATATTAATCCAAGTTTTCTACCATGAGATATCGTGTAAATAAGGATTTCGGGGTTTGACCCCACATGACCCCAAATGACCTTTGACCTCCACCAAAATCAATAGGGTTCTTCCTTACATCATAACGCATCTACATATCAAGTTTGAAATTAATCCAAGTTTTCTATCTTGAGATATTGTGTAAACAAAGATTTTGGTTTTTGACCCCCTGTGACCCCAAATGACCTTTGACCTCCACCAAAATATATCCCGTTCTTTCCTACATCTTAACGCATCAACATATCAAGTTTGAAATAAATCCAAGTTTCCTACCATGAGATATCATGTAAATAAGGATTTCGGGGTTGGACCCCACATGACCCCAAATGACCTTTGACCTCCACCAAAATCAATAGGGTTCTTCCTTACATCATAACGCATCTACATATCAAGTTTGAAATTAATCCAAGTTTTCTACCTTGAGATATTGTGTAAACAAAGATTTTGGTTTTTGACCCCCTGTGACCCCAAATGACCTTTGACCTCCACCCAAAATATATCCCGTTCTTTCCTACATCTTAACGCATCAACATATGAAGTTTGAGATTAATCTAAGTTTCCTACCATGAGATATCGTGTAAATAAGGATTTCGGGGTTTGACCCCACATGACCCCAAATGACCTTTGACCTCCACCAAAATCAATAGGGTTCTTCCTTACATCATAACGCATCTACATATCAAGTTTGAAATTAATCCAAGTTTTCTATCTTGAGATATTGTGTAAACCAAGATTTTGGTTTTTGACCCCCTGTGACCCCAAATGACCTTTGACCTCCACCCAAAATATATCCCGTTCTTTCCTCCATCTTAACGCATCAACATATCAAGTTTGAAATAAATCCAAGTTTCCTACCATGAGATATCATGTAAATAAGGATTTCGGGGTTTGACCCCATGTGACCCCAAATGACCTTTGACCTCCACCAAAATCAATAGGGTTCTTCCTAACATCATAACGCATCTACATATCAAGTTTGAAATTAATCCAAGTTTTCTATCTTGAGATATTGTGTAAACAAAGATTTTGGTTTTTGACCCCCTGTGACCCCAAATGACCTTTGACCTCCACCAAAATATATCCCGTTCTTTCCTACATCTTAACGCATCAACATGTCAAGTTTGAAATAAATCCAAGTTTCCTACCATGAGATATCATGTAAATAAGGATTTCGGGGTTGGACCCCATGTGACCCCAAATGACCTTTGACCTCCACCAAAATCAATAGGGTTCTTCCTAACATCATAACGCATCAACATATCAAGTTTGAAATTGATCCAAGTTTTCTACCATGAGATATCGTGTAAACAAGGATTTTGGGGTTTGACCCCACGTGACCCCAAATGACCTTTGACCTCCACCAAAATCAATAGGGTTCTTCCTTACATCATAACGCATCTACATATCAAGTTTGATATTAATCCAAGTTTTCTACCATGAGATATCGTGTAAATAAGGATTTCGGGGTTTGACCCCACATGACCCCAAATGACCTTTGACCTCCACCAAAATCAATAGGGTTCTTCCTTACATCATAACGCATCTACATATCAAGTTTGAAATTAATCCAAGTTTTCTATCTTGAGATATTGTGTAAACAAAGATTTTGGTCTTGACCCCCTGTGACCCCAAATGACCTTTGACCTCCACCAAAATATATCCCGTTCTTTCCTACATCTTAACGCATCAACATATCAAGTTTGAAATAAATCCAAGTTTCCTACCATGAGATATCATGTAAATAAGGATTTCGGGGTTGGACCCCATGTGACCCCAAATGACCTTTGACCTCCACCAAAATCAATAGGGTTCTTCCTAACATCATAACGCATCTACATATCAAGTTTGAAATTAATCCAAGTTTTCTATCTTGAGATATTGTGTAAACAAAGATTTTGGTTTTTGACCCCCTGTGACCCCAAATGACCTTTGACCTCCACCCAAAATATATCCCGTTCTTTCCTACATCTTAACGCATCAACATATCAAGTTTGAAATAAATCCAAGTTTCCTACCATGAGATATCATGTAAATAAGGATTTCGGGGTTTGACCCCATGGGACCCCAAATGACCTTTGACCTCCACCAAAATCAATAGGGTTCTTCCTAACATCATAACGCATCTACATATCAAGTTTGAAATTAATCCAAGTTTTCTATCTTGAGATATTGTGTAAACAAAGATTTTGGTTATTGACCCCCTGTGACCCCAAATGACCTTTGACCTCCACCAAAATCAATAGGGTTCTTCCTAACACATCTACATATCAAGTTTGAAATTAATCCAAGTTTTCTACCATGAGATATCGTATAAACAAGGATTTTGGGGTTTGACCCCACGTGACCCCAAATGACCTTTGACCTCCACCAAAATCAATAGGGTTCTTCCTAACATCATAACGCATCTACATATTAAGTTTGAAATTAATACAAGTTTTCTATCTTGAGATATTGTGTAAACAAAGATTTTGGTTTTTGACCCCCTGTGACCCCAAATGACCTTTGACCTCCACCAAAATAGATAGGGTTCTTCCTCTCAGTAAGGGGTATCTGTGTACCAAGTTTGAGAACTGTCGGACTTTCCCTTCTCAAGATATCGTGTAAACAAGCAAAGTGTCACAAACACACACACATACACACACACACGCACATACACACATACACACACACGCCATCATGAATGCATAGGTTTCTCTTTTCATCGAAACCAAAAATCTTGAATTTGCTCATAGTCTTTGAAAGGGTATAGGATATTCTAGAACTTCTATCTTTAACTTTTAGATCTTCCATGAGTTTCTGAAATGTTCTCATACTAGAATGATGTGAACTATTTTCAGAATATTCTTTCTTAAGAATTGTATATTTGAAAGCCTCCCAACTTCTGGGTCTGACTTCTAGAGCTCTAGTTGTCAAAGGAAACACAGAATCAGGGGCTTGCTGGTTGTGTGTTTTGAAGAGGAATTATTCTTTGTACAAGGGATGTTGAGTTAAGCTCAGAAGTTAAGCTAAAAAGTTAGCTCAAGTTGAGCTCAGTGAAATACTTAATCTGGAAAGGTCTACAGAGGTGCCTCAAGTTCACATATCTTCAAGTGCCTATAAAGATTGTGTGAATCAAGTCTTCAAAGAAGGACTTAAAAATGAAAGAGTTTTGTGCATTTTAAAGCATAATGTAATCTCCACGGGAAATAAGTATCTATCGCAGGGAACATATCTCTTGTGGACTTTAGTTGTGTAATACCAGGGAATTTATCAACTTCTTATGAGCTCATTTACATTTGTCACCCTGCTGCTGTGCAGAAAGGAGATTAATCAGTAGCCTTCGACTTGTCACAAACACTTTGCCTTCTTATTTTTGGTTTCAGTCACTACAAAAGTGATTTTGAACACTTATCAAGTCATTTCTTTGGGGCAATTTAAAATACATTCTTCATTGCTGCAATTGGCCAGCTGCTATCCATTTTATATATTTTGCAGCTATGAAATGGTTCTTTACCAGCTATTGGCTTCACAGAACTCATGCTAAATAACTAGCTGGTGCTTTCTGAAGCTAAGAGTTCTTTGTTTGCCAAAGTAGTCTATTTTTCCTCGTATCAACAATACAACATTCCCTGCAATTATGTTGAGATGATAAAAAGTACTCACTGGTTTCAAATCTATGAATGTAGCAACAGAGTCACCCATTGTGCACAGTCCTGAGCTTTTCTTGCATCTCCCTCGGAATAGTAACGGAAGCAAATGGAAGGCTATGTTTTCCCTCTCATCTGCAACCAATATGAAGGTAATATAGATAAGATACAGCAAGAGACCTCAAGTAATTAAGATACAGCTACTGTTAAAAAGTAAATTTAGTGCTATTGATAAGTAGATAAAGATGGGGGCACTCAAAGTAAGGAACTGCTGTTTAGCATGACAGGCATGAGGTAAAACCCCGAAATATTTTACACTATGCAAAGCAGTTTTTTCATCCCAGCCTAAACAAAATCTACTGTGATATTTCAAACTGAATAAAGGCCTTTTAAAAGCACCCAAAACTGATCAATTTTTTTGTGTCTGTCAGCCACCCCCACTTGTGAAATGAAATTGTCATTTATCAGCAAAAATGCTGGCACCAAATTTGTGGTCACTTAGCAGCATTGGGAAATGACCATCCTTAAAGTCATGAAGCACCTAGCTAGTTTTTTGTATGTTACTCATTTGAATAGAGCCCATTTGAAGCCTCTTTATTTTTCCATCTTGTGCACTTCAATAACTTAAGGGCACATGGTAAGTTTCCAAAATCACAATGCAAAAATGCATTTTGGTTTCAATGATTCAAGTGCTTTCTAAATAATACCATGATGCTACATTTCTTTCAGTCACTGGACAGATGCTATCGTACAGCTGAGTATCATCAGCGTATGAATGAAAATTAACATTGTGACTACATATAATATCTCCCATTGGTTGTGTATATATTGTGAAAAGAATTGGTCCCATTACAGAACCTTGAGGAACTCCATAGATAAGTTGAGACTGCGCAGAGAGAACATTATCAATACAAACACCGCTCGATCTGCTATTTAAGTAGCTTCTAAACCAAATACCACTCCTCAGGAAATTAAGAAGTGTGGTAGGTGTTCTGTTTTATTTCACTTTAATAGATTTAAATGAGCTCCCATCTTGATCTAGGTGTGCAAAAAATCCTCCTCCTCACAGTGATTTGGAGTGGTGGTGTGCACTGGCATGCCTCAAAATTCAAGGCATGTGATACACACTGTCAAGTTGATTAGTTAGACTTTACATCTCAATTTGTAACCTATTGGTTTAATAAGTCGGGCTGATCACAGCCTTTTTCCCAGTTGTGGCTTACTGTCAAACAAGACCATGCTGCTTAACTAGCTGCTACAGAAAGTATGAAAGTAGATTACTGAAGAAGCTGGATATTCCCAATGACACAACCACCAGAATATTTGATATGTACATATGTAACAGGCTTTCCTGAATAATGCTTATCATATAAGAACAAAACTAACACCTGTACAATTATCATGGGAATGAAATAAAGAAGTGAAAATATAATCTGAGCATGATTTTCACTACTTAAGCTCACTCACCTTTGGTAAGCTTTCCCACATCCTGGTTCATGTTCAAAACTTGCTGCCATGAAGGGCACACCTCACATGCATACTGTAGGTTATCAGACTTTCAGAAATACTGTCCCATTTCTCATACAGGCTGTTGGATTTTCCTGGGTAAAGCATATCAAAGTCTTGTTCCATCTGTAAAACCATGCAGAATGGGAATATTTTGAAAAAGAATGAAGACACTACATATTTTTCAAAAGAAGAGATTTTGCTTTTGTCTTCTTCCTAAGGTTTTAAGAGTACTTTCCTTTCATAACATACACGCAATTTATCACTTTACTAGACACGTCACATATACTCATATTACTATCATTGTTGGTTGAGAAGAAACAAATATATGAAATGTGATTGAACTGACATGAAGAAAATGTAATTTAAGGGAGACCACACTTTAAATGTTCTGCATCACAAATCTTGTGAGAAAAAAATCAAGTACAACTCAGTCTCTGCTAGAGAGGTAAGACAGCCTTCCCCTTGATTTGATGGGAAATCCTGGTGAACGTATCTTGGCTTATCTGTGCCTTCTTTCGTGTAGGCTAGCTAATTGAATTGTTTGCTTAGTTGGTTGGTAGGCTGCTCAAGTTTCTTGCCCACTAAAAATTGAATCTGCAGTTTGCGGTTGTGGTATAGTGCACTGGTTTAGTCAGGCAAACAATGGCCTATTCAGTCGTACCCAAGTTATCCATGAAAAAGATCAACTTTTGTGATTGACAGAGAGAAGCTGGCTTTCAAAGTATAACCGAGTTCTTCAACCTTATGATGATCATTATGCATTTTAACAAAATGAGCAGTTACCATTCAACAAGACCTACCATTCCTGGAGTAAGTAACCTTGGGTAGCAATCCAAGACTTCTGCCACACCTTTCCTATCTTCTCTTATGCTTTTAGCCCTTGCAGCAAATGTCTTCTTCATATAGTCCTTTACTGTACACAGTGGCTCGCAATTGTGCCGAAGCCATTCAGTCATTGCTTTCTCCTCAGCAGGTGGTAACTGTTCTTTGCTAACTACACACACAAAAAGAAGACAGAACCATTCATTGTTATAAAAGTTGACCAGAATCCTGCCCATTTACTTAGTTTTGCAGGGGATGTGGGAGGGTGCTAAGTGGGTGGGATGGTGTGGGTAGAAAAAAGGTCTAACTGCACCTTACGGAGACAGGAAAATTCCTTTTAAAAAACAAACATCCACCACTGAGATCCTGCCTTTATACACAGACAAGTGATGATAAAGGCTTGTCCAACCATAGACAAACTGTACAATTGAAAGGCTAGGGCAGGACCCACAAGTACCCTCAGGCTATACCCAGGTCAACGAGTGACATTATGTAATATAGGTGTACTTTCTCTGTCATGGAAAGCTCTCTCAACATCACAATTTAGTCATGCATGTTGCAAATTTTATTTCTTTGTAATATTTTAAAGACACTTTCAAATACAGACAAAAGTATATGCTAAAGGTTAGTGATACCTTTTCAAGAAATGTAATTCTCAAAAGCTTGAAGAATTTTTAACAGTCTCCTTTTTGGTTTGTTAAAATGACAGATTACTGTTATCTGTTGCTATGAATTGATATATTACTCAGCAAATTAATGCACTCATCATCAAAAGTTATTCACAAATTTTATACAGAATATAATTTAGCGTATGGAACAACAAAGTAACGTCTGGCAAGCCTTACTAAGGTATATATGCCACAGCAAGGGATCATAAATCGCAGAATATGACCGAGTTGGAAATAGGTTAAAAGCACATACAAAACATGACAGCTGGAGATCAAAGAGTAGTTATTTTGGGGGACAAAAAGTGTGTACAAGCAGGGATCGAGGAAGACAGTATTGAAGTAACTGTTTCCAGAGATAGCTAGATCAAAATCTCACTTAATAGCAAGCCAGTGGAGCAGCTCATCCACTATCCCTCACACATACAGTTAGAGTAACATTTTTATATCAAACCTTAAACGGACCAAAAATCTAAAACCCTAACATGTGCTGTATACACACAGGCATAAACTGAAGGGGATCTATTATGACATAACTTATTCAGCGACCTCACCACTAGAGACATCTTAGGTCAGAGCCAAGTCACACCAAAGTTAAAACTGGCCTTCTGCATCCAGCCACCATTAGACATCTTTTTATCTTCTTTTATTTATTTTTTTTTTTGATGGCTAAAATACTTTAATCAGATATGACCCCCATCTGCTTGATATAAATAACAAAATGAAACAAAAAAATGAAAACTTTCTAAGGGAAAGCTTTGGCTAAAATATATCCCTTCACCTTTTGTAACCCTAATTAACATTTATTACCAATTTAAAGATAGCCATGGTGACTAGCTATATAATGTAATGGCCAATTCAATAAGATTCAGACACAACCACTAGAAGTTGAACACATCATTTCACTGAACCTGTCCATGACGCAACAGGAACTAACAGTAGCTGTCACTCTAAATATGACCTTACCTAATTTAACAATGAACGGCTTAAAGCGACTGCAGACAGCAACCTGATGCCATTGTTAATTGCCATGGCATGAGCTCAATTTGTTGAGCTAAATCTAATGAGGAAACATTCTCTCTTCCAGGCTTACTACCCAAATATGCCTTTATTTTTCTCAGTGTTACAAAGGTATTTGGCTTCACTAACTTGTAAAAATGGATTTCATTCTTGTAAAAATCTTTTTCCTGCTTGTTTTCTGCTTGGAATTCATTATCATCATCCTCCATCTGATCATCCCAATTAGTTGCTTGGTCATCCTTCATTGTCACATGGGGTATTTAAACCTTGAACTTGTGCATTCGAATTTGACCCCTCATTTTGTTCATAAATGGATGGTTGCTCATCAGTGACAGTCTCTTTTTTTTTTTGATGAGACTGCAAGTGCCTTTTAAAACTTGATAATCGAAAGAAAATACTTTTGCAGTTATCTTGGAGACAAGTTATTTTCGTTTGTGATCGTGCATAAATACAATGAGCATGCTTAAGGTGGAAAAAGAAAACCTTAATGTCTCCCTTGACACCTCTAACCACCGTAAGACTTACTTCGTTTCGCCATTTCTGTAAGAACTTCAGTCTCTCACCCACTTTTGGGACAAGTTCTTTGACTGAACCTTCATCGAGAAGCTGCAGTGCATGTTTGTCTGTCTATCCCATGGTCTGCAATTAAAGGAAAGAGAACTTTACTGTAGCACAACAAATGTTGACATTTTGCAATTAACATTTTGCATTGATCAGGTTGTTCTACGGGCTTAATGGGGATCGACAGAGGGTGGCTGGTTGTTTGAGTGGCATATCTTATATATTTTTTCTCTTTTCAGCTTCATTGGGGACAAGAGTAGGGGTTTCCAGGTAATCAGGTTTGTGGAAGGGGTTTGCAAACCCTTTCCCTCATTCCCCTGCGATGCACTCAAGTCTGAGAATAGAAATGTACATAGTACAGTACCAATCAATTCCTTCTGACCATCCACGCATGTGTACCCATGGTACAGTTTGCAGTATGTGTGCACTCTGAAAAGCTTGACGTTACAGGTCTCAAAGCTACTGTACCAAGCAAACGCACATATCCGACCAATGCTTGTGAGTATCCAATGTAGTACACAGAATACATTCTCACCGTCGGGGAATAATTTATCCGGTATCGCATCGCAAAATGCGATGCAAAGTAACAGGTTTGCGACACAAATAAAAATATGAGTAGCAAAATTTGCGATACAATTTCCGAGCAAAAGCTCCGGTACTCTGTGAATGGAAATGACAACGGGAATACAGCATGAAGGCCTACAACTGTTCAATATATAATTAGTACTCGCACACTTGTCAAGCAACAAAACACTGCAAAAAAGCAGCAAGATTAAAAGAACCCAGACACTTGAGTGTGCTCAAAACAGCAAGGTAATTCACGCAACTTTTACGTGCACCTATTGGCCGCTAGTTACATTGTCAATGGTGCAACTTTAACGTTTGCAGCTGTGTATGAACTATGAGGCACTCTGTAAGTGCTAGTGTTACGATAGCTCGGGGACTCTCCATAGGGATCAAACTTCTTCCACATAAAACACGAGACAGCCTAGGCTCTACACATCTCCATATGCAAACACGTTAGGATAGTGCAAGGTCTAGCACAAACAACTCAGAAGAAAAAAGCATCGTAGGGCAAAATTACAGGGGTTAATCTTTTGAAAATAGTATGAAGGGCTTAGTAAGAGTATTTTACACGTGCCTCATAATTATTTTATGAAATTTGTGAAAATTTGATTATATTGGACATCTTTCAAATTGACATCGTTCTGACTACCCTGAATGAGGCTGTAGCAGTAGGCCTTGTATGTAATACGTATGAGAAGTTTGAGAACACTTTTAGAATCGGATAGCAAGATCGAAATTTAGGAAAATTCCTAGGATTTAAGAAGCATGCAAACTGCTTATTATCATGGTGGAGGAAAAACAATAAGGTTACTGACCGTCTTCTAGCCCTGTTCCAGTTTGTTAGCACACAGTGCATCAAGCTTGTTGAGTGAATGTTTTTGACTCGCTTTCTGGAGGACCTTACACTGAAGGCCTACCGCAAAGCAAGGAGCTGATTCAGTCCGATATGGAATTGAACTCAGCATTTTGTGCCTTGTTTCTGCAGATCCATAAAGAATTATTGCAGACAGGACTTTTCGTGGAAGAGTGCTGTCACATTAAGTCAATGTTTAGGTTTAGTTTCAGCATATAACTGAACATGGTATAATAGCGGGGAATAGCATCTGGGCATGAATCAGAGTACTGCATAACAGAAGAAAAGTATGACAGTGAAAATTGCTATGCAAATTTTGAAAACTGCTACACAAAATGGAACTTGTATCGCAAAAATGCTATGCAAAATTTCTGTACTAAATTATTCCCCGTCACTACTTTTTCTTTGTAGATGGTTAAAACTGAAGAAAGAAAAAAAGAAAAAAAAATTCTCAAAATGGGAGAAACAAAAATATTGACTATTGCTGCAATGTTATACCCACTCTCGTCTGCTGTTATAGACAGCATGCTCCTAGCCGGTTACAAGTAGACTAATTTTGATATCCAACATTGTCGGGAGGGCTGCATTTTCGAGGAACCTGATGTTAGAACCACAAAAGCAATATTCTGTTATACCCATACAAAATACATGTAAGGATTGGTGAAAGTTGTGGAAATTGGACGAAAAATTGCGAATTAAAAGATTGCACTGGTGAAAATTTTGCACAAAAACACACACACTCAAAAAATAAAGCATGCACTACGTCCGGGTTAGAATTCAGTACCACAAACTACTCATGTGCACATGCATTGGCTTGATCACACATTACTATTTCACAAGGTTTGAAAGTTGAGTGAGGCAGGTAACATGACAGATAGAGCATGCTTCTGTGAAATGAAGAAATGACTGGCGTGAGGCTAACTAGGAGATTTTATTGCCCAATCATCTTTTTCCAACAAACAATTCATAGGCCTATAGTGATCAAAAGAGGCAGAAATTCATCTTATTTTCAAGCTAGGTAGTGTTATTTTGTAATTTTTTTTCTGAAAAATCAGTTTTGTGAAAAGGACGAGCACATTGAAAGGAATTCTGATTAGATCCTGATTTGAAGTAAATATCTGGAATTTGGGGTTTTTCGTCCTAGTCAAGTCCTATGGGGTCCGTTCGTTTCCATCCTCGGTAGTTTCCGCCCGTTACTTTCCACCCCTAAAAATCTTGGGGCGGAAAGTAATGTTGGAACTAACGTGTGATAAAAATAACTGTCAACTTCAAATTTCAAATCAAAGTACAAGGAAACAATGAAATTTATGGCTAGGCCTAAAACTTTTTGGGTATCCTCATCAAAAATCATAAAAAAGAATGAATTTTACAACCTTTTCTAAACGTCAAGTCTAGCCACGGACTTGTATTTTTTTACGTATAAGTAGTCCGCTTATCTATAGATAGACTTATGCTGAATGTGTGAACAGTTGTTCACAGCACTGAATACCATATACCTGTACGTAAGTACGTATAAGTATACTAAGGTCTACAGTGAGAATGTTGCTTGGAAAGACGTCAACATGGCTGTAATGGGTGTCGCATGGAATAGTAAAAGACATCGATGAAGTTTGAAACTTTAAGGAAAAGTTGATGGAATCTTCATTTGACAAAAGTATCACTGATATCACATTCCATTCCATTACTTTCCGCCTCCCAAAAAGATGTTTTCTGCTAAAAATAATGGGGGCGGAAAACACCGTTTTTGAAGGGCGGAATGTAACGAGGGCGGAAACTAACTGTAACCAAGCCCTATACCTGTAACACTCATTGCCCCAGCCTATAGGCTACATGTGAGGAGTAAAGGTTGTGCCACAGCTAATTAACTTTGATCCTATGTTGCAAAAGAAAACTGACTAGCCTAGGCCTAGCCTTGAGCTGGAGGGGCGTAGTTTGTCGCCTAGCTAGAGCTAAAAGCTATAGGCTACCTTTATATTGGCCCTATGTCTGACGTTGGCCTAACCTAGGCTAGGCTTAGGCTAACCGTAATTTCTCTTGGTGGGGCCATTAAGTTAGTGTTACAATTAGGCCTAGAGCCTACCGTTAGGCTTGGGTGAAAAAATAATGTGCGCCAATTTTCTTAGCCTTGGCGAGGCAAGGCTATGGTTTGATCACGTCCGCGGGCTTATTACGTTAGGCCTAACTTAGATTGAGTTAGCCTAGGTCTAGATAGTAGATCTGCATATAGGATGCAAGAGCCTTAGTTTAACTGTAAGTATACTCTGGACGAAAGACTAACTTAGGCCATACTCGTCTATCGTTAGGTAGCCCAGCCTATCCATTCTCGTAGTTATGATTCTCGAACCTCGCATATTGAAGTTCAACTAATCAAATCTAGCTTATCCTCACCATCCTCATCTCTAAAAACGTCGATGAGATTCACCATCCCCCAACGCGGTAGTAATTCTTCTACTTCTTGGTCAGACATCATGAAATTTGCACCGTAAATTATTCTCGCAGATGGAAAGACATGTCTATGTTCTAGTCCCTCGTCGTAATTCGCGATCGCGCGCCCAACGGAAGAATGTGACGTCATTGTTATAATTTTGGCGGGAAATGCAGTGCTTTACCCAATCTTGGGCAAAAATATTGCCACTTCAAATAACAAAGCGGGTTTTTACACAAGTCTGACCTGTAAACAACGGTTTGGTAATTTAAATGCTAATTTCCTGGTTAATAATTTACGCAGGTTGGGCAGTTTGGGCTGTGCCCAACTTTTTTTACCCAACTGTTTTTAGAGTGAAGGACTACGCTGAATGGACTCAGCTTGATATCGGCCATATTGTCCACCATGCAGTGTCGCCTAGTTTTATCCCCCCCCCCCCCAAAATAAAGTAGCAATTATCTAGCTATTTGACCCGATACGTTGTCATTAACCGTCATAGCATCCTACCTCAGGTATTTTGTTTTCATTTAATTCAATTTCAACAGGGGCCTATACAACCACGAATTGCTTCCATAAATAACTAAATGTATAAATAAATAAAGAGTATGGTTAAGAGTTCATTACTACATTTCCCGTTTATAGAAAAAGGGTAACCTAATTTTGTTGTTCTGAAGGTTCGTAAACAATCTTTTCCTGCAAATTGTAGATCATTATAGGATCATTCCCGCAGAATCCCGGCGAATAATAGCTTCCGAAAACATCTGAGTTACTCTGCTGTTTCCCCAACATTGGTAATTTTTGCCCAGCTGTTTTTTAGAGCTGTTACACAACACACAACCAAATCTGTTCAAACAAAGCTTTCTTTACAGACCTTCTCCACATGGGCGTCCGCAGAAAAAAAGTCAGGGGGGGCAAAATTTCTAGACGGGGGCAAAACCTCGGAGTCACCACGAATTGACATGAAACGTGCGAAAATTTTAGCCCAAAATGGCTCCCAGATTGCCTGAAATGGCATTTCTAAAGCCTATTTTTGGCATAGAAACTTGGAAGACACGTTTTGTTCGGGTTTTTGCTTTGATTTTTATACGTTTTTTCAAATTTTTGATTTTCCAGGGGGGGGGGCAACCCCCTTGCCCTTACCTGCGGACGCCCATGCTTCTCCATAAAAAAAAAAAAACGCATGTGTGTACTGACATTGTTTACATGAAAAGGAAGCATTGTGTGTGTGTGTGTGCATTGTGTGTGTGTGTGACTTTGTCAGTTTGTGTATGTGGGTGTGGCTTTATCTTTGTGTAAAGCAGGGAACATAATGTGTAGGTGTGTGAGTGGATGTGCGCGTGTGTGTCTTTAAAGGTAGTCGACTCTCACCCAAACCACAATTTTTGTAGTAATCCACACTAAATTGACACAGCTTTATGACTGACGGCCTAGTTCGAATTTGAACTGGGGTTAGTGTAACTTAGTGCTCCTAACATTCTGGTAACTCCTTCACCCTCTGCGAGTCCAGAGCGAGTTTTCATAAATTCTAAACTCATCTTCAGCAGTCTTTTATGAATAATATTTCTTATATATGGCTTGTGCAGTTGTCATATAACAATTTTAAGATCGTGCAAGCAAAGGACAAACTTGTTTTTCGGCGACACTTGGTAAAACTCTGCTTAACCAGCGTTCATTTGCAGCAATATACCCGACGTCACCATATACGCTAACAAAAACAGCGCTCGTCACGATTGCGTTCGATTCGGGAGTGCATAAAAATATGAAACATACCATAAAACTACATTCCTGCTGCACATGACTTGGCAATTGCGTCCGTTTTGACTCGCGCGTTTCCGTTGGCGTTCTCCTTCAAAGATAAAGCTAAGGCTTTCTTTGATCTAGGCGTCTATTTTGAAACAATTGTTTCTAACATGCTGTCGAGTCCGCGTATCGGTAACACATCTATTACGCATGATCACTATCATCCATTATGTCAAATTGAAACGAAACGCACTGACGACACATACATGACCTCTTTTCGCATACTGGAGCATTTCAGTTCGGCGGACAGAAGAGGTTTTGCCCCCAAAAATATAATTCTGCCCAAAAGACTATCTCAGCGGAGCACCACCACAGAAAATTTTGAACTAAAATTGGATCAGTCA
Source organism: Holothuria scabra (assembly GCA_037179385.1). NCBI lineage: Eukaryota > Metazoa > Echinodermata > Holothuroidea > Aspidochirotida > Holothuriidae > Holothuria > Holothuria scabra. Next base: position 26,214,813 of record CM074198.1, read on the forward strand.
TACAGCCGGAAATGACATTTCTAGCATTCTAGTAGAATCTAGTTAGTCTGTAATTCGAGCTCTCTTTTGAAATGAACGTTCAATTCAATAAAACTTAGCAAACTGTTAAGTGATCAGAAAGCTACTAGAAAAAATGTCTCTCACCCCTAAAATTATTTCTTTAGAAAGACAATCTAAGCGGAGCGTCAACATTGGTTGGCTTGAAGCGTCCAGAAAATTTTGAGAAATTGCGACCCCCCCCCCCCCCCAGCCGGAAATGGTGTTTTTCAAGCTTGTAAGTACAATCCAAGCAGTCGCTACTTTGAGCTTTCGTTTGCAATAAAACGTTCACTTCAAATAAAATATCAAACTGCAAAGTGATTAGTTACAAGAAAACAAAGGGGCGTAGCCAAGTTTTGGTGTGGGGAGTATCAAGATCTACCAAGCGTCCCCATTCTTGACCACCGTTCGGGTAGGAGGGCTATAAAATGTTTTGCTGTCTTGAATATATATTGGTCGAAAGTGTTGTAGTAATACATTCGATCATGAATTTTAAACCGATCCAATATAGAGTATAAACTCTTCTCAAAGAAGGAACCGTTTTTGAAAGAAAATACCCAAGAGAAAAATTGAGCCGCACGGGGGACCGAACCCACCATCCTCCGCTTTCCGGGCAGATTCTCCCCCAGCTTCGTACGCCTATGTTGAAAGTTTCATTCAATCCATTTTTCCTCTCTGTCTGTTCAGGAGAGCTTTTTCATCTACTTTGTATCGTCATGTATTATCTCGTTAAAGAACCAACTTAAGCAGTGGCCCTAAGCTTATTTGAAACAACATCCCAAAATAACAATTTTCTCCTCATTAGTTTCCCAAAATCCGAGCTTTACTTCAGAGTCTTTTGCAACTCAGTTCCCAAAATAGTCGAATATCTTACTTTCGTTCAAGCATTTGCCCTAAAAATAGAAACGTATCACAGCTAGATTAACACACGAAAAAATTTAAAAGAATAAATAATAAAAAAAGTAAAATGAATAACTCGGGACACGTATGGGAGGCCCATCATTTAAAAGAAACAATCACATTCCTTAGCCTTTTTAAATATTGCAAAGCTCGATGCCCGATTTTCTGAAATCTTCCAAAATATTTGCCTAAAACGAACAAACAAACAAACAAACAAACAAACAAGAAACGCTATATACAGTCAAAGTATTATTTTAATGGAAAATAAACATGATAACAAAGATTTGCAGCACCTTCAGGCAGGTCGGGTATTTTATGCAATTAGTTTTTCTTCAGCTCCAGTATACATACTATTGTCTTCAATGTCCTACAAATACTTTGCCCGAAATAGTAGGAGAGTCAGTCGAGGGTTGAAGAAAAAACGCTCTGGAATGTTTCCAATTGCCAAATAACGGTAATGACATGGACAGACCGGGTGACTGTTAAGTTGCAATGCCCAGTAGTTTGCCATCTGTCCTGTTCCTACAGCCTAAATTCGAGTAACGGTAGGTTGTTTTTCAATTACATAATGATGCAGTTTGAGGATGTCTTCCCATTAATCTCCTGATTTGCTTTAAGTAACACATTTTATATTTGGGAGTTCATGCAGTCATACAGAAAATTTCATCATTTCAGTAGATCTTGAATTTACTCGAGAGTTGCAATAGAATAAAAACTATAAAAACCATCAGCTTGTTTTCAATTCCATTATCCCCCAAAAGATAAGAGCACATTCCATCCAGTGTTAGTGGTCACTTTTAATCTGGTAATTTTCTGATCACTTAGCAAGTTGCTGATTTTTCTATTATTGCAAAAGAAATCTCAAAAAACAACTGTTTTATTTCGAGTTACAAGCCTAGGGAATACTATCCCGGCTGTCTGAAGATTAGAAATTTAAAAATTTTCTGTGCTCTCCGCGCCAACAGTTTGTGTTACTCTGCTTAGATTACCGGAAAAAAAAACCTTTCAGGTTTGCACATCATATTTCGTTTTTGTCAATATCAGTGGCGGCGGAAGCATAAAAATTTAGGGGGTGACAATCAGTGAACAAGATGGAATGGTTGGATTTTTGAAACGAACCCTATGTGCGCGTAGCGCACATCACGAGCGCGAAGCGCGAAGTCCCACTGGCGTGGGTCCAAGGCCCGCCTTAGGGCCCTGGAAAACCTGAGATTCTACAAGCTCTCTCGTGCAATCTAAGCCGTTTTTGGAACATTTTACGGTGAATTCAGTGAACAAAAATGTGCGAAATATTTGCGTTCACAGATAGCCTATAGGCTATTTCTTGGACATCAACATAAGCCTAAGCATGTGACATCAAGTACGCAACATTACATTGGATGAACAAATGTAGTGGAAATAGCCTACTGTAAGTGAATGACTCACCTATGATGAGTGAATACTGGTCAACTGTTCGTTCACGTGATGGCAATGGCAATCCTTCACTTCTCGCGGAGGGAACATACTAGTACAGTAAAGGTTCGGTTTCACTGGACAAGTGATATACTACATACACGTGGTTTGCGGACCGGGCGAGGTTGCCAGATTCTTGTAATCATTTGTAGCCAAATACTAGGTCACAGGCATAGAGCATGGTCGCAGGGGACCGTGACAAGAATCAGCCAAACAATGGCAGAACATAGGCTAACTAGTCAATTTCGGCTGCTTTGTTTGGTGGTGGGTTAACTATAGTCTCAACTTTGAATTGGTTCAAGGCTCCCAAGTTTCTTTTACTTCTTCTCTGATTTTTTTTTGGGGGGGGGACGTCCCCTCGCATGGGCGTCCGCAGAAATTTTTACAGGGGGGGGGGCAAGGTCATTCATGGATGACTGAATTGTGTACACTATTTAAGCGGAGCGCCACCATCAGTTGGCGAGGAGCGTACAAGAAAATTTCGGGCCTTACAAACCCTCCAGATGGCAGGAAACGACACTTGGCGAGTGTTATAAGCTGCATGTACCCAGCCCTGAAACAGGAATTTCATGTCTGTAATTTTTAGATTTTTAGAATTTTCAATGTAAAAAATGTTGAAGGGAAATCTGCCTCTCTGTCACGGCCTCGCACGCCTATGCACGATAAAACTTACGCCATCAAACAGCCTATATAGGCCTATATCCGTTACCCAATTATGAATCATACCCCCCCCCCCCCGTCCCCCCGCTTCCGCCGCCAGTGGTCAATATAAGATATTAGTATTCATCGAGAGCATGAAAATCACGACATTTTTAGAAAAATGGATCAAGTAGGAAAAAGAAGCACTATATAATAACATTTTTCATCTAGACCCTTCAAGACAGCAAAACATTTTATAGCCCTCCTACCCGAACGGTGGTCAAGAATGGGGACGCTTGGTAGATCTTGATACTCCCCACACCAAAACTTGGCTACGCCCCTTTGTTTTCTTGTAACTAATCACTTTGCAGTTTGATATTTTATTTGAAGTGAACGTTTTATTGCAAACGAAAGCTCAAAGTAGCGACTGCTTGGATTGTACTTACAAGCTTGAAAAACACCATTTCCGGCTGGGGGGGGGGGGGGTCGCAATTTCTCAAAATTTTCTGGACGCTCCAAGCCAACCAATGTTGACGCTCCGCTTAGATTGTCTTTCTAAAGAAATAATTTTAGGGGTGAGAGACATTTTTTCTAGTAGCTTTCTGATCACTTAACAGTTTGCTAAGTTTTATTGAATTGAACGTTCATTTCAAAAGAGAGCTCGAATTACCGACTTACTAGATTCTACTAGAATGCTAGAAATGTCATTTCCGGCTATCTGACTGATCCAATTTTAGTTCAAAATTTTCTGTGGTGGTGCTCCGCTAAGATAGTCTTTTGGGCAGAATTATATTTTTGGAGGCAAAACCTCCTCTGTCCCCCGAACTGAAATGCTCCAGTATGCGTAAAGAGGCCATGTATGTGTCGTCAGTGCGTTTCGTTTCAATTTGACATAATGGATGATACTGATCATGCGTAATAGATGTGTTACCGATACGCGGACTCGACAGCATGTTAGTAACAATTGTTTTTTTTTTACAATAGACACCTATATCAAAGAAAGCCTTAGCTTTAGCTTTGAAGGAGAACGCCAACGGAAACGCGCGAGTCAAAACGGACGCAACTGCCAAGTCATGTGTAGCAGGAATGTTCAAGTTCAATTCAATTTATTTCTGTTTGACCTCCGGGGAGGTATCAGAACTGAATGTGAAAAACATATGCATGACAAAAATTATAGCACTTAAGACAAAATCATATATATACAAATGAAAGAAAGAAAAGAAAAAAGGAAAAAACATTTAATTACAATGACGTGAATGACTGTCGAATGAGTAAAATACTGGCACCAGTTTTGAATAGAAAGAATATAGGTAATACAATGCTAACAACTAACGAAACTTTTCTATGATTTTCCAACAAAAGTAACTCAAATTCCTAAGGACCCCTTTATTACTTCACTGGAAAAGTAATTCCATTTTATATGCACTTGCCCTTGTTCTAAAAAATGTTTTTAAATACTTCCTACAATCATTGGAGAAAAAGGGGCATTTAAAAATATAGTGAAATTCGTCACCGATTTGGTTTTCAGAACAGAGAAAACAAGTTCTTTCATGTAAATCAAGACCTTGGTATCTACCAGAAACGGAAGGAATGTTGATATTACTACAAAGATATACATAACCAGGGGGACTTAGGCATACTAAATAATTCTCGAAATTAAGTCTCTGTTTGAACATCCTATATATCTTACAATGTGAGTGATTATTAACCTCTGTCAACCATTCTTGTTCATACATGTCACTTAATCTTCTACTTATTGAATTATTTAACCAGGATTTTCGAGAAGGGACTTGCGTACTGTCTATATGGCCTACGCCTAAATGTTCTGGTAAACTCCAGACAAAAGACATTCCAGACTTATTCAAAGTATGTTTGATCTTAACTAACCAAGGGGAACTGTAAATACCATTAACATCAAGAGCTCTTAAGAATTGATACATCACGTATGACAGTTTATGTTCACTACCTGTAATAATACGATACCAAAAATTAATCATCCTAATTTCAATTGTTTTAATTAATTTGTAACGCCCAAGTTCACCATACACCATACAATTCGGGGTATTTTTACCAAGCTTTAATAAAGACTTACAAAATTTAACATGAAAAGCTTCCATTTGTTTAAGGTCTTCAAAACCCCAGATTTCACAACCATACAATAAAACGGGTATAACTTTGGTAAAATAATTTAAGTTTTAAATCCAAAGGAAGACAAAGACTAGAGCTTTTATTTAACATACCATACATAGCACGCCTTGCCTGATCCACTTGCTTTTTAGCAGCTAGGGAAAATTTATTATTATAATTAAAAATGGTTCCTAAGTAAGTATAACTATCAACAATTTCCACCGGGGAGTTACCAAGTCTAAACTGTAGTTTTATGGTATGTTTGATATTTTTATGCACTCCTGAATCGAACGCAATCGTGACAAGCGCTGTTTTCGTAAGCGTATATTGAGACGTCTGGTATATTGCTGCAAATGAACGCTGGTTAAGCAGAATTTTACCAAGTGTCGCCGAAAAACAAGTTTGTCCTTTGCTTGCACGATCTTAAAAATGTTATATGACAACTGCACAAGCCACATTTAAGATATATTATATAGTTGTTAGTTGTAAGTAAATTGCAATGAGCTTTCAACCAAATTTGTGTGTGTGTGCATGTGGGTTGAAACAGGGAGCCGTAACATGCTGCCTGGTTGAAATGACCGACTACCGTTCATAAAAGACTGCTGAAGATGAGTTTAGAATTTATGAAAACCCGCTCTGGACTCGCAGAGGGTGAAGGAGTTATCAGAACGTTAGGAGCACTAAGTTACACTAACCCCAGTTCAAATTCGAACTAGGCTGTCAATCATAGAGCTTTGTCAATTCATGGTGGATTACTACAAAATTGTGGTTTGGGTGAGAGTTGACTATCTTTAAAGACACACACACCCTCTCACACACCTACACATCAGGTCCTCTGCTTTACACAAAGACAAAGCCACACACACACACACGCACCCACACACACAATGCTTTTTTTTTTTAATGTAAACAATGTCAATACACACATGCGTTTTTTTATGGAGAAGGTCTGTAAATTAAGCTGTGTATGAACAGCTTTGGTTGTGTGTTGTGTAACAGCTCTGAAAAACAGCTGGGCAAAAATTACCAAATGTTGGGGAAAACAGCAGAGTAACTCAGGTGTTTTCGGAAGCTATTATTCGTCGGGAAAATAAATATTCTGCGGGGCTTATCCTAATGATCTACACTTTGCTGGAGGAGATTGTTTACGAATCTTCAGAAAAACAAAATTAGGTTACCCTTTTTCTATAAACGGGAAATGTAGTAATGAACTCTTAACCATACTCTTTATTTCTTTCTTTCTTTCTTTCTTTCTTTCTTTCTTTCTTTCTTTCTTTCTTTCTTTCTTTCTTTCTTTCTTTCTTTCTTTCTTTCTTTCTTTCTTTCTTTCTTTCTTTCTTTCTTTCTTTCTTTCTTTCTTTCTTTCTTTCTTTCTTTCTTTCTTTCTTTCTTTCTTTCTTTCTTTCTTTCTTTCTTTCTTTCTTTCTTTCTTTCTTTCTTTCTTTCTTTCTTTCTTTCTTTCTTTCTTTCTTTCTTTCTTTCTTTCTTTCTTTCTTTCTTTCTTTCTTTCTTTCTTTCTTTCTTTCTTTCTTTCTTTCTTTCTTTCTTTCTTTCTTTCTTTCTTTCTTTCTTTCTTAATTAATTTATTTATGTATTTATTTATTTATGTATTTATGTATTTATTTATTTTAGCTGATAGTTATTATGTAAGTGAAACCAAGTGTCTGATTGAGAATGAAATTAACAGTACAGTTCACTTAGATCCTGCTTTCCGCTGAGAATTTATTAAGTACAAAATTCGTAAGCACACAATCAGTTATAGTAAATCAAAAGCCCATATATATACATAGAGGCGTGAGGCAAGGTTGCCCATTAAGCCCGTATTTGTTCATTATCTGTGCCGATATCCTCTCAAGAGCCATTACTTATAGCAATATCATCACTGGTATTAGTGTTTTTGGTAACGAAATTAGAGTATTACAATATGCCGACGATACCGTCATTCTTCTAGACGGTAGTCAAGACTCTATATCTGGAATGCTTAATATTCTTAATAAATTTAAAGTGTCTTCTGGACTCAAGGTGAACTTCAAAAAGACCAAGGTCTTTCCATGATTAGGTCCCCTTATTACTGCTCCCCTGGATTTTTTTTTAGAGTTTGAGTTGACCCCCAATTTTGGACCCATTGATTTTCTAGGTATTCGTTTTACTCATAATGGTGATGATCTATTTAGGCTAAATTATTTGCAAAAATTGTCCAGACTTAAGAATCAGCTTAGGCTGTGGAATGCAAGAGATTTGACTCCTATTGGGCGTAACGTTATAGTAAAATCTTTTGCCATTAGCCAATTGGTGTATCTTTTTCAAGTTCTCCCTAACCCTCCAAAGGATTTCATCCAGGAGGTTCAAGGTATTATATTTGATTTCATCTGGCGTGGTGCTCCCGACAAGGTCAGGAGAAATACAATGATTAACCCTTTAGAACTTGGAGGTCTAAAATTATTCACGTTGAAAGTTTTGCAAAAGCTTTAAAAACTTCATGGATTAAGCGTTTATTAGATAATTCTAATACTGGTCACTGGAAGATTTTCTTTAGTGCTTCACTATCTCCCTTTGGGAAAGAGTTCCTTTTTTAGTGTAACTTTAACTCAAGTGATGTTATTAAAATTAAAAATGTGTTTATTAGACAAGTCTGTATTGCCTGGTCAAGGGCGTCCTTTATTTCGCCGTCCAAAAATTTTGAAAATCAGATTATTTGGAACAACCATTTTATAAAAATCAATAACTCGATTTTCTGTTACAAGAAGCTTCATGAAGCAGGATTATTGTATGTTAGAGATTTATTTAGAAACAATGGTTTACCAATTTCTTATGCACAGTTTTGTAATAAATTTAATGTAAGAAGATTCCCTTTCACAATTTTTGGGGGGATGCTTTCGGCTATCCCTGTTATGTGGAAAAATTCGTTGCGGCTTGACGTAGCCAGCCCCCAGACGATCACCTCATTGATGCTATCCCTAATAACCCAAATCTTTCAAAACAAATTTATTCTCTTTTGATACCCCACGTCTCTCTACCTCCACGTGCAGTAGACAAGTGGAACCTACTCTTTAATTTTAACGAGGAGGACTGGAAAATTATTTTTAGAATCGCTTTCCGACCCTTCGAGAAACCAAAGTCCAGTACTTTCAATTTAAATTTCTCCATAGATTGCTTGCTACCAATAGACTACTTAATTTAATGAAGAAAATTGACAACCCTATTTGCTCGTTTTGTAAAATGGGTGCTGAGACCATAGAACATTTATTTTGGGATTGCCATATTACTTCAAGTTTTCTATTAGATTCCGAACAGCTATTTTTTGGGAGGCAATTTATTTTGTCAAGAAAAGACTTCTTCTTTGGTTACAATTTATTATTAGATCATCCCATGATTTTTTTTATTTTGCATTGTAAATATTATGTATTACAACTGCAAGTTAAACGAGACTTTACCGAAATGTAATGAGTTCTTTTAGAAATTGAAATTTATTTTAAAAGTAGAAGCTTATATCAATTCCAAAGCCGGCACTTCCAGAAATGCATTAAGAAACTTTAATATGCTTAAAGAATATTTTAATCACCTTCCACGCCTTTTTGAGTAATTATCAAGATGTATTTAACATGTTAATTTTGGTGTATTTAACCTGTTGTTGTGCCGCCAAATTGAAATTGAATCTTTATTGACTTGTTTTAGTAAGCATTCAATAATACTCGTTTCTTAAATTACTCCCACATGTCTAGTATACATCCGTTTTCATTTTGTTCGAAAGCCGGTGAAATTTAAGTATCTACTGTATTACGTTTCTACGTATGTAGCTGGCTATCAGCATTTTTATAAAGTTTGTGTGACATTAGGTATCCTTTCTGGGCGGCCGTAGTATACCCCCCCCCCCAGCAGCCACCCACTGGCGACCTGCATGGGAAAAATATATTCTTGCTGGCCGATGATAATATTCAATCCGGGCTACGCGGCTACCATGATATAGATACACTGTACACTTACAGAAGATCCAACTCTGAATGTCGGATGTACACACAGGCTTTCCCAAACTTAACTGCAAGCTGCACTGAAAGGTCAACAGAGAATCACCCCATTTCAACAGTGACGGTTGGATTGCTACAAAATGTGCTCATCTAACGATCATTAATCAGCTTTGCCACGTTAACCCTTTGTGACATTTCTGGAGCAGAGGTGGCAGACAGAGAAAACCGCAGGACTGTTTATTTATTGTTTTCAGCAGGGTTGTTTACGTATATATTTACTATGGTTGTTGACAAAGTACGTCCCAAGAGATATGGAAGGCAGGAAAAATTTGTCCCCAGAATGCCTATGGATTGTGGGGTGATATTGGCTAAATTTGGGTATAAATCCAAGCGGCAAGCTCGTTCATAGACAACTTCCTTTTGAACTTCATTTGTAAACTTCAGTACTGACTGTTTGCCGCATTTCCTGAAACGCAATCTAACGAACTGGCACACTGCAAGTGGTCCTAATAAAGTTTAAACTTCGTCGCTTATTTCAGGTAAGAAGTTTAAAATTTACTTTAACTTCCTTTCTCTATTCTGTAATTGATAACCCCAAATCAACCGACAACACGGAATGTCTTGACTGGCTGTTGCAATTGCATTGTATTGACCGTATCCTTTGTTAGAGTTACTAGAATAAGGTAATTAGAAAGGACTATACACTAAGGTTGGACAGTTAGATACTTCCTTCTTAAACAATGCACATAGGCCGCCATAAGTTAGTTAGTTAGTCAGTTAGTTGGTTAGTTCGTTCGTTGGTTTGTCGGTCGGTCGGTCAGTTAGTTAGATGGAGATTTACGGCCCAGTTTCCAACCAATTGGTTCAAGTCAAACGGCCATTACCTTTTTCCCACTTGTGACTCACTGGCTTGTTTTCCCTACTCCATTGCATTGCAAGAACAATGGCAGTAGTTTCCGTTTTTGAAGTCTTCAGTATGACACGTCCGGGAGTTGAACTCTTAACCTCCCGACTGAAAGCCTGACCACTTAACCATGCAGTAGGTCGCCATAAGATCCGACCTCGCTAAATAATCATTCGGGTCGGACTATACAATTTAGTGTTCCTTTGCATGGTCAAGTGGTTAGAGCATCAGAATTGCAGTCGGGAGGTCGGGAGTTCGAGTCCTGGCCGCGCCGGATCATACCGAAATCTTGAAAAACGGAACTTACTGCCATTGTGCCTGGTGCTCAGCATAAGCAATGGAGTTGGCAAAAAAGCCAGTAAGCCACAACAGGGAAAAAAGCCGTGGCCGGCTCGACTTGAACCAAGTGGTCTGAAATTATGCCGTCTAACCCATACACCCCATGTAACCTTTCTTTTCCTTCACCCCTTTCTCCTGACGCCACAACTGGGGTAGGCTATGTATTAGCACTGTCGTTAGCCAGTTGAAAAGCACTGCTATTAACCAATTGCGGCATTTCTTCTCTAAAGAGTGAGCATCGGCCCATGAGAGGACAAAAATTAAAGGTAAAAACTTTATGACGACACATCAAGAGGCAGCACAATACTGGAATAGGGTTTCAAAATAAAAATATATTGTCATAACTACTTTATTTTAATCCTTGTAAACGCGTAATTTATTGCTAACTCATGACGCGCGCATCATCGTTGAACAATAGTTGAAAAGCATTAACAGTTATTATTTACATTTTCATTTGTATTCGTTGTACGAATGATGGAACATCAAGCAAAATGAACGCCAAGATAGTTTTAAGAATGCAGCCGGCAATTAGTTTAATTGTTAGTAAGGGAGGTTGTACAAAACAAAGCAAATCTTAGGCAGTATTAAATACGATGGAATGGCACAACTAGCCACTACGGGTTGAGTAAAAATCTTTTTGAGTGCCTGCAAGTTGAAATAAATTCCGAACGTTTGTTGAGAGAGCCACAGCCCGGTACGAAAATTATCAATACTTTTTCCCAAAGGCAAAAGTCACAGCGTTTGGATGAATTAGTGTAAGGCTTAGCTCTCTTCAGGAATTTCCATGTAATTGAAAAAGAAATATTTTTTTCTCTAAAGGACCAAATAAATTTACTTAACTAAGTGGCATTTCTATATTTTTCATCATTGAAGGAAGTATTGTGATTCCGCCATCGGTTTTTAAAAGGCGTTTCGGTTAAGCCAAAATAAGTCTCTATGGCTTTCGGTGAGTGGTGACGGTTGCTTGATAAATGACCCCGTAGGTGAGGCATTTACCTGGGACGGGACAAGCCGTATATATATATATATATATATATATATATATATATATATATATATATATATATATATATATATATATATATATATATATATATATATATATATAGATGAATGAGAGGCTTGGATAACAACGATATTCCGGTGTATGCCCAGGATCCAGAGGATTCTCAGAATTCTAGTTAAAAATTATTTAAAATTGAAAATGAAAGTTAAAACTAGAATTGCAACTGCACATACAATGATAAAAAGACACCGTGATTCGAGAAGCTTTCGGCTATTTTATTCAGCCTTCCTCGGCTCGAATGAAGCGAAATAAAATGCGTTCAAATAAAATTACTACCAGACCAGCAAACGAACAAAGGCTAAAAGCAACCCACACAACCTTAGCCCTGTTAAGAATAAAGCTTAAAATCACTGGAGGATAAACAACAAAAAGTAAAAAGAGAAAAAATGATAAGAAGCTTAAAACCAGCTGTAAAATTGCAGCACAGGAGCAGTGAGAATCCTCCAGAAAGGTAAAAACTGATGGAAGATAAAAGGGGCCTGAAAGGAGTGTTAGGCAAGAACTTTAAACATGGAAACCACTGGGAAAAATTGAATCTGGGCTTTACCGTAGGTAGCTGATTCTTTTAGATGAGTTAAATTCCTTTCTTTTATTGAGACCCAATGGAAATAAGGTATTCAATTGGGCAAGCCAATAACCCTCTCTTTTGGTGAGGACGGTATCAATATTAGACTTACTGTAAGTCTGTTCAATAATTATAAACTTGATGTCCGACAGCTGATGGGGAGAAGCATTATAATGGACTGCTAATTCACATCTACCCCGATTATTGAGAAGATCGGATTTGTGATTTCTAAACCTTACTTTAAATTCCGTAGAGGTAGACCCAACATATTGCAAATTACATTTAAAACAAGTTGCTGCATAAATTACGCAAGCACTTGTACAGGAAACAAAACTCTTAATAGCGTAAGTTTTCTTAGTGACACAACTATGAAAGGTAGAACTTTGCGTGAGAAAGTTGGTGCAAAGGTCACATTTCTTCCGTTCACATTTAAAACACCCCAGTTTGGAAATAGTGCCCCCTCCATTAGAACGATAAGGCGGTTGCGATTTCTTCAGTAAATCCTTAAGGGATTTACCTCTTCTATATGCAGTAAAGATTGAATTGTGTGGGAAAATGTTGGTCATAAGGGGCGAACTATGAAGAATGTGGATATGTTTCCGTATAATAGAATGAGCATTCGGTAATGCTGGATTGAAATCGAGGACTAGAGGGTATTTTCGACTAGAGTTATTCTTTTTGACAGGATTGAGTAAGGCAGATCTTGGTAATATGCTCGCCTTGTGGAATTGGTCCTCGACCAGCTGGGGGTCATAGCCTCTAGCTATTAAATAATTCTTATATTCAATAAAACGATTGCGTAATAATTCAGGGGTGGAACAAATACGTTTCAGCCTCAATGCAATGCTGTACGGTATGCTCTTCACCTGATGTTTAGGATGAGAGCTAGATGGTAATAAATAAAGATGACCGTCCGTAGGTTTAGAGAACACGTCCGTGGAAATAATACCATTATTTAACATAACCAAAACATCCAGAAATTCGAGCTTAGATTCTGAGATCCTAACTACAAAATTGATAGTGGGGTATATAGAGTTAATAAATGTGGTAAATTCCTGCAAAGCGTCAAGACCGTGGGGCCACAGCTCAAAAATGTCGTCCCTAAAACGCCACCAGTTTTGTGGCTTAAATGGGCCCTCTGTAGTAGCTACTTTGTCTATGTAACTCATGGCTATGTCGGCATAACTGCATGCATTCTTGGGTCCCATAGCGGTGCCATGGATTTGTAAAAAATTATTACCTTTGAAACTAGAGTTATTGTATTTTAAACAAATTTCAACTGCTTCAACAATACAGTCGTTGCAGGGTAAGTCAGATGTTCTATTGGTCAATGCTTCCTTTACGGCTTTTAACCCTAACATATTGTCTATGTTGGGAAACATAGCAGTAACGTCCCAAGAAACCAGTAAAGTGGAAGGAGGTAAAGGGGTACGACTAAACTTCTGAAGTTTATTAAGAAAATCAGTAGTATCTCTAATGTAAGAGGGGCTCTTTTGGGCAATCGGCTTGAGAAAAATCTCTGTAAAAGCAGAGAGATTTTCAATAGCCGTGTTACAACCCGAAGTAATAAGCCTAATGGGGTTCCCCTCCTTGTGGGTTTTTACAGTGCCAAATGCTTTTCCTGGTTTGGCATCCCTATTAACTACCCATTCAGCTATCTTATCATCAATTTGACCTTTGCTTACCCACTTGGAAGCCCAGTTTGCAACCACCGTTAGGATATCCTGGGTAGGATCCTCGTCAATCTGAGAATAGTGTAGCGGATTAGAAAGCTGGGTTAAAATTTTCCTGTCATATTCGGAATTATCCAACAACACAAATTTACCTCCTTTATCCTGTGTGGAAATACATAACGAATCAGAATTCTTAAGATCGTAAAGGGCTCTACGCTCATCCTTAGTTAAATTGTCCCTAGTGCGACGAACATTCTTGGGATCCAAAATGTCCCTGGAAATTGCAGAAATAAAGTTTTCGACAGCTGGATCTCTTGATTTGGGAGGTTGCCACTTAGAACGAATTCCTAATTGATGATGTAAGTTGGAAAATCGATCATCCTTAGTGGAGGTTTCAGAACCGTCAAAGTAAACTGCGAGACGAAGTCTTCTGTTAAAGTTATCTATGTCTTCCCTTACTTTCAACCAGTTGATATCACGAGGCGTTGGGCAAAACGAAGGGCCCCTGGATAATAGATTGGTAGCTGCTGTACTACATCCAGTATTACACAGATTGACCGGGGCGTGTTGCGGCTGGTGGTTGGGTAATGATTCCGGTACAAGATTACGCTTCTTTTGTGCCCTCCTGGCCCTAGACTTCCTTAAGGATGCATTAAATCTTCTATTTTTACGTCCCTTGCTTAGTTTAACAGTTTGACTGATCGGAGGGGCCTCATCCCTGGCTAATTTTAACGACAATTTGGCTTCCAAGCTGAGTTTTAAATTCTGAGCTCGTTGTTTAGCACTGTTCCACACTGAAATTGCTAGTCCTCTATTAAAATTGCGAAATAAGGACTGCCGTTCATTGTCCAGGATAGATTCAATCCTACCAGCTTCGCTCCTGGTGTGGGAAATTAACTCTTTCAAGATGTTCACAGATGCTGAGCTTAAGTGCTGATTGCATTGGTTCCTTAGGTCATGGTCTTGAGTGCCTAGGGCTAAGTTGAATTTTAATTGCAGTCCTTTAGGAATAAGGTTCTTCTCTAAATAGGTATTCAGAAGAGTGTTGTGATGGCGGAGTCGGATGCTCTTGGACCATAGGTTTCTAATTGTGAACGCCTGCTTCATGGTGTAGCGGAACATCGGATCAAAAGTTGATTCAACAGTTTTCCAAGATACTAATGTAAATAGATGAATGAGAGGCTTGGATAACAACGATATTCCGGTGTATGCCCAGGATCCAGAGGATTCTCAGAATTCTAGTTAAAAATTATTTAAAATTGAAAATGAAAGTTAAAACTAGAATTGCAACTGCACATACAATGATAAAAAGACACCGTGATTCGAGAAGCTTTCGGCTATTTTATTCAGCCTTCCTCGGCTCGAATGAAGCGAAATAAAATGCGTTCAAATAAAATTACTACCAGACCAGCAAACGAACAAAGGCTAAAAGCAACCCACACAACCTTAGCCCTGTTAAGAATAAAGCTTAAAATCACTGGAGGATAAACAACAAAAAGTAAAAAGAGAAAAAATGATAAGAAGCTTAAAACCAGCTGTAAAATTGCAGCACAGGAGCAGTGAGAATCCTCCAGAAAGGTAAAAACTGATGGAAGATAAAAGGGGCCTGAAAGGAGTGTTAGGCAAGAACTTGGAAACCACTGGGAAAAATTGAATCTGGGCTTTACCGTAGGTAGCTGATTCTTTTAGATGAGTTAAATTCCTTTCTTTTATTGAGACCCAATGGAAATAAGGTATTCAATTGGGCAAGCCAATAACCCTCTCTTTTGGTGAGGACGGTATCAATATTAGACTTACTGTAAGTCTGTTCAATAATTATAAACTTGATGTCCGACAGCTGATGGGGAGAAGCATTATAATGGACTGCTAATTCACATCTACCCCGATTATTGAGAAGATCGGATTTGTGATTTCTAAACCTTACTTTAAATTCCGTAGAGGTAGACCCAACATATTGCAAATTACATTTAAAACAAGTTGCTGCATAAATTACGCAAGCACTTGTACAGGAAACAAAACTCTTAATAGCGTAAGTTTTCTTAGTGACACAACTATGAAAGGTAGAACTTTGCGTGAGAAAGTTGGTGCAAAGGTCACATTTCTTCCGTTCACATTTAAAACACCCCAGTTTGGAAATAGTGCCCCTCCATTAGAACGATAAGGCGGTTGCGATTTCTTCAGTAAATCCTTAAGGGATTTACCTCTTCTATATGCAGTAAAGATTGAATTGTGTGGGAAAATGTTGGTCATAAGGGGCGAACTATGAAGAATGTGGATATGTTTCCGTATAATAGAATGAGCATTCGGTAATGCTGGATTGAAATCGAGGACTAGAGGGTATTTTCGACTAGAGTTATTCTTTTTGACAGGATTGAGTAAGGCAGATCTTGGTAATATGCTCGCCTTGTGGAATTGGTCCTCGACCAGCTGGGGGTCATAGCCTCTAGCTATTAAATAATTCTTATATTCAATAAAACGATTGCGTAATAATTCAGGGTGGAACAAATACGTTTCAGCCTCAATGCAATGCTGTACGGTATGCTCTTCACCTGATGTTTAGGATGAGAGCTAGATGGTAATAAATAAAGATGACCGTCCGTAGGTTTAGAGAACACGTCCGTGGAAATAATACCATTATTTAACATAACCAAAACATCCAGAAATTCGAGCTTAGATTCTGAGATCCTAACTACAAAATTGATAGTGGGGTATATAGAGTTAATAAATGTGGTAAATTCCTGCAAAGCGTCAAGACCGTGGGGCCACAGCTCAAAAATGTCGTCCCTAAAACGCCACCAGTTTTGTGGCTTAAATGGGCCCTCTGTAGTAGCTACTTTGTCTATGTAACTCATGGCTATGTCGGCATAACTGCATGCATTCTTGGGTCCCATAGCGGTGCCATGGATTTGTAAAAATTATTACCTTTGAAACTAGAGTTATTGTATTTTAAACAAATTTCAACTGCTTCAACAATACAGTCGTTGCAGGGTAAGTCAGATGTTCTATTGGTCAATGCTTCCTTTACGGCTTTTAACCCTAACATATTGTCTATGTTGGGAAACATAGCAGTAACGTCCCAAGAAACCAGTAAAGTGGAAGGAGGTAAAGGGGTACGACTAAACTTCTGAAGTTTATTAAGAAAATCAGTAGTATCTCTAATGTAAGAGGGGCTCTTTTGGGCAATCGGCTTGAGAAAAATCTCTGTAAAAGCAGAGAGATTTTCAATAGCCGTGTTACAACCCGAAGTAATAAGCCTAATGGGGTTCCCTCCTTGTGGGTTTTTACAGTGCCAAATGCTTTTCCTGGTTTGGCATCCCTATTAACTACCCATTCAGCTATCTTATCATCAATTTGACCTTTGCTTACCCACTTGGAAGCCCAGTTTGCAACCACCGTTAGGATATCCTGGGTAGGATCCTCGTCAATCTGAGAATAGTGTAGCGGATTAGAAAGCTGGGTTAAAATTTTCCTGTCATATTCGGAATTATCCAACAACACAAATTTACCTCCTTTATCCTGTGTGGAAATACATAACGAATCAGAATTCTTAAGATCGTAAAGGGCTCTACGCTCATCCTTAGTTAAATTGTCCCTAGTGCGACGAACATTCTTGGGATCCAAAATGTCCCTGGAAATTGCAGAAATAAAGTTTTCGACAGCTGGATCTCTTGATTTGGGAGGTTGCCACTTAGAACGAATTCCTAATTGATGATGTAAGTTGGAAAATCGATCATCCTTAGTGGAGGTTTCAGAACCGTCAAAGTAAACTGCGAGACGAAGTCTTCTGTTAAAGTTATCTATGTCTTCCCTTACTTTCAACCAGTTGATATCACGAGGCGTTGGGCAAAACGAAGGGCCCCTGGATAATAGATTGGTAGCTGCTGTACTACATCCAGTATTACACAGATTGACCGGGGCGTGTTGCGGCTGGTGGTTGGGTAATGATTCCGGTACAAGATTACGCTTCTTTTGTGCCCTCCTGGCCCTAGACTTCCTTAAGGATGCATTAAATCTTCTATTTTTACGTCCCTTGCTTAGTTTAACAGTTTGACTGATCGGAGGGGCCTCATCCCTGGCTAATTTTAACGACAATTTGGCTTCCAAGCTGAGTTTTAAATTCTGAGCTCGTTGTTTAGCACTGTTCCACACTGAAATTGCTAGTCCTCTATTAAAATTGCGAAATAAGGACTGCCGTTCATTGTCCAGGATAGATTCAATCCTACCAGCTTCGCTCCTGGTGTGGGAAATTAACTCTTTCAAGATGTTCACAGATGCTGAGCTTAAGTGCTGATTGCATTGGTTCCTTAGGTCATGGTCTTGAGTGCCTAGGGCTAAGTTGAATTTTAATTGCAGTCCTTTAGGAATAAGGTTCTTCTCTAAATAGGTATTCAGAAGAGTGTTGTGATGGCGGAGTCGGATGCTCTTGGACCATAGGTTTCTAATTGTGAACGCCTGCTTCATGGTGAAAGAGTTAATTTCCCACACCAGGAGCGAAGCTGGTAGGATTGAATCTATCCTGGACAATGAACGGCAGTCCTTATTTCGCAATTTTAATAGAGGACTAGCAATTTCAGTGTGGAACAGTGCTAAACAACGAGCTCAGAATTTAAAACTCAGCTTGGAAGCCAAATTGTCGTTAAAATTAGCCAGGGATGAGGCCCCTCCGATCAGTCAAACTGTTAAACTAAGCAAGGGACGTAAAAATAGAAGATTTAATGCATCCTTAAGGAAGTCTAGGGCCAGGAGGGCACAAAAGAAGCGTAATCTTGTACCGGAATCATTACCCAACCACCAGCCGCAACACGCCCCGGTCAATCTGTGTAATACTGGATGTAGTACAGCAGCTACCAATCTATTATCCAGGGGCCCTTCGTTTTGCCCAACGCCTCGTGATATCAACTGGTTGAAAGTAAGGGAAGACATAGATAACTTTAACAGAAGACTTCGTCTCGCAGTTTACTTTGACGGTTCTGAAACCTCCACTAAGGATGATCGATTTTCCAACTTACATCATCAATTAGGAATTCGTTCTAAGTGGCAACCTCCCAAATCAAGAGATCCAGCTGTCGAAAACTTTATTTCTGCAATTTCCAGGGACATTTTGGATCCCAAGAATGTTCGTCGCACTAGGGACAATTTAACTAAGGATGAGCGTAGAGCCCTTTACGATCTTAAGAATTCTGATTCGTTATGTATTTCCACACAGGATAAAGGAGGTAAATTTGTGTTGTTGGATAATTCCGAATATGACAGGAAAATTTTAACCCAGCTTTCTAATCCGCTACACTATTCTCAGATTGACGAGGATCCTACCCAGGATATCCTAACGGTGGTTGCAAACTGGGCTTCCAAGTGGGTAAGCAAAGGTCAAATTGATGATAAGATAGCTGAATGGGTAGTTAATAGGGATGCCAAACCAGGAAAAGCATTTGGCACTGTAAAAACCCACAAGGAGGGGAACCCCATTAGGCTTATTACTTCGGGTTGTAACACGGCTATTGAAAATCTCTCTGCTTTTACAGAGATTTTTCTCAAGCCGATTGCCCAAAAGAGCCCCTCTTACATTAGAGATACTACTGATTTTCTTAATAAACTTCAGAAGTTTAGTCGTACCCTTTACCTCCTTCCACTTTACTGGTTTCTTGGGACGTTACTGCTATGTTTCCCAACATAGACAATATGTTAGGTTAAAAGCCGTAAAGGAAGCATTGACCAATAGAACATCTGACTTACCCTGCAACGACTGTATTGTTGAAGCAGTTGAAATTTGTTTAAAATACAATAACTCTAGTTTCAAAGGTAATAATTTTTTACAAATCCATGGCACCGCTATGGGACCCAAGAATGCATGCAGTTATGCCGACATAGCCATGAGTTACATAGACAAAGTAGCTACTACAGAGGGCCCATTTAAGCCACAAAACTGGTGGCGTTTTAGGGACGACATTTTTGAGCTGTGGCCCCACGGTCTTGACGCTTTGCAGGAATTTACCACATTTATTAACTCTATATACCCCACTATCAATTTTGTAGTTAGGATCTCAGAATCTAAGCTCGAATTTCTGGATGTTTTGGTTATGTTAAATAATGGTATTATTTCCACGGACGTGTTCTCTAAACCTACGGACGGTCATCTTTATTTATTACCATCTAGCTCTCATCCTAAACATCAGGTGAAGAGCATACCGTACAGCATTGCATTGAGGCTGAAACGTATTTGTTCCACCCCTGAATTATTACGCAATCGTTTTATTGAATATAAGAATTATTTAATAGCTAGAGGCTATGACCCCCAGCTGGTCGAGGACCAATTCCACAAGGCGAGCATATTACCAAGATCTGCCTTACTCAATCCTGTCAAAAAGAATAACTCTAGTCGAAAATACCCTCTAGTCCTCGATTTCAATCCAGCATTACCGAATGCTCATTCTATTATACGGAAACATATCCACATTCTTCATAGTTCGCCCCTTATGACCAACATTTTCCCACACAATTCAATCTTTACTGCATATAGAAGAGGTAAATCCCTTAAGGATTTACTGAAGAAATCGCAACCGCCTTATCGTTCTAATGGAGGGGGCACTATTTCCAAACTGGGGTGTTTTAAATGTGAACGGAAGAAATGTGACCTTTGCACCAACTTTCTCACGCAAAGTTCTACCTTTCATAGTTGTGTCACTAAGAAAACTTACGCTATTAAGAGTTTTGTTTCCTGTACAAGTGCTTGCGTAATTTATGCAGCAACTTGTTTTAAATGTAATTTGCAATATGTTGGGTCTACCTCTACGGAATTTAAAGTAAGGTTTAGAAATCACAAATCCGATCTTCTCAATAATCGGGGTAGATGTGAATTAGCAGTCCATTATAATGCTTCTCCCCATCAGCTGTCGGACATCAAGTTTATAATTATTGAACAGACTTACAGTAAGTCTAATATTGATACCGTCCTCACCAAAAGAGAGGGTTATTGGCTTGCCCAATTGAATACCTTATTTCCATTGGGTCTCAATAAAAGAAAGGAATTTAACTCATCTAAAAGAATCAGCTACCTACGGTAAAGCCCAGATTCAATTTTTCCCAGTGGTTTCCATGTTTAAAGTTCTTGCCTAACACTCCTTTCAGGCCCCTTTTATCTTCCATCAGTTTTTACCTTTCTGGAGGATTCTCACTGCTCCTGTGCTGCAATTTTACAGCTGGTTTTAAGCTTCTTATCATTTTTCTCTTTTTACTTTTTGTTGTTTATCCTCCAGTGATTTTAAGCTTTATTCTTAACAGGGCTAAGGTTGTGTGGGTTGCTTTTAGCCTTTGTTCGTTTGCTGGTCTGGTAGTAATTTTATTTGAACGCATTTTATTTCGCTTCATTCGAGCCGAGGAAGGCTGAATAAAATAGCCGAAAGCTTCTCGAATCACGGTGTCTTTTTATCATTGTATGTGCAGTTGCAATTCTAGTTTTAACTTTCATTTTCAATTTTAAATAATTTTTAACTAGAATTCTGAGAATCCTCTGGATCCTGGGCATACACCGGAATATCGTTGTTATCCAAGCCTCTCATTCATCTATTTACATTAGTATCTTGGAAAACTGTTGAATCAACTTTTGATCCGATGTTCCGCTACACCATGAAGCAGGCGTTCACAATTAGAAACCTATGGTCCAAGAGCATCCGACTCCGCCATCACAACACTCTTCTGAATACCTATTTAGAGAAGAACCTTATTCCTAAAGGACTGCAATTAAAATTCAACTTAGCCCTAGGCACTCAAGACCATGACCTAAGGAACCAATGCAATCAGCACTTAAGCTCAGCATCTGTGAACATCTTGAAAGAGTTAATTTCCCACACCAGGAGCGAAGCTGGTAGGATTGAATCTATCCTGGACAATGAACGGCAGTCCTTATTTCGCAATTTTAATAGAGGACTAGCAATTTCAGTGTGGAACAGTGCTAAACAACGAGCTCAGAATTTAAAACTCAGCTTGGAAGCCAAATTGTCGTTAAAATTAGCCAGGGATGAGGCCCTCCGATCAGTCAAACTGTTAAACTAAGCAAGGGACGTAAAAATAGAAGATTTAATGCATCCTTAAGGAAGTCTAGGGCCAGGAGGGCACAAAAGAAGCGTAATCTTGTACCGGAATCATTACCCAACCACCAGCCGCAACACGCCCCGGTCAATCTGTGTAATACTGGATGTAGTACAGCAGCTACCAATCTATTATCCAGGGGCCCTTCGTTTTGCCCAACGCCTCGTGATATCAACTGGTTGAAAGTAAGGGAAGACATAGATAACTTTAACAGAAGACTTCGTCTCGCAGTTTACTTTGACGGTTCTGAAACCTCCACTAAGGATGATCGATTTTCCAACTTACATCATCAATTAGAATTCGTTCTAAGTGGCAACCTCCCAAATCAAGAGATCCAGCTGTCGAAAACTTTATTTCTGCAATTTCCAGGGACATTTTGGATCCCAAGAATGTTCGTCGCACTAGGGACAATTTAACTAAGGATGAGCGTAGAGCCCTTTACGATCTTAAGAATTCTGATTCGTTATGTATTTCCACACAGGATAAAGGAGGTAAATTTGTGTTGTTGGATAATTCCGAATATGACAGGAAAATTTTAACCCAGCTTTCTAATCCGCTACACTATTCTCAGATTGACGAGGATCCTACCCAGGATATCCTAACGGTGGTTGCAAACTGGGCTTCCAAGTGGGTAAGCAAAGGTCAAATTGATGATAAGATAGCTGAATGGGTAGTTAATAGGGATGCCAAACCAGGAAAAGCATTTGGCACTGTAAAAACCCACAAGGAGGGGAACCCCATTAGGCTTATTACTTCGGGTTGTAACACGGCTATTGAAAATCTCTCTGCTTTTACAGAGATTTTTCTCAAGCCGATTGCCCAAAAGAGCCCCTCTTACATTAGAGATACTACTGATTTTCTTAATAAACTTCAGAAGTTTAGTCGTACCCCTTTACCTCCTTCCACTTTACTGGTTTCTTGGGACGTTACTGCTATGTTTCCCAACATAGACAATATGTTAGGGTTAAAAGCCGTAAAGGAAGCATTGACCAATAGAACATCTGACTTACCCTGCAACGACTGTATTGTTGAAGCAGTTGAAATTTGTTTAAAATACAATAACTCTAGTTTCAAAGGTAATAATTTTTTACAAATCCATGGCACCGCTATGGGACCCAAGAATGCATGCAGTTATGCCGACATAGCCATGAGTTACATAGACAAAGTAGCTACTACAGAGGGCCCATTTAAGCCACAAAACTGGTGGCGTTTTAGGGACGACATTTTTGAGCTGTGGCCCCACGGTCTTGACGCTTTGCAGGAATTTACCACATTTATTAACTCTATATACCCCACTATCAATTTTGTAGTTAGGATCTCAGAATCTAAGCTCGAATTTCTGGATGTTTTGGTTATGTTAAATAATGGTATTATTTCCACGGACGTGTTCTCTAAACCTACGGACGGTCATCTTTATTTATTACCATCTAGCTCTCATCCTAAACATCAGGTGAAGAGCATACCGTACAGCATTGCATTGAGGCTGAAACGTATTTGTTCCACCCCTGAATTATTACGCAATCGTTTTATTGAATATAAGAATTATTTAATAGCTAGAGGCTATGACCCCAGCTGGTCGAGGACCAATTCCACAAGGCGAGCATATTACCAAGATCTGCCTTACTCAATCCTGTCAAAAAGAATAACTCTAGTCGAAAATACCCTCTAGTCCTCGATTTCAATCCAGCATTACCGAATGCTCATTCTATTATACGGAAACATATCCACATTCTTCATAGTTCGCCCCTTATGACCAACATTTTCCCACACAATTCAATCTTTACTGCATATAGAAGAGGTAAATCCCTTAAGGATTTACTGAAGAAATCGCAACCGCCTTATCGTTCTAATGAAGGGGCGACTATTTCCAAACTGGGGTGTTTTAAATGTGAACGGAAGAAATGTGACCTTTGCACCAACTTTCTCACGCAAAGTTCTACCTTTCATAGTTGTGTCACTAAGAAAACTTACGCTATTAAGAGTTTTGTTTCCTGTACAAGTGCTTGCGTAATTTATGCAGCAACTTGTTTTAAATGTAATTTGCAATATGTTGGGTCTACCTCTACGGAATTTAAAGTAAGGTTTAGAAATCACAAATCCGATCTTCTCAATAATCGGGGTAGATGTGAATTAGCAGTCCATTATAATGCTTCTCCCCATCAGCTGTCGGACATCAAGTTTATAATTATTGAACAGACTTACAGTAAGTCTAATATTGATACCGTCCTCACCAAAAGAGAGGGTTATTGGCTTGCCCAATTGAATACCTTATTTCCATTGGGTCTCAATAAAAGAAAGGAATTTAACTCATCTAAAAGAATCAGCTACCTACGGTAAAGCCCAGATTCAATTTTTCCCAGTGGTTTCCATGTTTAAAGTTCTTGCCTAACACTCCTTTCAGGCCCCTTTTATCTTCCATCAGTTTTTACCTTTCTGGAGGATTCTCACTGCTCCTGTGCTGCAATTTTACAGCTGGTTTTAAGCTTCTTATCATTTTTCTCTTTTTACTTTTTGTTGTTTATCCTCCAGTGATTTTAAGCTTTATTCTTAACAGGGCTAAGGTTGTGTGGGTTGCTTTTAGCCTTTGTTCGTTTGCTGGTCTGGTAGTAATTTTATTTGAACGCATTTTATTTCGCTTCATTCGAGCCGAGGAAGGCTGAATAAAATAGCCGAAAGCTTCTCGAATCACGGTGTCTTTTTATCATTGTATGTGCAGTTGCAATTCTAGTTTTAACTTTCATTTTCAATTTTAAATAATTTTTAACTAGAATTCTGAGAATCCTCTGGATCCTGGGCATACACCGGAATATCGTTGTTATCCAAGCCTCTCATTCATCTATTTACATTAGTATCTTGGAAAACTGTTGAATCAACTTTTGATCCGATGTTCCGCTACACCATGAAGCAGGCGTTCACAATTAGAAACCTATGGTCCAAGAGCATCCGACTCCGCCATCACAACACTCTTCTGAATACCTATTTAGAGAAGAACCTTATTCCTAAAGGACTGCAATTAAAATTCAACTTAGCCCTAGGCACTCAAGACCATGACCTAAGGAACCAATGCAATCAGCACTTAAGCTCAGCATCTGTGAACATCTTGAAAGAGTTAATTTCCCACACCAGGAGCGAAGCTGGTAGGATTGAATCTATCCTGGACAATGAACGGCAGTCCTTATTTCGCAATTTTAATAGAGGACTAGCAATTTCAGTGTGGAACAGTGCTAAACAACGAGCTCAGAATTTAAAACTCAGCTTGGAAGCCAAATTGTCGTTAAAATTAGCCAGGGATGAGGCCCCTCCGATCAGTCAAACTGTTAAACTAAGCAAGGGACGTAAAAATAGAAGATTTAATGCATCCTTAAGGAAGTCTAGGGCCAGGAGGGCACAAAAGAAGCGTAATCTTGTACCGGAATCATTACCCAACCACCAGCCGCAACACGCCCCGGTCAATCTGTGTAATACTGGATGTAGTACAGCAGCTACCAATCTATTATCCAGGGGCCCTTCGTTTTGCCCAACGCCTCGTGATATCAACTGGTTGAAAGTAAGGGAAGACATAGATAACTTTAACAGAAGACTTCGTCTCGCAGTTTACTTTGACGGTTCTGAAACCTCCACTAAGGATGATCGATTTTCCAACTTACATCATCAATTAGGAATTCGTTCTAAGTGGCAACCTCCCAAATCAAGAGATCCAGCTGTCGAAAACTTTATTTCTGCAATTTCCAGGGACATTTTGGATCCCAAGAATGTTCGTCGCACTAGGGACAATTTAACTAAGGATGAGCGTAGAGCCCTTTACGATCTTAAGAATTCTGATTCGTTATGTATTTCCACACAGGATAAAGGAGGTAAATTTGTGTTGTTGGATAATTCCGAATATGACAGGAAAATTTTAACCCAGCTTTCTAATCCGCTACACTATTCTCAGATTGACGAGGATCCTACCCAGGATATCCTAACGGTGGTTGCAAACTGGGCTTCCAAGTGGGTAAGCAAAGGTCAAATTGATGATAAGATAGCTGAATGGGTAGTTAATAGGGATGCCAAACCAGGAAAAGCATTTGGCACTGTAAAAACCCACAAGGAGGGGAACCCCATTAGGCTTATTACTTCGGGTTGTAACACGGCTATTGAAAATCTCTCTGCTTTTACAGAGATTTTTCTCAAGCCGATTGCCCAAAAGAGCCCCTCTTACATTAGAGATACTACTGATTTTCTTAATAAACTTCAGAAGTTTAGTCGTACCCCTTTACCTCCTTCCACTTTACTGGTTTCTTGGGACGTTACTGCTATGTTTCCCAACATAGACAATATGTTAGGGTTAAAAGCCGTAAAGGAAGCATTGACCAATAGAACATCTGACTTACCCTGCAACGACTGTATTGTTGAAGCAGTTGAAATTTGTTTAAAATACAATAACTCTAGTTTCAAAGGTAATAATTTTTTACAAATCCATGGCACCGCTATGGGACCCAAGAATGCATGCAGTTATGCCGACATAGCCATGAGTTACATAGACAAAGTAGCTACTACAGAGGGCCCATTTAAGCCACAAAACTGGTGGCGTTTTAGGGACGACATTTTTGAGCTGTGGCCCCACGGTCTTGACGCTTTGCAGGAATTTACCACATTTATTAACTCTATATACCCCACTATCAATTTTGTAGTTAGGATCTCAGAATCTAAGCTCGAATTTCTGGATGTTTTGGTTATGTTAAATAATGGTATTATTTCCACGGACGTGTTCTCTAAACCTACGGACGGTCATCTTTATTTATTACCATCTAGCTCTCATCCTAAACATCAGGTGAAGAGCATACCGTACAGCATTGCATTGAGGCTGAAACGTATTTGTTCCACCCCTGAATTATTACGCAATCGTTTTATTGAATATAAGAATTATTTAATAGCTAGAGGCTATGACCCCCAGCTGGTCGAGGACCAATTCCACAAGGCGAGCATATTACCAAGATCTGCCTTACTCAATCCTGTCAAAAAGAATAACTCTAGTCGAAAATACCCTCTAGTCCTCGATTTCAATCCAGCATTACCGAATGCTCATTCTATTATACGGAAACATATCCACATTCTTCATAGTTCGCCCCTTATGACCAACATTTTCCCACACAATTCAATCTTTACTGCATATAGAAGAGGTAAATCCCTTAAGGATTTACTGAAGAAATCGCAACCGCCTTATCGTTCTAATGGAGGGGGCACTATTTCCAAACTGGGGTGTTTTAAATGTGAACGGAAGAAATGTGACCTTTGCACCAACTTTCTCACGCAAAGTTCTACCTTTCATAGTTGTGTCACTAAGAAAACTTACGCTATTAAGAGTTTTGTTTCCTGTACAAGTGCTTGCGTAATTTATGCAGCAACTTGTTTTAAATGTAATTTGCAATATGTTGGGTCTACCTCTACGGAATTTAAAGTAAGGTTTAGAAATCACAAATCCGATCTTCTCAATAATCGGGGTAGATGTGAATTAGCAGTCCATTATAATGCTTCTCCCCATCAGCTGTCGGACATCAAGTTTATAATTATTGAACAGACTTACAGTAAGTCTAATATTGATACCGTCCTCACCAAAAGAGAGGGTTATTGGCTTGCCCAATTGAATACCTTATTTCCATTGGGTCTCAATAAAAGAAAGGAATTTAACTCATCTAAAAGAATCAGCTACCTACGGTAAAGCCCAGATTCAATTTTTCCCAGTGGTTTCCAAGTTCTTGCCTAACACTCCTTTCAGGCCCCTTTTATCTTCCATCAGTTTTTACCTTTCTGGAGGATTCTCACTGCTCCTGTGCTGCAATTTTACAGCTGGTTTTAAGCTTCTTATCATTTTTCTCTTTTTACTTTTTGTTGTTTATCCTCCAGTGATTTTAAGCTTTATTCTTAACAGGGCTAAGGTTGTGTGGGTTGCTTTTAGCCTTTGTTCGTTTGCTGGTCTGGTAGTAATTTTATTTGAACGCATTTTATTTCGCTTCATTCGAGCCGAGGAAGGCTGAATAAAATAGCCGAAAGCTTCTCGAATCACGGTGTCTTTTTATCATTGTATGTGCAGTTGCAATTCTAGTTTTAACTTTCATTTTCAATTTTATATATATATATATATATATATATATATATATATATAGAACATAGCTGGAAACGCGTACTGGATCCCACACACAAAAAAGAAGGAACAAGATGGTGACGCTTTCATTACATCCAGTGAAAAAAGTGTGAAACTAAAGGCAAAATATTTCAGGCACCTTGCCCATCATCAGTTGCTAAATAAGACGACTGAGAGTGGAATACTACGAAAAGTCAGTACCTAGCTACTGGTCTTACACACACGGAAAGCACTTAACAATAACACAAATCGGATTAAGAACAGGAGTTAGAAAACTTAGTTACAATAGTTAAATTTGTTGAACCCACGAGTAATGGCTTAGAATCGATAAATCTTTATTTAATCCTGTTATGTGGGATTTAAGTTTGAGGATGGTCTTCAATTCGAATTGTTTGCGTCTATCAGCAGAGGGGAAATTACCTGCTAAAATAAAGAAACGTAGATCGTGGATGGAATGATTAGGTGAGTTAAAATGCGCTGCTACAGGGAATCCGGTCTTATTATGTCTAATTGAGTGTTTATGGTTGTTAAATCTGAGACGAAATCTGTCGCAAGTTTCTCCTACATAGGCTCCGTTGGGGCATTTGGCACAATAGAGGTAGTAGACTACATTGGCTGAGTCACAGTTGAATGAACCAGGGGTGAGAGCAAAACCAGAAGAGGGGTCAATGTAACTAGTGGATGGTTTGACGAGATCACACAGTTGACATCTGGATTTATGACAGGGTCGATTGCCTTTGGGGGAGTTGGGGCGGGGTCTGGCTCTGCTGATGATAGAACGCAGGTTGCGCGGTTGTTTGCGGGCAATGGTGGGGGGTAAGGGGAAAATAGACTCAATTTCAGGATCAATCTGAAGAATACACCAAGACGATTTGATATTGCGAAGTAGGGGTTCCAGAACAGGATGATGTTTAATGACTAGAGGTATGCGCATCTGGGTAGGTTTCTCTTTATACTTGAGAAGTTGATTGCGATCGAGGGAGTAGACGCGTTCAAAGGTTTCGTCTAAAAGTTTAAAAGGGTAACCTCTAAGCATAAGATGATGAATGAGCTTAGCCGACTCAAGAGTGAAATCATAATTTTCAGAACAAATGCGCTTGAACCTCAGCAGCTGGCTAAAAACAATAGATTTCTTAATATGGGCTGGGTGAAAGCTATTGAAATGCAAATAGCAATGCCTGTCAGTGGGTTTGGTGAATACTTTAGTGGAGACAACCCCTCGCTTGAAAAGAATTTCGACATCTAAAAGGGGGATATTATTGCAAAAGGACTCCATCGTAAATTTGATGGTGAGATGTAGGCTGTTGGCTAACTGAAAAAAATCCTGGAGCTCCTCAAAGCTTTCTTCCCAAATGATGAATATGTCGTCGATATATCTGACAAAAAAAGCAGGTTTATGGTTGGCCGAATTAAGTAAATTACTCTTAAATTCGGATAACAACGACAGACAAACATACATAGGCCTAACAGAGAATACCTTCAAACAAAGATACAATGCACACAAAAGCAGCTTCAAGAACAGCAAAAACAGAAATGCTACTACACTAAGCCAATACATTTGGGGTCTAAATGACCAGAAAATCAATTATTCCACCCAATGGAGAATTGTTGGAAGAAGTAATCCCTACTCAAATTCGACCAAAACCTGTAATCTCTGCCTGAAAGAAAAATACTTCATTATCTACAAGCCAGACATGGCCAGTCTGAACAATAGAAATGAGCTAGGATCTGCTTGCAGACACAGAAAGAAATACCTATTGTGCAACTTTAATCCGGGCTAAATCTGAAATAAAAGGAGCTGACTCTGCCCTTCCATCTTATACAATGTTTTATCCTGAAGAGTGATGTTATTATGAGCCTCACGAAACAAGCTTGTAGATATGACATTTTAACTTTTAGATTGACTTTTAGCATTTTATAGTATAACTGCTCCTACTTTGTTGAGCACTCTACCATCTGTATGGTCCCAACCTTCATATTCCCTATATATATATATATATATATATATATATATATATATATATATATATATATATATATATATATATATACATATATATATATATATATATATATATAGTGCAATAAGTCCAAACAGGAACATCACCAGAAACACTCAACATAAAACCATAAATGAAAAAACAAGACAACTTGTAGTTTCAGTTTCAGGAATCTATTTCAAATTTTCAGCAACACAGTGCCTTTCTCAAGAAAACAACCCAAAATGACAAAAAGACTCCAACACACTCTAACCAAATAGACATAAAAAGCAAGGAATAAAAGAAGAATAGAAAATTACTAGACCGGAACTAAATAAGGTCCCACTTATACATACACAGAAGCGTTGCACTGGACGAGCACGAAAACAAAGAAGAAAAGAAAGCTGAAACACCGGCCAGCAGCGAGAAAACGGGAATTAAAGCCCCGGGTGATATTCAACCACAAGAGGTACGCGATGTGAGGGCGCTTCCTCTTGATCGTGCGACTGAGAAAAATCTCTGAGAGCACACAAGAGTACCTCTTGTGGTTGAATATCACCCGGGGCTGCCTAATATCCAAGAGATTCTCGTACGACACCAGTCGTTATTGCATCTTTCTCCGGTTATGAAGGAGGCGATGCCCCATAGACCATTACTATCCTTTAGTCAGCCTCCAAATTTGGGTCGTTTACTGGTCAGGGCAAAGGTTAACTCAAAGGATACTAATTTTGGTCCCAGTAATTACTGTGATAGGAATTGCATATTATGCAAGAGCCTTGTGAACACCAATAAGGTTACCAGTAAGTCAAGTGGTAGAGTTTATAAAGTGAAGGCTGCTAATGTCAATTGTACGGCTACTTGGGTGGTTTATTGTATTTTCTGTCCAGAATGTGGGATGCAATATGTGGGGATGACAACAAATCTTAAAGAACGTATGGCTAATCATCGTTGTGCCCTTAGAAACAGGGTTAGGTTAGGGAGTGATGGGGAGGGTAATGATTTCATGAAGGGTTGTTTTAGACTGTACTCTCATCTGTCGGAACACTCACCTAATGAGTTTAAGTTAATAATTTTACAATCCATGGCGCCCCCTACTTTCCCCCAGGATATGTCCGTTAGTTCTAGGAAACTTGTCTTGGATAAGACACGCAGAAAACTTGGCTCTATTGAGAGATTATGGATGTGGAACAAACTGGGTACAATATGGCCTGATGGTCTTAACTCTAGTGATGGCTTTGACAGCCAGAACAGAAAGCCGAGGAGACGGCCCTCTCGTGCTGTCTAATACGAGTTTCTTTAATTCCCGTTTTCTCGCTGCTGGCCGGTGTTTCAGCTTTCTTTTCTTCTTTGTTTTCGTGCTCGTCCAGTGCAACGCTTCTGTGTATGTATAAGTGGGACCTTATTTAGTTCCGGTCTAGTAATTTTCTATTCTTCTTTTATTCCTTGCTTTTTATGTCTATTTGGTTAGAGTGTGTTGGAGTCTTTTTGTCATTTTGGGTTGTTTTCTTGAGAAAGGCACTGTGTTGCTGAAAATTTGAAATAGATTCCTGAAACTGAAACTACAAGTTGTCTTGTTTTTTCATTTATGGTTTTATATTGAGTGTTTCTGGTGATGTTCCTTTTTGGACTTATTGCTCTATATATATATATATATATATATATATATATATATATATATATATATATATATATATATATATATATATATATATATATATATATATATATATATATATATATATATATATATATATATATATATATATATATATATATATAGGAATATGAAGGTTGGGACCATACAGATGGTAGAGTGCTCAACAAAGTAGGAGCACCTACTATGCTATAAAATGCTGAAAGTCAATCTAAAAGTTAAAATGTCATATCTACAAGCTTGTTTCGTGAGGTTCATAAGAACATCACTCTTCAGGATAAAACATTGTATGAGCTGGAAGGGCAGAGTCAGCTCCTTTTATTTCAGATTTAGCCCGGATTAAAGTTGCACAATAGGTATTTCTTTCTGTGTCTGCAAGCAGATCCTAGCTCATTTCTATTGTTCAGACTGGCCATGTCTGGCTTGTAGATAATGAAGTATTTTTCTTTCAGGCAGAGATTACAGGTTTTGGTCGAATTTGAGTAGGGATTACTTCTTCCAACAATTCTCCATTGGGTGGAATAATTGATTTTCTGGTCATTTAGACCCCAAATGTATTGGCTTAGTGTAGTAGCATTTCTGTTTTTGCCTTCCTTTGTTGATAGGTGATGTTCGGTGTATTGTGTTGGTTGACGGTTTCGTAAATTCTGCTCGCCAACACTTCAACGACCTCATTTCGACCAACCAACACAATACACCGAACATCACCTATCAACAAAGGAAGGCAATTAAGGAATTAGCTACTAACTGTGAAATTACCATTAAACCGGCTGACAAGGGAGGAGCTACAACCATTCTGAACACTACTGATTACATAGTTGCTTGCGAGTCTCTTCTGTCTGACCAGTCAACTTATTTATCAGTTGAGGAGGACTTTGTTAGGCAACACGCCGAAGAGGCGAAAGAAATGCTAAAGACTTTAGGTAACGATACTCAAGAAGCTGTCAGTAATACCATTCCTAAGACTCCTAATCCAGGTAAATTTTACGCTTTACCTAAATTACATAAGTTAAAGGATATCGTAAGGAGTAACTCAACGTTAAATTCCCAGAATCTTCCCCCCGAAGAAATATTTAACATTGCTAGGACTAGTAGAATATTACCCCCTTTCCGACCTATTGTTTCTTGCTCCGGTACTCTTACAGAACATTTATCCGGATATGTAGATTCAGTACTTCAACCTTTACTTAGCAACATTCCTAGTTTCCTAAAAGACACCACTCATTTCCTGCAAAGAATCTCTGAAATCCCCATTTTAGCAAGAGGTACTCTACTAGTTTCCCTAGATGTTAAATCGCTCTACACCAATATTCCCCAGGATGAAGGTGTTGAGGCTTGTCGCAACTTCCTTCGTATTCATTCAATAGACGACCATGTGCCAGATGACATCGCTACCTTAATTAGGTTCATTCTCAAACACAATATTTTGTCTTTCAATGGGCGTTGTTACATCCAAATCAAGGGAACAGCTATGGGAACCAAAATGGCCCCAGCCTACGCAAACATTTTCATGGGAGAATTTGAACAACGATTGCTACTTGATACTCCCCTAAAGCCTCTCATATACCTTCGTTTCATAGATGACATATTCATGATTTGGCAACACGGTAAAGAGAATTTGAAAAATTTCGTAGAATTGGCTAATAATATTCACCCTCTAATCAAATTTACACATGAATCATCACCTACGGAATTACCTTTTTTAGATGTTCTTGTGAAGATCGAAGGGGGCAAACTAACTACTACTGTATATCACAAACCTACAGACCGCCCTGATTTCCTACATTTTAAGAGTTGTCACCCTCAGCATATGAAAGAATCCGTTGTATATAGCCAAATCTTACGTTACAAACGTATATGTTCTGATTCAGAAGATTTTCAGGAACAACTTAAACAGCTCTTGCAGCATTTCCTCAATAAAGCGTATCCTTGGAAAATTATCCAAAAACAAGTTGAAAAGGCGGCGTTTGTTGATAGGAAGGATCTTCTGTCTTATAATACAAAATGTTCTATGGATAAAATACCGATGGTCCAGGTATATCACCCAGCTGTAGTCCCTACTAATGAAAAGATCAAGAGAGAGTGGAAAGCCCTCTCGAGGATACACCCCAATGATCCAATATTTGCCAAACCCCTTCTCCCCGCTTTCCGTCAATCTAAGAACCTCAAAAGGCATTTAGTTCACAGTGAAATTCCGAAACCTCATCAGCGCACTGGAAATCGCAAGTGCGATAATCCTAGATGCAAAGTTTGTGATATATTATTAACTGATGAAGAGATTGTACTTAACCGCCCGGGAGGACCAGTGACCCTTCATCCGGGCAACTACACCTGTGATTCCTCCAACATCGTATACATATTGAAATGTCCCACCTGTGATAACGGACTTTATGTTGGAGAGACCTCTACTAAATTTCGCCTAAGAATAAATAACCACAAACAGAGCATTAGAGACGGAACTCAATGCCTGCCAGTAGGTAAGCATTTTAGCGAAGCTAATCACTCGAGGGATTTTAAGTGTTTTATTCTTAAAGGGGGTTTTTCCGACATCCGGGAGAGGAAAATCTTCGAACTTAAAATGATCCATTACTTGAAAACAGTCTCCCATGGCTTAAACAAAGATCGGGGTTTCCTATCATTTTACCCCCACATCATTTTGTAATCATCTCTAAGCGTGTCTTTATCACAGTTGCGTCACAATATTGTAGCAATGCGTCATAATTTCTTTATTTTGATCCTTGCAAACGCGTCATTTATATATATATATATATATATATATATATATATATATATATATATATATATATATATATATATATATATATATATATATATATATATATATATATATATATATATATATATATATATATATAACGCTGGATCGACCGGTAGGGGGAAATCGGCATACCGTCAGAAGGTTAAGGCGAAAATTAAACAATAGTATACATTTGGATATATTTCCCCTTTGCTTTTTGAGATATGCATACACGTTATTTCAATGGCCCCTCATTCATTCGTGTTGACGGATACGTGTACGTAAGTTGGTAAACATTGAAGTAATAACATGAAGTACGTATGGTGTATGGAGATTAACTATACTGTTACGTATTCCCATTGAAAATATGTGTCAAAATGTTAAGGGGAAATGGTTTTTCGCCCTATGTGTCGTTTTTCAGACGGGTTTTCGCCCTAATCAGCAATTCCTAAAATATACATGTATGTATATATGTGTGTGTGTATGTTTGTTTGTTTGTGTGTGCGTGGGTGGGTGTGTGTGTAAATAAAAATCGGAAAACCTGGAATATCTAGTTGGCCATATATACTGTGGTCCATTAAATTTAATCTTTCAAATTCTTCGCAGTTTGCATACATATATCGTGGATTGCTGTTAAATAAAATACACCCTGATTCCCGCATTTTAACTAGATATGAGTGTCTAGCGTTGCACGAAGACAGTAAAATTAAGACGGTATAAGGCTTCTGGACTCCACTTGTGGCCGACTCCATTTGTTTCTCTGATTCGTGATAGGTGGTACATGACTCTGTCGTTACAGGAAATGTGTGAAATGTTCAATTAATTTCCTCAATACTGACGGGTGACTCTACAAATTTAAGTGGAATTTCAACCCGTCTTTTGCAGTTTTACCAGGGAGTTGCTAGAGAAGGAGACACAACGAACAATTTTTTTTCAGACAATATGCACTCCCTGGATTGACGAACCTCTTCCAACTAGTCAGCGGATTCGTTTAACAATTCCTCTGGTGGAGTAGGTGAGGGGAAAGCTGGAATTTTCCCAAATTGCATTGTTTTTGCGGGAAAATTTCATCTTTTTTGTGGGATTTGGCATTGTTTATGAGGGGTATCACGCACTCAGGCAATAGGTTCCATTTTTAAAATCTTTGGTGTGAGTCAACCTTCATGGAATCGAACTCGGGACCGGGCCTCCCTGGTGAGAAGCGGGTGCTCTACACCTAACTCTGAACACGTGCTCCAGTCAGAAATTACAGCTTTCAGACTTTCATAAGTGTACTTCAAGTCATAAATTCAAATGTATATATTAAACAGCATGAAAAAATGAATTCAATACACTGCAAAAAATCCCTATAAAATTTACAGTAAATTACTGGCAGCTGAGCTTACAATATAATGCCGTGACAGTGTACCGTAAAACTACTAATTTTACAGCAAGAAAATGTAAATTTTTACAGTCATAGAAGCTACTGTAAGGTGAATAACAATGCCATTAATGTATTGTAGCCATTGCAGTTGCAGAGACCGAATACATTCACTCAGACAAAGTCTTTATTTGTAAGTCTTTATTTGTAAGTGCAATCATGTAAAAATGAGCAAATAGGTCCTCCTAACTCTCTGGCAAAGAGATGTTCGGTGTAACCAAACTTTAAACAGTGCTTCCCAAAGAAGCTACGCCTACTGAAGGAATACACTTGACCAACCTCACGACGGTCAGACCATTTACATAATTTTAAAACCTTTGTCTAAAGACCTCCCCAACCCCTTGACAAAGAGCCGTTTAATTTTTGAACTGAGGTTTACTTCAATGATCCATGCTCGATATCCCTGTTAAATCTCACACAGACAATGGACATTCACTAGTCCTATAATTGTTGCTTTTTATTTCCAGAGCCGTCATGATTGATGTACCGTCATACCTTCAAAGTCGCTGGACCAGATTTCTTGAACTAGTGGTCATTGTACTCTTGCTGTTATCACACGAGGTCACCGCCGATAATGCTGGATGTGACACATTACAAAGGGATCCAAACAAAAACATATTAAACTTCGAAACAGTGCAAACAATTTCTTTGGAAAGAAACAAATTCAACGGATCCCATAAGAACTTTTCAAAAGTGTGTGGTGGCGCTTTCGCTGAGACAACTGCTGAGATTATAGACCTCTCTTTTAATAATTTATCATCATTACCAGAAGATATTTTCAGGGATGTAAATAATCTAAGAAAAGTCTACTTGAACAATAACCCCTTTATTGCAGTTCCACCTGCTCTCAACGCCACTGAAACAATTACGTTTCTCAAACTAGCAGATACCAAAATAAGGAGCATTAGCAGATATTCCATCAATGGTATGTTCAACCTAAAAACGCTCGATCTCTCAAGAACTGAACTGACAACAGTACCAGAAGATATTTTTTACATGTCTTCTTTGCAGAATGTTCTCTTGTCTCAAACGAATCTAACTCGTCTCCCTTTTCCCCCATTTATGAGTGCCCCATTAAACGTTACTATGTCAAATGCCAATGGCATACTATCCATTTCTAGCAAAAGAGAAATTAATATCAATGTAACCGGTGTTGAGATGCTGACCTGCGATGGTACTAAAACCGCGGTAGAATCGACTTATTGTTTACCAGGGTGCGAAATAGTGTGTGACTATGATTCTTTTGACAAGATTGACATCGTTCTGGAAGGTAGAAGTGGGTTGTTCTCTCCCTGCACACAGGAAAATGCTGCCACCACATTCACCGCAGTGACCAATGAAGTTGATTGCTATGGGTATCCCGGAAATCTTGGTCACGTTTGTAATGCAACAGCTCCCTCATCAAAATCGAAAGTTAGTGGTTCATCTCAGCCGCGATTTTTTACCATTATTCTGGTAACCGGTTCTGCTGCAGTTGGGGTAATTATTGGGGGGTTGCTTGTTCTTTTGCTTATGCTGAAGTGTACTTCCAGACGACGTGAGGCTTCACCAGTGTAGACATCATAGCAAAGCAACGCTAACTCGTGACGTGTGAAACGAGGTTCGATGTCAGGCGTAACCGGACAGGTTACGCTTAGCCGTGGTCGGTGAAAATTATCAGTGAGACAGTGTATCGAACCAATATAATCGGACGCCTTATCGAGACTAATTAACTTTCGTCACTCAGAAAATAATATGTTTTGATAAAAAAAAAAAAAAAACTATGGTGCTCATGAGGGCGGCGATCTTTTCAATATTGAGAGACATCTTCACGAACTACAGGCCAACCAGGAACTCTGATACGGGGAGGGGTGGGGTCATAGAAAAAGGAGTTATACTTGTAGTCAGTAGTGACTCATTGTGATAAAATCTGTTGCAAAAATCACAGAGAATAATATTTAAAGCCTTCCAGAGATAGCCTTACGTTGTCGTTGCTATTCATAGCGTGCTAAGCCAAGTTGAAATAAGCATGTGGTACCAACAAAGGAAGCATCAAATTCAAGTAATCCTCAGTATTCATCACGTTATGCGCTTTAGCGTAGTACTAATTAGGCTGCTGCGTCAAGGGATGATGCAAGGCGTCTAAGTGTGAGCCATATATTGCTCTGGAAGAATTAATGTTAATACTATTGCCAATAATATAGAGTTTGTTTGATTTCAATTGTGAAAACCGCACACGACGAATGCTTTTTGCAAGAAATTTAGTGGTCATACTATACAAACCAGGTGGAAGGAGTCGTGAAAGGATATTCACGACGATGAGACCAACGCCTACCCCGGTAGCGATCCAGCAAACCCGAAGTTCAACCAGAAGCAGAGGTTTACCAAAGCAATACCAGGGCAGAAATATGGATGCGTGAAATGCCTTAAAAAATCGGGGGGGGGGGGCGCTCAATATTGCACTGCGTGGCTTAGCTAGAAAGTCATAAATTGGATGGGGCAGACCAGAACAAACTTTGTGGGATCAAAATCAGGGTCCTGCAGAAAAAAGGGACATTGAACACATAACCTTGATTTTTAGGTGGGCTGACGGAAGTTTGGTGCCAAATTTTGAAGTGGGGGCAATCACCAAAGCGGTCCAATATGTTCAACAATATAATAGCATTACAAGGCTACAGCAGGCGGGCTACCCTTACCCCCCCCCCCCTGCGTCTCCGCTGTCTCTGGCACATGTGTCAGTTTATACGAAATAAGACAAGGATATTTTAGAAATCTGACATGGAAGTAATTTTAACCGGTGGGAAAATGAATTGCCATTCAGCCGGGGTAGAGTGTCTGTGGCGACCCTCTGATCAGAGTTTCCATGCAAAAGCAAAACAATATCACTATACAAATCATATTGTTAAACATGTGTAGGACACTAAGTTCCGGTTGTTAATGGATACAGATGGGCTGTGTCTTTCTGGGGTTTTTCACACAAAGGAATTGAAAAGATAAATGATATAGGAGTATGTCTGCACGTAAATTGGAGAAAGTTTATGGCGCACTTTTATAAAGTAAGCAAGAAATGTATGTTTTGTCAGATGTGTCTTCTAGTCTTTGTCATGCAAAGGAAATGTTAAGATTAATAATATAGGACTATGTATTTCTGCATGCACGTAAACCGGAGGACTGAGGACCCAGTCAATCATTTTTCAAACAAGACACAGCACTGTTTATTTGCTAAGTATGTGAGTGTATGAATCACTTAGTTACGGTGGAGTTTAAAATGATACATACTCAACAAGCTGCATAAACTCATTTACAAGCAATGAAAACCAGTGAACCAAAACTGGGCCAAAGGGCAGAATCATGATCTGACGTTAAACAAACAAAATTTCCTGTTATATGTAACAAATCAACTCAGTTGTTCCGTGAAACATCAAGTACTTTCCTTTTGTCCTTCAAAAACCGCGAGCATTGGTTTGTCGACCACGTTTTGCCTAACTTATTCGTGAATATGCCGATTTTCTTTTTTTTTAAGGGGGCAATTATTTACTATGCTTGTTCTCATAAATTTGAGCTTCAAATGAGAACTTGAAAAAATGTGTCTGTCCGGTCTTATATATCTTTCTTACAACTTTTACGGTTTATTTAAAAGACAGTCAACTTACACCCCAAATTAAATTTTTGGTCGAAATCTACAAAATGATTCTCAATTGGCACAGCTTCTTGATTGACGGCAAGTTGGAAAAATGCAGAGTAGGGCCAACTGTACCTCATATTACACAGGAAGTACTGTACTGAGAGTGTTTTGATTACACGTTGGGGTCTTGTAGATCTCATCCTGAAGGCAAAACTGAGATTGTGTCTGGATGAGGATGGGTCTTAGACAGTTGTGATAAGAGGTTGCAGTAAGTATGTTGAGAATTGAAACTTTTTGGGGTGATAGGGTTTAGGCATTTGGCCTAAGTTTAGGCATTTAGGCCTAAGTCTGCCTACAACGACGTCTAGGATGGGCCGAGTGATATAACTCCAGGATCAAAATCCCAAATGATGTACTTGGAACGTAAGCTTAAGCAATGTAAAACGCAGGAAATCGACAGAAAGACGAAACTAACGAGAAATAGGCCTATTAATAGGTGTTGGTCAGAAGGGTTACAAGAGAGTGACTTATACGTAGCGCCACCAATTTAGCAGGTGCAATAATGAAAACTTTGAGAGACTGTTGAAGGTTGAATCACAAATAACCTCTCAAAACTTCATCGCCTCTCATGCTTCAAAAATTACTAATAGAGGAGTTATCCGAAACAAAGAAAAAAGAAGCATTAATTTGGTCCTCAGGTAGCCCAAACAAAGGGTGCTTTACCAGAATTGTAAAGCCTGTCCTCTGGTAAACAGTTTATGGAATGAAACTATCTTGAAACTTGGTAACATTCTGGAGGTAGATAATCACAATACTTGGGTTCTGATCACACTTTTTGGAGCGGATTTCAATCACTCTTGTGCGAAACGACTTTTGGTTGACTTTATATTAACTGTATACAAAAGTGTTATCTACAAAGCAAGGTTATCTGTTTTAAACGATGACTTAGTATTAGATGTAAAGAAGTATTTTTTTAATTCGCTTCAGAAGAAAATTAAAATGATTAACCACCTTTTTAAGTCTAAGGGAAATTCAGGTAAGTTCTGGAGCATTTTTGAGCAGGGAAGTGTAATTGTTTTCGATGAGGAGGAGTCTGAAACAAATTACCGCTTCAATTTTTGATACTGGCTGACACTTTCATTAAAATTGCACTTAGGATGCCCTTGGGCAATGAAACCAGAAACCTTTGTAAACTTTAACTTGTTTTGCGATTATTTAAACTCTTATCTGCACCTGTATAAGTGTAATGTTAGTTAATTATTTGAACTGTAAATAATTGTAATTTTTTTTTCTGTATATATTTATGTTCAGGATGATTAGAATTTCTTCCTATTTAAAAAAAATAGTAAGCCTGCATTTATGTATTGTTCCAGTTAATGTGGGGTATTACTTCCCGGCGGCAGTAATATTACAGTCACTGGGTTGGGTACCCCGCGGACTGGATATCGGTAAGTTGTAATACACCTAGTTTATTTGTGAAACTGATAAGGATTACTTTTATTATTGTTAATCATACATTGTATACATGTATATATCCTGTATATAGTGTAAATACTGACAATGAGGATAAATGTTCAGATAATTTGTCATGTTCCAGTATAGTACATGATTCATGTACTACTATCTTTTTACATTACTTTTAATATTGTTAATCACACAATGTATATATCATGTATATAATGTAAATAAAGTCAATGCGGTGAACCAGTGGGTTCATCGTGTAAAAAAAAACACACACACAGAATTGTTTGTTGGAGGGATTATTACCAAAACAAACAAAGCATGAGTGGTGAAGGTAGCAAACAAGTGACCTTCCAAATACTTGGAAGTTTGGAGGCATGAACCTTAATTTTGGACCAATAAACAAAGAGCAGGAATAGGCAAGAGTCAATGAACTGTAGAGGAAGGGTAACCTTGGGAAGTCAGTTACAACGTGGGTTAAAAAAGATGTCGTAATATATGAATATTTATCAGGTAGTTTGGCAAGTTTGCAAAGATAAAGATTTTGCTTGTATAGCACAAAAGGATAAAGATAGAAGAATGGTAGAGCAAAAAAGAATTCATTTAGCTGGCGTGGCATAAGGTCTTTGCCAGAGAGGAAAAAAGGAGGTACTCTAGCCAGTGTGGCATAAAGTTTGAGTAAAAAATAAGAAGTGTAAAACTAACAGAGTGTTAGAACTAAAACGTGAAGATTTAATAAATGGAATGCGTGTTTTATTCCTGAAAGAGGAAATTATTTGGAATATTGTGATATTCTCAAGGATTGTGTACATACTTCATTCGCATTTGATGTGAATGATATTTTGTGTTTTGATATGTGCTCTGAAACTTGCTTATTGAAATAAACTAAACAAAAGGCAAGAAATTTCTATCTTGTGTCTTCTATACCTCTCCTTTGGTAGGGAACGGGTCTATAATTGGATCTACCGACCAGGTGTATTTAGTATTATGGGTGCTACAGCCCCTAACCCTCGGAGATGGTACCAGAGACGCTTTGCGTTTCCTGTAAGGTAATTTTGCAAACCTCGGTGAACACCAGGGGCGGCCGCACAGAAGTATTGATAGTAGGAGCTTTGATAGCGCTCTCCAGGGGCGTCGATTTGGGGAGACAGTGGGGACCAGTCCCCCCACTTTTTGAGTGGAGGGGACCACAACGTTAAAGTTCCCCACACACTTTTTGTGACGTGAAATTTAAAAATTAGGTACTACCAAAAAGACTCAACATGTAGGTTCTGAAAGGTGTCCTCTCCCGATTACGATCGACTAGCTTTCTGTATCAATAATTCCACTTGTTTACTTTGCAAATCCAAAAACTTTTCGCGCTCTCCGCGCGCTTGTAGTCTCATTGATGGTCTTTTTTCACTTGCATATCAAACATACATTACTCATCGGTATCTATTGTTCGTGTGCAGGTGTGGTTATGAAGGAGCACAATATTTAGGAATTTGAAGAAGAGGAATCATCCCCTCTTAAGTGAATGACCAGCCTGACAGGCAGACACATTTTAAGGAAACTGAAAATGTCTCGGTGAACTCTCTACATGCAACTTTTTTAGAAAAATGTACGATTTCTAATGCAAAATTTCGACACGCTGACATCATTCCTTTGTATAGCGATTCGACCATTTCGTATTTAGACCATTATCAGAGAAGTTAAATCACACTGACGTTTGGTAGATAAGAGACTTCAATCAGGAATAAGAGGTATACCCTCCATCATGTCTGCAAATAGTGTATGATGAGGTGTCGTTCAAAAAAAAAAAACATATTTTAATGTTTTTGAATGAACAATCTTGCACCGGTGGGCATATGCAACGGTGTCTCAGTATAGCATGACCGTACCAGTGGGTACCATTCCCCCACCCTCAATCTGTGATTTCCCCGTAGTAGATTGAAGTGCGCTTTTTATCAAGTAATGGATTTATTTTACCTTCTTTCCATTACAAATGGTTCCTTACTAAAAGAACTTTTGCACAAATCTTTCGCAAACTATGACAATTTTCGTTGCGATTCTACTTATAGAGTACACCCGGTATTTAAATGACGGTATAGTCCGTTGAAGTAATTACCCACGCTTTCAAGTTCATGTTTTGAAAACTTTGGAGTAACTCAAAATATTGGAACATTTAGCACCATTTTGCATCTGGGCCCCTTCTCTTAGACACCCATTGGCGTAGCTACAGGGTGCAGGCGGCTCTGAAAAATGAAGAATTCGGAAATTTGCTATTTGTGAAACTAGTCTGTGTGGTTTTGACAACTCATGAAATTCCGAAATCTCCCCATTAAAAGCTCCACATTTGTCATTATTTGTCTCAAAGAAGCAAAATTTTCGGCGCGCTTCGCGCGCCACAGACGATTTTTAAGCAGAAGTGCTCGCTCATACTTTGAGTAAAAGTTTCCGAGCCCTGAACTTTGTAAGTGAAAAAACGAAAATTTGCTATATGTGACACCACATCATCAAGTGACATCAGTAACTACAGTGCTATTTTTATGAATTTACTTACATAAAATTCAAATTTTCTCCATTATAATCTCTTGACTCAAAAAATTTCGTCAGAGAGCCTCATTTCTTTGGGGTTGGATAACATTATGCAGCAATAACGATCTCTGGTCGCCGTTCAATCTCAGATTTGCCAATAGGAAATGCAAATTCTTCGGCAATCCCCCAACTTTTCAAAATTTCTTACAGGAAACCCAGAATCCAAACTTTTCTGCAATACAGGTTCCATATTTTCAACTAATTGAAAAATGGCAAAATTTTCAGTGCGCTTCGTGCGCCGCAAATTACGGCCCTAGTAGAGTGGTGTTCACATTAATAAATCGTAAAATCTGGACGCTTTTCTACACCCCCTTCCCGAAAGAATGTCTGTCTACGCCGCTGTACACACCTTACCGGGACAGGAGAAAAAAATTAGGCCCCCCAGATGTTCCCCCCTACACTTTGAAAACCAAATCGGCATCCCTGGCACCAGTGGCGTAGCTAGGATATTTTCCACGGGGGCAAAGCTCGAAAATTTCCCCCAAATTTTTCAGTTTCAGTTTCAGTATATTTTCAGTTCCAGTATATTTTCAGTTTCAGTATATTTTCAAGGTCAAGGTGCATACAAAATACGTAAATTTATGATAACGACAAGATTATCATGACGTCATGTAATGTTACCTAAGTTAATACATGGTCTACAAGATCCTGAACATGCCTACTATATACATAGGATTAAGACAATGTCATCATGGGCCCGTTCCCATCCCTCCTCAGTGATTAATTAGATTAACTTTCCGAACAGATTAAATAGATTAATTTTCCGAACCAGGCCTTTAAAAATAAGGTAAACATCATACGTTTGTCTGGGTTTGCAGGGTTATTATGTCTAGATAAGCAGGGCGGCATTTGATCTATGACAGTGGGGGGACAACATTGGAAAGACTAACAAACCGTGCCGAAGGCGTCACGAGAGCGCGAAGCGCTCCCCCTAACGGCGTGGGTCCAGAAGCCGTCTTAGGGCCCCTGGTGGGGTCCAGGGGCAAAGCTCCTGGGTATTTAACGAAATTTTAGGCATTATAATGATG
The DNA here is from genome assembly GCA_037179385.1 of Holothuria scabra. Lineage (NCBI taxonomy): Eukaryota > Metazoa > Echinodermata > Holothuroidea > Aspidochirotida > Holothuriidae > Holothuria > Holothuria scabra. The sequence goes on from CM074198.1 coordinate 26,259,172, forward strand.
CATTTTATCATCAACTTTAAATTACATAAGATGGGCACTTAACAGACCACAAATATCACAATTTGACTTTCGATAATACAGAGAGTGCTGGGAAGGAGAATGGCTTACTTAAAATTGGGGGGATCCCTCCTTGGTGCCCCAGATCTTATTTTCAGGACTAAAGCTAGGGGGCTTTTCTTGTGATGTCAATTCAGCCCTTGTCTATGATGGGGCGCACGAAGCGCGCGGAAAAATTTAACGTTTGATACATCTCAGTAATGAAGCTGAATGAAAATTAGGGGAAGGATAGGCCACTTTTAACTCTAGCTCAATAACGGTTGCCCCCTCAAGACATTCTTACTGAAGCACAAACATAATCTGGTTTCCTATATAGCCTTTTCCAGGTGAATTTCACAGAGCCGTTACCTGTAAAGTAGCGCGTGGAGCGCGCCGAAAAAATGAATTTTTACTTTATCTCTGTAGTGAAACTGAAATAAAATTAGACAAAGAGTGGTCCCTTTTCACTACAGCTGAATAAGGGTGACCCCTGAGGATATTTGTACTAAGCAAAAACGTACCCTTGGTTTCCTTTAGAGTCCTTTTCATGAAATTTTTTTATATCTGTGATGGAACACACCTATAATGGACCTTTGAGACATCTCCTACAGAAATTAATGGAAATTGGAGAAAGGGTGGCCCCTTTTCACTTCAGCTGGAAAAGAGTGGAGCCCCAGATTAGGGTCAAATAAGATCATCGTCCTTTCAGAAAGCTTGGAGGCACTTGGTCAGAGAAGGGGATCAGAAGACGACCACCTCTCTGCCCACCCCTTTTCACTAGTTACGCTAGAGCTTCAGCTCTGTGCGGCCCGGGCACTGGTGATAAATTTCAGTGACAATGGAAGAGATGTTCTTCAAGAAGTTACCCCGAATCCTGAAATATTTAAAACGGTTGCGCGCGAAGGGTGTCGAAAAAACAGCGTTGAGACATTTATTGGAAGAATTTTGTTTTTATTTAGTTTTCAATGAAGTAGATGACCTGTTTAAACATTATACAACTTAATTAAGTATCACCCGCGAAGCTCTGTCAGTTCCAGTTTGTATTTCTGTAGCAAAAGCAACCGGACTTAGACGTTAAAAACTAAGTTCTGGAAAAAAGTGGGGGAGGGGCAAGTGCCCCCGAGCCCCCCGTAATCCCGCCTATGTAGACAACGGTAAGCTATTGTTTTCCGCTCCATCCATGGTTAAACACAGAGTAAGATCAGTCAATAACCTGCCCGGTAGCTTGTAGGATGAGAGGACATTAAATGCTTAAACTTAACCCAAGACTCTGTCAACCCAATGAAACTGGGCTGTTAAACTTCGGCTAACCTAACCTAACCTAGGGCGTTGTCAACTTTAGGGACGGGTGAGAGTGGTACGCGGAGCGCGACCATCGGTTCGAGTGGAGCGTTCCGCGGCGGGAAATTTCGCTAAAAACACCCCTAAGATTGCAGGAAATGACACTCCCTCTGCCTCATACCTACATGCTTAGAGTGCCATATTTTTCTTATCCTGAAAACTTTTAAGGAGACAATTTGTTCACAACATAAAAAAGAACAATTGGAAACTCTGAGGCCTACCGGTATGTATTGCTGACAGCCTTAAATCGCATAGAAATATAATGGTTGTGGAACGAGAACAAACGGAAATTGTGATAATTAAATTAGGGAATATTTCGTTCTCGAGGCTACGATTACGTTACTATTTATTAGCAACGTATTATCCAATAGTGCATCAAATTGATGAACATAACATTAGCTCAACAATACGTAGGGAACTATCTCAATGATGGTATCCTATGCTCCGGTCCTATAGCCTGTCAGTGTTGCGCAGTATACGTTGAACTGATCAAAATACCCTGCAACAGTACCAGAGAACATTCACGCTGCTGCAGAGAGGGCATTTCTGCGGAACGCGAGTCAAGCGCGCTTCATGCTGCAGTGACACAGATGAGAAAAATTTAAACAAGAGGGCAATCCACGGAGTTGCATATCTCATCGCTAACATATGCGCAAGTTGGTTACAGAACTTGAACTACTTACGTGCTAGAAGTTTTATCTGTGCTGTTTTTATGCTACAGTAGAATGTCATTGACAAAAATTACCATACTAAAGCTGCATGCCACAATCCTTTGAAATTCCTATTTGAAGTCCATTTGGGAAGCGATTTTTTTTTCGTTCCAAGTTTTTTTTTTGTAAGATAGCAAGGGGAAAGAATATGGCACAGACCAATCAAGTTCTTGGAACTATAGGCGCACCCCTTATTCAGAAACAAAAAACATCATTTGGATATTAAAATTCTGACACCGGATTATAAAAGAACTGGAGAAATAGGCTACCCAATCTTTGTAACGGTGGCCCTTTTAATCCAGTAGGCCTATCTAAGATTTTGGAACAAATTTATTTTTAAGATGTTGTTATCCCCTTGCAACACTCTAAAGAAAACTAGCTTGACTATTACACTTAACTGATACGGATATGGACGCAACGATTAAAAAAGTAAGACGCTTTCGGGGACGCTTTAGACAAGTGTGTAATTGTTATTATTCAGGCACTAGCTGTATGGGCGTATTCTCCATTTTGACGCGAGGGCAAACTTCACGTGTGCCCCGGAGCTGATATGCGCATCAAGTGCGTCTCAATTAAAAAACTGAGCGTGTGAGCCATGTTGAACGCGTGGCGTTAGAAGATTTCCAAAAGATTTCCAAACCTTTTCTGCGCACTGGCCTGTGGCGAATCCTAGCTCTTGGCAAGGAAATTGTCACGTGCGTTTTTTTGGCGATGCTTCAAAACCGCCAAGTTTTCAGGGCACTAATATGCAAGATAGGTAGGCCCTATGCCTAACCTAATGTTAGTCACCCACATTTTCATATCTTGGGTTATTCCTTGCCACGGGCTAGGATTCGCCACAGGCCAGTACGCAGAAAAGATTTATGCGTCGGTCGAAAATCTTCTAAAGTAAGTTCCTCGGTAACTGTTCTTTGGGTACACCTTGACATAAAGTGAATGATTTCCCTACTAAATTATGTCCATAAATACCGACATACGACGTTTTGAATTCCCAGTTACAAGCCAGGCTCAGCCCATTTGAAATTCGAACTAATGCGAAAAAACGTATGTGAACGCGTCTCAAAAATGGTGACGTCATTGGAGGCACGGTTAGCAACACTATAGAGGCTTTTCACATGACGTCATAATACTCTCCGTCGGCCATGTTGGAGTACATGTAACTACATAGCGAACCATACGAGACGCGCTTGCCCGTTGAATTTGTACACACCATGCATATCACAGTGCACACTGTGCAGTGCGTTCGGCAAAAAGCCGCGTGTATTTGGCATGAATGTCCTCCAGCATGGCGGTTCCGTGACGTAATTGCAAAGCCTCTATACCAGAGAGCTCACAATCATCGAATCATGTGCATGGTAACGCGTGTTAGCGCATACATAATTGTAAACACCGGTGCTACAAAAGCAGTGAGCATGGCCACTGACATTGTGGATTGTGCATTGCACGGTTACTGCTTAGTACAGTATTCGCAATAGCATCTTCACCAAACAGCTCATACAGTAAAGACGCGCTCGTAGTGGGGATGCGCTTGTTGTGGTCTGTCCATACATGTTCATAGCTGTTCTTTATAGCGCCCGAACCGCGCCTTTCTTGCACAAAAACAGAACTATTTTTACCCGCGCGCATATGCACGCGAACATTTTGGCCAATGATTTGCTCCGAATCCCCACCATGGTCAGCGCCTTTCGCTCTGTATGTTGGACTCTTTATTGTGATGCAATCGTTTTCATGAGGTTGCGAGGATAAGATAACTTTACCGAGCGTTACATTAGTTCCACATCTAAATGCGTGCCGTAGGGCGGGGTTTGTGCCGACAATTGCGTCATAAAAGTCAGGTGAGCTGTTGCGGCATTTTTATCTCATCGCTCCGTGAGGAGGATGAGATATTGTAGTCACTTTGCCTATTGGGCTATATATGGCAATGCCAGCTTAAACCGCAATGGTTACCATGGTAACGGTAAATTTTCCCAGGTTACTAGTCTCGAGGTCTAACCCATGGTGAGGTACCCCGGGGTGACTGAAGGTCCATGGCTGAGAGAGGGTCAAAACCTGTCCGTGTGTGTGTGTGTGTTGGTGGGTGAGTGTGTGTGTGTGTGTGTGTCCAATTTTGTTTTCCTAATATCTTGTAAACGGCTGGGCCGATTTTCTTCAAACTTGGTAAGATGGTACCTCAGGTGGAACAATTGCATTTTTAATACACAACCGGAAGTGAAGGTCAAAGGTTACAGGTCAAAGGTCAAACTTAGTGAAATCACATTTTCTGCTATATTTCCAAAACGAAACGTTCTCCTGACACGAAACTTTACACATATGATGATTGCATCTAGACCTACCAAAATATGTGGTTGCCATAGCAACAGAGGTCAAAGGTCAAGTGGTAGAGTGGAGCTAAAAAATTCCAAGTGATAATTTGTTCGTAAAACAACGTTTTTGTCCCTCAAACTCCTCCTAGTGGGCTGAACCGATTCTTTTCAAAATTGGTAGGTGGGTACCCCAGGGTGGGAACTTGTGTCTCCCAGACCCTCGGAAGAAAAGGTTAAAGGTCAGAGGTCAAAGGTCACATTTTGTACTAAAACTTCAAAAGAAAACCTTCATTTTACATGAAACTTCACAAGTATAATAGGGTAGACTAGTTCTACCAAAATATGTAGTTTCCATGGCAACCAAGGTCAAAGGTCACTTGACAGGGGGTTAAATACTTTTTTTTTGTATTCACTTTAACTCTTAACGAACGCATCCCACAAATCTGAAAGTTTAAGTGTAATAGCCTAGACATAATACTGTTAGTTGTACCGATATGTGTGGTTGTCATGGCAACCAAGGACATAGTTCACGTTACAGATTGTCAAAGGTTAAAGTGGGCATGACACGGCCACGAAAACTTTTGTGTATTGCAAGATTAGATACAGTATTTTACGAATATCATCTCACACCCCATTAAAAACCCGTACAATTCGGCATAAATGATATTCGAAGGAAAACTGAGTTCAAAATCCAATTTCGAAAAATGCCGCAACATCTCACCTGACTTTTATGACGCAATTGGCGGCACAAACCCCACCCTACGGTGCGCATCTAGATGTGGAACTAATGTAACGTTCGGTAAAGTTATCTTATCTTAGCAACCTCATGAAAACGATTACATCACAATACAGAGTCCAACATACAGAGTGGAAGGCGCGGACCATGGTGGGGATTCGGAGCAAATCATTGGCCAATGTGTTCGCGTGTGCACGCGCGCGGGTAAAAATAGTTCTGTTTTTGTGCAAGAAAGACGCGGTTCGGTTGCTATAAAGAACAGCTATGAATATGTATGGGCAGACCACACTTAAGCGCGTCCCCACTACGAGCGCGTCTTTACTGTATGAGCTGTTTGATGAAGATGCTATTGCGAATACTACACTCTTAAAACGTTGGGTAAAATATCCGTTGGTTAAAGAAGTTTATGAAATGTGTTGGTAAAAATTTGCCCAACTTTGGGGCTAATTGGTGCACTGTTTAAACGCTGGGCAAAGTTTTTGTTGAGTAGAAGTAATTGCCTAAGTGTTGGTCAATCTTTGCTCACATAATGGTTAAATTTCCCCTTCCATGCACGCATATACTGTAATACCCAACTGACTGGTCAGAATGACGATAAGATTTTATTCTACAGTTGAGCATATTTTCCCTTTACCCACTTGTTGGGTAACTTTTTGCCAATTTGTTGGGTATATTGTTGGTTGCAGTGTTTTCACCAAACAGCAGTACACTTCGTTTCGTTTATTGTTTTATCGCTTTTACATATAAACATACACATATAGAGTATGAACTCAACAAAGGAATATAAGGACATATAAAAGCGAAAGGAAGTACACAAAGACCCCGGGGGGCTTGAAAATATGCACTCCCTGAGAAAGAAAAACAACAACAAGCAGACTACTGATAAACACACACACACACAAAAACTAATACGGTAGCAAAAAAGGGAGGTTACAATAACATAGCAGAGGTCAAAAAGAAGGGAGAGATCTTTCCCAGCTTGGAAACCCGTCCCCCAAACCACACACCTCACCCCACCCTACCCAGCAACAACCGGCTGCGGTGAACAAAATGCTGAAGACCTTTAAGATGGCAAAACATGATGCTAAGAAGCCTATGGAATGGATTCAGTGCGTTATATGTGAGATGAAGCCTAGTAGTCTTGAATAAAATGGCGTGAAATGTTTTTCCTGAAGGACTGGATACTTTGTTTGGCTATGACAGAAGACGGGAGGGAATTCCAAAGCCGAATGGCTCGATTACGAAGGCAGTTGTGCTGTAAAAAACTTTGAATAGTGTCCAGATGTAGGGATGCAGATTGTCGAGTGTTGTGATTATGAACTGAGAAGTTGTGAGAAAAGTAATTTGAAAATTGATTGGGCAGCAGGTCGTGTAGCGAGCGATAGGTGAATGTGGCAATATTGGTATTAAAAATATCAGAGAGTTTCAGAAGGTTTAGTGACTTGAACAAGGAACTGGTATGGTCACGTGGTTTGGAGCAAGTGATGTGACGAATAGCTCTCTTTTGTAAGACATTTAACTTATCGAAAAGAGTACGACTTGTACTGGACCAGGCAATGGAACAATAGTTAAGATAAGGGTAGATTAAAGCAAGGTAAATGGAACGAAGAGCATTCTTAGGTACAATATACTTAAGTCTTCCTAACATACCAACCACCTTAGCGATCTGGGACGAAATACTGCATACATGTTCATTCCAAGAAAGCTTAGAATCAATATGAATCCCCAGGAATTTAACATTATCCACACGTTGTAAGCAATTGCCATCAACAGAGATTTGAAAGTTAGAACCTTTGTTAAGAATGTCATTATTAAAAACAATAAAGTTCGTTTATGCAACATTTAAAGAAAGTTTGTTCTCAGTAAACCAGTCAAGGTAAAGTTTAAGTTCACGCCACACTTGCTCCTCTAGGCGCTGGGGATCAGAGTCACAAAAAAATATATTAGTGTCATCTGCAAACAATACAAGTGAAGCATTCTTGGAAACATTGGCAATATCATTTACATAAATTATAAAAAAGAGAGGTCCAAGGATAGACCCCTGTGGAACACCGCATTTTACTTTTCTAAGATCAGAATTAACACCATTGAGAGAAGTAAATTGTTCTCTATCAGAAAGGTAACTTTTGATCCAGTTATAGGACACACCTCTGAAATCATAATGCGATAATTTATTGAGCAGGATAACATGGTCAATTGTATCAAAAGCTTTGGACAAGTCAAGAAAAATTCCAATAGAAGTCTGCCGCGCAGCCGCGGCTTTGTTTAAGTTATCCAGGGCATCTACGAGAGCGAGTTCTGTTGAACGACCGGGACGAAAACCGTATTGACAAGTTGAAAGTATGTTATGCTTACTAAGGAATGAATAAATTCTATTGTACATGACTCTTTCTAAGATCTTTGACAAGCAGGGAAGGACTGAAATAGGGCGGTAATTTACAAACTGATGTTTGTCACCTTTTTTGAAAACAGGAATTACTCTAGCTACATTCAATCTGTCAGGAAAATACCTTGAGACAGAGAAATATTAAAAATATGGGTAAGAGGTTCGGCTATGTAATGAATTACCCTACGAACAATAGCTGGTCTCAAATCGTCATAACCTGCAGCTTTCGTGGGGTTTAAACACTCACGTGCAACCTTCAAGAGTTCATTAACGTCAACCGGTGGAAGATATGCAGATTCAACGTTTTGCAGATTAAGATGGTCATAACTACTTTTAGTTGCACATTTTGGTATATTATCCGCAAGAGGGGGTCCAAGATTTACAAAAAAAATCGTTGAAACAATTTGCGATACTTTGTGGATCGCTTACAACTCTGTAATTCTCCATGAAATATTCAGGAAAGCCTGAATCTTTTTTACCTTTGTGCATAATGTCATTGATATGTTTCCACATAAGTTTAGAATCATTTTTGGCATTACAAAAAATATCATTGTAGTGTTTTCTTTTTGCAATACGCATTACATGATTAAGTTTGTTACGATACTGACGGTAAGTACTCTCATTGTCTTCCGTCGGTGACCTCAAGTATTGTTTATAAAGTTTAGTTTTACGTTTAATGGATACCAAAATTCCTGATGTAATCCAAACTTGGTTTTTCTTCTTCCTTTGTTTCACACTGACAAACGGAAAACAGTTACAGTAGATGCTATTAAACAGGTCGCTAAAAATATTGAAAGAAATGCTTGCGTCATTACATTGATAAACATGATCCCAGTTTACATTGGAAATACGATACACAAAATTCTCGATATTATTAGGACTATAATTCCTAGCAACCTGGGGTGGTATAATCTCATTAGAGAGCATTGAATCAAAATTAACATTTACGAAGATAGGAAGATGGTCTGTTATATCACTCACTAGAATTCTAGAGGACACTATATTAACCTTACTGTCGATGCTATTTACGTTAGTAAGAACATTATCGATTAAAGACATGCTAGTATTTGTAATTCTGGTCGGCCTACTAATTGTTGGAACAAAGCCGCAAGAAGACAAGTTGTTAAGAAAATCGAATGATTCTGGTTTGCATAGGTCAATATTGAAATCACCCATAATGAAGGAATGCTTAACCTCTGACGAAATTTTGTATAGGATGTTATACAAACACTCATTGAACAACGATATTTTGCCACTTGGAGGGCGGTATACCACCCCTAAAATAGTTTTATGGCCTTCTGTTTGGTTGCGTAACTCAATGAATATACTCTCTATGTTTTCATTAAAAATAGAAATGTCATCTCGACGATCAAACATGAAGCAATCCCTTATGAATATAGCTACCCCACCCCCTTTTTGTTTCCACGATGACTCTCCACCATATTAAAACCATCAATTTTAATGAGGGGAGAAATATTGTCACCGAACCAAGTTTCTGTGAACCCTACTGCATCAAAATCACAGTTTAGTAATGAGAGGTAATCAGTAATTGCATCAAAATTTTTATGAAGGCTACGACTATTCATATGAAAGATATTAAAATTACCTCTTTGGAGCTCGTTAAACGAATTGATATTATAGTAAATAGCATTTGCATTATCACTTAGCTCACCGATTTTCTGTCTGTTGTTCAAGACATTTTCACTTAAATCAAACTCATTTCTGTCATCAATAACATCAGAATCATTAGAAATACCAACAAAAGGAAGCACTGAATCCATTCCGTTATCATAGGTGATGGTGTCATTTGTTGCTGGATTACCCCCTAAAGAACCATTAACAAAAGAAGCACTTTCAATACAAGAAGTGCTAAAAGTAGAAGCCATGAAGAAGACGAAAAGACACAAGAGAATTAAAAAAAAAGAAAAGAAAAGAAAACAACATAGAAGAACAGCTACACAGAATGACGTCCACCTCAAGCTATATGTCCATATATTTGGCGATGTGGTCCATGAACAGGATGAGTCAGGTGAAGACAGAGCTATGCATGACCTGCTTTTGAGGTGGTCGTGAATGACGTGATTACCGTCAATATGGAGATCATGGAGATATGGAGATATGACCCGATTTGTTTCACAATTCTTCTCATGATCAGACATGGTACCATAATCTGAAAATTCTCTTTGGCATCTTTTATATTGGCCAAACAGCTAAACTCGTACATTACTTTAGACCATGAAATCGATCTCTATTTCCATAAAATTCTTTAAATAGTACTACGAACTAGAGCACATTTGTATGAGATTCCATGATTCGTATTTGGCGCAGAACTGCTATCCAATGAGAGGTCAGGATCTGGGATATTCTCTTTCACGTCCGAATGAGCATTTATATATTATTATTTGAAACATTTCGGCATAACAAGAAACCTGTCTCATCACCATGATAACAGTGTATGAGAGCTAGTCTAGAGCAGGACCACTCAGTGTTTGCCCTTTGGAGGGCGTACTTGTCCGTTTGGGACGTTAAGCTCCTTAAGGAGCAGAACTCCTCCGGGAGTAATCGTTTGGTTTTCGCCCCTTGGCTCTTCGCCAGAGAGTCGTGGGGACTTTTAGAAAAAGAGAGCTAGTTGAGAACAGCTATCCGAAACTCAAAGGGTTTCGTCGAAAGCTGCTCACGTATCGTGTCTTCTGTTCTATTCAGCCAGTCTAGAGCAGGACCACTCAGTGTTTGCCCTTTGCAGGGCGTCCTTGTCCATTTGGGACGTTAAGCTCCTTTAGGGAGCAGAACTCCTCCGGGAGTAATCGTTTGGTTTTCGTCCCTTGGCTCTTCGCCAGAGAGTCGTGGGAACTTTTAGAAAAAAGTGTATGAGAGCTACGGACCAGCTAATTCTCATGCTGCCCTTGTGTTCATATTTATGCATTGATGAAACTACAAGACTTCATCACATCATTTACACACATCATTTTACAGTGCCTTTTAAAAATATAGTGCCTTTTAAAAATGATAGTTTTGGACGTACTTATACGAAACTCAGTGACAAACCAAATAGGTTATTAAGCCAGGGTTTTTTATATGGGACCGATGGGTTGTCATAACCAGGGAGCTGCAGTGGGAGCTCCCTGCCATAACCTACAACCTAACATGTAAAGAAAGCACCAACGTTTAAGGAAAAGATGATTAACATATAACCAAACATTTGGTTAATGCATTTGCCCAACAGCTTAATAAAAGAAGTGCCCAACAAGTGGGCATGTTTTTAAATGCTAATTTACCAAACAGTTGGGTAATCTCCTGCCCAACGGTTGGGTTCAAACTTTACCAAATTTGGTTGGTTAAAGTTTTCCCTTACTGTTTAGGTTGTTGAATAGATGCCCAGTGTTGGTCAAAAAGTTGGGCAAAATTTGCCCACTTTTTTTAAGAGTGTAAGCAGTCACCGCGCAATGCACAATTCACAATGTACGCTCACTGCTATCGGAGCACCGGTGTTTGCAATTATGTTTGCGCTAACACGCGTTACCATGCACATGATTCGATGATTGTGAGCTCTCTGGTACAGTGTTGCTAACCGTGCCTCCAATGACGTCACCATTTTGAGACGCGTTCACATACGTTTTTTCGCTTTCGAATTTCAAATGGTCTGAGTCTGGCCTGTAATTGGGAATTCAAAACGTCGTATTTCGGTATTTATGGACATAATTTATTAGGGAAATCATTCACTTTATGTCAAGGTGTACTCAAAGAACAGTTACATAGGAACTTACTTTGGCCGTGTCATCCCCACTTTAATGTTTTGTAACTAGCCTATTTTTCATCAATTAATATAAATAAGCTAGTCTCCTAGGTTAGTACTTCGTAGTAACAGTCTCAAATTCTTTTTTTACTAGCTTGTATGCTGCAGTGAGATTTTTAAGTTCCTACTCGCACTTCACTTTGATGGCCCTTATATCTAGAGTGTTCTCATATGATGTATGCAGACAGTTGTTTTCACTCCAAAGTTGCTGTAACTGTTAGGCCTAGTAGTATGAAAGTTGAAGTCAAACCTAGGGCTAGACTTGAAATCTCAAGCTGGTTAACAGTATGTAGGCTAGGTCTGGGGCTAAACCTACGCCATTCATACGCTTGAGTTATAACCCAAGATATGAAACTGTGGGTGACTAACATAAGGTTAGGCATAGGGCCTCTATCTTACATATTGGTGCCCTTAAAACTTGGCGGTTCTGGAGCATCGCCAAAAAAACGCACGTGACAATTTCCTTGCCACGGGCTAGGATTGGCCACAGGCCAGTACGCAGAAAAGGTTTGTGCGTCGCCCGGAAATCTTCTAACGCCACACGTTCAACATCGCGCACACGCCCAGTTTTTTAATTGAGACGCACTTGATGTGCATATATATCAGCTCGACACACATGAAGTTTGCCGTCGCGTCAAAATGGAGAATACGCCCAGCTAGCGCCTGAATAATAACAATTACACACTTGTCTAAAGCGTCCCCAAAAGCGTCTTACTTTTATTATGGTTGCGTCCATATCTAATCTATCAGTTTAGTGTAACAGCTAAGCTCGTTGTTTTTTTTTCATAGTGTTGCAAGGGGATAACAGCATCTTAAAAAATAAATTTGTTCCAAAATCTTAGATAGGCCTACTGGATTAAAAGGGCAAGCATTACAAAGATTGGGTAGCCTATCTCTCCAGTTCTTATATAATCCAGTGTCAGAATTTAAATATCCAAATGATGTTTTTTTTAATAAGGTGCGCCTGTTCAAGAACTTGATTTGTCTGTGCCATATTCTTTCCCCTCGCTATCTTACGAAAAAAAAACTTCCGTCCCCTGGAACGAAAAAAAAATCGCTTCCCTTGGACTTCAAGATTGTGGCATGGAGTTTTAGTAGGTAATTTTTGTCAATGACATTCTACTGTAGCATAAAATTCAGCACAGATAAAACTTCTAGCTCATACATAGTTCAAGTTCTGTAACCAACTTGTGCACATGTTAGCGATGAGATATGCAACTCCGTGGATTGCCCTCTTGTTCGAAATTGAATTTCGAACGCAGTTTTCCTTCGAATATCACTTATGCCCAATTGTACGGGTTTTCATGGGGTGTGAGTTGATATTTGTACAATTCTGTATCAAATCTTGCAATACACAAAAGTTTTTGTGGCCGTGACACGCCCTCTTTAACCTTTGACAATCTGTAAGGTGAACTATGTCATTAGTTGCCATGACAACCACACATATCGGTACGACTTATCATGCCTAGGCTATTACACTTAAACTTTCAGACTTGTGGGATGCTTCCGTTAAGAGTTAAAGTGAATACAAAAAAGTATTTGACCCCCTGTCACGTGACCTTTGACCTTGGTTGCCATGGAAACTACATATTATGGTAGAACTAGTCTACCCTATTATACTTATGAAGTTTCATGTAAAATGAAGGTTTTCTTTTGAAGTTTTAGTACAAAATAGTAAAGAAAAGTGGTTTTTTGCAAAATGTGACCTTTGACCTCTGATCTTTGACCTTCACTTCCGAGAGTCTGGGAGACATAAGTTCCCACCCTGGGGTACCCACCTACCAATTTTGAAAAGAATCGGTCCAGCCCACTAGGAGGAGTTTGAGGGACAAAAACGTTGTTTTACGAACAAATTATCACTTGAAAATTTTTTGTTTCATTCTACCACTTGACCTTTGACCTCTGTTGCCATGGCAACCACATATTTTGGTAGGTCTAGATGCAATCATCATATGTGTGAAGTTTCGTGTCGCATCCCACAAATCTGAAAGTTTAAGTGTAATAGCCTAGGTATGATAAGTTGTACCGATATGTGTGGTTGTCATGGCAACTGAGGACATAGTTCACGTTACCGATTGTCAAAGGTTAAAGTGGGCATGACACGGCCACAAAAACTTTTGTGTAGGCTATTGCAAGATTAGATACAGAATTTTCCAAATGTTATCTCACACCCCATTAAAAACCCGTACAGTTCGGCATAAATGTTATTCGACTGAAGGAAAACTGCGTTCGAAATTCAATTTCGAAAAATGCCGCAACAGCTCACCTGACTTTTGGCGACACAAACCCCGCCCTACGGCACGCATCTAGATGTGGAACTAATGTAACGCTCGGTAAAGTTATCTTATCCTCGCAACCTCATGAAAACGATTGCATCACAATACAGAGTCCAACATACAGAGTGGAAGGCGCGGACCATGGTGGGGATTCGGAGCAAATCATTGGCCAATATGTTCGCGTGCATATGCGCGCGGGTAAAAATAGTTCTGTTTTTGTGCAAGAAAGACGCGGTTCGGGCGCTATAAAGAACAGCTATGAACATGTATGAACAGACCACAACAAGCGCATCCCCACTACGAGCGCGTCTTTACTGTATGAGCTGTTTGGTGAAGATGCTATTGCGAATGCTAAGCAGTAACCGTGCAATGCACAATTCACAATGTAGTCAGTGGCCACGCTCACTGCTATCCTAGCACCGGTGTTTGCAATTATGTATGCGCAAACACGCGTTACCATGCACACGATTCGATGATTGTGAGCTCTCTGGTACAGTGTTGCTAACCGTGCCTCCAATGACGTCACCATTTTGAGACGCGTTCACATACGTTTTTCGCTTGTGAATTTCAAATGGGCTGAGCCTGGCCTGTAATTGGGAATTCAAAACGTTGTTTTTCGGTATTTATGGACATAATTTAGTTGGGAAATCTTTCACTTTATGTCAAGGTGTACCCAAACTTACCGAGAAACTTACTTTGGCCGTGTCATTACCACTTTAATGTTTTGTAACTAGCCTATTTTTCATCAATTAATATAGGCCTAAATAAGCTATAGAGGCTTTGCAATTGCGTCACAGAACCGCCATGCTGGAGGACATTCATGCCAAATACACGTGGCTTTGTGCCGAACGCACTGCACAGTGCGCACTATGACATACACGGTATGTACAAATTCAACGAGCAAGCGCGTCCCGTATGGTTTACTACGTAGTTGCATGTACTCCAACATGGCCGCCGGAGAGTATTATGACGTCACGTGAAAAGCCTCTATACTGAGCCTCAGGCCCAGGTTAGTACTTCGTGGTAGCAGTCTCGTCTTCACAACTCAAATTCTTTATTCACTAACTTGTATGCTGCAGTGAGATTTTTAAGTTCTGTTCGCACTTCACTTTGATAGCCCTTATATCTAGAGTGTTCTCATAAGGTCTATGCAGGCAGTTGTTTTCAATCCAAAGTTGCTGTAACTGCTAGTCCTAGTAGTATGAAAGTTAAAGTCTAACCTAGCTCTAGACTTGAAATCTGAAGCTGGTTAACGGTATGTAGGCTAGGTCTGGGGCTTGGGCATAGCTCTGAAACCTACGCCATTCATAATCTTGAGTTATAACCCAAGATATTAAAATGTGGGTGATTAACATTAGGTTAGGCATAGGGCCTACCTATCTTACATATTAGTGCCCTTAAAACTTGGCGATTCTGAAGCATCGCCAAAAAAAAAAAAACGTATGTGACAGTTTAGTTGCCACGGGCTAGGATTCGCCACAGGCCAGTACGCAGAAAAGCTTTGTGCGTCGGCGGGAAATCTTCTAACGCCACGCGTTCAACATGGCGCACACGCCCAGTTTTTTAATTGAGACGCACTTGATGTGCATATCAGCTCGACACACATGAAGTTTGCCGTCGCGTCAAAATGGAGAATACGCCCAGATAGCGCCTGAATAATAACAATTACACACTTGTCTAAAGCGTCCCCGAAAGCGTCTTACTTTTATAATCGTTGCGTCCATATCCGTATCAGTTTAGTGTAACAGCCAAGCTCGTTTTTTTTTCATAGTGTTGCAAGGGGATAACAGCAACTTAAAAACTAAATTTGTTCCAAAATCTTAGATAGGCCTACTGGATTAAAAGGGCAAGCGTTACAAAGATTGGGTAGCCTATTTCTCCAGTTCTTTTATAATCTGGTGTCAGAATTTAAATATTTAATTTATGTTTTTTGGAATAAGGGGTGCGCCTATAGTTCCAAGAACTGGATTGGTCGGTGCCATATTCTTTCCCCTCGCTATCTTACGAAAAAAATCTTCTGTCCCTTGGAACGAAAAAAAGTCGCTTCCCTTGGACTCCAAATAGGAATTTTAACGGATTGTAGCATGGAGTTTTAGTATGGCAATTTTTGTCAATGACATTCTACTGTAGCATAAAAACAGCACAGATAAAACTTCTAGCACATAAATAATTCAAGTTCTGTAACCAACTTGTGCACATGTTAGCGATGAGATATGCAACTCCGTGGATTGCCCTCTTGTTAAGAATTTTCAAAAGGGAGGGGCCCATCCCTTAGACTCCTTCCCCGGCCGCTATAGACGTACGAGAGGGGACGGGATCGGAGGGTGTTCAGGTGTGGTGAAAAATAGTTTGTCATTTATCACGCAAGAAATGTTAGGGGTAAAATCATGAACAGACAGGAGTTCGAGCAGTCACAGACAAAGAAAAATAAACTAAAAGAAAGGTTTTACATCCGCTGAATATTAGTAAATGGCTGCAGTAGCGCGTGACACCATGACCCATGTGAAAACAAATGGCGTAAGACGTATGACCGATTCCGGAAATATGGAAAACCCAGCATAAGTCAAGATACAAACGCGTTTGAGTTTTTTTTTAATATATCATGGTCAATGAGTGAGAACAGTGTAGGGAATCTGGTGTGCTTACGAGTGACCGATCAGAAATTTGTATTAAATATTATTACAATACGATAATTTTGGCGACGTTAACCCTTTACCGTTGTTTGGGTCCTTTTGGACCCATGCGGAGAGCTCGGCTGTCACCCAGCTTTACTGTTTCACGCGGAGCTCGAAACTGCGAGTAGCTACCCGAAAATTCGGCCACAACAACGAGAGAGACAGTAGTTTAAGGTCACGGGGTCAATGGCCTACGGAAGCCGATACGGGGCGGGCTACGTCCGCTTTTCCGCCCACTCCCGAGACGCGCAAATATGCCCCGATCGGAGCACAACGGTAAAGAGTTAATCTAAAATATCTGCACCACTCGGCTTAAGGGTTACGTGCACACACGCAGAGACAGTGGCATCAGCTTTGCAGTAAACACACTCCGCAGGCTTATTTTAAGAACTTGATCGAAGTGGTGCGTTACTAGCTCTGGTTAACAACATCGTATCAATTGGAACGTAAAATACCAACTAATTCGACCAAGGTCAAATTCATGGTGTCTCCTTTATCTCCCTGTTAATTACTACGATGAACTAAATAAGTTACCTTTCAATTTTATCTGGAAGCAAAAGCTTGACAAGGTGGAGAGAACAGTGCTTTGTAACACAAAAGAAAATGGAGGTTTAAATATGACAGATGTTCGCGTTTTTGCTAATGCTTAAAAATGGATTAAAATGTATGTTGGTGATAATAACAGACATTGGGAATTACCTTTCACTTATGCCTTACGTAGTTATGGAAGTGATTTTCTGTTCACTTGCAACTTTAAGAGGGGTGATATATTTTAATCAAACGAGTTCATCCGTGATGTTTGTGACGCATGGGCAAGTTTTAGCTTTCCTACTCCTCAAAATGATTATGCAAGCCAAGTGGTGTTAAACAAAAATTTCATCAAAATTGACAAACAGGTTGTTTACTTTGCTGTACTAGGTTAAGTTACAAAGTAGGGGATTTTTTTCACAAGAGACTGTGGTCTCCTATCGTATAAGAACTTTGTTGATAAGCACGGCATTAGAAACTTTCCTTTCCCCCATTATTATGGTATAATTTCAGCAATTCCGTTTCATTGGGAAGCAAATTTAGGTCACGACGATGGTCTCAATTTCAATCATTGCAACGTGTCACTAGCCTTGTATATAGATTATTTCTTTCCAATACTGTCTCCTCTCCCAGATTCATAAGTAAATGGGAAACATTGTTTCCGGAGTACGATTTTAATCGGAAACTTTTATTTATGTTGCCTCATACTGCTGTTAGGGGGTCAATATTCAGCATTTACAGTTAAGACACCTGCACAGGATTGTCTGAACTAATCATTTTTTTTATATATAAGGCGAAAATTAAAGGGTCCCCATTATGTGCCTTTTGTAAAGTTAACAGTAAAACAATCGAGCATATGTTCTGGAATTGCCCACTCACAAAATTGTTCTGGGGTGAAATTTGTTCAAGTTGCTTAAGGAATGACTCAGAATTAGATGAGTTAACTGTTCACTATGGGCATAATTTTGAAATCAGGAAGAGCATAATTATTTTTTCTTTTATTCTCAAGGCAAAGTATTTTATATATTCATGTAGGCAAAAAGGTTCAAAACCAAATGTCATTATATTCTACCGCAAGTTTAAATATAGCACCGAAGATGAATATTTTTAATGAAACAAAACCAGTTGGACAGCGCGAAAAAGTACCGACCGGCCGTACCCTTCCTTTGAACGTTATTTCAGATATCATATAAATATTTATTTTCTCAGCATACATAGTATAATATTCCGTGGTTCTCATTGATAGTAAGAAACATTGGTAACTTTTCCTGTTAAAAAGTATCTTCATAATTTTCAAATATACTCCGTAGTAAGATTCTTTCTAAACAATGTAACCAAGCTATTGAGGTAAACCTGCATGCTTTCGTTCAAGAAGAAATTTTTATCTTATCACTGTATCATATATTTACAACATGAATGAAGAGATGTAATAAAAAAAATTATGGTACCAAGTGGAGACAGGTACCAATACGATGCAAACATCGTATCCCTTTAATGAGAAAACCATTCATTTGGCAACTTAAATATGGGCGAATTAGAAGGGTCCGGATGTGTAGTTGGCTTATTTTCCACGAATAGATTGAGGTTTATTGAACTCTATTGAATCCGATAAGGAAATTGCATGACTGCGATAAAATGAGAAGTCAGTAAAACTAATGTACAACAGCAATGAAGGCAACATTATAAAAAGCATTTAGAAGTAACAACTAGAAAGTCAAAAAGGCTTAGTGATTCCTTACCATATGATATATTTTAACAAACATGGCTGCCAAAATGACAAGCATGAGATCCCTCACAACTATTGAGATACTAGTAACATCAAAACCTTTTTGAAATCATATGACCCAAAATGACCTTTCACCCCCACTTAAAAGAATAGGGAGAACCCACCTAACATGACCATCAACATGCTAAATATGAGCAATTTACATTGGACCATAGAAACATCTCAACAGAGAGATGCCATGACTATAAGTGACAGCCCTTTTGTATTTGTTCTTGGTGAAATGCTCTTCCCAATGGCTATGACGTCCTTGAAACTTAACAAAACATGGGGACCCTATTAATCAAGAAATTAACAAGATCTGTAGTTTGCCCTTGAAATTGTCTACTTTTAGGAACAGCATAATAGAGTACAAGTCAAGTGTCCCTTGTTTGATACACAGTAGATACTATTATGCTTGCTTTGATTACCTGAACTTCAGTACTTTCTGAAAAATAAGCCTTGCCCAAACGGCTAAATAGAGTCAGACACTACAGCTTTATTTATATACAGGTAAAAAATGGTTAAGTCCATTGGGATGTATGATTTAATGCGATAATCCTTCTGGACACTGTGGTGGTCAACTGTGATAGATTATGTTAGATAACAGTGACCTGCAA
Organism: Holothuria scabra; assembly: GCA_037179385.1. Classification (NCBI taxonomy): domain Eukaryota; kingdom Metazoa; phylum Echinodermata; class Holothuroidea; order Aspidochirotida; family Holothuriidae; genus Holothuria; species Holothuria scabra. The sequence continues at coordinate 26,278,338 of CM074198.1, forward strand.
TTTACACAGAGGTGTATCGGTTACTACCGATGTATTCAATTAGACAATCACAACTCATGCACGCTCAAGGGTATTGATCCAGATGATCAGTTAGTAAATTCTTTCTATAAAACTTATAACCCATGGTGTATTTAATTATTTAGTTCCCACTTACATGTACCTATGAGGACAGAGGCAGAAGGTTTGTCTGAAACTTTTGTGACAGTCTTTGATACTAAATTTAGTGTTATCTTCATTTTTTCTTTAGGGTTATCGAAGAGACAATGTTCATATGCCCTAAAAGAAATTCTTGTGTATCACACGGGCAATTGATCCGTTCAAAGTTTACAACCAGAAAGCCAAAAGGCTTAGTGATTCCTTGCCATGAAATACCTTCTTTCTTTCAAATTGACAGTGTTTGATAGATTTTTCTTTGCAATTAAGGCACAGAATGTCACGGATTCAGGTAGTACTTCCATGATTTAACAAAGATCAAAACACACTTATATCATGTTGATAACCTACAGATCCCAACAAGCACTGACCCCAAGTTACCCCAGATGACATTTGACCTCAACCAAAATCAAAAGGGCTCTTTGATTCTCCAATGACCTCTGAATACCTGACATGACCTCTGGTCTGGGTCTGTATAAAAAAAGGGAGGTTCTTATGGTGTTAACAAGCCATTTGGGAGGCTTTTGTAGTTTAACCTCTGGTGACCTCAAATGCCCTTTGACCTGCACTAAAAATAAGATTTACCCTCTCATCATTGCAAATCTATATACTAAATATGAAAAGTGACAGTCACTCCTATATCGAGATATCGTGTTTACAAGCCACATTCGATGTTTTTGCTATTTTACCACCAGTAACCTCAAAATGACATTTGACCTCTGCCAAAAACAATAGGGTTCTTTCTCTCAAAATATCAAATCTATCTGTCAAATATGGACAGTAAACATTTCCACAACTTTAACACAGGTGACCTCAAATGACCTTTGACCTTGGCCAACAATAGGGTTCTTTCTCTCAACATGACAAATCTATATCTCAAACATGAAAAGTGTTGGTTACTCCTATCTTAAGATATTGTGTTTACGAGCCACTTTAGACATTCTGGTAATTTCACCGCTGGTGACCTCAAATGCCCTTTGACCTGCACTAAAAATAAGATTTACCCTCTCATCATTGCAAATCTATATACTAAATATGAAAAGTGACAGTCACTCCTATATCGAGATATCGTGTTTACAAGCCACATTCGATGTTTTTGCTATTTTACCACCAGTAACCTCAAAATGACATTTGACCTCTGCCAAAAACAATAGGGTTCTTTCTCTCAAAATATCAAATCTATCTGTCAAATATGGACAGTAAACATTTCCACAACTTTAACACAGGTGACCTCAAATGACCTTTGACCTTGGCCAACAATAGGGTTCTTTCTCTCAACATGACAAATCTATATCTCAAACATGAAAAGTGTTGGTTACTCCTATCTTAAGATATTGAGTTTACGAGTCACTTTAGACATTCTGGTAATTTCACCGCTGGTGACCTCAAATGACCTTTGACCTCTACCAAAAACAATAAGGTTCTTCCTATCAACATCACAAATCTATATACCAAATACGAAGGATATCGGTCACTCCTATCTGAAGATATCGTGT